>CM038557.1:12533068-13146068 GCA_021527575.1 Ensete glaucum | reverse complement strand
TAGTACAGGTGCTCATTAGAGAATGAGTTCACTAATTGATCCGCTTATGGAATATTATATGGTTAATGATACCTAATGTCAAACAGTAATTTCATAATCCCAATTGTGCATATGGTCCTTAGACTTAAAACAACAAGGATGCCTTATTTGAGTACTCATTTCTTTGATGCCAGACTTATAAATTTGAAAAGTTCTAGATATGGTACAATCAATTATCGGGATTGCTAGCTAACTTTATGAAGGCAATTGAGTGTCAACAAATCCCTAGTCAGGGTTATTCGAATTGAGAGATAAGTTATCTGAGAGATTAAGGGCATGCCACCTATGAAATTCAAATCTCATATAGAGAAAATGAGACTTGGTTCTACTTTGTAATTATATAGAAACTCTTATATATTATGATATTTTTTTATATTCATGTACACATTAATTAAAAATATATATTCGGATAGACCAAAAATAAATATATGGTTTATTCATTAAGTGATATTACTATATAAAGATTAATTCTTCAGAAACCAAATATATTATGATACATAAAAGATAATACTCGTTTTAAGAAGATTTATCATTATGATTCATGCATTTGTTTCTTAAGAATATTATTCGGTAAGAGTATCATTAAGTGAAACATATAGACCAAATAGGAGAATGTAATTATTTTTAATTAATTTTTTATTTATTATCATTAATATTTTTATTAATGATGGTTTAAATATTTTAGTTTTCATTTATTAGCTAAAAATGTCCAACTACAATGGATAATCTATACTTAGCCCACTACTTACTTTTTGCCTATATTTTTCATATTTCATCAGTAAAATAAATGTAAAGATCAAGATACTGAATATATAATTAGCCCTCACTTAACGAGAGATTCAGCCTATCAACGGAAGCAGAATGCATAAATGTTTCTTGCAAAGGAGCGTGACAATATAATGGATGTATGTATAACATTTTATTTTGCAAAGGATCAATGGTGATTATAGGGTTCAAACATAGAATTTATAATAAACTATTAGAGCCTTTACCTAATAGACACTTACACAAGTTGACAATCAAATATATTGGATGAGATTTTGAACTTTAGACTTCTAATGGATATATGTATAATCTTAAACACATTTTATGGTGTCGGCCATAGGTAATCTCTTCATACTCGAAATATCAATTGTTATAAATTGACGTAATGTGATATCTGATTTAATCCCAAGTTTATAGTATTATATAATCATACTTATATATAAGTCAATCTTAATGTTTATCTAAAACTAAATTAAAGTATTGCAATTGATTGTTATTTTAATCATTATTTGATGCATGACTTATTACAAAATAATAATAATAATAATAAAGTGCCAAGGTGTCCTAATTTGGACGTCCTTCCTCAAAGTATCTGTAACACCCAATTTAGTTTTATCCGGAGTCAATGAAGATTTGAATTCACTTATGGGAGTTTGATGTATATTTTATCATTAATTTTAATTATAGTTTATAATCAACGAAATTAATGTATCAATTATTTTATCGAATCATAATCAAAATCAATCTAATAACTAAGTATGATAAGAGATTGAAGTAATTATTAGTATCAAAACTACTTTGGTATAGGGTATGAGGAAAGATTAGAATAGAATGACGACGATAAGATGGGTTGAGAAAATTCTTTAACATGTTTCAATTTCTAAGCGTATTATTTTCCTAATGGCATAACACATAGTGCTAATATTGACTATAAAATACTTATGATGCATGGAACCAAGACCAACATTAATTTCTATTTGGTAAGCAATTAGTTTCATCATATTAGTAACCAAATGAAAACTAACCAATAATGAGTTATGTTATCCTAATACGTTAATGTATATATAAAGCTCCTTCCCATGAGATTATATTGAAGTATACATGTGAATGTATATATCAAATTCCTCCCATGAGATTATATTCAAAGCAAGTCATGAGTTCAATTCTTATTTATACGTATCATAAATCCGTTCTTTATTTGAGTTAGTATCATGTATTGGTTTGCTAGTAAGTAAGAGATGTGGTCATTAATCAAAATCTTTTAAATTTTTTTATCATATAATCATACATAATTACGATTTTCTTGGCCATCTAATCTCTGAAAAAATAATCTTTAATAAAATCTAACTTATTCAATAATGAGAGTTAAATATAAAAAAATAATAGTAAAATCCAGTACTAAAAAATTTAAATAGATAGAATCTCATCTGACCATGATTCCGAGATTCTTAATCCGTCTCCGAATGCGAGAGGCTGACGAGAAGCCGGGCGGGGAGCCGAGCTGCGGCGGTGTTCCTCCGGCGAGAGTCGATTCCCGGCTCTTCCGACAAGGAAGATACGTAAGCCCTTGTTCGTTACACCTCCTCTTTCTTTCGTTCCCTAATTTATAGATGGGAACGAGAAAAGAGAACAGCGAGAAAAAATTGGGAAAATTTTCCGTTCCGTTTAAACTTTCAGATCCAAACACGGGAACGGAACAGAAAGATGAATCTTCCTTGGTATGTCCGGCTCTTTTGGCAGCCGTTCACGTGGAGGCAAGATTTTACACTTGGCAGGAAATCTTTTTCTCTTTTGATATGATAAATTCTGTTTTGATTTTATTTATTGAGTTGGAAAGATATAATTTTATTCCAACTAATAAAGGATTGATGGAGGTTTTTGCCCTATATAGAGGATTCTTAGGTTTCTCTTGGGTCAATCAATCTCTCTCTCTCTTCTCATCCTTATCCCTTTCTTGCTTGTGTGATTAAGAAGTCACAATTGCAAACTTGAAAAAGAGACCAGTAAGGGCAATGCATCACTTGTATAGTTATTTTTTGTGTTTATTCTGTTGATATGTGTCTTAGAGAAGTGTACTACTTGATTTTCTCCTGGGGTTTTTTGTACTTGTTCATGGTCATCAGTGTTTGACTTCTAGAACAATAGATTCAAATTGCTTTTGATTAAACTGAGTTGGTTCTCATGATTTTTTTGGTGAAATATTGGCACAGGCAACCAAGAAAGAATGTCTGAGATGATAATTGTGTAGTTTTGCTCTGGGAAAGAACAAAAACTAGGGGAGTGTATTGATAGATGCATCCGTGAGATTGTAAGATTGTAACCCATGAGTGGAATTTTCTGGACTGCATGGGTGACAGGCAAAATGACCTTGGCAATGAGGCTGCCTTTTGTGACTTGCATGTGTCATGAAGGGAGATAACTTTTTGTTTGGCAAGATTGCATGAATTAACCCTCTTCAGATACCACATTGATAGGAATTCTTTCTTATGGTTGTTGATAAGGGAGAGAGTACCAAGGAGTTATTAAACAAGTTGATGTACCTAGGTGAATTTGTAGTGCATACTTGTTCTTCACCAGGGCTAATAACTACTATATATGAATGCAAATATTTTTTGTTTTAATATTCTTATAACAGTTATACTAAAATTTTTAATATTTTTTAATTAAGGATAAATGGTGAAGATACGATTTGAGCCCAGGACCATGTGATAATCTATCAAAGTATTTACTAGCTAAGCTATCCAACACTTTAAATTTTTTTAATATGTTGTTTCTTACTTGTCCAACCTCTTGATCCATAAAACATAATTGCCTTTATAATTTTCTTATATTATCTTTTACATAAAGAGTATATAAAAAATCTCACATAGCCCTCTCCATTTTAACTATTTTATTTAATTTTAAGAACAAATCTCCCATTCTTATTGAATAATAATTCTAAAAAAGATTAAAACTTTTACTTTTTCTAACTTCTCATTTGTCCAACAAGGAGAATATCTAGAGTAGAGAATTAGAGGATACAAAGGAGGAAGGAGAGGAAGAAGAGGATATGGAGGAGGAAGAGGAGGAGAGCCATTAGGTAGATAGGTAGCCAGAGTAGCATGAGGGTCGACTAATAAATATTTAGGGTGGTGTAGCATCCTTAACCCAAACCTTGAAATAGATTTAAACCATTTGAAATTAGCTAGCCCATGTTATGTTTTCTATCAGATCGATATTGACCATCCAACTTATATAATAATAATAATAATAATAATAATAATAATAATAATAATAATATGAAAATAGACTTAAAGCTGATCATTAGTGTAGTCCTATGATCACATGAAATTTGCTAGACACATTTCTTGAGGATGGGTTTTTATTTGATCATAAGGCTACACCTGTGATCTATGCTCGCAAAGGTTATAGACAACATTCATTGACCCTACTTAGAGTAATGGTAGTCTTGTGCACTAGTTTAGATAGCAAATTGTATCGATCATTTGTAATCATCCCTGATCATACCAATACATACTACGTGGTACTAGCGTACTGACATGTGGTACATCGGTATATACTAAAGACAGGAAGAGGAAGAAGAAAAAAGGAATAGGAAAATGAGGAAGGAGGAAAAAGAAAGACGAGATAGTGGAAGGAGAGAAGGATAAAGAAAAGGAGGTGAGGAAGAGAAAGGAAGAAAAGGAAATGATGGATAAAGAGGAGAAGAGGAGGAAGCATACTCGAATCGACAACGTACGACAGACAATAGTAGGTGGCCTAGGCTCTATCTGTAGGGAGAAGGCTCATGTTCTAGTAATTGTTTAATAGGTTTTTGTATTTTTTAAATATCAGATCTGACCACTCGAAATGGCGGCAGACCACGTAGTGAGTCATGCCTGACTTGGTAAATACCGTTTCATATCGGCTTGAGCGAAATCACATGTCACACAAGGCACATTTACATTCATTAAACTTGTGATTCCTCTATTATATATATCTTTGTATCAATATAAATATAAATTCATTTTCAATTGACTATAATAAATCTCTATGAAACTCTATTATAGACTTTTTTTATAAATAGCATGGTACTATTTCTAAATTTTTGTTAATTCTCCCAATAAAAATAATTTCCATGGTTGATCTTCGAGGCTAAAATACTTGTTTTGCATTTCATTCTTCCTTCAACTACACTGTCTGAGTTTTATAATGTGGCTTGTTGATTTAATATCTCTATGTTGTTACAGATCAATTGCCACATTTTACAGGCACGTGGCTTGAGTGGCACACTCTCAATAATTGAGATAAAATCGTTAGGAAGAACTAATGAGGGACACTGATTCATTTCCTGGACTATTGAATTCAAAGAGATTTGAATGCTCATTATGTCTTAGATGCATTAATCAATTCCATTTAGTGAGATCTTTCAGTCACTTTTATGGCCAAGCTGTGACAAGCTAACGGATGATTATTAGCTTGTGATGCCCTGAGATTCAAAATGTTGCTTCATATATGTAATTATTTTATTTTCTTATGTATATATGCATGATATCATGGTCTTTGTACATTGATGGCATGGATTTTTCTCATATGTTTTGCATGATGTCGCATGACATGATGTAACATGTTAAAAATCAGGCAGGCCATGGTACAAAATTGCAAACAACACAACATGGGTATTGTATAAGGTTTGCAAAAAATTAGACTAGTCAAGGTTCGTAATTGCAAAAAATTAGATTAGTCAAGGTTCGCAAAAATTAAGACTAGTCAAGGTTCGCAATTTTGTGTATCGATATTGTATTGGTAAGGACTTGTATCGATACAAAAATTGGTACATGGGTACATACTGAGTTTTGGAAAAATACTTGAAGAAGAGTGAAAAATAAAAAAATAAAAAAAATAAAATTGCATGATATCGGGTTGGAACCACCTAGTATCTGTTTAGAGCCTATACTGGGTGTATCATCCGATTTACCTTGGTCTGTGTATTGGGAATATTTTGGATGGGCAAATACCATCCATACTGAAATATTCCAGGTGGTGAGGATCATTGTTTTGAGTATCGCTACACCTATATGTATCAATGTTTTAGCAAGGAAGAAAAAGAGGGAGAAGAGGAAGGAGTGGTGTAGGAACTGAGGAAGCAGGAGGAAGAGGAAGTGGTAAAGGAGGAAGAAAAAGAAGGGAGAAGAGGAGAAGCAACGGCAGCATACCTGGGAAGCAGCGAAGTAGCGGTAGCGACGTTGAATGCAAGCACATGACTCGTGAACACAAGCCCTAATTTCTATTTAGAAAATTTTCTATTGAGTTGGATGGGTCCCATTATATTTTTTATTGTTTTTATTCAACTAGACTTGGTTGCCTGAAATGAGGGTGGTCGGCGTATTGGCCTATGCTCGGACCGGTACGTACCTGCCCATGTCATACCATTCTAGATGGTTCAACAGTCCTTGCTGGCATTGCAAACCTTGTTCTTAACCTACCTGATGGTGTGCTATCATAAACGCTAGCATTCATACACTTAATTATTATTTTGTGAAGTTTCTTTGAAGTTGCTTCTATTCTGTTTACAACATAAAATGATATCATGATGTTTAGACAAGATGAATAATTAATTAGGGGAGACACAGACAAAGACATAATTTTTTTGAAGAATTGTATAAGAATATATTCTTTTAGGTTTATTAGTGATATTGTCTCGCCAAAGCTCAATGGCAGGAATAGGTACATGTGAGAGACCTCCACAAATGGTCTTGATCGCACAATTCGTATAACCTAAAATGATATGGAATGGGTATCTATTCATTAATGTAAATTGAAGTGGACAATGAAGTTGATGAAATTACATCTCTTGTTCAGATTTATAGTTTTGATATACTTGTAAGTTGTAATGCATATCACCAAAAGTATTAATTTCCAAACTGTTTAGTGGAGTATTAGTATCTTTAAAGTTAAACAAATGATTTGATTTTCATTTCTTTGAATTTACATGTTCCTTGCATGATGCAATGAAAGGATGAGCTGTTGGTGAATATTACCATGAGATGATTAGTGAAGTCAAGAAATTTACATTTTTGTTTGTCAGTTTGTACCGGCAGATACGGATCAGCGTAGGTCATTTTAGTGAAGCAGAGAGGCAAAACCTATAACCACATAGAGATTCGTTTAGGATCATTTGTTTTCTTGTGGGATTACCTGGATGATCAAGTATTGACTAAAGAATCAAGCTTTCTACTTGTAAGGATAAGGCTGCATACGTTGATCCTTCCTAGACTATGCACTGGCGGATCTTGTGCTTTGGTTTTGCTCTTTTTATTATTTTGATCACCAGCAAAACACAGAATAGAATCTTTACATATAATATGAACTTTCGATTTGGATTGGTTTTTCTGTAAATCTGGTTCATCATTACAAGTTCGAGAAAGTAACTATTTGTTATTTAGAATAATACCTTACTCTTGTTTAGAAATATCTGTTTATTTTGTAGATATTGAGCATCTTGTTGGACAATCTAAGGTATGCACTTTATATGATGCAGTACTTGCCATAATTACCAATACTAGTGCTGTCCTATTTCAGATGAGTATTCTGGACATGTATGGTAATGAAGAATTCAAAATACAAACAAGTGTAAATGATAAAGCAATGTCTCCAAATTCTGTCATAAGCGAAGGATTTGAAGAAAACATAAATTTGCAAATATCAAATAAATTCTTGACTCGTTCGGGTATATCAGGACAAGGGATGTTTTCTGCTGATCGATTTAGCCCTGCATGTCATTCAAATGGTTCTTGTGCTCCACTGGTCAGGCAATTCTGGAATGCTGGGGATTATGAAGTTCAACAATTTGTTGGACCAGCATCTCATAGTATGTGATTTTCTAGTTTAGCTATTGTAGTTTCTTCCAAAATTTATTAGATACTTATGAGCTATCATTTTTGCATTTACAGATAATCAAAATCGTCTGTGTGTTCATCCCAAGTTTCTCCATTCCAATGCTACTTCACATAAGTGGGTCTTTGGAGGTATACGTACGCAACACGTTTTTTCTTGTGGTTGATTATATTTCTTAGAAAATAAATTTACTGATGCCCTTTTCCTTTTTAATGTTTGATATCCAGCTATTGCAGAACTTCTTGATAATGCTGTTGATGAGGTAGAATCTATATCTATTTTCTAAAAATGCATGGCTTTATTTTCTTATTAAACTTGATATGGTTGTTTGGGATGTCCCTTTTTTTATATGATTGAAATTTGAATTGGACATTGTGGATAATTGGCTTCTAAGAAAGTAGATTCTAGGTTTTTATTTGCAAAAAAAATCTGTTTTCTTGAGGTTATCAGGTGAATTAGTTATGTTGACAAACTATGTATGCTGACAAATAAAATTCTCTATATTGCTTTCATGATGCAGATATGTAATGGGGCTACTTTTGTCAAACTGGACAAAATTATTAATCCACGAAGTGGCAACCCTGCTTTGCTGATTCAAGGTAATTTATTCTTGATTGTTATTAAAATAAAGTCTTATATTTTCTTGGAGCTGCTTTCCTTCCTTTTTTGGAGGTAAGGGAGGTGTCCTACATAATTGATTTGTTCTTTTTTTCTACTTGTGATTTGTGTCAAGATGATGGAGGTGGAATGGATCCAGAATCCTTGAGGCGCTGCATGAGTTTTGGATTTTCTGATAAACAATCATGTTCAGCCATCGGACACTGTATAGTTCTATTAATTGGTTGCATGCAATTTTGTTGTTATATATATTTCAACTATTTATAAAAATTGTTCAACATGTATGTCAGATGGAAATGGTTTCAAGACTAGCACAATGAGACTTGGAGCAGATGTGATTGTTTTCAGCCGCTGCATGAATAAAAGGTAGCAAACTATTCAAATACCAGATGTCTTATTCTGCACAGTAAGATTTTATTATAAAAAAGATTCCATGCCGTCATCATTTTGGCACCTGGTAGTGATGCTTTGGAGTTTGAATGAGATGAGGGGTTGTATTGGGTTTGTATCACATAATATCAGTTTTTTTATATGGAATTGTATTGCATTTTTACACGTATTACATATTAAAGGTTTATCTACAACTGGGAACCAAGGGTCTTATTCTTCCAAAGTTTTCACTGTCAGAAAGGACTTTGTATCAGATGAAGGGTGAACTTTTTCTAGGTTTGTTCGATTTGTATAGAGTCGTATGATTGTAATCAATTAAAGGAGGACCTGTTCTTACTAATGCAAAGGGTTCAAAACAGAGGGAAGTCTTTGTTGGGGGTAGTGATTTAAAAAGCGCTAAGCGCCAAAAGGCGCCAGGGTCCCAAAACGCTTGAGGCACCCGAGCTAAGTGAGGCACTAAAAAAAAAAATATATATATATAATTAATAAATATATAAAAATATAAAAAAAATATAAATTATTGCTGCTCGAGCTATGGAGAGAGAGGAGCCGTCCAATCCATCCCTCTTCTCAGCACTAACTGGTGATTTTTTATTATTATTTCTTTCATGCTATTATTATATTTATATGCATGAGCGGAGGCATTTGATGTAATTATCGGGTCTCTATTTGACTATATCTTCTTCTGTTGCATTGCATTACTCCTCCCCTTTTCATCAACGATATTATTGCTGCAGAGTTGGTGCACAGCTGTAGGGCGATATTACTGCTACTCTTTATAGGGCGATATTATTGTTGCAATAACAAGAGTAGGAGAGCAGCAGTATGCTACAAGACGAGTAGGTGTGCATCTGCGCTCTGTAATTCGTAGTAGCGGAGTAGGAGCGACAATATGTCAGAGGGGAGTGTGCATCTCGCTCTCTACAATTGCTGCAGCAACGGGAGTAGGAGAGCAGCAGTATGCTACAGCAGCAGGAGTAGGTGTGCAGGGAGAGGGAGAGGGAGAGAGAGAGAGAGAGAGGGTGTACCTGCTTCATCCGTCCAAATACACACACCACCTCTCAATCTCACTCTTCACTCGTTCACAGTCGAGGAATGTACTAGGCCCCTCTCGGTTCTCCGCTTGGCTAGCTTCCAAAGTCCTCTTCCTCCTCTTCGGAGCCGTCATCATCGCCTCTCGTGGTCGTTGCAGCAGTGCTGCTCTTGCTCTTCATGCCACAAGTCTCATCGCTTTCGGACGAAGGTCCATTCCTCCCCCCCCCCCTCTTCCTCCTGTTCCTCCTTGCCTGAACCCGTCGTTCCACAACAGGGGCAGCGCTATTGTTGCTTGGTTTAACCCGGGCGCTTGCCCGAAGTGCCCGGCCGGGCTCGGCGCCTAGACGACGCCTCTTTGAGCGCGTCGCTGGAGATCGAGCGAGGCGCCGGGCCTCGCCTCGCCCGCTACCCTCCCCCCCCCCCTCTTCCTCCTGTTCCTCCTTGCCTGAACCCGTCGTTCCACAACAGGGGCAGCGCTATTGTTGCTTGGTTTAACCCGGGCGCTTGCCCGAAGTGCCCGACGCCTGGGCTCGGGCGAGCGCCTAGACGACGCCTCTTTGAAGCGCGTCGCCTGGAGATCGAGCGAGGCGCTCGGGCCTCGCCTCGCCCGAACGCTTAGGCGAGTGTCCGAGTGTCTTTTTAAATCACTGGTTGGGGGAAGGGAAGTTGCATTTTATTCTTGTTTTGGGGCAGCTCAACATATGCAAGTTTCAAGATTTGCACTTTTCCTTTACAAGTAGCTTCCTAGATTAATTTTGAGTTACAAAAGAATTATAGTAGTTTGAATTACAATATTTAATAAAAATAAGAGAAAACTGTGCTTCTAATGCAATAAGTTATACGTTGTTTATGATCATATCTATTTTTGGCTTTGGAAATTATCTAGCAGTTTCCCTTGTTCTTATACATTTCAGGTGCTGAATGGATATTTGTTATGTTTCTTTATCATGTTTATGCCTCATAACTCATAAGTCTTACCTTCACTAAATATTAAAATTTTAAAATAATGAATTAATATTATCTCTTCTTCCAGGGTGTTAACCCAGAGTATTGGACTCCTTTCTTACACTTTTTTGAGGCAAGAAGGTTACAATGATGTTGTAGTGCCAGCGGTATGTCCAAGTTAACAATTTTCCGTGGTTCTGCTTATTTTTTCTTTAAGTAGATGATTATAAAATTTTCATGTCTTTGTTCGTTTTGTTTATAAAACATCTTTTATTTATATATCTATTTTGTTTCCTCTAGGTGGATTACTACTTTGATCCGTCCAGGGGTGTCTTTACAAATTTACTTCGAAATGGTCAAAAGCAATTTTCCTCCAATTTGTCAATGCTGTTGAAATGGTCCCCTTTCCTGACAGAAACTGAGCTGCTAAAGAATGTAATTTTTAATATTTGTTCTTTCTATGTCTTGTCCTAAAGTCTCGATGATTTGCGTTTTGACATACTCTTTGAAGTACATAAAATATGAAATGAGTCTATTTAGAATTTTATCTTGCTATCTTATGACATAACAATGATGAGTGAAAAACACTGAGCAAGAACAAAGACATACTTTGGAAATGAGCTGTATTTAATTTTACGATATTCCACCTAGCAAAAATTGTTGGGGACTTAGATAAAAAGAATAATTCAAAGAGCCCATAAACTTCTGATAAACAACTTTTTACTTCCATTTTCCTAGGATTGAGGCAGAATTTGCATAGGTTATCAGCCCATGCTGCAAAATGTTGGTATTACTTTTTACTACCCTAAGTATCTAAAAACATATACAGAATGAAAGGACATCTCTTCTAGATGTTTGTCACTCTTTCATCTACAAAATAGTCCAAAATTGAGATTCTTTTCTCTATTTTTTTTCAGAAAGATAACAATGTTATTTATCATATTTATTCTTAATCTAAAAAGTTGTACTTGAGATTTTCTTCTTGTACTGCTCCAACGATGAGATTCTTTCTTCATTCAGGAATCTCTCGTTCGCCATTTAATTTAGTAAATATATCATCGTTTATAAATATAAATATGAAACTAATTTTTTAACATTTAATATTTTGAACTGATAGTTCAAAATTTAACTTCTTTGAGGACCAATTCTGCAATTTTCTCATGTGATTTTTGGTTACATAGGAAGTTTGTCATGTTTGATCATGGAAGAAGTCACAATGACCGGAGGTACAACAACTTGATACGTGCTTATATCTGATACTTATTCTTCAGCAAACATCCATCTCCAGTTGGAATGTGTCCTAGAAAAATGACTATTGAACTGGTTGAAATTGGCAAGACTAGTCATTGATTTTCTGTAGTAAATATGCTGATAGTGTTGCTGATGCATGTCTTCTTATTGGTTCATACTGAATACTTGCTCATGTATTATTACATTTTCTTCAGCTAAATTTGAGTCAAATTAAAGTGATAATGCTCCTATGTCCTGTACGGTTTTCAAGAATTTAAATCTGATCTTCATACTGCCTTCATACTCTGTCAATAATGACAGCATTTTGTTTTCTTAATAGCTGTTGATTCACGCATGTAGTTTGCTCATACAATTGCATGTAGTTTTCTTAATAACTTTGTACGCTAGCATGTAAATTCAAACTAATTTTGTTTTACCAAGCAGTTCGATGACATTGGACATCACGGCACAAAAATAATCATATACAACTTATGGTTTGATGACATGGGAAACATGGAACTTGATTTTGAATCTGATGAAAAGGTTAGCAATTCTACCTAATTTTTGAATCAATGAAGTTATAATTTACTGCAATTTATGGTTAGGAAATTTATAAACAGTTATATTTGAAGCCTATGCTCATTATAGATAATGATACCAAATATCGCATTTCTACCTTTTAAAAGGTCTTATTTCTATAGCTTGTGATTTTTTCCAAATTCCAAACAAATTGTCTTGAACCGTGGCAGTACATTTAAAAGCTTTTAGGTGTATAAGTAACCTTTAATGGCTCAAAACCTTTTGATCTGGTTTTACTGCTACTATTTTCTGTTTGCAGGATATAATTGTAAGCGGAGCACCAAAGCAGGTGGAAACAAACAACAATTCTGTGATGCTAACACAAAACTATATAGCAACTAGACTTTGTTTTTCTCTTCGAGTAAGTTTTATGTTTATGAGTTAAATTTATCTTAGAATTCTTGTTTTGCTATTGACAGTTATGTTAGAAATCTTACAGGCATACTCCTCCATTTTGTATTTGCACACACCAGAATATTTCAGAATTATTTTACGCGGACAGGAAGTTGAGCATCATAGTATAGCCAGGGATCTCAAATTCTGCGAATGTATCAAGTATAAACCACAAGTGGGAGGAAGAATAGAGGTTTGTGCTAAAGTCAATGCATTTGCTACATTTGTAAAAGTTAGTGGTTAAATCAATGTGTTGCTATTTTGCTTATCCAACCTATCTGTATTGTAGTGAAATGTAAAACTATTATCTGACTAGCTAGTTTCTGACAAAGTTTTATCAGTACATGATTGTGCAAAAAAACTAATGATGTTAGAAAAACAAAAACATTTTAGTGAGCTTTTTTAGTTGGATGAGGGTGTTTGCATCAGTCTCAATGCATCATTTATTGCATCGGTCTTGATGCATCATACTTATTAAAGAAACATGTGTGAAGAACTGAAGAATCCTATTTGTACAAAGTTTGATATCTTATTTACTGATCAGGCTTCAGCTCAGTATTTGACCAGTTGTTTGCCAGATTAGTTTTCGTGATACCAGTTCTCTTATCAACTGCTGCAGCAAAAATATTCTCAAGAATTAAGAAAGTTTATGTCACAGCTTTCTGGGGTGCTAATTTCTTGTGGTTTACATTTCTTTTATGTCAGAAGCAGAATCTGAAGGGTGCTCTCTCTATATATATGTATATATGTTTATGTATATATATTGTCAACCATAAGAATACTTTAATGTCCTTCAATAATAATCATCTTTTATCTCTGGAATCTGAAAGATTTTTTTCTTGTGTAAAATAAGTACCTCATACATATTAGTTATAACGTTTCTCTTTCTTAATGCAGGGTGAGGTTATCACTACCATTGGCTTCTTGAAAGAGGCTCCACTTGTCAATGTTCATGGGTTTAATATCTACCACAAGAACCGTCTAATTTTGGTAAGACATGCTTCATTTAACCTTCAATCGTAAGCTGCAAGTTTACTTCAGATTTGAAACTTATGGTTTTTATCTGAGAAATAAATTCTGGTGGTAAATTGCAGTTCAGATTTGCAACTTCTTTTCAAAGCCATTTTACTTGCTTGAATATTATGTTTTATGTCACTACAACTTTTTATCTTGTAATGCATATTATGTTAATCATAAATATTCTTTATTCTTTCAGCCATTTTGCCAAGTGGCATGCACATCAGGCAGTAGGGGTAGAGGAGTTGTTGGTAGGAACTCAAATATTTTCTCTCTTCTAATTGATTGATCATTATCCTGTTACCCTTTTGCAACTTGGCTTCTGCACATGCAAGTTGTTGGGACTTGCCACTGCCTATTAATCTTCTTTTATCCTTATTGGTACCTTGTTTAAATTCTCATAAATGTCTGGTCCTTTTAGGTGTACTTGAGGCGAACTTTATCAAACCTACACACGATAAGCAAGGTTTTGAAAAATCAAGTCTATTTAAAAAACTTGAGACCCGATTGAAAGAAATGACATATGAGTACTGGTAAGATTTATTTCATAGTGTGCATTGGTAAAGAAAATGTACTTTTGTGCTTCTGTATCCACCTTTTTACAAGTTTCTTTCCTATCATTTAAGTTCTAGAGGTCCTCATATAAAGTATCTATGGTGATGCAAGCAACCATAGAGAGCAAGGTGTCAAATCTTAATTTTATCGGTTGGTAGGGGCCAGTGTTTACTCATCCGACTGAGAAAGTTTTAAAACATATAGCTTGATACCAGCACACTAATATTCACTTTTTACCTTTTTATTATTTTAATCATGATACCAAGTGGTACAAATCGATACATCTTTTGATACTGGTGCTAAACAGTTGATTAGAGAGTTAGTGAATTCAGCATCCTACTCTCTTCTTTTCCTTACCTCTTTCCTTGCTTTTCTCTTCCCCATTGTGGATGCTTTGTTTTCATCATCCTCTCCTTTTTCTTTCCTCTTTTATCAATATTATTTTTCTCTCCCACTCCTACCTTACCATCTCCGCCCTTTGTTCCTTTGTTTCCTTCCCTTTTCTTTTCTTCTCTCCTCCCTCCGTGGCTAGTGTTCACTGTTATCGTCTGCTTTGCCCTCCTTCCTTAACACCTTTCCTCTGTCCATTGTTCTCTGTCATCCTCTCTTCCATCTTCTCTCTCCTCCCTCCCTCCTTTTCTCCCCCTTCCAATGGCACAATTAATATATATATTATTACAATTCAAATTTTGTTTGAAGTATAAGTCAACTGCAGGTACATTAGAGGAATCATCAAGAAACATTAAAAAGTGTTCTGGATGAAACTGCAATTATTCAAATGATCCAAAGGAATCTAATTCTATCATTTGCATGTTTTGTGACAAAAACACTAAAAGGTGTAACATTTCTAACAAAGCAATGTCAAATTCTTGTTCTTTAATATAAAGATAAAAAATTCATATTTTAATTTAAGTTCTTGTCTTAAAGAATGTCTATATCCTTGATTATATTTTCATAATTTATATGAGATATGCATCTTATCTTTTTTGGGGGCACATGCCTAGCATGAGCAACAAGGGACCTTAGCACCTATATCGCCTAGTGCTTTCAACAACACTAGATGGGACTAGAATTTTGCACACTGCTTCAGTCTCATTGGGCTCTGGAATTATGTATTTGACTAAAGCCACTAGAGATAGTGTGCTTTTACTATGTTCTTTGAAATGAATTTCTTCCAGCAATAATGGCTGTATTTGCTCTTGAGCTTTTCCTAAAGGGAAATAGAGCATTGGCATGTAAGTGATACATAAAAGGCAAAATATAGATTTCCCGAGACAAAATAGTAGCTATGGTGAAACAGAAGTCTTGGAGTATGTTTATTTGTCAAATTTTGTTTGTTGGTTTGACACAGCCATTTCATTTCATGTATTTGTTCTGCTGTACACCTTTAGAGACTGTAATATTTGCCTCAAGGTTTCATGTTTTGCATTGACAGGGAGTATCATAGCCATTTGGTTGGTTATACGAAGAAAATTTCTGATTCAACACCACCTCTTGCTGTTGTTCCTTGCCCACCACCTCTTTCCTCAGGATGCAACATTAGACCCATCCCAGTAAACCCTGAATTTTTAACAGACACAAGGAGGAAGTCCTCTCATACACTGCCAGGCATTTCAGCCATGGGTATATCGCATTCCCCCAAAGAAGCCATTCTTGGACAGCCTGGTACCAAGCACAACGGAAGTTTTATAGAAGGTGATTTACATGCTTCTTCTATATTAGTAGCAGTGAGTGTTTTGGCTTATGTTCATTTTTTGATGTACAAAATAGGACTGACGAGAAAAAGAGGATATGAAGATTTTAATGCTGCAAGGGAACCTCTTAAAAGACAAGCAATGATGTGCAGTGCTAGAGAGAAAGCTGGAGAGCAAAATAAAGGAGGGCAAACCAATTACAAGACTGAGGTTAGTAAATGAATCAGACTTGGAAGACATCATGGACTTTATTGTTAAACTATGTAATTTGATTGTCTTTTCAAAATTTAGTGATATTGCTCTAAATAGTGTTCTGCTTACTATAGCTTCACGTTGTTATTATTTTTCTAAAGGTTAAATAATCATTCAAATTACTAAAAGAATGATACAGTACACAAAGCTTCCACCAATATAGTCTTGCAAGGGTCGATATATGCAGTCTTGACGCTCGCAAGGATATGGTTGTTTTTATTACCTAAATTCTATCATCTAATCTCAGAGAAGCAACCTTTTCATGGCATCAAGGCCCAATCTTTTAAATTAATCTTCAAACTATAGATCATTCAAAAGTTGAATATAACTATTTTACATTTAGTGACATGAAAAAAGGTGACTTAATTTTTGACTTGAAGTACTTGTTGAAGAGAATATATGAACTTGTGCTTGTCGCTCTAGTAGTGTAAACGTGTACTTATGTCCATCAGAGAATGAAATATAGGATAGGAACAGTGACCTTGCCTTCGATTCTTATATGACTTTGTTGCTGATATATGTAAATCTCGTTGCAGTTGAGTAATTGTGAGAGACAGTGTCATGTTCGACAGTTGAAAACTATGATGCAAGAAAACAATAAGTTACGCAAAGAGTGAGTGAAACTTGTCATTCAAGTACACCAGTTAAATATGCTTCTTTGGTTTACCCTTATTGTTGATTATATGATATCCCTAATGGATTGTATGTACGTTTACTTATAGTGGTTTTTCTCTGGTTTTTCTTCCTTCAGGTGCTTGGAGCAGGAAAAGATACAGGAAGGTCTGTTGCTCAAGGTAATATTTTAACAACCAGACACCCCATTTAAAATTGCTTGTTTGAACTCAAAAGTTTAACTATAATTTTGGAACATATACAAAAGTTAGGATAATCATGTAACATTGGACATATTCCATCGTCATATTTGTAACCTTGGATCCGTTTGGCAGTATCAAAATCTCAAACTTGAGCTTGAACAAGTTAAGCAGCGGTTTGATTCAATATCGGTCGAGCTTTTTTGTATGGACAACACTAAAGTGGAGAAACCATGAATTTTGGAGAGCCTCCATGAGTACTCATTTGAGTTAGCAGGAACAATGTAATAGCAAAAGTTTTGAAGTTCCAATTATATACACATCACAGGCCAAAAAGGAAATCTTGTAAATATTAGCCCAACAAATTTTGTATTTTTGGGATATTCAACATCAAATATGTCCTAATACAGTCTTTCTCAAAATGATGTGTTCTACAGAAAGACCACCTTGTGCATCTTTTATATTTCTTGGTCCTCTGGCGATATGGCCTTGTTTGGTCATTCTATAATCTGAAGTAGATTGCATAGAAATGGTTTCTAGCACTTAAGTGGTTTACAAGTTCCTGTTTAATATTAAAGTGTTTCTTGCATCTCTTCTTTCTCTTCCATGGACACTTATAACTGTGGATTAATGGTGTACTTTTATGTTGTTTACCTAATTGATAAATTGGATTGTTATATGGCGATGAGTTTGCTTGAGTTTGCCAAGTTAATTAGTTTGGTTTGGTGCTCGTGTCCAAGATTAGTTTAGTAGAAGATGATATTATATGAAGATGATCGATTTCCACTAATGTGAAGTATATATTATATGGTATATTATACGAAGTATATATTATATGAAGATGATCGATCAATATATGTAATTTTGCACCTAATTTTAAGACTTGCTATTATAAATATTACAATTTTAAAATATATACATATGTAACCATAAACATGAAAACAATAAATGGCAAAGATATTAGGATAGGGCATTTTGTATATATAGTGGTAGTAGTATATGGAGATTGTCACACTCAAAATCTCACATCATTTAAACATTTAGTAGTAGATATCATCCAATGGGAGATTTGTTTGAAATGATGAGAATGGTAATTGATTTGATCAATTTGAACTATTTGTATTTGATTAAAGGATATTTGAATTCCATTTATATCGGTTGGATAAATGTCGGTAACCAAAAGGAGAGTTGGACCTTCATAATTTTAAGGTGTAGAAAAGGAGAGGAGAGGTTGAAGATAAGGATCCTTAAAGTGAAGTTGAACCTCGAGTCTTATTAGATCTTATAGATGCAGAGCACAGAGGAGAGGGTGAAGATGAGGATGTTTAAGAGACTGATTGTGAACGTGGGAGAGAGAAAGGAAATCTTATATTCATTTTTCTTAATTTAAATATTACATTTGTAGGTTAGGGTTGAGAAAAAGAGGACAACGATGATTGTGAACGTGGGAGAGAGAAATAAAATTGTCCACCCTTTCTTTTGCAATCAGTTTCGCTACAGCACCTGCTGCTCTAGCTAATTGTCCACCATTTCCAAGTGTGATTTCTATGTTATGTATGGTCGTACCTAAGGGCATATCGATTGAAGTAGATTCTTCTTTTTTATCAATAAAAACCCCTTCCCAAACTGTACAAACTTCTTCCAAAGCATACGGCTCTCTAGATGTATATGATGATATCTAAACAGATGGATCTTATATAAATCGTATGATGAAGTACCTCATAGAAAACAAGAGATCAAAGACAGAGAAAGACTATTCTTAATCATCCAAATCTCATGTTAGATCAAGATGTTGCTTGAGTTTAGACAAGAGGAATTGAGATTTGTACATTCATTATTCTTATAATGGATTTTCTCTAGCTTGCCCTATGGTTTTTATCCTTCAAGTTGGAGGGATTTTTCACGTAAATTTTAGTATTCATTTGATTGTGATTTCTGTTTGATTATGTTGTGTGTTACGGTTTGCTAGTATTTGTTTGTATACAAAGCCTTTACCTTTTTATCCTATCAACTAGTATCGGAGAAAGGTTTGCTGATATTTAATTTTTATGTTTGAACATGAAGGCTAGTAATGTTTGAACAGAAACAATTGAATGATATGGAAATCAAGAATGAAATATCTCTTGTATTGCAATGATTTGTATGGATCTTTGAAAGGGGATAGTGCAAAGTCATCAGCCATGATAAATGATAAGTGGAAGAGGTTAGACCAAAAAATATTGGATTCATTCGATAGTAGCTTGATGATAGTGTATTTCATTATGTTTCTACTGAAAGATCTACATATTCTCTTTGGAAAAAGTTAAAAGGTCTCTATGAAAAAAAAACGATTAGCAACAAAGCTTCCTTGATCAAAAAACTTGTGAACCTAAAATATAAAGAGGGGACTTCTATTATTGAGCATCTGAGTGAAATATAGAGTATTACTAACCAGTTATCCTTTATGAAAATATATCTTGATGATGAGTGTAGGCATTGTTATTTCTCAAATTCATTGCCAGAAAGTTGGGAGACACTAATGGTTTCCCTCAGTAATTCTGCACCAAATAATGTTGTCATTATGAAAGTAATAAGCAGTTTGTTGAACGATGAGTTGAGGAGAAAGAATTCAGTAACTTCTAATATTGATTCACAAGCACTTGTCCCAAACAATAGAGAAAGGTCAAAGTCGAAGGATAGAAGTGGTTCACGCATAGGTAAAAGTAAGTCAAGATCAAGAAAAGATATTGTTTGCTACAATTATAGTGAGAAAGGATATTACAAGAATCAACACAAGCAACCTAAGAAGAGCAAGAAAAAGGAAAAATAAGTGGAGCTTATAGAGTCAAGAGATAATACCACACCTATAGTACAAGGTAGTCATTATTTGATTTTTATCTATTTCTGATGATATTTTTTCATGTGTGTGTCAAGATCTCGAGTGGATAATTGACATAGGTGCTTCTTATCATGTTACATCATGTAGAGAGTTTTTTTGCTACTTACACGACTAAAAATTTTGATATTGTCTAGATGAGCAACTATGACACAATATACATCATTGGCATGATAATATCCATATAAAGACCAACCTTAGCTGCAAGTTGGTGTTTAAGGATGTGAGACATGTGGTTGACTTGAGACTGAATTTAATTTCAGTCGGAAGGCTAGATGATGAAGACCTTGATGTCAGATTTCACAAAGGGCAATGAAAGTTTAGTAAGGGTTCTCTTATTATAGCTAGTGGGAAGAAATATCACACCTTGTACATATTGCAATCTAAAGCTTGTGATGAGCAATTGAATACTACAGGGAAAGACTTCAGCATGGAGTTGTGGCATAGGTGACTAGGACACATGAGCAAGAAGGGACTGCAAGTTCTTTCCAAAAGAGAGGTATTTTTAGACCTCATATACTGAACCCTTATATTGATTGTTTGGCTGATAAATAATATAGATTTTTCTTTGTTAGTCTAACTTTATCTAGAAAAATACATGCCTTGGACCGTGTCTATACAGATGTATGTGATCCTCTAAGAACAAAAACTCATAATGAATCTATTAATGTTCATAGTATCAATGATGTACTTTATTTTATCACTTTTATAGATGACATTTCCAGAAAAGTTTAGGTCTATGCTATAAAGGCTAAAGATTAAGTTATTCATGTCTTCAAGGAGTTTTATACTAGAGTTGAAAGGGAGACAAAAAGACATTTGAAATGCATAAGATCAAATAATGATGGTGAGTACACAAAATTGTTTGATGATTATTACAGGTTATTCGACATCCAGCATGAGATGACAGTTCCTAGTATGTCTCAACATCATGCAATTATAGAGAAGATGAACTGCACCATCATGGAAAAGATCAGATGTATGCTTTCATAGGCTAAGCTAGCTAAAAGGTTTTGGGTGTGAGGCTTTGAAGACTGCAGTTGATGTGACCAACTTGTCACTATGTATAGCTCTAGATGGTGATGTTGTAGAGCATGCATGGTCAGAGAAAGATATCTCCTATAAGTATTTAAAAATATTTAGTTATGCATTTGTGCATATTTCAGATAATGAGAGATCCATATTAGATGGTAAGATAAAAGAGTGTATTTTTTTTTACTACTCACATGATCAGTTTAGTTACATACTTTGAGATATAGAAAGTCAAAAGATGTTCAGAAGTAGAGATGTGATATTCTTTGAGGAGCAAAACCTTGAGAATTTGAAGAATGAGGCACTAGCTAAGACTTATACTAATAGATTAGCAGACTGTGACCCAATTACTCCTCTAGTATATCAGGGTGATGGGAGAGATGTGTAGGAAGATGGTGTAGAGCCTGATGTTGATATATTTGTATGGCATATTGAGTAAGAAGAATATAACGAGCAAATTTTCATAAAACCTCAGTTGAGAAAATCTTTTAAACCACGTCAACCTTCTAAAAGATATTCTACAGATGAGTATGTGATGCTTACTGATGCAGGTGAACTAGAGAGTTACCAAGTAGCGATTGAAAGTGAGCAGAAAAAGAAGTGGTTAGTTGCTATACAGATTCTCTACATAAAAATCATACATATGATTTGGTGCGATTACCAAGTAAGGCCTTTAAGAACAAATGAGTTTTCAGATTGAAGACTTAAGAACATTGTCCTCGACCAAAGTAAAAAACTAGATTGGTTGTGAAAGACTTTATACAAAATAAATATATTGACTTTAAAGAGATTTTTTTCTCTTGTTGTTAAATATCTTATATCTGTGTTGCTTTTAGTATTGCTGTTAACCTCGGCTTGGAGATTGAGTAGTTAGATGTGAAGACATCTTTTCTTCATAGTGATTTGGAGGAGAAAATTTATATGGAGCAATCAGAATGCTTCAAAGTCAAAGGTAAAGAAAATTTTGTCTATAATTAAGGAAGAGTTTGTATGGGCTAAAGCAAGCTCCAAGACAGTGGTATAAAAATTTTGATTTATCTATGGTTAAAAATGAATATAAAAGAATGGCTTTAGATCGTTGTGTGTACATCAAATGGTTTGGTGAGGATTTTATTATTCTTTTATTTTATGTTGATGATATGCTTATCCTTAGGAAAGATATGTCTATAATTGATAGACTGAAGAAGAAATTAAGTGAGTCTTTTGCAATGAAGAACATGGGGCCAGCAAATCAAATACTATTCATGTAGAAAAAATAAAAAGATTTGGTTGTCATAGGATAAATACATTGAGAAGGTATCGGATAGGTTTAGTATGAGCAATACAAAGCCAATTAGTTCTCCTCTTTCAGGTCACTTCAAGTTGTGCTTAGATTAGAGTTTGTCAAGTGATGACGAGAAGGAAAAAATGCTAAAGGTTCCTTATGCTTCAATAGTTGGAAGTTTAATGTACGTGATGGTATGTACACGGTTGAACACGCATATGCAGTGGGCGTTGCTAACAAATTTCTTGAAAATCCAAGCAAAAAATATTAGGCAGTAGTGAAATAGATATTTAGATATCTTAGATGGAGTTCTAAAGTTTATCTAAGCTTCGAAGGTAGACTACTTGTGTTTACAAGTTACATAAATACAAATATGACAAAAGATATTGACACAAGGAAGTATATATCAAGTTTTGTACTCACTTTTATAGGAGGAGCTATGTCATGATAATCCAGATTGTAAAGGTGTATTGCTCTCTATACCACAAAGGCATAATATATTTCTGCTACAGAGGTTTACAAAGAAATATTATGGATGGAAGAATTCCTATTGGGGCTGAAATAGAAAAACTTTGTGGTGTATTGTGATAGCCAGAGTACTATCCACTTATGTAAGAACTTAGCATTTTATTCTAAGTTAAAGCATATAGATATCAGATACCACTGAATTAAAAATGTGCTTGAAGAGAAATAGTTATAACTTCAGAAAATTCACATAGATAATAGTGAGGGGCAGACATGTTGATAAAGACTTTACTGAAAGAAAGATAAAAGATGTACTGACAGTTGGTCAGCATGACTTCACATTGAGGAGTCATGGAACAGCCTCCCTTATGGGCTGAAGGGGGATGCTGTTAGACAAATGGCCCATATTCAGCCCATAGTGGGCTTTAGTAAAGTTCATAACCATAACTTTCATTTCTCTTAATCTAAATCCTATATTTAGGAGCTAGGGTTGAGAAAAAAAAGGGGATGCAGTGATTATAAATGTAGGAGAGAGAAAGAAAAGTAGCAGATTGATAATAGAATATAAAAAACAAGAGATCCAAGAAAGTAAAGAAGATAATAACAAAGAAATACTATTCTCAATCATCCAAATCTCAGGTTAGATCAGTTTGTAGTAGGTTCTTACTATGAGGAGGTTTTGGATATTGTGCATAGTAATATAATCTTTGTATCCCTATCATTCTCTTCTGATTGTTGTTTGGGTTTGATAAGAGTCATTGAGATTTGTACATTTATTATTCTTATAGTGGATTTTTCATATAAATCTTGATGTTTATTTGATTTTGATTTCTATTTGATTCTATTATGTGTTACGACATACTAATATTTATTTATATACAAGGTATTTAAATTTTTATCTCATCATTAAATACTTATGATTAAGAAAAATATTATTTAAATATTGAGAACTTGAGAAATGCAAGAAACTTTTTTTTTTCAGTAGAACTGAGTCATGTCAGTTGTATTTGATATTGAAAAGTAATCCAAAGATAAGAATAATTTACAATGAGACTTTCATCCACAATCAGAATTCAGAGATCAAATAAAGGATTCCTCAAATCAAATTACATCATTGATTGAGATAGATCTTAATAATCCATTTTTTACATTTCCAATTCAAAAGCTTTCTCAGAAGCTCACTTTCTTCTCAAATGTAGGTAACAAGAAAGGGAAAAAAAAAAAAAAAAACTAATACCAGTTTAGAGCCGATCGGCATCATCAATTAGCCGTAGCTTCTCCAAAACCAGTCTCAGAAGATCTCAATGGCATGATGTATCCCTTTAGAGGTGCATTTTCCTACTCTGCTTCTAATAACCTTTGCCTAATCTCTTCTGCATTTGACACTTTAGTTACACTGCATATCATGTAGACATTAATAATGAGTCAATTACTGATCATAAATATGTATCAAATAGTAGTAATGAAAAAAAAAATCAGAAAATAAATTTCACAGCCTATCATCTTAGTTGATGAGTTGCCGAAGCCATTATTTCTTTTGAAATTTGTAATGATTCAATTAGAATCCAATTCATGATATCAGAGATGATTGTGAGTTGAGTCATATGTTTATCCCTCTCTATTTCGTTTGATGTTTATTTAAAATTTGTGCAATACTTTTGTCTTTGATCGACTTGCACCGTTCATTTGGATTTAGTTTCTTCTTTCCATCTAATTCAACTTATATGTGAGACGGATGTTAAAAAATCATTCATTTCTAAGGGCTTAAGTTTTTGGGATTTGTGGTAATATGATCAAAATCTCTATTAGAAAGGGTTTGTGATGATCCAATCAAAATCTTTTATCGTAGAATTAATGCTAGGTAAATAAATCCATAAAGTTCTAAACCCCGAATCCTAAACTCTAAAACTTAATAACAATATGGAGTATGATGCCAAAGTCACAGCGCTAAAAATAATTTTGTTTCTTGTGAAGCTTACCAACAAAGTGTGTCTCCATTGCAGGCAATCTTTTCAGAGATCCAATCTGGAGCTAATTCTAGCAATAATTTCAACTGTTCTTCCACTTCACCTGCAGGTCCAAAGTCCCACAATTTTAGCTCTGAAAAATCTACAATTTTGCATAATGGAAACATCAATCAATCAGTTGGCATACCTTGATCAACTATCTTAGAGTGACTTGAGATTAACTTGTTAATTAACTCATCCTTTGTCATGACAGATCTCTTCCATGACTGAAATGTGAGTAGGATCATGTCAAGAATATTTGGCAAGGAAGCTATCAACTTTTGCCGTCTAATAGCAGCGGCAAAGCCAGCCTGCTTCTCCTGAACTGCTTTTTGCTCCTTCACATTGATCTGAAAAACACAACAATTATAATAATGGTATTTAGAGAATATGAAGTCGTCGAAAACTGTTCACTGTGTCGAAGAGAGATTGTTAAGAGAATGGTAGCACATGAAACATACCGTCTTACACAACAAGTTGTCTGATTAAACAACAACTTTGATGTGAAACATTTCCTTAAAAACTGCTAAAGGATTCATGATGAACATGAAATAAATAGGAAAACCAGCACAGTGCTTATGTTTCCTCTGTATTTAGCCTATTCATTTCAATTTTGTTGAAATGAATCTGGGAGATACCATTCTCCCCTCTAGATATAGAATGGTATGAAACAATGCCTATATTTTTAGGTAGAGGAACAGGTGAATTCAGCCAATCTAAAACAAACAAATGAAAGAAAGACAATGATCAGACTGAGCTGATAATATGTAAGATCATACAGAAAAGGTAAAAGAAGGAACTTGTGCCGATGAGAACAAGATCAGTCTGGCAGTGCATCAACCATGAAATAGTGGTACAGAAGGCATTTCAAGAAACATCTTCAGAAGCTTTAGAGCTGAACACCACAGCAAGAAGATGTGATAGGACTCACCGACTGCAAGAGAGTTTTTGGTAGAAAATTGAGAACATCATCACTGGCAGACAGACTTCCGTCATCATCACACTCATTTGCACTCTTTTCTGGAGTCATAAACAACTTTGTTAGGGCTGATCGCCTTACGGATTTGTTCGATGGGTTTGTCCTAAGTCTCTTTGATGTTGGAATTTCCGGTGTATCGGTCATTAACCTTAATGGAGTGCACACTAGCTTTGCAGGAGTTCCCTTCTGAACATTTGATTCCTCATGAGGATAGTTATCAGCTCTGGGTGACCCTGCAGCATCCCTTTCATCTCCTCCTTCCACAATTGGTAAGGTTGTTGAAACAGGAGAGCCGAGCAATGACTTGTTAGATATGGCGGATGAATCGACAAAAGTAGTATGATCATCTTTAGGACAAGCTTCACTAGAGCACATCGGTGGAGCTTTCTCCGGATTAAGGACGGGAATTTTGCGAGAAAAATGTCTCTTAAAAGAGTGTGACATGTGAGATGGCACTAAAATTTGCTGTTGCTGGATAGCAGCACTTGATGAGGAGTTGGTGCTTGATGGATCGGCATTGATGTTTAGACTCCTATGCACACTGAGCTTTGTTGGATTAAATGGATGCGGCAGGTGCTCCTCTGGAACTTCATCTTCCTGAGATACAACACAATAAATCTATCCTCAATCTATGAATTATTGTACATCACATGTTTTTACAGCATACAATCATAAACAATTACCAAAATTGAACGTGAATTAATGGAATGCTGTGAAATGTACCAGGCAAAATAATCATCTACCAAAGGGAGCACAATCATACAACATCAGATAGTCAAGATTTGTGAGCAACCTGCAAATCTATCTACGCGAACAGGGGATTTTTTTGGGTACCTGGGGATGATCTTTGAAGAACTCCACAAGCCTTTCCCTGAACACTGCCCGCAAGATCGAATACCCACTTTCACTCTTCCCCTTGATGTTCTTCGCTACCGCATCAACCTGCAGCGTGACCTGAAGCTCTGGCTTGATACAGCAAGTAGTCTCATCATGCAAAAGCACCTTTTTGATCATTATAGCTTCGGGCATGATGTGCTTCAACTGTGCCAAATGCACATGAGTGAATCTCCTGAGCACAGAAACTAATCTCATCAAACTCGCTTCATATCAAACGAAGAAGATCCGCGAAAGGGCAGCCCAAGTAGATCAAAGCGGCACCTATCCATCAAACTCTGAATACTGGTGCTGATGTTGGGGAATGTGGACATCGAACCCTTCAGCCGAAGCAAGCGGATGGAGCTCTCCATGCAATTGAAGAACTCACACAGGATCTCATACCTGATCACGAGAGAAGCAAATATAGGCACATGGAATCGAAGAAAGCTATCTTTTATGTCGATCAACAATAAGAAGAACTAACGTACTTTTCAGGAAGCTTGGGAAGCGTTTTAGCTCTCGACGGCTTGGGAGTCGAACATGGCCCCGAGTCATCGACCCGCAGAGGTTCGAGATGGGAGGGACCTGTGGGCCTCTGAAGACCGATGGCGACCCGCCGCACCTCCGTGAGGGAGAAGGCGACGCTCCGGTTCCTGGCTCTGCGCGGGTGCTGCGCCGGCTTCTCCGGAGTCCAGAGCTGGTCCGGGGTGACAGAGGAGCGCGGCCTCTTCCTCCTGGAAACGGAAGGCTTTGGGCGGGCTTCGGAATCCATATCGTGTGCTGGGAAGAGAGAGAGAGAGAGAGACGTAAACGGTGGAAGGAGGAGAGGGAGTGTTACACTCAGCATAGTATAAATACGATTGCATGAAAGAAATGAACGTTGGCGTTGAACATGATGACGTGCATGAACCTATTGACCTTTGAATCAGTGTGTGACGGACATTGAATCCATTCTTGATCATATTTGAAATAGATAAAGGTTGGTGGTATTAAGTGAGAGAAATATTGGATGAGAACTTGTCTTTCATAAAATGATTTGTATATAAGAAAGTTATAAAAGTTTGTTTAGTCACGTTGAGTGAATAAACATGAACGTTTGTGTTGAATATGATCGGATACGTGAATCTTTAAATAGGTGCATGACATTATAATCCTTTTAAATAGATAGAGATTATATTACATGGGAGTTTGTCTTTGTAAATAGATTTATTTATGATAAAAATATATGAGTTTGTGTATCTTCTTTTACTTTTTTAATCAAATTGACAAGCAAAGTCCCGACTTTAAGATCTCGACTAAGAAAAGTTTTGAAGGATTGAGGGAGAAGTATGGAAGATCCTTTTTCTCCTCTGTGGAGATCTTAATGAGGATGTTTGTAAGAAGATTATGATCATTGATACCCCTCCAAACAAACATGTAAGACTCTTAAAAGTTCCTTCAAAGGATTGAGATGATGAGAAGGATAGGTTTCAATCACTTATAACTGAATTTAAAACATAAAATATATTCAAATAGTAAAAAAATTGCTGAACTATTGTATAAAAAAAGGTCAATTATGTCATAATCTTCATTCAGAAATAAAAAGACATTGATGAGGTTCTAGACTTCTTACAAAATATCTAGTCAACAAGAAGAAACCAGAATAAATCCTCTAAACTCGACTCTCTTTAGAAGAGGCCAAAGCCACTACAGAGGACATGATCACAAACAATGAGGAAGAAATAAAAATAATATTTAAAGTTTAAAAGATAAAAGATATAACAGGAGATATTAAGAGGACAAAGTTACAACCAATATAAATGACAAATGAGTAGTGATAAGATGTATCTTATAGACAAAATGCAGTTTTGTGCTTCCATACCCACTTTTGCACAAGTTTCATCTCTATCATTTAAGTTTAGGATGCCATACTAATGGTGATGCAAGGAACCATGGTGACACTGGTACTGGTACTTGGATGGGATCACAACTTTGCAAATTGCTTTTCTATCACTGGGCTTCTGGAATTATGTATTTGGCTAAAGGCAATTGAGATCTTGTGGTTTTGCTATATTCTATGACATAATACAGATTTCTTGAGATGAAACAGTAGCTATGAGGTGTACCAAAAGGCTACAAGTTTCTTTCTTTTATCAGGAAAATTTTGTTGTTGGTTTGATACCTAGCAATTTGGTTTCATGTATCACTTCTGGTTTATACCTTTAGAGGACTGTCATAAAAAAAATTCCACTTGGTTGGTTATAGAAAGAAAATTTTCCCAGGATGCAACATTAGACCCATCCCAATGAACCCTAAATTTCTGACAGGCACAAGTTCATGTATCATGAATTTCTAATATTAGATCCATCCCACATCCGGTGTTTTAGGCGTTGGCTTACAGGTTCATGTATCTAGCTAGGCTTATCAAATTTGATCACAGTTTCTTGCATCTCTCCTTTCTCTTTCATCAACAGTCATTATTGTGGATCGATGGTGTTTTCATTATTCTCTTTGCCTAGCATGATCATAGGTTCAAATGTCCACTCTAGTATGCTGCTATGATGAGCTTGCATGTTGAATTCAGTAGGGATTAAATCAAGTAATTAATTTTGATTAGGTGTCAAATTGGATTGTCATATGCCAATGAGTTTACTTTAGTCGGCCCAGTAAATTAGTTGATCAGATACTCCAGTATGAAATACTTCCATTAATCTGATATAGAAAAATAATCCAAAGGAAAATAATTATCAGATTTTCATCCACAATCAGAATTCAGAGATCAGATGAAGGGATTCCTCAAATCAACTACTTCATTGATTAGGATAATATCATATTTTAGTTTAACAGATCAAGAAATGTAAATAATCGATATACATCTTCGATTCACTGTAATCGATTCCTCAAAAGCTTACTTTGTAAATGTATATATAAAGAATGAGACATACACAATGTCAACTAAGATGAGAACCAGTTTAGAGCTGAGCAGCAGCATCATCTAATAGCACAAACCACAGCTTCTCCGATACGCAGTCCTCCTGGTAGGCCTCAAGGACAGGATGTATCGGTTTGCAGGTGTATTTTCCTACTCTGCTTCTGATAACCTTTGCCTAATCTCTTCTATGTTTGATACATTACTTACACTGCAGAGCACATTATTAGTAATGAGTCAGGTATCTGGTCATAAATATGTATCAAATGGTAGTAACAAGGAAAAGAACAAGAAAGTCAATTTCACAGTACATAATCTTAGATGATGAGTTCAGCTATTGGTTTGATGGTTCTTTGAGGAAATAATCATCATTTGAAAGCCAAGAGCAGTTCTGAAAAAAAAAAAAAATGCATGTACAGCATAAGCTGAATGCGCTTTAAGAGGGGAGTTTCATAATTTGTGAACATATCAGTTATCTATTCCCTTTTGATACCTCAATGCATCCAAGTACTATTAGTCGGAGGACGACAAAAACAGATTGAGGTAAGCAAATGTCAATCTGAAATGAGGTAAACAAAGGCCATAAGCTGGCTTGTTATATAATCCTAGAAAAAAAACTAGTTAATTTCTTCAAACATCAGTTTCTCCTGCTATTCTTATTAAGACAATATATAATGCTAAGGTAACCTGAAACATTTAAAGCCTAAATCCTAAACCCTAAACTTGATAACAGTATGAAATATTATGCCAAGCTTGCAAGCACAGAATTAGAATTGTTTCTCATGAAGCTTACCAACAGAGAATGTCTCCATCACAGCCAATCTTTCTGGCGATCCAATCTGGAACTAATTCTAACAACAGTTTTAATTGGCCCTCCACCTCATCTGCGGATCCAAGTCCCAGAATTTTAGCTCTAAGGAAACATTATTTTAGCACAATGGAAACATCAATTATTTTCCAACCTAATGTCGGCTGGCATACCTTGATCGACTATTTTACAGTGACTTGATACTAACTTATGAATTAAGTCTTGCTTTGTCATGACGGACCGCTTGCACGACTGAAATATGAGTAGGATCATGTCAAAAATAGTAGGCAAGGAAGCTATCAACTTCTTCCTTCTAATAGCATTGGCAAAGCCAGGCTCCCTCTCCTGCATTGTCTTCTGCTCTTTCTCCTTGATCTGAAAAAATACAACAATCATGACTTGCTTTGACGAAGGTGTTGTAAATATGGTCATTAAAAACTGTTCATGCTGTAGAAGGCATATCGCTAAGAAAATGAAAGCACCATGGAACATATAATCTCACATATATTTGACCTGAAACATCTCCCTCAACCACTGAAGGAAAAAGTACATAAAATTCATGACGAACACGAGCTAAATCAGAAACACTCCTCTGGATCTACTATTTTGTTAGTCCTTGTTTTATGTATTCATTTTAATTTTCTTGAGATCAATAAGAGAGATGTTCTTCTCACCTCCTCTAAAATAGAAAAACAAAGACCAAAGACAGTATGTCAATCCAAATAACAGCATGAAGTAATTATCTTATAACACAGTGCCTACATTTTAGGAAGAGGAACAGATGAAATCGTTTAAATGAATGATGCATAAAATCACCGAAAAATTAAAAAAAAAAAAAAAGGAAGCTGTGCCAATGAGAGCAGGATAGATCTAACAGTGCATCCAACCATGAAATTATGTTACAGAAAGCATTTCAAGAACCTTCTCGGAAAGATTTAAAGCTAATAAACCAAAGAAAGAGGTTGTGTATAGACTTACAGCGTGCAATAGAGTTTCTGGTAGAAAACTGAGAATGTCATAGTTGGAACACAAACTTATATCACCACTCTCCTTTTCCCCTGCTTCTGCACTCTCTTCTGGAGTCATAAACAACTTTGTTCGGGTTGATCGCCTCACGGACTTGTTCGATGGTGTAGAATCACAAGCAGGGGTTGTCCGACATCGCTTTGACGCTGGAATTTCTGGTGTGTCAGTCATTAACGTTAATGGAGTGCTCATGAGTTTTGTAGGAGTTTCCAACTGAACTTTTGATTCCTCATGAGAACAGTCAGCAGCTCTGGGCAACCCTGCAGCGTCCTTCTCACCACCTCCATATACGGTTGGTAAGGTTGTTGATACCGGAGAACTGGGCAATGACTTGTTTGATATGGGTGACTTCTTGTGGCAGATGAAGCAAAAAAAAAACAAAAAAAATAGAATGATCATCTTTAAGACAAGCTCACTAAAGCACATCAGAGGAGTTTTATCTGGATTAAGGATATTAAAAGATTGGGACATGTGAGACGGCACCAGAAATTGTTGCTGGATAGCAGCATTTGATATATTGATGTTCACTCTCGGACATGCACTGTTCTCTGTCAGATTAAATGGATGTGGGAGCCGCTCCTCTGGAACTTCATCTCCCTGACATACAATTCTAGAAATCAATGTGGCTCTAAAGCAATCCTCGATCTATGAATTGTTGTACACCAAAATTGAAGGTGAATTAATACAGTGTTGTGTAGATGGGAGGAGATAAAACACTGTAGAGATGTAATTATTCATCAGCTCCAGAACAAATTACATCTTTCACAAGTCCAAATTGGCTTGTGATATCTTCTACCAAGCAAAAGAAGTCATTGGAGCACAAAAATACAACATCAAATGGGCAGGATTTCTGAGCAGCAGCCCGCAAGGATTACCTAAACAATAAGATAAGAAGGCTACTATGGGGGATTTTTCGGTACCTCAGGATGAATTTTGAAGAACTCCACAAGCCTTTCCCTGAACTCCGCCGGGAAGATCGAACGCCCACTTTCACTCTTTCCCTTCATGTTCCCTGCTACTGCATCAGCTTGCAGTGTGACCTGCAGCTCTGTCTTGAGAGAGCAAGTAGCGACATCATGCAAAAGCACCTTCTTGATCATTATAGCTTCCGGCATAATGTACTTCAACTGTGCCAAATGCACATAAGTGAACCTCCTGAGCGCAGAAACTAATCTCATCAAACTCGCTTCGCATCAAATCAAGAAGATAAACAAGTAGATCAAACTGTGTCACCTATCCATCAAACTCTGAATACTGGTGCAGATGTTGGAGAATGTGGACATCAACCCTTTCTGCCGAAGCAAACGAATGGAGCTCTCCATGCTATGCAAGAACTCACACAGTAACTCATACCTGATCACAAGAGAAGCAAATGTAGACCAAATGGAACCCAAAAAGCTATCTTTTTTTTGTGGATCACCGATAACAAGAACATACTTTTCTGGAAGCTGGAGAAACGTTTTAGCTTCGGACGAATTGGGAGTAGAACAAGGCCCCGAGCCAGGTCCCAGCTGCTCCTCGGCCGGCAAGGGATCGACATCAGACCGGTCCGTGGGACTCTGAAGCCCGATGGAGACCTGGCTCACCTCCTTCACGGATAAGGCGAAGCCCCGGTTCCCGGCCCGCGGCGGGTGCTCCTCCTGCCTCTTGGGCGTGCGGATGAGGTCTGCGAGCTCAGCGGGCTTGCCCGACGATTGCTGGGGCCAGGTGAGAGAGGACGACGGCCTCTTCTCGGAGGGAACGGGAAGCTCGGGTGCAGCTACGGAATCCATATCGGTGCGAGAGAGGAAGGAAGGGGAGGGGGACAGTTAAATAATAATTTTAATTTAATTATGTAAGGAAGGAGACCCTCAAACAATACACTAAATTTAATTCCTTTTATATGAAAAAATTACCATAAAGACGTATATAAAAACTAAAATATGTATAAATATATTTTAGTGTGACCTTTTATGAACTCTTGATTCCTACGAATAGATATTAAATAGAGTCATATTATATTGGGTGACAAAACTTATCTTTGTAAAAACATATATATATTTATAAGAAAATTATATCAAGAAAAAATATTTTAGTCACATGATACGTGAGAGGTGATAAATGAAGGAGATGAAAATAAGTCATATGAGATAATAATTAAAAAAAAAACAAGTTTATCGAGTTAGATGAATCGAGATCGAGTCTATTTCGAAGACTTAAAGTCTCACTAACATCTTAATTCATCTTTCATATGTACATTATTTTCGGTCAATTGGATCAGGACATATGCTACCCAATTAGTTCGAATATGACAACGTGGCAATTGGACATGCTATATCAACATCACATCTAATGCCTTCCCCTTAATATTTTATGGTCGACTATAGTTACAAAACCAATATCATATCATATAATCTTTTTAGGAAAGTTTTTATCAAACTTAACCAAATCTAAATCCTCAAACTCCTCACTTATAATAATCAAAACTAAATTAACCATGGATGCACACTGAACATAATTTTTCTATAAGAATAGACTTGAACAAGATGTGACATACGAGATACATATATATATATATATATATATATATATATATATATATATATATATATATATATATATATATATATATATATATATATATATATATATATATTATTTTAGAGTGAAATTCTTTTCTAATTAAATTTTTTTTTTATCTCTCAAAGATTTGATGATACTCGAAAAAGAGATCAAGTTAGATCAAATTTGTATGTTGAGTTGATAATCAAAATTTATCATTTTAGATTGACATTATAAAATATCATATGAAAACCAAAGCTAAAAGAACCTATAAGAATTTGTCGATGAATCCCAAACTTCACTACAATAATCGACCACAAAATGCGGGTTTCTAATTTCCCCTATGCAGGAGCATATGGGTCGATTTAGGATCTACATCATTAAAAATTATCTTTCCTAATTAGAAATTTCATTCTCGTAAAAGAGACTAGATTAAATCAATTTTGTGTGTTGAGTTGATGACCAAAATTTATTAGTTTAGATTGGTATTAGAAAATATCATATAAAAATCAAACCTAAAAGAATCAATAGAAATTTATGGTTGAATCCCAACCATCAATACAATAATCAATCACCAAGTACGGGTCACTAATTTCCCCTCTAACAAGGGCATCTAGTTCGATTTTGGATCCATGCCACTAGGAATTCCCTTTCGTAATAGGAAATCTGATTCAAATCAATACACATACTAAAGCTTTTTTTTTTTTTTTTTTGAGCCTCACCCAATGATCCATCATTCCCCTTATCTCTAATTGGCATTGCTTGTGAGAATACAAATATCAACAACTCTTCTATCATAATTTGAAGTTCATACCGCATCTCAAATGGAGCCAATTTAGAGGAGCACTCCTCACTACTTCTTGAAACATCATAACCTCTTCTTTAAGAAGTCAATTTGGTTCGACATCAATTGCCTTTACCAGAATTTGAGACTCAATCAATTGATTAGATAAGTCCTACATTAAACCAGTAACTCGAATTTGACAAATGCCTTAATGTCATAAGCTATGAAATTTTTACTAGGGAAAAAGTCATGCTAAGTGGATCTTCAAAATCAATAAGTTTTTATGTTTCGTGACATATGTTTTCATCTCCCTCCCATCTCAATCACATTCTTTAACTATCACTCAAAAAATTATTGTAATACTCTTTATATTTAGATAAGGGGAGGATGAATCCTTGGGCAACTGTGTCTCGAGGTTCTCACGCGTGAATCTTAGGAGAAGCAAAAGCATTAACTAACCACTTCTAGAAAGTTCTTCTCACACTAGAGTGCTAAGAAGATCAAGAGGAAACACCTGACTCATCATAATATGTAAGACTTATTAGATCTCTTATGTGGAAGATCTCATCATTAGTTGAAGGATCTCAAATATCTCCATTCTCTTCTCATGCAAAAAAAAATACCTAACCTCACTAACACATAAAAAAGGAGCCAAATCCCAAATTTGCCCGCATAAGTTGAACGCAAAAAAAAAAAAAAAAATTTGATTTGACAACCGATGAATCAATCCTAATCCAAGCAAAATCACCTGGTTAGAGTCCGAGTCGCACCAACCAAGTCCAAGTCACACTTGAGCCCAACGCTTGATCCACGGCCCACCCTAGGCCTAGGTACATGTGTGTGCCTAATACATGTTGTTGACATAGGACAAGATCTCCCTTAAGATGAACCTAAATCACTCTATTATGAGAGTGAATCTCTTTATCATTGTTTTAGTCAATCATTTATGTTGTTAAAGTCGATTGTACAAATACTAAAAGTAGCTTTATACCTAAGGCACAACAAGATCACTACTATGTTCCCTTTACGCATGATGTATCCCAAGATAAAAAATAACATCTTAAGCACCTTATAGAGCTCAAAGTATTCCCCTTGTATGCAACGTGTTCGCCTAGAAACAAAAAACCATCTAAATTACTTAGTATTCTTCTTACACATGATATATTCTCTATGTACAAAAAAGTATCTAAAAAGCTTACAACTCAAATCTTTCCTTTTGTGCATGATATGTCTGTCCTAGACAAAGAAACATCTAAAATACTCAATGTAATCTAAAGCGTGTCTATTGTGCATGATGCTTCCATCTAGGACAAAAGAACATTTAAAATAATCGAGACATCCCAAAGCATCCCTCCTATGCGTCAATTATTTGTTTGGTCAAATACATCTAAAGCACCTAATATTGTCCAAGGGGTCTTTATTTTCTATGTTGTAATCACCAATGACAAAGCACTTGAAGCACCCAACAAAACTAACACAACCAAGATGTGCCATCTTGGTACATGATGCATTCACCTAGGACAAAAAAAAAAAGAGAAAAAAACTTAACATAAATTGAAGTATCTTCTTTGTACATTATGCATTTGCCCAAAATAATGAAACATTTGTTACATGCAATGATTTCTTAGGATAAAGAATTATTTGAGGTCCTTGACAAGCCTTATCAGATGAAAACATTTCGTATACATAGTTTGTTCGATTTAATTATATGTTGTCATGGGTAACAATGATCAAAAGTCCCAAATTTAACATTAGGCTTAGACATTTTTTTGTCGAAACAAAATTGATTGTTCTTGCCCTCGATGCGCCCTTAGCATAGTTCTTTGCAATAACGAGCTAAAATGAGATATGAATTTTCCATCGCCAAGTGAAATTTTCTTCTCGATTAGATGAAATAGTACTCAAAATTGATGGTATCAACTTCAAATATAGAAAATATTAATTTTTTTAAATGTTTGCTATGCATGAATAAAAATTTTATTAGTCTTGATCAATTTTAGAAAATGCTTTATGGCATTTATATATAATAAATCATTTTTAAGAATCAATTCTAATTACTTAATTACCCTAGTGGAGATGCCAAAGAATAGAATGTTCATTATAAATATCACGAATGATGCAATGATATCTTTAGAGACTTATGTAAACTTTGATGATTTCAATATGCTATGAGCAAAAAAGATGGTGCATGATGTGTCTTATATTTATCATGCAACCAAGTATGTGAAGTATCTACTTATCAAATTACCAAGAAAACGCTTTCTCATGAGCTAAATTTCAGATCACTGAAGCCACTTTAGTTAGTTCACACTAATATACGTGGTCAGATTACTCCCAACAATTTTTTTAATAAGCATCATTATTTCCACATCTGATGATTATATACTTTGAAAACTTGGCATATATTTTGAAAGACAAATCAAAAAGTCTTTAATAGACCCAGCAAGTAGTTATTAAAGATAACTACTATGTCAATAGGATAGTGAATTCAATTGTAAAGCATTTAAAAATTTTTATGATGAGTCAATCATCTAACTGTCCCTTATTTATCCCAACCTAATGATGTGGTAGAATGAAAGAACGAAAAATCTTGAATATAACGAGGAATATGCTTAAAATAAAGAAATGATCCATTTAGGGAAAGGATTTGGTGATCTTGATCCTTCTTCCAAGTGGATTTACACTTTTATTGATAGAGTTGTTGGAGGATCAGAGAACTTGAAGAGGAAAAAGAATCTATATTGCTTTTTGAAGAAAAGGAATACCTAAGCACAAAATTACAAACAAGCTTGCAGTTCTTATGTGATAGCTTGTACTTCTTAATGTTACAGCCTGCTATCATCTCCCTCCTTCTTTCCTCGTCTCTTTTAGGGTCAGGTATCCTCTCTTTAAACTATCATACCTCTCTTTTAAGGATTTGGAGGGGAAAGAGTCTTAAGTAAAGCTAGACTAAATCAAAATTCGACTCACCTTCCAATCTAAGGAATTTGGTGAACTTGAGTTTTAAGCTTGGGTTCAGGCTGTTTGAGTCAGCTAGATCTGAATTGAATTGGAGTACGACTCGAACTAAGGTTAAGCTAAGTTAGAGGATGACTCAGACTAAGTTTTAGTTGAATTAGAGTAGCGCTTAATCTAAGTTTGATTGTCCCAAATCACGACTCTCCCAATTTGAAGATTCAACTCTTATTGAATATGGAATTGAAGATGAGGAATTCTACTTCTTCGGCTTTCTTCGTCAGCCACCTTGCTCAACTAGGCTTTTGCTCTTTCCTTTCTACTTGGAAAACTATTTTGATGCCTATAATAGTAAAATTCTTTTCGACGATGGTGTCCTCATCTAGTGTTTTCTCTTGGTCGATCACCAAGTCATCGATTGATAGCAGAATCTCGCTTAACTCATCATCTAGTATTAATTTCTTGGACATATTCAAGTTATCAATGTTCGTGATCGAGTACATCTCTATGTGCGGTGGCAATTTGAGTTTGCTAATATTATCTCCAATCCACTTCAAGATTTTGAATGGTTCATTTCAAATGAAATTGAGTTTCTTTCATTCTCCTTTCACTTTGTTCCTTTCCTATGAGTAGCCAAACGAGCTCACTTTCTAGGAACCCATCTTTAATGTCGATCATGTCACTCTTTATAATTCTAATGAGCCCATTGAAGTTGATGTTCAACTTCCTTGTGCACGCACTTGATGAGTGTGTTACATAAGTTTCTAACATTAATTTCTTAGACACATTCAAGTTATCGATGTTCATCATCCAGTACATCTCTATATACAGTGGCAATTTGAGTTTGCAAACGTTATCTCCAATCCACTTCAAGATTTTGAATGACATTGAGTTTCTTCTGTTCTCCTTTCACTTGTTCCTTGGGTGTAGCCAAACGAGCTTACTTTCTAGGAACCCATCCTTAACTTCATGTCGATCATGTCACTGTTTATAGTTTTATTGAGCCCATTGAAGTTGGTGTTCAACTTCCTTGTGCACTTGTTGAGTGTGTTACAGATGTTTTATGGTACTGAATTGATCGTAATTGTACAGCAAAAGAGCTTTAGGAAGTAGCTTAAATATACCTCAAATGGTAATTTGGTGATGGAGTTGTCTATATCTCAATTGAATACAAGCTAATACGATAGACTTTCTAGCCATATTTTTGGATGTCGAGATTGTATCCTTGTAGTAGATAACGTACTATTCACTATTTCATATTATTCATCCATTTGCTGGTGAAACGCATTGCTTTTCTTCAATTGAATGTCCATAATAGCTTAAAGCACACTCCAAAATTTACTTAAGAATCGTCCATCTTTATCAAACATGATTGAGCTTGGAAGCCCGAAGTGCGTACAAACATATCCAAAAAATAATCATGCAATTTCTTTTCTAGTGATCATTCTTAACCTTGGCCACTCTCAGATCACTTTTGGCTTTGTCCTTGTCAATCTGAAATTTTTCTACCACCTATGACGAAGCTAAGTTAAATGGGGCGTTGTTTCCTGAACTCGTACTTCTTCGGATTGAGTTATAATTGATATTTTTTTAAAAAAATGGTTAAATACCTTCTGCATGTGTTTAATATATTCTTCCCTCGATAGACAATAGATGAGAATGTCATCAAGGTAGACAATGATGAAGTTCATGATGTGTGGATGTAGTACATCATCCATCAATCACATGAATAGCTCTGATTGAATACTGTCTTTCATATGTCTTCTCATTTGGATTTGATGATAGCCTAACTTGAGGTTTAGTTTGGTGATGATGGTAGCATGTTAGAGCTAGCTTATTATAATAGGTCATTTATCCATGAGGAGGGATGCTGAAATTTCACTATGATATTGTTCATAGAATGAGCATCGCAATTGCTTGATTCATCGATGGTTGCAGAGTCCAATTCGGATGAGTGCACCACAACCCTATAGCCATGAGCCACTCCATTGTTCTTTGTTGAAGTTGCCATGGAGCTTCTCGTCTGTTGCCTCTAGAATTGTTCTCCTTCCATAGAGCTGCCATGCCCACTCAAGTAGTCTTGCTTTCTTCGGCTGCTCCGTCGACTCCACCAGCCTTCTGTCACACGGGATCTCTAAGTCAATGATTTTGAACCTGTAAACATCGGATTGCTTGCATTCAGGGGATGAGTAACCCATCGTGCCAATTAAGACTGTGGTTTACGAGCCGCAATCATGGTCGATGAGCCTGGCTAGCCCGAAGTCTCCGCATTGAATTCAGAGTCCAGCATGACATTGCTGGGTTGTGCACCAAGTAGTGTTATCATGATTATTTAAATAATTTGATAATATATTATTATGATTCTAGATAATAATGAGGATCATGAATCTTATATATTATGAAATGATTTAGATAAATATTTTATATATATTATTGATAGAAAAAATATATTAGTAATCTAGACATTATATATATATATATATATATATATATATATGGTGAATAAATTATTTCAATTGCACAAGTCTACTTTCAACTTATTTATCCGAAATATTCTCTTATGTTGCTTCATGCTTTATGGGATATAAAGTCTAAAAGTTCTCGGTGATAGTCATGGCACCAGCCTACCAACACCAGGTTCCAATGCCTTAGGTGGCTTATGATCTTAACCTCGGAGATGTAGTCCTTTTCTCCCTATTTGGACTCCATGAGACCCTCTTGATAGCACTATCAAGCTTCTAGTCCCTCAGATGACACCAGTACATCGACCCGAATCCTCCTTCCCCGAGCTTCACCTCCTCGGAGAAGCGCCCCTCGTTGCACTGGCTAGCTCTTCATAAGAAAACCTCCTTGGCCCTCTTCCTCTCTCGAACTCGTCATCATCAATGGCATCGTTTCAGTCTGAGTCCTCTTCGTCTTCAACCTCCCTACTAATGCACTTCTCCCTACTAATGCTCTCTCTACCATAGAGGCAGAATATATTATTGCTATAGAGGTTTACAAAAAATATTATGGATAAAAGAATTCTTACAAGAATTATGGCTAAAATAAAAAAAAATTATGTGATGCATTATGATAGCCAAAGCGCCATCTATTTGTATAAGACCTTGACATTTCATTTCAAGTTCAAAGCATATAGATGTTAGGTACCACTGGATTTGAAATGTACTTGAAGACAAGTAGTTACAATTTTAAAAAATTCACACAGATCATAATAGGGCAGACATGTTGACAAAGACCTTACCAAAAGAAATGCAAGAGATGTGTCAACGATTGATCAGCATAACTTCACATTGAAGAGTCATGGGATAACCTCCCTTATAGGCTGAAGGGGAGGTTATTGGACAGATAACCCATATTCAACTCTTAGTGGGCTTTAATAAAACCCATAGTCCTAATCCTTTTCTTTTAACCTAAAAATTATAACTATTTTAATTTAGGCTTTTAATGGCTAGGGCTGAAAAAGAGGGCAGTAACGACTCTAAACTTGGTTGAGAAAAAGAGACAAGCAGTAAGGGCATAAAAATAAGATAAGGAGAAAAAGAGAATAAGACAAGGACAACATAAAGGGTATTCTCCATCATTTAAGCAATGTTTTTATCTCAGGTTAGATTAGATTTATAGTGAATTATTACTGTGATCACTTGGGGAGATTTTGGATATTGTGTATAGTGATATAATCCTTATATCTCCGTTATTATATTATGATTGCTATCTTAGTTTTGGATAAAAAGCTTTGAGATTTGTATATTTATTATTTTTATAATAGATTTTCTCTAACTTGTCTCGTGATTTTTATCATTCGAGTTGGTGAGGTTTTTCACGTAAATCTTAATTTTTATTTAATTATAATTTCTATTTAATTTCATTATATGTTAAGATATGTTAATATTTGTTCGAATAGAAGTTCTTTTTTATCCCATTAGAAAAGAGTATGTGTCTCCATGAAGCTACCGGTGGCCACCAAGAAGCCTATTATTACCATCTCTGGTAGCACATCTCACATATCAACAATCAATCAAGGATATGCTTGAACTGCCATTGGCGATCAGATCTGTTTCGTATGTCACAAAGGCACTTAAGTTATGGGTGGATAAGCCATAAGCCACCCGAGCATGTGTCTCTCCACCGTCCTGGACATGGTTATCACACGGTGCCATCACATTTGAGATGATTGAGCAGACATCGATTCTAAGGTGGTCTCCCTTCGGATCCCAGCCGTTTGAGAAGGTGGCGGACTACATAGCCATCGTACTAATGGTTGAGTCTTCGAGAGAGCTGTTGGCAAAGAGGGCCAAGAAAGACGCCTCTCGAGCAGGTGGGGAAGTCAAAATTGTATGGTGATAATAAGAAGGCCACACCATCACTTGACGAAGGTGATGGGATATAAAAGAAAAAGACTTTTGTATACGAACAAATACTAGCAGGCCGTCACACATAGTGGAATCAAAAATAATTTTTTGTTGAAGCATGTGCAGATGACATTGCTATAATGGAAGAACTAAGGTAAACACTTTATGAGGATATCTCATTCCAACAAACTAATGAAGCATGCTACACGTCAACTTTGTGCAACATCCATTCGTGAATCTTCTATTATGTCAAAGTCAGAGAGATGCTATTGTTGGAAAAATTTGTAGAGTATGGAGCAGTCGATGGATTCACATTGGAAGAAGTTAAAGCTGCACTTGCAGAAGAGGAAGTTGAAGCTACACTTGCGGAGGAAGATGTTGCAGTCACAAACTTAGACAAAGTTGTAGTGGCAGCCATGTCGTGGAAAGGGTGGCAGTAGACCGGGCCGTCTCGAAGGAAGCTTCGGCAATGGCGTCTTGAAGTTGAGCACGTTGATGGCCTGCTTGAGTGACGGCCGAAGACTGTGTTCGGGATGGGCACACCATAATCCTACCACCATTAACCGCTCCATCTACTCCTCTGTGTAATGCCATTGAGCCTCTTGTCAGCTGCTTCAAGGACTGTTCCCCTTCCATGGAGATCCCACACCCATTCGGCCAGTACCATTGCCTCCATTGGCCTTCTCCTACATGCAATCTCCAGCGTAACGATTCCAAAGCTATAGACATTGGATTCTTTGCTAGCCGTGCCATTGTGGAGGTACTCGGGAGCCATGTACAACAACGTGCCTGCCAGGTTCATGGTCTGTAGACCGTAGTCATGGTTGATGAGCCTAGCGAGGCCAAAGTCACCTAGCTTGGCATTGAACATGGAGTTGAGCATGACGTTGTCGGGCTTCATGTCCCGGTGAACCACATATGGCTCGCACTCCTCATGGAGGTAGAAAAGGGCCGAGGCCAAGCCCAACGTGATCTTGTGTCACGCCAGCCACCATGTTAAGGGATAAAGTTGTTGTCACAATATTAACAGAATGGTTAAACTATTGAGGGAAATCCTCAACGCCTAATCTTTTAAACCTTCTCTTCTCTTGTATAAATAGGTATGGGTAAAGGAATAAAAGTGTGCACTTCATTTTGTTCTAAGTTATTTTCTCATTTCTATCATGGTATCAGAGCCGCTTGCTTAGATCAAGCTTTCTTCTCACTATCAAACAACAGTAAGTTCCCACCACGTCCGGCTGCGTGCAACAGCCCCTTTTTCTTCATCACTGAAGGGTGTTGAATTTCAAATTTTGATGATGAGATCAATTAATGAGTGTTTATCTAACATGTGTGTTAGAGAAAGATTTGCAGGTCTAACTATGACAGGAGCAATGAAGTTACAACTAGATAATGGGCTAAGGTTAAGCTTAGGCATCGGGCCGGGTTTAGATGATGCATTGGAACATCGCCGACAGTTCGCTAGGAGATTCGCCGAAGGGATCGAGAAGCTTGCTGGGAGCACGCTAGGAGATCACTGGAAGAAGACCAGATGACTTGTCGTAAGAATGTCGGAGTTTACCGGATTGGTGGAAGTTGGATCTTAGTTTAAGCTTGTGGTCTTTAATAGTTGTAATCGTTGAGTCATAGTTAAAAGTGAGTACTAATTGAGTTAGATTTGGATAAAATTCAAATCACCTCAATAAGGCAAACAGGTCCACTATTGGGGTTTGATTGAGCTCAGGTTGAGCTCAATTGGTTAACTAAAGGGTTGGTCAACATCAGGTTCAAGTTGAAATTCGAGAAGTGGAGGGAACCACTTTTGCGTAAATTTTGGCAAGTAAATCGTCGGTGAGCAGTAGGTGTACCATCACCGCCTAGGCTTTTGGGCAGCTAACGGTAGTTGACTCACCTAGACTGAGCAGTTGAACCGCTTGTACCTAGGAATTTGGGTACTTTCGGTGGTTGACCCGCCCAGGGCCGACGGGTAAACCGCTCGTACCCGATTTTTCTGGGTATGTTTGATTTTTGGCTCCAATTTCTGAATCCACTTGAGGTCTATAAATACCCTAAGTATTCTTGCATTCACAACAACTCTTGTTGGGTAATTAAACTTTGTGAAAAAGAAATTTGATGTGATTTGTAAGAAAAAGAAAAGGGAAGGGAGAGAGCTTAGAGTTAGAAATTTTCTCAAAGTCTCCCATGTAAGCAAAGTGTAAGGATTTGGTCTTCACCCAAAGAAGATCGGTAGTGGACATTGGTGTGCCTCAAGAATGAGTACTCGGGAGTGGACATAGGCCATTAGTGCCGAACCACTATAAAAATTGAGTTCATCTTTTGCTTTCCGTATTAACACTTTTGATCTTGTTTACTCTTTGAAAGCAAATATTTTACTTACGATGTTTCTTATCTTTCAAATTTCTTTGCTCTTTCTTAAGTAATTAGTAAGCAAGTAACTTAGCAATCTTCCTATCATTCACTTGCTTTATTTGAACAACAAGCTTTGGATCTTCCTATCGTGCTTAAACTGAAACGTTTTAGTTTAAAACAAAATATTTACACTTGCACTAATTCACCCCCTCTCTTGGTGCCAATTGATCCTAACAAAGGACTGACACCCCGTGAAGTACATCACGAATGGTCGGCACCACCTGTGTATGCAACAACCCCTTCTTCTTCTACTAATTGCTTTCTATTGATGTCAAATGGTAGTTCTCCTCTACCATTCTCTATGCAGCCCTTCAGATCTACTGGCCGCCTGCTCTTCCTTCAAAGTCGTAGCCGCCGGTTGCCTCCTCTTTTGCAAAGCCACAACCTCTGCTCCCGAAATAATAGAGCATCATTGCCGACAACAAAAATAGAGCAAAGTTGCCGGTTGCCTCCTCTTCTTTAGCCACCCCAAATGTTGACGCTTCTCCCTCTTCTACTGCTGCTGTGCAAACCACGTCGCTCGGTGAAGAGAAAAGCATATGTTTCTTCACTTGCCAGCGAAGCCCCTCTCTGTTTCCTGCTTCACTCGGGACACTGCTGGCCATAGCCGCAGCCCTAGTCGGTCACCTCCTCAGCAGCGCACAACTAGCATTGTTGTTCCCTTCACAGCAAGATCAGCCACTTCCGCAGCCAAGCCTTCCTCTTTTATCCTTTCTTCCCTTGCCATCTATGATTGTCGCCCGCTGCTCCCTATCACTGACCATTGGCGTAGCAGTCGCACGCCCCCCCACCCTTCCCAACAGTGCCTTCCTCTACTGCCTCTATCAGTCGCTAATAGCTTGCCTTCCTGCTGTAGCCCTTTCTGCTGCAGTCGCTGCTACTTTCTCCCTACCACCGCCCACCAGCACACACCCTTGATCACTGGCTGCTGCCTTCTGCTCCCAGCCGTCGACCACCATTGCCCTCAACCTCTTCTTCAGTGGTCAGCGTGAGTCCTTCGCATTAGGTGACATTGGTCACTTTTCTGTAGCATTCATTTGTTGCCATCACTAATCACTAGGTGAAGAGAACCATAGTAACAATAGCCACCTCTCAGCTCTTTACTGCCTACTGTAGTAGCCCACTTGCACAGCCTTGTTGCAGCTTTCATTCTGGCCGCGCCTTTCATTCGGAGAGAAACATCTGTCCCTCGTCCATAGGGACCACAACACTGCAATCCAGTAGTTTCTATCTTCCTTTGCTACTGTAATCCACAGTTCTCACATCCTAGTCAGCAATATAGTTGATCTGCAAGCCCTTCAGCAACGCATATCTTTCAAACCCAAAAGCGATAGTGATTGATATCTTCTCTCCTAATGTCTTCGTCATCTACCTCTCAAGTTATAGTTACTATCCCTGTAGGGAACAATAATACTTCTCAACATACAGGGCTTGTCTCGATCAATGCTACAGCCCTCATCCCTATCAAATTATCCAGAGGAGGAAACTACGCATCCTGGCATGCTCAGTTCTCTAATCTCCTAGTTGGCTATGATTTACTAGGTTATTTTGATAGATCTCTTAGTTGTCCACTAGAAATGATCACCATCCTGGGGGCAACAAGTCAAGTACTAAGTCCGGAGCATAAGTTATAGTTATGTCAAGATCATCTCATTCTCCAAGTGATTCAAGCCTCTGTCGCTGGTTCTATCGCACCACTTATATCTTCCTATTCTACTACTGCTGAAGCCTGGTGCAAGTTACAAACTACATTGGCAAATCGTTCATGCACTCACATGCTCGACCTCCTCTCAAGTCTAATGAACACCAAACAAGAGGGAAGTACCATCGATTATTATCTTCAACATATAAAGATTATTATCGATGATTTATATTTAATAGAGAACAACCTCAGTGATGATGAAGTCATTGTCCACACCCTTAATGGTCTTGGGGCTGAGTACAAAAAATTTACAGCAACAATATAGGCATGTGACTTATCACTATCATTTGACGAGCTGTAAGATAAGTTGACTAACTATGAGACATATCTAAAGCATGAAGATAGGGCTCTAGGACCACCTATTATTGCTCAAGTAAGTCATAATTATAAAAGGAAGATCAATCAGTATTCTAAACCTATCAATAAAGGACTTGGGCAAGCATTGGCTCAAGGGAGCATCATCAATTACCAACAACCTTGGCGCCCTTCACCTCAATTACCAATAGCCTTGGTGTCCTACTACCATACCTCCAGGTAGCAACTTCAATTATCAATAGCCTTGGTAACCTGCTCCTATACCTCAACAATGAATAATCTGTCAATTATGTGATAAGGTTGATCACTCCGTCAAGGTCTATTAGTCTTGTCCTTGACCTTCCGCTACCATGCCCAACTGCATCTCGCTACTACCCCGACTTATGATTAACATTATTGGGTTATGGACTATAGCGCCTTTCATCACATTACATCGGATCTCCAGAACTTGTCCCTTCACAAAAGCTATGGTGGTAACGATGACATTATCATCAGTGATGGTAAGCAACTTCCCATTACTCATACTGGTTCTACAATGCTTAATTCACATTATCATAATTTTACACTCGATGATGTGTTGTGCACTCATATCAAACATAATCTTATTTCTGTCTCTCAATTCTGTAAACAAAATAATACCTCCATTAAATTTTTTCCTGACTAGTTTTTTATCAAGGATCTAAGCATAAGGGCATCGTTAGTTCAAGGCAAAAGTAAAGATAACATCTACCAGTGGCCATCAGTCTCTTAGCCCACTGCCTACTCTTATGTTGTTGTTCCAATGGATGTTTGGCATGGTCGTCTTGGTCACCCTTCTTCCTCAGCTCTACAAAAAATTTTCTCTCATTATTCTCTTCTATCTTTTAAAGCAAATTCTATTGTTACTCATTGTGATGCATGTCTTAGTAATAAAAGTCATAGACTACCTTTTGAAAATTCTTTTATTTCTTGCTTTATATATTGATGTTTGGGGTCCTGCACCAAGTATTTTTTATTAACTATTTTACTAAATATACTTGGTTTTATCTACAACTGAGGTCTCCATAATATTCCTTACCTTCAAAAAAATAGTAAAAAATATTTTTCAGTCCACAATTAAAACAGTTTATTCGATAGTGGGGGGTGAATACTAAACACTAACACCATACTTGTTAGCCTATGGTATTCAGCATCTCAAGTCTCCTCTGTACAATTCTTAACTTGTTGGCTCAAACGAACGCAAACATCAGCATATAGTTGAAATTGGTCTCACACTTCTCCATCATGCTTCCATGCTAGCTACCTTTTAGTCTACACCCTTCCAGACTACCGTTTATCTGTATACCTACTCTAGTCCTCCACAATCAATCACCATTTGAAACACTGTTTCATAAATCCCCAAATCTTCATAAATTTATGGTTTTTGGTTGTGTTTGTTATCCTTGGCTACGTCCTTATGTATCACATAAACTAGCACCAAGGTCGAAGCCTTGTACCTTCATTGGTTACTCTCTTGAACATAATGCTTACCGATGCTATGATCCTTTGACTCACAAGGTCTTTGTGTCTTGTCATGTTGTCTTTGTGGAGTCCTCTTTTCATTATTTGGAACACTTGAAGGTAGTAAAGTGTATCCTTAAGTACTTGAAAAGCACTAAGGATCTTTTATTGATATATGGAGAATGTAGCCTCCAGGTTGAGGGCTACACAGACTCGAGTTTTCAGTCCGACATTGATGACAACAAGTTGAATTCAGGGTTTATTTTTACCTTGAATTGAGGAGCAGTAAGCTGGAAGAGTTCTATGCAAGATACTACTGCTGACTCGACCATAGAGGCGGAATACATTGCTGCAGCAAAAGCAGCAAAGGAAGGGGTTTGGATGAAGAAGTTCATCAAGGATTTGGGAGTCATACCAAACAGCGTGGAGCTGACTCTCATATATTGTGACAGCGATGGGGTGATAACTCTAACAAAGGAACTTAGGTTTCAACAGAATTATTCTAAGGAGGTTCTATCTGATTAGAGCTGACTTTCATATATTTTGTTGCATGTTAGGCACACAAGCAGAGATGTTGTTGTTGAAGACCACTGCAGGAGTAGACTATTTCTTTCTTCTTACTCGTCCAACTACTATTACTAAAACAAATTATGTTTTTATACACTGCAGTATGTATATTACATACAGTGTTTTCTAATCATGACAAAAAATATAGTATTATTATAGTTCTCATATGCATTACATTAATTTTATTTTTTATATGTTTTTTAAAAGCTACAGTTATAGATAAAAAAAATCGTGAGAAAAGATAGACAAAAAATATTTTCTAATTGGTGCTTCTCTTTTTGTTTATTAGAATTCTTATTGGAATAGAAAGTGAAAATGAAAAGCCCTATTAAGTTTATTGATTTATGATCAATTTATACATATGAAGATAGGAGGATTTCCCTCAACTGATCTACGATATTTCCTCATTTAGTTGAAAAAATCATATCTAAATATTATCTACTATCGTATCTAAATCCTATCTTCTATCATGCCCCTACAATATCAATGAATCTGAAGGAAAGAGGCAGCTGCATTATCAACCGCGATGAAGATCTGATGGTGGTTGACTTTGACGGCAATGTCAACTTGGCTAAGAAGGAGCAGACGATTTTGTTGGAGCCAAGTTCGATAGTCCGATTTGATCAAACTATCATGCCCCTGCAAGATTAAGCTCCTGTAAATGACACATATCTTAAACCGATGTCAATGAATTTAAAGGAGACCGATGTGTTGTCAACCGCGGTAAAGGTCTAATGGTGGTTGACTTTGGCGATGGTGTCAACCTGGCTGAGAAGCTAATGCGGCATGGGGAAAGCGCAACAGAATTGGTGGAGCAGAAGCTGTTGCGACATGGGACAAGCGCAACAGAATGGATGGAGCATAAGCTATCATTGGGCGGGCGTAGCAGAGGAGGTCTCGACAGATACAACAACCGGAAGAGGCCACGGGCGTAGAGGCCTTAGTCGCTAGGGCAAGGCCACAGGGTCGCATGCAGGACTCGAGTGCACAGCACAGACGCCCCACAGGAAAAGGAGAGCGGCGAGGAGGAGGAAGCCGACAACAATAGGTTCAACGGGGGAGGAGGAAGCCGACGGGGACGAAGGGCCATCGCGTAGTGATAGAAGCTGTTGTTGGATAGAGAATAAAGAAAAATAATCTCTCTTATATAGAGAGAGGCTCTAAGACAATATTGAAATACAAAGTGAAAATGAAAAGCCCAATTACGTTTATTGATTCATGACCATATCTAAATTCTATCTCCTTGCAATATCAAATCCAAAATTCTTAAATAAAATTATAATAATATTAATCTCTCTTTATTCTTTATTTTCTTCGTCCCTTACAATTACTAATGCTATTGTTTTATTCCTCTATTTTCTTTTCAATATTTCTTTTATTGAAGACTATTACCAGTAGTATAGTATCTTCTGTACATTTAGAAGTAATGGTTGATACATATCAAAAGATATCCTGGTTAAAATTTGTATTTCTACAACCTCATTTTTAAACATTAACTGAATTTTTTAAATACACCATTTTATAAATTTCGACAAAATTATCCAGACTAAAATTTGCATTTCTTTAACTGTATTTTTTAAGATTAAATATGTTTTTATAAGTACACAATTTTATAATAAACAAAGAGGTCTTTTAATAAATACACTATTTTGTAAATTTAAACAAAAAAGCTTTTCAAACAAATAGACCATTTTATAAATTAAAAAATAATATTTCTTTTATTGAAGACTATTACCAGTAATATAGTATGTTCTGGACATTTAGAAGTAATGTTCGATACATATCAAAAGTACAAAAATAGTATCCTGGTTAAAATTTGTATTTCTTTAACTGCAATTTTTAAATATTAACTGATTTTATAAATAGAAAACCTAAATCGCCGTTGCCGGGGATCGAACCCGGGTCACCCGCGTGACAGGCGGGAATACTCACCACTATACTACAACGACTTTGTATTATAACTTGAGAAATTAAACTTATATATATAAATAATTTATGTTGAGGCGAAATATATACAATCTTTATTTGCTGGAATTAGACATTACAAGTATACTTTTCTCCCTTGAGACACATATGGATGAATAATAACACAGTAATAGGCAGCAAATAACAACACTCATTCAGACATGATTGATGGAACTGGTGCTCAAAAAACAAGAAAAATTCACCGACTAAAAATTTGGTGTTTGATTGGATGTTGGGTCAAGCAGATTTAACATTCATATCTCATAAATTAGTAAGTCCATCTGAGCAATCATAGGTTTACTTCTTCAAACGTCATAACCTCTTTTTTAAGAAGGTAATTTGGTTCGACATCAATTGCCTTTACCTGAATTTGAGACTCAATCAGTTGATTAGATAAGTCCTACATTAAACAAGTAACTATAATTTGTCAAATGTCTCAATGTCATAAGCTATGAGATTTTACTAGGAAAAAGTTATACCAAGTGGATCTTCAAAATCAATATGATTTTATGTTTTGAGACATGTTTTCATCTTCCTCCCACCTTAATCACATTCTTTAACTATCACTCAAAAAATTATTGTAATAATAATTTCGATTTGTCTCGATAGCCGAGATAGGGCATCTGCAACAATATTCTCTTTTCCTTATCGGTAAGTAATTATAATCATAGCCAAGGAGTTTAGTTACCCATCGTTGCTGCTTTGGGGAGGATATTTTCTACTCCAAGAGATATTTAAGGTTTCGGTGGTCGGTCTTAATCTGGAAGCACCGACCAATTAGGCAAGGTCTCTATTTTGTAACTACGTGTACGATGTCAAGCATTTCTTTGTCATACATGGACATTTTAAGATGTGAGGTCTCTATTTTGTAACTACGTGTACGATGCCAAGCATTTTTTTGTCATACATGGACATTTTGTAACTCCTTATTCAATAAACTGCTTGTTACTTGACTCATGGTGAGCACCATCTTGTCACGGGCTTAGCTGATTCTGCCTAAGCCGTGCGGCACCCATGCGTGTCCGTCCGTAAAGGTCAGCCCTCCCCGAGATCTCCTAAAATCCCACAGACTTACAAAAAGAGAAAACGGGCCAGAAGAAGCAACTCCCACGGGATCCACAAGCAACTGCTCAAGAAAAACACTTTATAAAGCCAAAATACAAATTACACCCATGGACATTACAAGCTCAGAGAGGTTGCACACAAAGGATAATGGTCCACCACAGACCGATGTCCCCACAAGTGCTTATAAGACACTTGTATTTACAAGCCAAACTTGGCCATAAAGCAAATCAAACTAGGGCTTCCAAGCCTACTACAAGCCCGCTTCTTGTTGTACAAGATATGTACATAAACCGAAGGACACGGACTAACACAAGCATTTCATCGAACACCTTGTTTACATTATTGTCCGTGACATTCTCCCCCACTTATTCCTTCGACGTCCTCGTCGAAGCCACTGTAGACGTTGCATCTCCTCGCATTCTGCTGAATCTTTAATCTTCTTCTTTGGCTGCAACACGCCCCTTTGGCTCCTAGCCTCCACTCTTGTTGTTGAGTAGTCGAACTCAATCCGCCATGGCTTCAACTCACCAATGATGAATCGGTGTGGGGTTGGCTGAGTTGTCTTGATCCTTGTTGGTTCTCGGATCCCTCGATGAAGGAAAAGACCGCCTTATGATGTGCCAAGATCGCGATACTCATATTGCTTGAACTGGGTAGATGCTTGTTGGAGCTTTAACGAGCATCGCCTCACAGACTTTGAAGTTTTTAAGGTCCTTTCTCCATAATATTTGCCCATTGAACCTTCTTCCGCTGTTAGTTGTCACTTCCAAGTATGTTCGCATCACTCCCTCCTAGTCAATTGGGAAATGAAGTGGAAAAAAACTACTCTCAATAGTACTAATCACCAATGGTGAGGATTTGACAACCATTGTCTTCCATAAGCTTTCTTTGAAGGGTCACTGAACTTGTGCAGAGCTCCCCTGCTTGGATAAGTAAGAGAACTGGGATACTCGACTTCACCCATTCTCTTCATAGTTAAGGTGGCTTCTCTCACCTCCTCGAGTTAAGAGAACTGGGGTACTCAGTTTCGCCCATTCTCTCGAGTTGAGAAGGCAAAGGTTACTCAATTTCGCCTGGCAAAGGTTACTTGATTTCGCCTGCCTCCTCGAGTTTGTACTTCATGCATTGTCGGGTACTAACATTCGCTCTTTGCTCACACTCAAGCACTTGAAGTGGTTGCACTCCTTGCGTTGGGATAGCTACGGTGATTCACCTTCCCACCGCCATTGAACTTCGGAATGCAAGAAGTTTTGCGAAAAGTGTAAAAGTTTGCTTGGCTCACTTCCTCGAGTTAAGAGAACTGGGTACTTTGCCCATTCTCTCGAGTTGAGAAGGCAAAGGTTACTCAATTCGCTGGCAAAGGTTACTTGATTTCTCCGCCTCCTCGAGTTTGTACTTCATGCATTGAGTGGTTACTAACATTCGCTCTTTGCTCACACTTCTGAAGCACTTGAAGTGGTTGCACTCCTTGCGTTGGGTTAGCTACTGTGATTCACCTTCCCACTGCCATTGAACTTCTGGAATGCAAGAAGTTTTGCCCGAAAAGAGCAAAAGGTTTACTCCAACTTGGAGTCCCCCAACTTGGAGTAAGTCTGTGATAGATCTGGTCGCCTTTGGGGTTATACCGTGTTCTCCATCACCTTTGCCGCCTACTCCTCCTGAGTAGAAAGGTACAGTACCATATACTGCCTACTTGCCTTGGTCGAGCACTCCTGCATCAACCCAAGTCCCTTAATTTCGCTATCCGGATGAGAAGCACATCGACATCGGTCTTATGAAGTTTCTTGGACTCGCCTTCGCCTCGTCTTGGTACTTGGAGTTTACCTCTGCACTCTCCACCTCCTTGGCCCCCTTTTACGACCAATGTTGTCCCTTCATGAGAGCAAGGGATCGATGACTTCACGGAAGTCCCGCATCTGCGGTACCATGGCGCTGCCAAGCCCATAGCACTACTATCAATTACCTTGCATCTTCATCCCTTCCTCCGCGATCAGTAGATCTGCCTCTGTGGCACTGTGGAGCTCCTCCGAGTCCACCTCCTCTCTAACCGACGCTTTTCTTTTGGGTAGCTGAGCCCCGTTGGACTCTGCCGCTCGCCTTTCGACCACCGCCGACACCACCGTGTCCTCCTAGCGATTCTCCTTGGTCGATGGAGACAGACTACAACTCTCATGCATGGCCTCTGCCATCTTGGTGGCTCGTCGATTCTCATTCTCCTTAGCTTCCTTGGTAGCAACGTCGCTTACTCGGCCTTGTCCTCGACTTGCGGGCTCCCTAGCGAATGTGAGCAGCGCCCAACTCTCCAACTGCCGGTTAATCAAGTCCCTCCATGGGACTCACTGGTACTTGCAATCGACTACTCCCTCGGTGGTACACCCCATATCGACGACCAAGGCTTTCATCGATGCAAGCTTGATGTATATACGGAAGACCCGCCTCTGTGATCGGGCATGACCCTTCTTGTCGTTGCATTGTTCACCGAAGTGGAGCTCCCAGCAGCTCCTGATCATTCACATGATCATGTCCCCCTCCATGGGACTCACTCGTACGTGCACTTGGACTTCTTCCTCGGTGGTATACAGCTCCCATATGCTGATGACTAAGGCTTTCATCCAATGCAAGCTTTGATGCACACACGAAGACCCGCCTCTGTTGGAGTCCCCCAACTTGGAGTAAGTCTGTGATAGATCTGGTCGCCTTTGGGGTTATACCGTGTTCTCCATCACCTTTGCCGCCTACTCCTCCTGAGTAGAAAGGTACAGTACCATGTCGCCTACTTGCTCCTTGGTCGAGCACTCCTGCATCAACCCAAGTCCCTTAATTTCGCTATCTGGATGAGAAGCACATCGACATCGGTCTTATGAAGTTTCTTGGACTCGCCTTCGCCTCGTCTTGGTACTTGGGTTTGCCTCGCACTCTCCACCTCCTTGGCCCCCTTTTACGACCAATGTTGTCCCTTCATGAGAGCAAGGGATCAATGACTTCACGGAAGTCCCGCATCTGTGGTACCATGGCGCTGCCAAGCCCATAGCACTACTATCCGTTACCTTGCATCTTCATCCCTTCCTCCGTGATCGGTAGATCTGCCTCTGTGGCACTGTGGAGCTCCTCAGTCCACCTCCTCTCTAACCGACGCTTTTCGAGCCCGTTGGACTTGTCGTCGCTTCCTTTCGACCACCGCCGACACCACCGTGTCCTCCTAGCGCTCCTTGGTCGATGGAGAGCAGATCGCAACTCTCATGCATGGCCTCCGCCATCTTGTTGCAGGCTCGTCCGATTCTGTTCTCCTTAGCTTCCTTGGTAGCAACGTCGCTTACTCGGCCTTGTCCTCGACTTGCCGGGCTCCCTTAGCGAATGTGAGCACCGCCCAACTCTCCAACTGCTCCGGTTAATCAAGTCCCTCCATGGGACTCACCGGTACTTGCAATCGACTACTCCCTCGGTGGTACACGCATTTGACGACCAAGGCTTTCATCCGATGCAAGCTTGATGTATATACACGGAAGACCCTCTGTGATCGTGGCATTCACTCCTTGAATCCACGTTCTTCTTGTTGCATTGTTCACCAAGTGGAGCTCCCAGCCTCGATCATTCACATGATCATGTCCCCTCCATGGGACTCACCGTGCACTTGGACTTCTTCCTCGGTGGTATCTGACTCCCATATCGATGACTAAGGCTTTCATCTAATGCAAGCTCTGATGTATACACGAAGACCCGCCTCTACGGTACCACGATATTCACTCCTTGAATCCATAGCCCTTCTTCTTGTTGTGTCATATACCAAAGTGGAGCTCCCAGTAACTCCTGATCATACCTCCGCATGATTTTGTCCCTCACGGGACAAGATTGCATGTATTGCATTGCCACGAACTATTCCACCACGATCCGCTGCACCATGTCGCCTCCTGGTGACATCTCCATTGCATACAGATTCTCGCGTGATGAACTCGGACTACGACTTCTCCACATGTGGCCTCTGCCAACACATCGTAGGGCCTCTGCCATCTCCGGCTTTTAGTTCGCTCCCTTGGCAATTCCCCTTCGTCCCCCTCACTCCTAGGTTACTCCTGGACGAAGCATAGCTCTAGGACAGTCCGTCGCCTAGTAGCTCCTGAAGTCCCCTGACTTCGCTAGAGTGGGTGCACCATTGTCTGGATCTTGGGCCTCTATCCCCTACCAGCACAATCTTGCTATGCCCCTCTTGTTCCTGACAACTTGAACGGCAACACTGTGGCATATTCTTCAAGAGTACCCGCCTCTGCGTCCTCTTGCCCCATACTAAGGTCTCATGATCCTAACTTTACCTCCGCAAGTTGAATCACCTTAGTTACTCCATCAAATGCATCTCTTAGGTAGCTTGCATGTGCCTTGAAGCTCCCTTCATCTTTGGCACCATGCAAAATAAGTCTGTCCCATCAGAATGAAGAACCCATGGAACGACATGATCCCACTCTTGCCTCTACAAGAGTTCATGCCCTTGACCTCTGTCTAAGGAAAGCTCTGTGCCTCCGCTCCATGTTCCATCTTATATGTCGACTCCCTTCATGCGGCTTGGATACTTCACCGAGTTCCACCCAAGTCGCTCTGCTCCTCGATTTGCCGAGTTGATAGTGGCCCTCACGTCCACCATTCCACGGTCAGCCCTCTGTTGAGTTCGATTTCTGCCTCGACTCTAAGTGTGCCTTCATATGATGTTGCCTTGGATTGCTCCCCCACTTGATCTCGAAATGCATCCCCTAATGCATTACCTCCTTCGAGATCATGCGACAACTCTTCGTCGCTCACTCTCTCCGTTGAGCTTTATGAAGATATAACCCTGAGAAACTCTTCCTCAATATGTGCAGTCCGTTGCATATGATTCTCCCACTAGAGAACTAGGACTTATCCCTCCTGGATATCTGTCCTGCTGGAGCAACTTTTCTCTTTACATACTTCCCACTGGAAGTTTCAGAGACCATCATCCCCTTTGGACTACTCCGTCTTGCTGAACTCAAGCTTTGTTCTGCCCCCACAAATGTACTTGCTAGATTGCGACCCTTCTCCAATACAATCTCCACTGCACCCTTCAAGGTCTAGCAACATGCTGAATTTGTTGCACATTTCAGCCACCTACGGACATATCCTTTCCATGTTGAAGAGAAAGTTCTGATGCTCCATGGCGCCGAGTTCTAATCGCGCCTTGGGATAGCCACGAACACTGTCATCCGTGTACAAGCCCTTGCATGAGTTCCGAATCCTTCGAGTTAGCAATTCCCCTCACCTCTGTGAGCTTTGCATAACTCTTTCGATCGTTACACAACACATCCCACCTTGCACGGTCTCATCTTTCACTAAGCACCCTGCTTTTGCCTTAAGCACCGTCAAGTTTAGTTGCCAACGTCGAGCTATAGCTCAAACTCAACCATCCCAATCTTTGTATGCTACGCATTCTTCTTCGCTTGTTTGTCCTCGTGGTGCCTCTCGCGCAAAGGGGTTGGCTATTCCTTGAATGCCAAACCAGGATGCCCGCTCCTCTGAGCGACTCCTTTCCCTACATCTCAATGTTCGTTTCCCCTAAACGGTTGCACGTGCTAGCTGTCCTCCACACAGCCTAGCTAGGTCCACCACATTTGTATGGCAAGTGTTTCTGCGTGTGCTTGTCCCGCTCTGATACCACATTGTCATGGGCTTAGCTGATTCTGCCTAAGCCGTGAGGCACCCATGCGTGTCCGTCCGCAAAGGTCAGCCCTCCCCGAGATCTCCTAAAATCCCACAGACTTACAAAAAGAGAAAACGGGCCAGAAGAAGCAACTCCCACGGGATCCACAAGCAACTGCTCAAGAAAAACACTTTATAAAGCCAAAATACAAATTACACTCATGGACATTACAAGCTCAGAGAGGTTGCACACAAAGGATAATGGTCCACCACAGACCGATGTCCCCACAAGTGCTTATAAGACACTTGTATTTACAAGCCAAACTTGGCCATAAAGCAAATCAAACTAGGGCTTCCAAGCCTACTACAAGCCCGCTTCTTGTTGTACAAGATATGTACATAAACCGAAGGACACGGACTAACACAAGCATTTCATCGAATACCTTGTTTACATTGTTGTCCGTGACAATCTGGTACAAAATTACTAAGGGAAACGACCGGTGTCTCCCAACTTTCTGGCAAAGAACTGAGAAGCAACAATACTTACAACTCATCATCAAGAGACATTTTCATAGAGGATAACTGGTTAGTAATACTCTGCATTTCATTCAAATACTCAAGAATAGAAGTACCCTATTTATATTTCAAGTTCATAAGTTTTCTGATCACGAAAGCTTTGTTGTCAGTTGTTTTTCTTTCATAAAGACCTTCTAACTTTTTCCAAAGTGAGTAAGTAGAACTTTTAGTAGAAACATGGTGAAAGACACTATCATCTAGCCACTGTCGAATAAAGCCAACTGTGTTTCGATTTAATCTCTTTCACTTATCATCTATCATAGTTGTTGATTTTGCACTATCCCCTTGCAAAGGTCTATACAAGTCTTTGAAATATAAGAGATCTTTAATTCTTGGTTTCCATATCATCTAATTGTTTCCATTCAAACTAATCATGCAAGAAACATTACCGGCCTCCATGTTCGAATATAAAAGTTAAATACTACCAAAATCCTGTTCTGATACCAGTTGATGGGAATAAAAGGAATAAACTTTGTATATGAACAAATAGTAGCAAGTCGTCACACACAGTAGAATCAAACAGAAATTACAATCAAATAGACACTAAGATTTATATAGAAAACCCCTTCCAACTTGAAGGATAAAAATTATGGGGCAAGCCAGAAAAAATTCACTATCAAAATAATGAATATACAAATCTCAGGGCTTCTTGCCCAACCCTAAGTAATAGCCATAAGAGAATCATAGGGATACAAGAACTATATTACTATCCACAATACCCAAAACCCTCCCATGTGATCATAGTAAGAATCCACTATAAACTGATCTTACTTGAGATATGGATGATTGAGAATGGTCTTTCTCTGTCCTTATCTTTTTTCCTTTCTTGGATCTCTTGTTTTATGTCCTATACTGTCAAACTACAGCCTTCTTTCTCTCTCTCTCATGTTCACAACTGTTGTTGTCCCCCAAATCTAGGGTTTATGTTAAGATAAATAAAAATTAAGGCTATGGGCTTCACTAAAATCCATTATGGACTGAATCTGGGTCATCTACCTATCTGCCCAACATAGGTTTATCCAGAACGCCGATGTCGAAGTGCAATGAGAAGTGAAATCAGCCAGCTCTCTGGTTTCTACATCCCACGGTTCTGCCCATGCTTTACTTGATGCTACTAGTGAGTGGATTCCTTGCGAGGTGTATGTCGTCATTCAAATATACATGATCCTGGATTAATCAAGGGCAGAGAAGTCAAAGAAGTTGAAGGAGAGAGCAATGTTCAAGGAGACGAGAGTCGACAAGAACAAGAGACCAAGGAGGATCCTTGACTTAACCAGGATTATGGCTAATAAAGATCGAAGCTAACAGCTTCTTCATCTGTAAAAGATAGTGATAATTGATCAGGGAGAAGAGTGTATAGTGGTCGACAACAGCAGAGTTATTGAATGGCCTCAACAAGTAGAAGATTTTTACGAGTCAACTTAGTTGCTTGTGAAAGCAATGAAGTCAGCGATTTTTCTGAATTCAAATTCCAGTATGTGTAGTGATCATTAAATCGATCAAAGCCTTTAGCTCAAAAAAATACTCACTATCATAAGCAAAAGAATCTTATGCTTATCCAACCCTAGAAAGAGCCCTATAGGCACAGCATTGTCAACACACATCTTAATGAAACAAGTGAATTGCAGCTTGTTTTTCTTGTGTTAAGTCATGAATCTCAAATGTACTAACAATCAAGAAAATTCATTATAAATTCATGAAAAGGTCCCCAAAAATTATTATAATAAATCTTGGGAAGATGCAAGATGATGGGGTTTTAGCCATAGAATTATTTATAAAAAGAGGGGCACTTGGCTTGCTCTGTTTTTCTTGAGTAGTTCTTGATAGAAATTTTTGTTGTTCTTATATATATGTTAATTCATCAGTATCATTTTTCAACAAAAGAGCAATGTTTTGAGTAGTTCTTGAGCAGTCGATGGATTCACATTGGAAGAAAAAGAAGCTGCACTTGCAGAAGAGGAAGTTGAAGCTGCACTTACGGAGGAAGATGTTGCAGTCACAAACTTGGACAAAGTTGTAGTGGCGGCCATGTCGTCGAAAGGGTGGCAGTAGACTGGCCTGGGCCATCTCGAAGGAAGCTTTGGCAATGGCGTCTTGAAGTTGAGCACGTTGATGGCCTGCTTGAGCGACGGCCGCAGACTGTGGTCGGGATGGGCACACCATAATCCTACCACCATCAACCGCTCCATCTACTCCTCCGTGTAGTTGCCATTGAGCCTCTTGTCAGTTGCTTCAAGGACTGTTCCCCTTCCATGGAGATCCCACACCCATTTGGTCAGTACCATTGCCTCCATCGGCCTTCTCCCACACACAATCTCCAGCGCAATGATTCCAAAGCTATAGACATCAGATTCTTTGCTAGCCGTGCCGTTGTGGAGGTACTCGGGAGCCATGTATGGCAACATGCCTGCCAAGTTCATGGTCCGTAGACCATAGTCATGGTCGACGAGCCTGGCTAGGCCGAAGTCACCGAGCTTGGTATTGAACGCGAAGTTAAGCATGACATTGCCGGGCTTCATGTCCCGGTGAACCACGTACGGCTCGCACTCCTCATGGAGGCAAAAAAGGGTAGAGGCCAAGCCCAACGTGATCTTGTGTCACGCCAGCCACCATGTTAAGGGATAAAGTTGTTGTCACAATATTAACATAATGGTTAGACTATTGAGGGAAATCCTTAATGCCTAATCTTTTCAACCTTCTCTTCTCTTGTATAAATAGGTATGGGTGAAGGAATAAAAGTGTGCACTTCATTTCGTTCTAAGCTATTTTCTCATTTCTATCATGGTATCAGAGTCGCTTGCTTAGATCAAGCTTTCTTCTTACTGTTAAACAATAGTAAGTTCCCACCACGTCTGACTGCATGCAACAGCCCCTTTTTCTTCATTGCTGAAGGGTGTTGAATCTCAGATTTTGATGATGAGATCAATTAATGAGTGTTTATCTAACATGTGTGTTAGAGGAAGATTTGCAGGTCTAACTATGACAGGAACAATGAAGTTACAACTAGATAATGGGCTAAGGTTAGCTTAGGAATCGGACTGGGTTTAGACGATGCATTGGGACCTCGCCGAGAGTTCGCTAGGAGAGTCGCTGAAGGGATCGGGAAGCTTGTTGGGAGCACGCTAGGAGATCACTGGAAGAAGACCAGATGACTTATCGTAAGAATGTTAGAGGTTATTGGATTGGCAAAAGTTGGATCTTAGTTTAAGCTTGTGGTCTTTAAGCGTTGTAATCGTTGAGTCATAGTTAAAAGTGAGTACTAATTGAGTTGGATTTAGATAAAATCTAAATCAACTCAATAAGGCAACCAGGTCCACTATTGGGGTTTGATTGATCTCAGGTTGAGCTCAATTGGTTGACCAAAGGGTTGGTCAACATTAGGTTCAAGCCAGAATTTGGAAAGTGGAGGGAACCACTTTTGTGGAAATTTTAGTACTTAAACCGTCGATAGATCTCTTAGTTGTCCACTAGAAATGATCACCATCTCGGGGACAACAAGTCAAGTACCAAATCCAGAGCATAAGTTATGGTTATGTCAAGATCGTCTCATTCTCCAAGCGATTCAAGCCTTTGTCGCTGGTTCCGTCGCACCACTTATATCTTCCTATGCTACTGCTACTGAAGCTTGGTGCAAGTTGCAAACTACATTGGCAAATTGTTCATGCACTCACATGCTCGGCCTCCTCTCAAGTCTAATGAACACCAAACAAGAGGGAAGTATCATCGATTATTATCTTCAACATATAAAGATTATCATCGGTGATTTAGCTTTAATAGGGAACAACCTTAGTGATGATGAAGTCATTGTCCACACCCTTAATAGTCTTAGGGCTGAGTATAAAAAATTGGTAGCAACAATATAGGCACATAACTCATCGCTATCATTTGAAGAGGTGTACGATAAGTTGACTAACTATGAGACATATCTAAAGCATGAAGATAAGGCTCCAGGACCACCTATTACTGCTCAAGTAAGTCACAATTATAAAAAGAAGAGTAATCAGTATTCTAAACCTATCGACAGGGGACTCGGGCAAGCATTAGCTCAAGGGAGCATCATCAATTACCAACAACCTTGGCGCCCTTCTCCTCAATGACCAACAATCTTGGTCTCCTACTCCCATGCCTCCAAGTAGCAACTTCAATTATCAATAGCCTTGGTGACCTGCTCCTATACCTTAACAATGAATAGTCTGTCAACTATGTGATAAGGTTGATCACTTCGCCAAGGTCTGTTGGTCTTATCTTTGACCTTCCGCTACCATGCCTAAGCGTATCTCGCTACTACCCCGACTTCTAATTAACATTACTAGGTTATGGACTATAGTGCCTCCCATCACATCATATCGAATCTCCAGAACTTGTCCATTCATAACAACTATGGTGGTAACGATGACATCATCATCGGTGATGGTAAGCGACTTCCCATTACTAATATCGATTCCACAATGCTAAATTCACATTATCGTAACTTTACACTTGATGATGTATTGTGCACTCCTCATATCAAACAGAATCTTATTTCTATCTCTTAATTTTGTAAACAAAATAATAACTCTATTAAATTTTTTCCTGAGTAGTTTCTTATCAAGGATCTGAGCATAGGGGCATAGTTAGTTCAAGGTAAGAGTAAAGATAATATCTACCAATGGCCATCAGTCTCTTAGCCTACTGCCTACTCTTATATTGTTGTTCCAATGGATGTTTGGCATGGTCATCTTGGTCACCCTTCTTCCTCAGCTCTACAAAAAATTTTCTCTCGTTATTCTCTTTCATCTTTTAAATCAAGTTCTATTGTTACTCATTGTGATGCATGTCTTAGTAATAAAAGTCATAGACTATCTTTTGAAAATTCTTCTATTTCTTGCTTACAACCGTTTGAAATTCTACATATTGATGTTTGGGGTCCTGCACCAAGTATTTTGTTTGATAAATATAGATTTTATGTTATCTTTATTAACTACTTTATTAAATATACTTAGTTTTATCCTCTACAACGTAAGTCTGAGGTCTCCACAATATTCCTTACCGTCAAAAAAATGGTAGAAAATATTTTTCAGTCAATAATTAAAATAGTTTATTCTGACAGTGGGGGGTGAATACCAAACACTAACACCATACTTGTTAGCCTATGGTATTCAGCATCTCAAGTCTCCTTCATACAATCCTCAACTGGTTGGCTCAAACGAACGTAAACATCGACATATAGTTGAAACTGGTCTCACACTTGTCCATCATACTTCCATGCTAGCTACCTTTTGGTCTACACCCTTCCAGACGACTGTCTATCTGTATACCACTCCAGTCCTCCACAATCAATCACCATTTGAAATATTGTTTCATAAATCCCCAAATCTTTATAAACTTATGCTTTTTGGTTGTATTTGTTATCCTTGGTTACATCCTTATGCATCACATAAACTAGCCCCAAGGTCGAAGCCTTGTACCTTCATTGGTTACTCTCTTGAACATAATGCTTACTGATGCTACGATCGTTTGACTCACAAGATCTTTGTGTCTCGTCATGTTATCTTTATGGAGTCCTCTTTTCACTATCACCAGTCTAAATTTTCTACTCCGATGAATATGCATCAGTGGCACATGCCATTATCCAATGATCCTCCACAAGAATCACCCACTCCAGTACACATACAGGAGTGGAGCACTCCTTCGATACAACATCTCGCTCTCTCTTTTTCTTCTCCTTCTTTTGCATACATACCTTCTACCATAGACATCCAATCTTCGGACACTCAATCACTAGCATTTCCCTTGTCGTAGCCTAGTAGAGCCAATGTTCCTCAGTCCAACTCACCCTGTTTTACTACTTCCCTAGCACCCATTCCATCATTATCTCCTAACCACTTGGACATCCCATGACAACATGCAATAAAAGTGATATTTTCAAACCGCGCCAGGTTCTTGATCTCCATACGGTTGTGACTCCCTCTGATGAGACCTATGAACCTACCACGGTCATTAAAGCCCAAAAGTCTCCTTATTGGCATCAAGTTATGTGTGATGAATATGATGCCCTCCTTCATAACTCTATCTGAACCCTTGTTCTGTTTCATCCCACACAAAATATCATCAGGTGTAAGTGGGTTTTCGAGTTAAGCAGAACTCTAATGGGTCCATTGCTAAGTATAAGGCTCGTTTAGTGGCTAAAGGCTTTCATCAATGTTTTGGTGTTGACTTTACAGAGATGTTTAGTCATGTTGTTAAATCCATGATAATCCAACTAATTCTGAGTTTAGCCATTTCAAAAGGCTAGCAATGGACCACTTGGTGTTGACTTTACGACAACTTGATGTGAACAATGCCTTCTTACAAGGAACATTAACTAATGATATTTTTATGGAGCAAACTTCTAGTTTTCTTTATCCTTAGTATCTAAATCATGTCCATAAGCTATATAAGGCTATTTATGGACTTTGTCAAGCTCCATAAGCCTGGTACAAAGAACTCGGCTCGTTTTTTATGTCAGTCAGCTTCTCTAACTCTAAGTCTGATACTTTCTTATTTCTCCTTCAACAACCTAGCATTACAATATATCTTCTAGTATATATGGATTATATCATTGTGATAGGTAATAATCGTATGGAGGTCACAATATTCATTAAGAAGTTGGCTGTCATATTTTCCCTTAAAGATCTTGGTCCATTGAATTATTTTTTGGGTGTGGAAGCAACGTCTACATCTTCGAGACTCTTTCTCTCTTAATAGACATTCAGGACTTATTAGTAAAGACAAACATAAAAGATGCAAATGTTATTTCAACTCCTCTCTCCACCAATGAATCACTTCGATTAAATGACGATAGTTCTGCTATAGATCGGACACAATATTGGTAAGTAATTAGCTCTTTATAATATTTGTCTCTCATTCGCTCAGAAATCTCATTTGCAGTTAACAAGCTGTTCCAATTTATGCATAGATCATCTACCACATATTGGTCAGCAATTAAATGAGTATTACGATATCTTAATGGTACTATTGACTATGGCATATTTCTCTACAAAAATTCTCCACTCCAACTTCATACTTATGTTGACGCTGATTGGGCTGGAATCTTTGATAATAGAACATCGACATCTAGGTATATTATTTTCCTAGGAGCCAATCCAATCAGCTGGAGTTCCAAGAAACAAAAGATAGTTGCTTGGTCAACCACTGAAGCTAAGTATTGCTCTATTGCAACTGTAGCTGCAGAACTTAATTGGGTCATTAATGTGCTCAAAGAACTTGACATTCGCTCTTCTGTTACTCCTACAATACACTATGATAATGTTGGGACTACCTACTTATGTGCAAATCCATTATTTCACTCTCGTATAAAATATATAGCAATTGACTTTCACTTTGAACGAGATCAAGTGATCAATCATCAACTACGTGTTTCAAATGTTCACACGAAAGATCAACTGGCGGACTCCCTCACTAAGCCACTTGCCTGCAAGTTATTTTCACTTCATAAGTTCAAGATCGGTGTCCTTGACTTGAGCACGATCTTGCGGGGGCATGTTAAGGGATAAAGTTGTTGTCACAATATTAATAAAATGGTTAGACTGTTGATATAAATAGGTAAGAGTGAAGGAATAAAGGTGTGCACTTCATTTTGTTCTAAGCTATTTTCTCATCTCTATCACACCCGAGGGGGTTCTCGGAGCTGTAGAGATCTGAGTTCGACCATGCCCCTTCGGGCGACGTAGCTAGGTGCCCGACACCTACACCTAGTGCATCAATCCATAGCTTGCCAAACCTCGATACACTCTCTTCGGATTCCATCAATTCCCTGAGGGCATAACTATATCTGATGAACCAAAGAATTGATGACATCCACAAGACCATCAGGATGAAGGACGAGCATGGCGAGAGTCCCCTTTGCGGCTCTCTCTTTATCCAAAAAATCTAAGATACACCCATCCCACAGCACTCTCACCTCCCAACGCTGGAGGCGTATGATGGTGGCTCCGACCCAATGGAGCACGTAGCTGTAGTATGGGGCACAGATGGCTTTGTATGGCACGTTAGATGACATAATGTGCTAGGCTTTCTAAACGACTCTGCGTGGGATCACTCGAGAGTGGTAAGGTCGACTACTGCTATCCTCCATCCATTCCTTCGACCAGCTCACGTAAGAGTTTGAGGCCAACTTTCTCACTAGCGCCCGACCGAAACCAACCATCGCATCCCTCCTCGGGATGAGGTAGAAGGAAGATAAGCACCTCGGCTTGTACCTCGCCTGTTTCACAAAGGGATCAGGCCTTCCTGCCTCTTTTGGTCACTCATAGAGCGACCCCCGACGACTGTGTCGAAAATGCTGCAAAGGGCCAACCAATATGTCGCCACCGAGGCTCTGGTGGTAAAGAAGGATGAAGACCAGAAGCGGCCATGGGCTGAATTCATTCAGGGCCCATCGCTCAGGCTCCTAAGGAAGAGGACAAAGAGAGCTGAACAGGTCGTTCCCTGGCTCCCCAACATTCCGCTCAACTCTACCTGGACTGAGATCTTCCTCAAGATCCGAGAGAAACGACTCCTTAAAACTCCCAACTTGATAAGGACATGAGCTGAGGTACGTGACTGCAGATGCTACTGCCACTTCCACCGTGATTACGAACATGACACTAAGGAGTGCTACGACTTGAATTACTAGATTGAAGACCTCGTACATCGTGCCACCTCGACTGGTTTGTAAGAAAGTCGCGCGAGCCATCTCTCCACCCAAAAGGCTCTGTGGAGAGGCAAATAAACATCATAGTAGGCGGCCCGACCATAGGTGGCAATAGCTCCTCGGTAAGGAAAGCTTATGCCCACGCAGAAGTCCAGAAGAGACCCTGAGCACGGTGCAATCCTAAGACCGCTTTCAAATTTGAGAGTGAATACTAAGACCACGACGATGCCCTAGTGATCACGGCCTGTATTGCAAACGCCCGCGTCAAGTGCAACATGATAGATATAGGGAGATCCGTTGACATACTATACATTGACGCTTTTCAAAAGCTCGGCATGACAAACCAGAATATCATCCCCATCACTTCAACTTTGATAGGGTTTACCGGGGATGCGATAACTCCAGTAGGCATCGCAACCCTCCCTATAACTTTTAGCGTTGAGCCAAGAACCAAGACCTTCATGGTTCCTTTCATGGTGGTCGAGCTCCCCTCGGCATACAATGTGATCATCGGACGACTAACTCTCAACAAGTTAAGGGTGGTCGTCTCCACATATCACTGCTGCGTGAAGTTCCTAACCAGCGCTAGGCCTGGGGAGGTCAGGAGCGACCCGCGGGAGTCAAGGCGATGCTACCTGGTGGCACCAACCATTCCTAAAGGAGGTAAGAGGGAAACCCTGGTCCCCGACCCTCGAGAACTTTGCAAGTCAGACACTCGACCTGAGCCCACTAAACTGATACTGTAAGTACCCTTGGAAAAAGATCATCCGTAGAGGATGGTTCGAGTTGGGTTGGCTCTACTCGAGGACCAACACATCCAATTTATAGACTTCCTTGGGCACAACGTGAATGCCTTCGCCTGATCACTAAGCGACATGCCAGGCATACACCCGAAAATTGCCCAGCACCGATTGAGCACCACCCCAGGGGCTTACCTGGTGCAGTAGAGGCCAAGAAAGTTCACCCTCGACTGACATAATGCCATTAAAGAAGTTGATTGGCAAGTAGAGGCTGGGTTTATAGCAGAATTTAGACACCCGACTTAGCTATCTAATGTAGTCCTTGTTAAAAAAGCTAATGGAAAGTGGTGCATCTATGTTGACTACACCAATCTCAACCGGGCCTACCCAAAAGATTGCTACCCACTACCGAGGATTAATCAGCTAGCAAACTCCACCTCTGGATATGAACTTCTTTCCTTCATGGATGCGTTCTTGGGATACAACCAAATCCAAATAGCCCCTTAGGATCAGGAGAAGATGGTCTTCATCTCGCATCAAGGAACCTACTGTTATAAAGTGATGCTGTTTAGAATAAGAACACTGGAGCTACCTATCAGAGAATGCTCAATCAATTGTTCAAAGATCAACTAGGCAGAAATATAGACGTCTATGTGGATGATATGATCGTCAAAAGCAAACAAGCACAGACACACCTCATGGATCTCGCTGAGACATTCTGAACCCTTCGCAAGTTTGGAATGAAGCACAACCCTTCCAATTGCGTCTTTGGCATTGCATCAAGAAAATTCCTCGGCTTCATCATTCACCAACGAGGGATAGATATGAACCCGGAAAGTTAGGAACCATCATCGACATGAAGCCACCCCGGGCCGTCAAGGAGGTTCAGCGCCATGTCGGGAGGTTGGTCGTGATTGGGCGATTTATATCTCAGGTTGGCGATTGAAGTTACCCCATTATGCAGGCATTGAAACAGAATAAAAGCTTCAATTGGGGCCTTGAGTGCGATCAAGACTTCCAGGAGCTGAAGGCCCACCTCGCGATCTTACCTTGGATGTCCTTGGTCAGCCCGGGCGACCAGCTCGAGCTATACCTCACTACTTTAGAGCGGGCCATCAGCTCAGTCCTAGTCAAGATCGATGGGAAAAACGAATGACCTATCTATTACTGTAGCCACATCCTATAGGGCCCTAAGGGGCGATACACCCTGATTGAGAAGCTCACCCTCACCCTGGTCCTTGCTGCCATAAAACTACGACCATACTTCTAGGCCCACACCATCAAGGTAATCACCGACCAAACGCTACGTCAAATCTTTTCTAAGTTCGACATTCTAGGGTAGATGCTTAAGTGGTCGGTGGAGCTTAGCAAGTTTGACTTGGTGTATGCTCCAAGGAGGGCGATCAATGCTCAAGCAATAGCTGACTTCTCCTTAGAACTAATGGTCCCTGAGCCCGAGTAGCAACAACCGACATGGACCCTCCACATTGATGGGTTGGCAAACGCATCAAGAGGAGTCGGGATAGTCCTAAGGGACCCCTCTGGGCAGACTTCGGAGCATGCCCTGCACCTCAAGTTCTCGACTACAAACAACAAGGCTGAGTATGAGGTGTTGCTGTTCGGATTGCGCTTGGTGATCGAGATGCAAGTGCAGCATTTGGAGGTACTCACCGAGTCACAACTGGTTGTGGGTCAAGTCGGTGGAAGTTTCGAAGCATGAGGACTGAGCATGATTCGATACCTTGCTGAGGCCCACTAATTGATTGACATGATTAAATGTTTCAAGATCTCTAAAGTCCCTCACATCGAAAACTCTAAGGCTGATGCCCTGGCAAAGTTGGCCTCCACCGATACTCCCAATGGCGACCCCCCGGCGCTTGCCAGTGTCTACTGCCCGACGACCCCACAATCGAGAAAGCAACATCAACTACTCACTCAGACTGGAGGGAGAAAATACTACATTACAAGAAGGATATGACCCTTTCAATCGACAAACAGACTACCTGCCGAGTCAAGAGGGATGAAGCATGGTATAACGTCATCAACAAACGTCTCTATAGGAGAGCCTTCAATCAACCTTTACTATGATGCTTATCAAAATTGAAAGCTGACATTGTGCTCGCCAAGGTCCAATGAGGGGATATGCAGTGAACACATCGGAGGGTGCACCCTAGCCTTCAAGATCCTCCGACTTGGGTACTAGTGGCCGACTATATGGGCGTACACGATTGCCTACGTACAAAAGTGCACGGAATGTTAGAAGCATGCCTACCTCCCTCGCCAACCCACCTTGCCACTCTCCCCAACCTGTTGCGCCTGGCCTTTCACGCAGTGGGGGATGGATCTTCTCGATATGTTCCTACTAGCTATGGGACAACGATGATTCCTAATCATCGGGGTAGATTATTTTACTAAATGGGTCGAGGCCAAGCCTTTAGCCTCAACAATTGAGAAACAGGTGGAAGGATTTGTATGGAAGAACCTCATCATGAGATTCGGCATCCCGAAGATCATAGTCATTGACAACGGGACACAATTCAACAATCCCAAGTTCAAGGCTTATGTCAATATCACTGCAAACAACTAAAGTTTAGCTCGGTCACTCACCCTTAGGCTAAGGGGTTGGTTGAGGTGACTAATAGAGCCATACTTGAGGGATTGAGGAGAAGAGTGGCGGGCACCCTAACCGCTTAGGTCGAGGAGCTCCCAAGTGTCTTACAGGCTCTACGAACGACTTTGAAGACTCCGACAAGGGAGTCACCCTACAGCCTGGCCTATAGCATTGAGGTTGTCCTACCTCCTGAGATACTCTTTCCGACCTTGAGGATCGACCACTTCACCCCCGAAGTATTAGAAGCCGACCTCAGAGGAAACCTCGACTTGTTGGAAGAGCATAGAGCCGAAGCCCACCTAAAGACTCTGTGCTACCATAGGGCAGCAGCTTGACTCTATAATCAGAAAGTTTGACCCCAACCAATCGGCATGGGAGACCTAGTCCTCAGGAAGGCGGAGGTCAGTGATCCTGGGTACTTCGACTTACACTATAGTGATAATGGAGGGGAAGACACTCCCTCGAACCTGGCATGTGTTAAACTTGAAAGAAATTTATTTAGAATAATAGAATAAAGACTCAAAAGGTGTCACGACCCGGGTTGATGAGCTAACTCTCCCGGTAGCTTCAATTTTGGCTCAACCACTGGCCAAAATGCTCGAGCCGGGAGTTACTAGTAGTACACTCATTAACCCTTATGAGGCATACATATGTTCCCACTTTTCCAATGTGGGACTAAGGGGTGTTACAAAAGGTATGGGGCAATTCAGATATAAGCAAGATATTCAAAAGGGAGGCAATTTCATTAAATAAGGAGAAGATTACAAAAACGGTCTGACAAATATGAAATAAGGCTCCAATGCCCGACAGACAAAGTAAAAGTTACTACAGGATTAGATATTTCTCCAAGGGGGTGTTGCCATCAAAGGGCTGATTGAGATCTATCTCCACATTGGCATCATCGGGACACTCGATGAACGGGTCATGCTCGATCGCTATTTTCGAATGCTTCCCCTAGAGTTGTTCGAGTGCCACCCGATACCTGAACTTATAGTTGGCCCTCCCCATTTTCTCGAGGCTCGATTCAAACCCTCGAGATGCCTTATAAGCAGCCATCGCCTTCAGCCCCTCAGCCTTCAACTCGGCCTCGCGAAGTGCTGTCACCTTAGTCAATGACAACACATCCTCCTCTAGGCAGGCTCGGTCATTCCGAGCCCCATCCAAGCTAGAGCACATAACCCCATCAAATAGCGTTATGAGTTGGCCACCATCTAGGAAGGAGAGATTTGCCACCCTTCGAGGCACGCCTCGATCACAGGGTACAGCGGGAATCTTAAGCCCGCCTCGATGGCATCAGTCGATAGATTGAACCACTCATCAGTAGGGGCACATGGAGTTTGTATTTCGAAGGAATGTAATTATGCTTTCTAATCTCGACCTATCGATGGGTCATCATGATCAAATCTACATTGAAACAAGACCGCATCGTTGCCAAGGCCTCTAAGACCCCGGAGTCAGCAGGAGTCGCACCCCCGGACGACGAATGAATAATGGTCGACCTAGAGTCCCAAGTGGGATGATCTAAAACCCTAGACCTACAGGTCAAAATTGCGATCGAACAAGACTTAGAAGGAGAGGAGGCGGAGGACATCTGATCTGCTCAAAAAATCATTGGGGCAGCAAAAAGAGGGGTCGTGGGGTGGTGTGGGGTTAAAAGTAGTAAGCGATGGCGCAGCCGGTACCGGAGACGACAGTGACAATCAGCAATGTAACTACAAAAATCGTGGAGAGACTGTAAAGAAACTGGAGAGATTAATACCTCGCCCCAGCAACATTTGGCATTTCACCTGCCCAAAGAGTAGGACAGCTCATTATGACGCTTCGAGCTTTGTGCCTGATGAGATACTATGCAGGCCACATGTTACCTTCCCAAGGTTTTGATGGGTAGACGAATTGACATCAATCCCAAGGAAAATCTCCCTTCTAGAAAGCAGGTTGTGTACGCCCTTGACTTCCTGAACTTCTCCAAGTAAGCTCTTAGCCTCGCCCAAGGGCTTTTAGTCTTAAACATCTCCAAGAGAGCTCTTAGCCTTGCCCAAGGGCTCTCAGTCCTGGACATCTCCTAGCAAGCTCTCAACCTCGCCCAAGGGCTTTCAGTCCCAAACATCTGCTTGCGAGCTCTCAGCCTTACCCAAGGGCTCTCAGCCCTAAACATCTTCAAGCGAGCTCTTAGCCTCACCTAAGGACTTTCAGTCCCAAATATCTCCAAGTGAGCTCTCAGTCCCAAACATCTCCAAGCAAGCTCTCAGCCTCGCAACAAGGGCTCTTAGTCCTGAACATCTACAAGCGAGCTCTCAGCCTCGCCCAAGGACTCTCAATCCCGAACATCTCCAAGCGAGCTCTCAGCTTATTTTGGGAAACCTCAACAGGAGCATCACATGTGTAGTGAAAATCCAAAAAAAAAAAATCAGTTTCCCACATAGGAAAAAATAATCTCTCATATATTGTGACTTTTTTGGTTTTATGTTTTTCTAACGACACTAATCGTTTGCACAATGATTTTATCATGTTCCAAGCAATTTGAAGTTGATTCCTATATACAGCGATAGCGACAGGGCGATAGCTCTGGCAAGGGAACCTAGGTCTCATCAGAATTGTTTTGAGGAGGTTTCACTTAATTAGAGAGATCATAACCCTATAAAGATATAGCAATGGAAAGAGTTCCATTCGAAGATAACATTACAGATCCATTGATGAAGTCGCTGGCTCATATTGTATTTGAGTGTCATATGGGTCTGATGGGGATCAGACACATAGGTGATTGGCTTTTGGTCAAGTGAGAGATTGCTGGTTACAGGTGCCTTGTAAGCCAATCACGTAAGTGATGGCACGTGTGATACGCTATGTGATCTTCTTACTTATGATTAATATTGGCATATTCTAACATTATATATATATATATATATATATATATATATATATATTGTGATGTCCTTAGTTCTGTGTAATGGGAATCAGATCATGATTAGATTATGATAATGAGATTGATTCACCTTTAAACACAGATCCTAAATAATTTCGATCATAGGTTACTCGAGAGGGACATCGAGATAATCAGACAAATCGGTGTACTATATACCTATCTATATGATGGAGGCGGTTGGTCTTATAGTCACTTGTGTGGAGACACTAAGGATATAATACAGGTGCTCATTGGAGAATGATTTCATTGATTGATCCATTTATGGAATATTGTATGGTTAATGATACCTAATGTCAGACAGTGATTCCATAGTCCCAATTATATATCTGGTCCTTGACTTGAGACACCAAGAATGCCTTGTATGAGTACTCCTTTCTTTGACGCCAGACTTATAGGTTTGGAAGGTTCCAGATCTGGTACAGTTGGTTATCGAGATTAGTAGCTCACCTTACGAAGGCAATTGAGTATCAATAGAGAATCATCTACTCTTGGTATCACAAGAGGAATATCGCATATGTGCTTGCTCAGATAAATCACTGGACAAGGTCATTCGGATTGAGAGAGAAAGAGTTCTCTAGGAGAATCTGATTAGAGCGAGACTATAACGGATTCCATATGTGACCTGGCAGTACCATGTCCAATATATGATTTTTGGGATATTAGTTGGATGAGGGATTATAGATACATAGTAACTATGGACAGACAGGTCCGATGGATTCAATCCCCCTGTATCGTCTAGGGACTATGGTGTAGTGGCCTAGTACGTTCATAGTCGACGAATCAAGTCAATTATTATAGAGATAATAATTCACTATATCAGAATGAGTTCTAAAGGGAGTGACTCACGGCTAGCTCGGTATCGAGCCTAGAGGGTCACACATATATGGTGGATACTTCAGCAAATAGATGATTGGATGGAGATCTAATTAGCCCCTATTCTTATTAGATGAGACCCTATGTTGATGGGCTCCTCGATTATGGCCCAATTAGAGGCCTAAGGAGATTATTGGATAGAGATCCAATAATATAAGGTTAGTGGGTAATTGGATGAAGATCCAATACCCACTAAGGCAAGAGCCCTAGAGTTTTTTGGTGGCTCTCTATAAATAGGAGGGGAGACTCATGGTTGATACATTGCAGCTTTAGCAATCACCTCCTATTCTCCTCCCTCCCTCTATGCAAGAGTTGCGAGATCAGATTGGAGGAGTTTTGCTATAGAGATCCATCGTGTGGATACCACTAGAGAGGAGGACGCTTGACCTCCTTCATCTTCTCTATCCGGATCTTGAATACAGGGATATACGATATCCCTAAGTAAAATCAATCTCTCACATATCGTGATTTTATCGATTTTTGCATTTTTCTTGTGACCCCAATCTTTTCCATGATGATTTGATCTGCATGGGAAACCGATATTTTGTTTTGATTTTCACTGTGCATGTGATGCACCCGCTGAGGTTTCCCAACACAGTCAATGAGTCGAGTGAATTGTTAGAGGATAATAATTTACTATATCAGAATGAGTTCTGAGAGAGTGACTCACGACCAACTCGGTATTGGGTCTAGAGGGTCACACACATATGGTGGATGCTTCAGCGAATAGAGGATTGGATGGAGATCCAATTAGCTCATATTCCTATTAGATAAGACCCTATGTTGATGGGCTCTCTATAAATAGGAGAGGAGACTCATGGTTGATTAGCTGCAGCTTTGGCCTCCCCCTCTTATTCTCCTCCCTCCCTCTGTGCAAGAGTTGCAAGATCAAATTGGAGGAGTTTTACTACAGAGATCCATCGTGTAGATACCGCCAGAGAGGAGAACACTTGACCTCCTTCATCCTCTCAATCCGGATCTGGAATACAGGGATATACGATCTCCCTAGGTAACCAATCTCTCATACATGATATGGTTTTTCGATTTTGCATTTTTTTCTCATGACCCCAATCTTTTACATGACGATTTGATCTGTATGGGAAATCATTTTTTTGTTTTGATTTTCACTGCGTATGTGATGCATCCACTAAGGTTTCCCAACAGCCTCACCCAAGGGCCTTTCAGTCCCGAACATCTCCAAACGAGCTCTCAGCCTCACCCAAGGGCTCTTAATCCCGAACATCTCTAAGTGAGCTTTCAGCCTTGCCCAAGGGCTTTCAGTCCTAAACATCTCCAAGCGAACTTTCTGCTTTGCCCGAAGGCTTCCCATGCGAAACCCGATAGTTGCATGATAACCACACTAACGTCAGACTTACAGATAGCTGAAATGATGTAACTCTGTGCAAGCATGCAGATCACTCCCACACTATAACTCTGCACCTGAGGGACCCTTCCTCACACCTTCATCAAACCTCGGGGAAGCCTCCTCCTGGCAGGGGGAGCATGATAGGTATAATAATGGGCCCCCTCTCCAACCAGTCGATGTGGCCTGGACAGGCCCGATGTGGAGCATCTTCCCCTCCATTGTAGGAAAGTTCATTGTTAAATATATGCTAGATGGATCAACAAAGTTTAAGTCCATCAATATTTATAACAATTCATTGTTAATATACTCAATAGAGATTTATGGTTAGACAATATCAATATAAATTAATAAATCATATCTCATCGATTTTGGACTAAGCCATAGCTAAACCGAATATCTCAAGGTATAATGGCCAAAAAAGTCTCTAAACAACATAATAGAAAGAATTATATCAAAACAAAAGGAAGTGTTGACACCATCAATTCGAAGATTGAGAATACCTTGGCATTTATCAAAGCAAGATGATGATGAAGATGCTATGTTTATAACTCCGGCAAGAGATGCTAGTAGGGAGGGAGTATTGTAGATAAGGTATACTCTCTTTAGCCTCCTCTTGTGGAGATGATGGCTCTACCACATAAAGCTCAAGGGATGAGGTTCTCTCACGAGCCTTTGACAAGTCTTCTTTATCGTTGTGGGGGGTCACCCGTTCATGGATGATCAACACCTACACCCTAAGCGACATGAGGTCTTCTTGGTCACAAACCACATGGTCCATCCAAAGGATGCATTTTTTTACACATTTAGCTTTTAGATTGGTTATTTAAACATGCAATACCACTGGTGTTGTTGGTATAGAAATGGTGGTTTTGTTGCATGTTAGGCACACAAGCAGAGATGTTGTTGAAGACTACTGCAGGAGTAGACTGTTTCTTTCTTCTTACTCGTCCAACTACTATTACTAAACCAAATTATGTTTTTATACACTACAGTATGTATATTACTTACAATGTTTTCTAATCATGACAAAAAATATAGTATTATTATAGTTATCATATGTATTACATTAATTTTATTTTTCAAATGCTTTTTAAAAGCTACAGTTATAGATAAAAAATCACGAGAAAAGATAGACAAAAAATATTTTCTAGCTGGTGCTTCTCTATTTGTTTATTAGAATTCTTATTAGAATAGAAAGTGAAAATGAAATGCCCAATTAAGTTTATTGATTCATGATAAATTTATACATATGAAGATAGGAGGATTTCCCTCAACTAATCTATGATATTTCCTCGTTTAGTTGGAAAAATCATATCTAAATATTATCTACTATCGTATCTAAATATTATCTTCTATCATGCCCCAACAATATCAATGAATCTGAAGGAAAGAAGCAGCTGCGTTATCAACCGCGATGAAGATCTAATGGTGGTTGACTTTAACGGCGATGTCAACTTGGCTAAGAAGGAGCAGACGATTCTGTTGGAGCCAAGTTCGACAGTCCGATTTGATCGACTATCATGCCCCCGCAAGATTAAGCTCCTGTAAATGACACATATCTTGAACCGATGTCAATGAATTTAAAGGAGACCGATGTGTTGTCAACAGCGGTAAAGGTCTAATGGTGGTTGACTTTGGCGATGGTGTCAACCTGGCTGAGAAGCTAATGCGGCATGGGGCAAGCGCAACAGAATTGGTGGAGCAGAAGCTGTTGCGACATGGGACAAGCGCAACAGAATGGATGGAGCATAAGCTATCGTTGGGCGGGCGTAGCAGAGGAGGTCTCGACAGATGCAACAACTGGAAGAGGCCACGGGCGTAGAGTCCTCCGGGCAGGGCCACAGGGTCGCATGCAGGACTCGAGTGCACAGCAAGGACGCCCCACAGGAGAAGGAGAGCGGCGAGGAGGAGGAAGCCGATGACGATAGGTTCAACGGGGGAGGAGGAAGCCGACGGGGACGAAGGGCCATCGCGTAGTGATAGAAGCTGTTGTTGGATAGAGAATAAAGAAAGATAATCTCTCTTATATAGAGAGAGGCTCTAAGACCATATTGAAATACAGAGTGAAAATGAAAAGCCCAATTACGTTTATTGATTCATGACCATATCTAAATTCTATCTCCTTGCAATATCAAATCCAAAATTCTTAAATAAAATTATAATAATATTAATCTTTCTCTTTATTCTTTATTTTCTTCGTCCCTTACAATTACTAATGCTATTGTTTTATTCCTCTATTTTCTTTTCAATATTTCTTTTATTGAAGACTATTACCAGTAGTATAGTATCTTCTGGACATTTAGAAGTAATGGTTGATACATATCAAAAGTTATCCCGGTTAAAATTTGTATTTCTACAACCTCATTTGTAAACATTAATTGAATTTTTTAAATACACCATTTTATAAATTTCGACAAAATTATCCATACTAAAATTTGCATTTCTTTAACTGTATTTTTAAGATTAAATATGTTTTTATAAGTACACTATTTTATAATAAACAAAGAGGTCTTTTAATAAATACACTATTTTGTAAATTTAAACAAAAAAGCTTTTCAAACAAATAGACCATTTTATAAATTAAAAAATAATATTTCTTTTATTGAAGACTATTACCAGTAATATAGTATCTTCTGGACATTTAGAAGTAATGTTCGATACATATCAAAAGTACAAAAATAGTATCTGGTTAAAATTTGTATTTCTTTAACTGCAATTTTTAAATATTAACTGATTTTATAAATAGAAAAACTAAAATCGCCGTTGCCGGGGATCGAACCCGGGTCACCCGCGTGACAGGCGGGAATACTCACCACTATACTACAACGACTTTGTTTTATAGCTTGAGAAATTAATCTTATATATAAAAATCATTTATGTTGAGGCGAAATATATACAATCTTTATTTGCTCGAATTAGACATTACAAGTATACTTCTCATAAATTAATAGGTCCATCTGAGCAATCATAGGTTTACTTCTTCAAACGTCATAATCTCTTTTTTAAGAAGGTAATTTGGTTCGACATCAATTGCCTTTACCTGAATTTGAGACTCAATCAGTTGATTAGATAAGTCCTACATTAAACAAGTAACTATAATTTGTCAAATGTCTCAATGTCATAAGCTATGAGATTTTTCTAAGGAAAAAGTTATACCAAGTGGATCTTCAAAATCAATATGATTTTATGTTTTGAGACATGTTTTCATCTTCCTCCCACCTTAATCACATTCTTTAACTATCACTCAAAAAATTATTGTAATACCCTTTATATTTAGATAAAGGGAGGATGAATCCTTGGGCAACTGTATCCCAAGGTTCTCACATGTGAATGCTAGGAGAAGTAAAAGCATTAACTAACCACTTCTAGAATGTTCTTCTCACACTAGAGTGCTAAAAAGATCAAGAGGAAACACCTAACTCATCATAATATGCAAGACTTATTAGAAGATCTCTTATGTTGAAGATCTCATCATTAGTTGAGGGATCTCAAATATCTCCATTCTCTTATCATGCAAAAAAAAACAAGTACCTAACCTTACTAATACATAAAAAAAAAGGAGCCAAATCCCAAATTGATCACAAGAAGAAATACCTAACCTTACTAACACATAAAAAAGAAAGAGCCACATCGTTGACGGAATCGATGATGAAGGAGAAATGAGTGGTGAAATCAGTCAGATTTCTTGTGTCAGCATCCCACAGGAGGAGCGGCTCGCTGTACACCACTCTGCCGGTGGCATATTGCATGAGGTACCGCGTTAGATTGATCGCCGTGCCATTGGAGGATGCATCGCCCTCTAAATGGAATGACTGGTCCTCCTTTCTGAAACTAGTGAAGTTGAAGGAGAGCGAGCTCACCAGAGGAATCACCATCACTGCAAATGAAAGGTGGATGACAACAGACAATAAGCTCCACTAGTGCTGCGCCATGGCTGGTCGGTCACAGATGAAGACTGCTAAAGCTTCTGCAATGCAAGTCTTATCGTTAGAAGACAGAAGACCAGAGAGAAAAATGGCCACAGAAAAGTCAACTGCAGATGGCTGGACTTTGTGAAGCAACTTGTGAAGAAAAGTCAGCTTTATTGTACAAAGCTGATTGATCTTCTAATCCTATGATGTTTATTGTGAGTTCTGATGCAAAAACAAGCTGCATCTGCACATAGTTTTTCTTAAGAGAATATTGACAAAGATCTGCCCACAGGATAATAAGCGTACAAGGAACAAGATGAAGGTTTTAATTGATGGTCACTGCACATTGTTATACTGCAACTGAGCTTATCCAGTGTAGTAATTTGAATTTAGACAAGCAGGGACTTCATTGCTTCCATGAGCAATTGCGTTTACTGATGAAATGTGTGTATAAAAAATGATTGATTGGGAAATATTAGTGATGTATGAATGAGTGGATCTCATATCTGATTTATACCTTTGGACATAAGATCAGAATTATGATTCAACAATTAACTTTCAGGTAGCTTGGTGTGTGTCTGTCATTCAACCATCTTGCATCAAAGAAGAAGAAGGCTGCAGTTTGGAATATATAATAGACTCGATTGGGGTCGATAAGGTCAAAGTTGACCATTTTATACAAAATTGATTGTGGAAAATCATGACCTGATCATCAGTCATGTGTACTGATGTAACTCAAAACAAAATCTAAAAGTCATCAAGAAGAAGATTCAAAGAAGCATCAGAGTGTATAGAAGAATTCAAAAACCAATCTTGACTGAGAGATGTCCTCAAGAAAACAGGGTTGGAAAATTCTATTGACAAATGCATGAAGATTTTGAAATTTATGTTTCTAATGTTATCTACAGAAGAAAAAAATTGCTGCTCTTAGATTCAGTAACTATTAAGGCTCGCATTTAATCTAATATCATTTGAAACAATTAATATATTAACTTGATAAATTTGAATCACTTATGCAAAATAATTAAGCTCAGGTGACTAACATAAACTGATTGAAGTCTTCCAATAATGAAGTGACTACTATAAAAAATCAATTTTTGCTCTTCTCACACATCCTATGTGGTACCTGATAAGGGTAATAATGGGCTCCCTCCCCAACTAGTCGACATGGCCTACAGGCCCGACGTGGAATGAGACCAACTGACTAGGCATGCGATGTGCCCCCTGACACCCATGAACGATATGTCATAATAGAGAGAGAAGCCCTATGGTGTCGTATAATCTCCATCAAATCTTGTGGATCAAAAAAGATCACATGGCAGCAGGGCAGAACCACACGTGACATGTCTGTCCATAGTGCGGACAGTTGCCAGCGGTGCCTGCAGCATTAAACACTCTAGTGGAGGACGCTACAAAGACAAATGGGAAAGGTACAACCAGCTACCGACAAATAAGTATAAAAGCCACCCTTAGGGGGCTCTCAAGAGACTCTCCCCACTCTCACAATATATACAAAAGGGAAGCATTGAGAAGGCACTGGAGATACTCTCATCCACAAAGCTAACTTAGTCATCAGAGGGACCTCATTGAAGGCTCTCCCCCTGACGAAGGTCTTTTCTTATAGGTATCGGACCATAGAACGACAAGAAAACCCATGGACGATCAGAACACCTCCGAGTCTAATAGGCCCCTCGTATCTTCCCCGAGCTCCAAGTCCTGCTAAAGCTGCTCCTATGCATGTAGGCTATACCATGTCATGCTGACTCCTCGGACACAGTGGATCATCCAACAATATTTTGACGCTAAAAGGAGGGTATAATGTCATAAGAATGCTCAGCACCCAACAACCTTAGGGAAGACGTCTCTCCCGCAACTCAACTGACTATTAGGACTCTAGCTAGGGGAATCCTAATTTAGTTTCATGGAAGAGGGCAATCATGTAAAATCTAAGGTATTCATGTAAATCCCATCTAGCTGACCCCTATTAAGAAAAGTAAGGAGGCCGGCTAGGTTAGGATTAGTTGAGGAAGATATTTGAGGGGAGAGTAAGATGTACGTTACCTTAATTAACCACCCCTTATCCTAGTTAAAGAGGGGTTGGTTGAGGAGGGGTTAAATTATAATAGGATTAGAAAACAATAAAGCAACCGACCACCCCTAGATGGACCGATTGGTGGTTGGACTTAGAGTTGCATTAGGAGTTGCTTAGGAGTTGGTTGAGGGTAGGAGTCTTGAAGTAGGAGCCCTCTTAGGAATTAGGGATTGAAGGCCTATAAATAGCCTTATAATCATCCGCTTTTTATCATGAATAGATCAAATTTTCTTTAGCCAATGGCTTGAGTACTAAGGAGTGAGGAACCCCTATAGAGTTCCAAGGAGGCCGATCCCCTATAGAGATCAACCCAAGTTTAGAATTCACAACGGTTCTAACATCTGGTATTAGAGCAGTGATCTTGCTGCTCCTTAACCATCTCAGCCACCTCCACCTTCCCAAGAAATTCCCACAATTGTTGCGACATGCGCCTCCACCTTCCACCCCAACTGCAGATCAAATCAATCTGCTGCTGTCCCCTGCATTTGATCTAGAAATATGGTATATTTTTATCATCCTCACCTCTTTAATACTATAAGATTTTTTTACCTTACACATTGAAGAATTTCTCCAAATTTTCTCTGCTGCAAATTTTGTTTGTTGCAAACATCATCGTTGTTGCAAAGGCGAAACGCTGCAAAAATTTTTAGCCGCTTATTTGCCTTTTGAAACCAAGTTATTTCTTCTCCTTTTTAGCTGAAATTTTCACACAATTCCATAGATCAACTCACTTTCATTTGAGATTGATTTCTGGAAAAAATTCCTTTTGGAACTGGTTTTATTGTGCCTTCTTTCATCATCATGTAGTGCTAGAATTTTTACGATGTAGAATCTGCCCTCCGCATATTGACATCTTGAAACCAAACTTTTGTTCATCCTTTCTGGCCAAAAATTTTATACAAATTTATAGATCATCTTAGCTTTCATCTAAGATTAATCTCTAGAAAAAACTCTTTCTGGATCTGGACTTATAGTGCTGCAATCCTTCATTATACAGTGTTGAAATTTTATGATGAGAATTATGTGATCTTGTTTGCAACAATTTTTCTACCATTACGCTGCTGAAATTTTCTTGATCCACATTGCTACTACTATCACCATCTGAACCGAGATTTTGATATTAAAATTCTCAATAAATTTCTTAGATTTTTGCTAGAATTAACATCGAGAAACTGCTGCTTCTTCGATAGAAATTATGTTCGGTAGTACATTATATACCACAGCGATCTTTTATTAAAATTTTATTGGATCTACTGCCATCTTTTCCAGATTCGAGACTCCCCCTCTCATCTTAAATTCCTAGTGTTAATCCCTAGGAAAACCTAACAAAATTGCAGCCAAATGGCCATTCCAATCAGCCCTATATGTAGCCTACTTCCCTATTGATCCACTTACCTGTTCAGCCAACTTTCCTTACCGCACTTATCTTTTCTGCCATCTATCCTAGATCTAAATCTATTTCCCTGACCTTCATATACTACTATCACAGCCCTAAAACTACACAAATTTGTAGCCTAAACCGCAGAACCAAATCGCACCCAAAACAACCAAAAACCGCACCCAAAAATCGTAGCCTTTGGTACACCAACCTTTCAGCCACCCAATCTCCCTTATCCCTTCAACCGCGAAATGCATCTTTCACTGCACAACACTGCCAACAGTGACCTCTTGCTGCTATCCTCATTGATCGTAGCCAGCAGTGATCCTTATGGCAAAAAGCTACCAGTAGCAATCTTTCGCTGCAATCTATTTACATCAAAGCCTGCAACAACCGTTCGCTGCCAAATATCTTGATCGTGGCTAGCAACCACAACAGCAGTCATCTCTCACTCCATACTACTACTACCCTCCTCCGTAATAGTCATGTACATTGATGCCCCGTCTTCCTCCTATTGTAGCCGCACCCTTGCTGCACCCGACACCACCTGCAGCCATGAAGTCGCACCGCAGCCGCAACCGACGTTGCTGCTGCCCACTTCTTCCTCTGCCATCGTTGCTACCTTCCGACTTAGATCTCTTGGCTTCCATCTTTCGATAAATATCATCCACCTAAAAATCACAGTCTCGACGACATTGCAACATCACCGAAGGACCGCAACCGACATTACTGCTGCCATTTTCTTCTTGCAAAATTGGGGATCATAATGGAGTCGTGACTTATGGATCAGATCAGTACCAATTTAAAAATACAATTGATCCTCCAAGTATCTCACCACAAATAAAATTTAGAAAAGACGATTCAACCCAAATCCATCCACCTGACATCCCAAATGATGAGGAGGTTCAAGTTTAGCTGATGATCGCATGGGGTCAAAGGATTGCAATGCACCACCATCCAAATACTACTACCCCTGATGGAGAGATACAAGATAACGTTGGACTGTCGAACCATAGTGCACCTATCATAGATACCACAAGGAAGCTTTAAGGAGAATTACATATCGAGACCCAAAGTTCATGGAGTCTCAGCCTTGAGAATAAGGCTGATTTGAAGAGGGCGGGTTTATTATGACTCTAACTAGGGGAGTCCTAAGTTAGTTTAATAGAAGAGGGCATTTATGTAAATCCTATCTAGTCGACCCCTATTAGAGAAAGTAAGGAGGTCGGCTAGGTTAGGATTAGTTGAGGAAGATATTTGAAGGGAGAGTAAGATGCATGTTACCTTAATTAACCACCCCTTCTCCTAGTTAAAGAGGGGTCGATTGAGGAGGGGTTAAATTAGAATAGGATTAGGAAATAATAAAGCAACCGACCACCCCTAGATGGACCGGTTGGTCGTTGGACTTAGAGATTGCATTAGGAGTTTACTTAGGAGTTGGTTGAGGGTAGGAGTCTTGAAATAAGAGCCCTCTTAGGAATTAGGGATTGAAGGCCTATAAATAGCCTTGTAATCATCCACTTTAGGAATTAACTGATCCCCTATAGAGATCACCCCAAGCTTAGAATCTATAAGGGTTCTAACACTGACCTCCAGGGGAGCCCCACAATCGCCACTTCCCCTCCCTTTGTTCGGAGATAGGAACCTGCCTTCCCACACTCCAAGGCGGTACTAGCACCTATTCAACAACCCCAGACTAACTCCACCCTCACTTAATCTTAGGATCTCTGTGGTAACTCCCGAGGCTTTTCAGGGGCTTACCAATCAGGTCCAGGCCATAGTGGGAATGCTTCAAGCAATTATCCTATATCTCGTAGCTCACCCAACAACTAAGCTCATAGCCCCAGGCAGCCTCCGTGACCCTGGCAGGGGCGATGCTGTCACCAGAAGGACAGCCTCCAATGACCCAGCTTGTCGACGATCTGTCTCAGTTCTCGCCAGAGTTCGACCATGCCCCTTCGGGCAACGCAGCTAGGCACCCGACACCTACACCTAGTGCATTAGTCCATAGCTTGCCAAACCCTGATACACTCTCTTCAGACTCCATTGATTCCCTGAGGGCACAACTGCGTCTAATGAACCAAAGAATTGATGACGTCCACAAGACCAACAGGATAAAGGATGAGTATAGCAAAAGTCCCCTTTGTGGATCTCCCTTTATCCAAGAAATCTAAGATACACCCATCTCACGACATTTTCAGCTCTTAACGCTGGAGGTGTATGATGGTGGCTTCGACCTAATGGAGCACGTAGCTGTAGTCTGGGGCGTAGATGGCTTTGTATGGCATGTTAGATGTCATAATGAGCCAGGCTTTCTAAACAACTCTGCATGAGATAACTCAAGGGTGGTACGGTCAACTGTCGCTCTCCTCCAACCACTCCTTCGACTAGCTCATGTAAGAGTTTGAGGCCAACTTTCTCGCTCGCGCCCGACCGAAACCATTCACTGCATCCCTCCTCAGGATAAGGGAGAAGGAAGATGAGCACCTCGGCTTGTACCTCACCCGTTTCACAAAGGGATCAGGCCTTACTGCCTCTTTTGGTCACTCATAGAGTGACCCCTGACGACTGTGTCAGAAATGCTGCAAAGGGCCAGCCAATATGCCGTTGTCGAGGCTCTGGTGGTAAAGAAGTGTGAAGACCAGAAGCGGCCATGGGCTAAATTCTCTCGAGGCCCATTGCTCGGGCTCCTAAGGAAGAGGACAGAGAGAGCCGAACAGGTCATTCCCCGGCTCCCCAACATTCCGCTCAACTCTACCTGGACTGAGATCTTCCTCCAGATCTGGGAGAAAGGACTCCTTAAAACCCCCAACCCGATGAGGACATGAGCCGAGGAACGTGACCACAAATGCTACTGCCGCTTCCACCGCGATTATGGACACGACACTGAGGAGTGCTATGACTTGAAGAACCAGATTGAAGACCTCATACGTCGTGCCACCTCGACCAGTTTGTAAGAAAGTCATGAGCCATCTCTCCACCCAAAAGGCTCTGTGGAGAGGCAAATAAACATCATAGTATGCAGCCCAGCCATAAGTGGTGACAGCTCCTCGGTAAGGAAAGCTTATGCCCACGCAGAAGTCCAAAAGAGACCCTGAGCACGGTACGATCCTAAGATCACTTTCGAATTCGAGAGTGAATACTGAGACCACGACAATGCCCTAGTGATCATGGCCTACATTGCAAATGCCCGCATCAAGTGCATCATGATAGATATAGGGAGATCCATCGACATACTATACATTGACGCTTTTCAAAAGCTCGGCATGACAAACTGGAATATCATCCCCTTGACTTCAACTTTGACAAGGTTTACCGAGGATATGATAACTCCAATAGGCATCGCAACCCTCCCTATAACTTTCAGCGATGAGCCAAGAACCAAGACCTTCATGGTTCTTTTCATGGTGGTCAAGCTCCCCTCGACATACAATGTGATCATCGGGCGACTAACTCTCAACAAGTTAAAGGTGGTCGTCTCCCCCCTTGACTTCAACTTTGACAAGGTTTACCGAGGATATGATAACTCCAATAGGCATCGCAACCCTCCCTATAACTTTCAGCGATGAGCCAAGAACGAAGACCTTCATGGTTCTTTTCATGGTGGTCAAGCTCCCCTCGACATACAATGTGATCATCGGGCGACTAACTCTCAACAAGTTAAGGGTGGTCGTCTCCACATATCACTGCAGCATGAAGTTCCCAACTAGCGCTGGGCCTGGGGAGGTCAGGAGCGACCCGAAGGAGTCGAGGCGATGCTACTTGGTGGCACCAGCCATTCCCAAAAGAGGCAAGAGGGAGACCCTGGTCCCCGACCCTCGAGAACCTTGCAAGTCAGACACTCGACCCGAGCCCACTAAACCGATACTATAAGTACCCTTGGAAAAAGATCGTCCATAGAGGATGGTCCGCGTTGAGTTGGCTCTACTCGAGGACCAACACATCCAGTTCATAGACTTCCTCGGGCACAACATGAATGTCTTTGCCTGATCACCAAGCGACATGCCAGGCATACACCCGAAAATTGCCCAGCACCGATTGAGCACCACCCCAGGGGCTTACCCGGTGCAGCAGAGGCCAAGAAAGTTCACCCTCGACCGACATAAGGTCATTAAAGAAGAAGTTGATTGGCTAGTAGAGGCTGGGTTCATAGCATAATTTAGACACCCGACTTGGCTATCTAATGTAGTCATTGTGAAAAAAGCTAATGAAAAGTGGCGCATCTGTGTTGACTACACCAATCTCAACCGGACCTACCCAAAAGATTGCTACCCACTTCCAAGGATTAATCAGCTGGCAGACTCTACCTTTGGATACAAACTTCTTTCCTTCATGGATGCGTTCTCGAAATACAACCAAATCCAAATAGCCCCTCAGGACCAGGAGAAGATGACCTTTATCTCGCATCAAGGAACCTACTGTTATAAAGTGATGCTGTTTAGACTAAAGAACATTGGAGCTACTTATCAGAGAATGGTCAATCAATTGTTCAAGGATCAACTAGGCAGAAATATAGAGGTCTATGTGGATGATATGATCGTCAAAAGCAAACAAGCACAGACACATCTCACGGATCTCACTGAGACATTCTGAACCCTTAGGAAGTTTGGAATGAAGCTCAACCCTTCCAATTGCGTCTTTGGCGTTGCATCAAGAAAATTCCCCAACTTTATCATTCACCAATGAGGGATAGATGTGAACCCGGAAAGTTAGGATCCATCATCGACATGAAAGCCACACCAGGCCGTCAAGGAGGTTCAGCACCTCGTCGGGAGGTCGGTCGTGTTGGGCGATTTATATCTCGGGCTGACGATCGAAGTTACCCCATTATGAGGGTATTGAAATAGAATAAAAGCTTCAGCTGGGGCCCTGAGTGTGATCAAGCCTTCCAGGAGCTAAAGGCCCACCTCGCGATCTTACCTTGGATGTCCTTGGTCAACTCGGGCGACTAGCTCGAGCTATACCTCACTACTTTAGAGCGGGCCATCAACTCAGTCCTGGTCAAGATCGATGGGAAAAACCAACGACCTGTCTATTACTATAGCCACATCCTATAGGGCTCTAAGGGGCGATACACCCCGATTGAGAAGCTCACCCTCACCCTGGTCCTTGCTGCCATAAAACTACGGCTATACTTCTAGGCCCACACCATCAAGGTAATCACCGACTAACCGCTACGTCAAATCTTTTCTAAGTTCGACATTGCAAGGCAGATGCTCAAGTGGTCGGTGGAGCATAGCGAGTTTGACTTGGTGTATGCTCCAAGGAGGGCGATCAAGGCTCAAGCAATAGCCGACTTCTCCTTATAACTAATGGTCCCTGAGCCCGAGAAGCAACAATCGACATGGACCCTCCACATTGATGGGTCGGCAAACGCGTCAAGAGGAGTCATGATAGTCCTAAGGGACCCCTCTAGGCAGACTTGGGAGCATGCCCTATGCCTCAAGTTCTTGACTACAAACAATAAGGCCGAGTACGAGGCGTTGCTATTCGGATTGCGCTTGGCGATCGAGATGCAAGTGCAGCATCTGGAGGTACTCGCCGACTCACAACTAGTTGTGGGTCAAGTTAGTGGAAGTTTCGAGGCATGAGGACTGAGCATGGTTCAATACCTCGCTGAGGCCTGCTAATTGATCGACATGATCAAGTGTTTCAAGATCTATAAAGTCCCTCGCATTGAGAACTCTAAGGTCGATGCCCTAGTAAAGTTGGCCTCTATCGATACTCCTAATGGTGACCCCCCGGTGCTTGCCAGCGTCTATTGCCCGACGACCGCCACAATCGAGAAAGCGACATCAACTACTCACTCAGATTGGAGGGAGAAAATACTGCATTCAAGAAGGATGTGACCCTTTCAACCGACAAAGAGGCTACTTGTCGAGTCAAGAGGGCTGAAGCATGGTATAACATCATCAACGAACGTCTCTACAAGAAAGCCTTCAATCAGCCCTTACTATGATGCTTATCAAAATTGAAAGCTAACATTGTGCTCGCCGAGGTCCATGAGGAGATATGCAGTGAACATATCGGAGGCTGCGCCCTAGCCTTTAAGATCCTCCGACTTGGGTACTAGTGGCCGACCATGCGGGCGTACGAGATTGCCTACATACAAAAGTGCACGGAATGTCAGAAGCATGCCTGCCTCCCTCGCCAACCCACCTTGCCACTCGCCCCGACCTGTTGTGCCTGGCCTTTCATGCAGTGGGGAATGGATCTTCTTGGTTTGTTCCTACCGGCTGCGGGACAACGATGATTCCTGATCGTTGGGGTAGATTATTTTACTAAATGGGTCGAGGCCAAGCCTTTAGCCTCAACAACTAAGAAACAGGTGGAAGGATTTGTATCGAAGAACCTCATCATGAGATTCGGCATCTCGAAGATCATAGTCATTGACAACGAAACATAGTTCAACAATCCCAAGTTCAAGACCTTCTGTTAAGATCACTGCATACAACTAAAGTTTAGCTCGGTCACTCACCCTTAGGCTAACAGGTTGGTCGAGGTGACTAACAGAACCATACCTGAGGGATTGAGGAGAAGAGTGGCGGGCGCCCTAACCGCTTGGGTCGAGGAGCTCCCAAGTGTCTTATGGGCTCTACCTATAGCCTAGCCTATAGCACTGAGGCCATCCTACCTCCCGAGATACTGTTCCCGACCCTAAGGATTGAACACTTCACCCTCGAAGTATTAGAAGCCAACCTCAGAGGGAACCTTGACTTATTGGAAGAGCATAGAGCCGAAGCCCACCTAAAGACTCTGTGTTACTAGAGGGCAATAGCTCGACTCTATAATCAGAAAGTTTGACTCTAACCAATCGGCATGGGAGACCTAGCCCTCAGGAATATCGAGGTCAGCGATCCTGGGTACTCCCATGGAAAACTTGCCCTGAGATGAGAGGGACTGTATCGCGTAGTCGTCCACCGGTAGCTCTAGCTCCCTTCATTGGTTCTTGAGAGACTCCAGCTCCACCCGTAGCTTATTAACATCCTCCTCCAGCCCCTTTGCATGAAGCTCAGCGGTCACGACCAAATCTCGGCTGGCCCCAAGCTTGAGTTCCTTGTTGGCTGCCTGAAGCGCCAGAATTCTCTTGTGCTGGCTCTAAACCAGCTGATCACATCATGGACCCGATCAATGAAGGCATTGACGAAGTGATGCCCCTGCAAAGAAAAGGGAGCAAAGCTTAGAAGGAGAGAAAGAAAATGAAGAGTGGGAGAAAAGAGAAGGGTTGCTTACCTAGACCGCCTACTTGCCGACCTTGTTCATGAGCTCCTCAAAGGAGCATTCGTACACTTGTTTTACCAAGGCAGGGAGCAGAGCCCCTCGCAGATACTCCCTGGATAATGGACCCTCGGTCCATACTTGGCTCGACCTAAAGATGGCCGACCACCTCGGTACCAGAGGATCTTCGCCCTCAATGGTCTTCAACTGCATCATGATGGAAGCGAAATACTTGTCCGCTCCCACTGGTCCTCCACCTCACACAGCTTTCGGATGGTATAGCCCCATTCGGGGGCCTCCTTGAGTTCCACCAGCTCCTTCCCCTTTTTAGTGGGGACCCTAGTGGTGCCCCTAGAAGTATCTACGAGCTGCTCAGGAGTCACCCTTTTGCTACACTTCCTCAGGCTCGACCTCTGGGAGCCAACAATTACTGCAGAGGTAGACACATCGGTCATTGATGGAATCGTTGATCCACTGTCTGCCTCGTCGTCGAACTTCATCTTTTCGAGGTAGAACATTTCTACATGATAAGGTACAATTAGAAAAATACACTAAGCATGATAAAAAAATAGGAAGAACATACCCCGGAGGGTCGGGTTGAGGCCTGCCTCAGCCAACCATGCCTCGTTCATGTCCTTAAGCCCTAGAAGCAGAAAGGATCCACCAGAGGATCTCGACTAGTTCAGTCTCATCAGTCGAAAGTGTCGGGACCGAGTTGTTCACCTTCCGAGAGGTTCACTCAGTTGGGAAGCTATATCCCCGATGACAAGAAATGAAGAAAAAGCATGACTTCCAGCCTTTGTTGCTAGAAGGTGCACCTCCCACTCGGAATCTTGTATGAGGTCAAGTAATACCCGACCTGTCCCCGACTTAGGCACAAACAAGCCATGAACAAATCTCCGGTTGCCACTATACCCGACCCATAGCATTCCCACAGGAAAGCAACCAAATAGCGCCATGAGTTGGACACCATCTGGGAAGGAGAGATTTCCCACCCTTCGAGGCACGCCTTGATCACGGGGTACAGCGGGAACCTTAAGCCTGCCTCGACGGCATCAGTCGATAGATTGAACCACTCGTTAGTAGGGGCACATGGAGTTCGTACTCCGAAGGAATGTAATTATGCTTTCTATTCTCGACCAACCGACGGGTCATCACGGTTGAATCAACATTGAAACATGACTGCATCGCTGCCAAGGCCTCTACAACCCCGGAGTTAGCAGGAGTCGCACCCCCGGACGACGAATGAATGACAGTTGACCTAGAGTCCCCAGTGGGACAACCTAAAACCCTGACCTACGGGTCAAAATTGCGACTAAATGAGACTTAGAAGGAGAGGAGGCGGAGGACATCTGATCTACTCGAGAAATCATCGGGGGAGCAAAAAGAGGGGGGGGGGTGGGTTGTGTGGTTAAAAGCAGTAAGCGATGGCATAGCCGATACCGAAGACGACAGTGACAATCAACAATGCAACTATAGAAACCGTGGAGAGATTGCAAAGAAACTGGAGAGATTAATACCTCGCCCCAGCAACATTTGGCGTTTCACCTACCCAAAGAGCAGGATAGCTCATTATGATGCTTCATGCTCTGTGCCTGATGAGATACTATGCAAGCCACATGTCACATTCCCAAGGTTTTGATGGGTAGATGAATTGACATTAATCCCAAGGAAAATCTCCCTTCCAGAAAGTAGGTTGTGTACGCCCTCGACTTCCCAAACATCTCCAAGCAAACTCTTAACCTCGACCAAGGGCTTTTAGTCTCAAACATCTCCAAGAGAGCTCTCAGCCTTGCCCAAGGGCTCTCAGTCTTGAACTTCTCCTAGCAAGCACTTAGCCTTACCCAAGGGCTTTCAGTCCCAAACATCTGCTAGTGAGCTCTCAATCTTGCCAAAGGGCTCTCAGTCCTGAACATCTTCAAGCGAGCTCTCAGCCTCACCCAAGGACTTTCAGTCCCAAACATCTCCAAGTGAGCTCTCAGTCCCGAATATCTCCAAGCAAGCTCTCAGCCTCGCCCAAGGGCTCCCAGTCCTGAACATCTACAAGCGAGCTCTCAGCCTCACCCAAGGACTCTCAATCTCGAACATCTCCAAGCGAGCTCTCAGCTTTTGTTGGGAAACCTCAACAAGAGCATCACATGTGCAGTGAAAATCGAAAAAAAAAAATCGATTTCCCACATAGGTAAAATCAATCCCTTATATATCGTGATTTTTTTTGTTTTTACATTTTTCTCGCGACTCCAATCTTTTGCACAATGATTTTATCATGTTCCAAGCAACTTAAAGCTGATTCTTATATATAGCGATAGCTCTGGCAAGGGAACCTAGGTCTCATCATAATTGTTATAAGGAGGTTCCAGTTAATTAGAGAGATCATAAGCCCATAAATATATAACAATGGAAAGAGTTCCATCCGAAGATAACATTGCGGATCAATTGACGAAATCGTTGGCTCATATTGTATTTGAGCATTATAGGGGTCTGATGGGATAAGACATATAAGTGATTGGCTATAGGTTAAGTTGGAGATTACTGTTTACAGGTGCCCTGCAAGTCAATCACGTGAGTGATGGCACGTGTGATACGTTATGCGATCTTTTTGCTTATGATTAATATTGATATACTCTCATATTATATTATCTGTAGCATATATATTGTAATGTCCTTGGTTCTGTGCAATGGGAATCGGATCATGATGAGATCATGAAAATGAGATCGATTCACCTTTAAACATATATCCTAAATAATCTAGGTCATAGGTTACTCAAGAGGGACATCAAGATAATCGGACAAACAGATGTACTATATACCCATCCATATGATAGAGGTGGCTGATCTCAGAGCCACTTATGTGGAGACACTAAAGATATAGTACAGGTGCTCATTGGAGAATGAGTTCACTGATTGATCCGCTTATGGAATGTTGTATGGTTAATGATACCTAATGTCAGACAGTGATTTCATAGTCCCAATTGTGTATCTGGTCCTTAGACTTGAGACACCAAGGATGCCTTGTATGAGTACTCCTTTCTTTGACGCCAGACTTATAGGTTTGAAAAGATTCAGATCTGGTACAACTAGTTATCGGGATTGGTAGCCAACCTTACGAAGGCAATTGAGTGTCAATAGAGGATTATCCACTTTCGGTATTATGAGAGGAATATCTCATATGTGCTTGCTCAGAAAAATCCCTGGCCAGGGTCATTCGGATTGAGAGAGAAAGAGTTCTCCAGGAGAATCCAATTAAAGAGAGACTATGATGGATTCTATATATGACATGATAGTACCATGTCCAAAATACGAACTCTGGGATATTAGTTGAATGAGGGATTATAGATACATGGTAACTGTGGATAGACAGGTTTGATAGATTTGATCCCCCTATACCGTCTGGGGACTATGACATAGTGGCCTAGTACATCTATAGTCGATGAGTTAAGTGAATTATTATGAAGATAATGATTCACTATATCAGAATGAGTTCTGATGAGAGTGACTCATGGCCAGCTCGGTATCGGGCCTAGAGGGTCACACACATATGGTGGATGCTTCAGCGAATAAAGGATTGTATGAAGATCCAATTAGCCCATACTCTTATTAGATGAGACCCTATGCTGATAGGCTCCTTGATTAAGGCCCAATTAGAGGCCTAAGGAGATTATTAGATAGAGATCCAATAATGCAAGATTAGTGGGTAATTGGATGGAGATTTAATACCCACTAAGGCAGGAGCCCTAGGGTTTTTTGGTGGCTCTCTATAAATAGGAGGGGAAGCTCATGGTTGATAGGTCGCAGCTTTAGCCACCACCTCTTATTCTCCTCCCTCCCTCTATGCAAGAGTTGCGAGATCAGATTAGAGGAGTTTTGCTACAGAGATCTATCGTGTGGATACCGCTAGAGAGGAGGACGCTTGACCTCCTTCATCTTTTCCATCCAGATCTGGAATACAGGGATATACGATCTTCGTAGGTAAAATCAATCTCTCACACATCGTAGTTTTATCGTTTTTGTGTTTTTCTCGCAACCCTAATCTTTTGCATGACGATTTGATTTGCGTGGGAAACCAGTATTTTGTTTTGATTTCCGTTGCGCATGTGATGCATCCGCTGAGGTTTCCCAATAGTGGTATCAGAGCCATGGTTTTCATGTGAAAGATTGGTTTTAAACTGCGTGTGATGAGATTGTAGCATGTAGAACTGTTTTATGCGCTTGTTGTTGCGTTGGCAGTGAAAGTAAGCGCTGCTTGCGGGGGAGGGGCGGTCAACTACATGTTGTCTACATGCAGAAGTGGCTAGCCATGGCCAGGCCCCTTGCAAGGGCGGCTGGCCATGGCCCGGCTACCTACAAGTGGCGGTCGGCTATAGCCAAGGCCTCCTGCAAAGGGGCGGTCGGCTGCTAGCCACCCGCAGGCGACACCCGTGCCTGACTCTAGGGTAGCCGTGCCACGGCTGCCAGCATGCAGATGACCGCTGCCGCGACCCTGAGGTTTAGCGCACAAGGCGACGCAGGCCGCCCGTAAGGCGTGCAGCAGGCTGCACGGCGATGGAGGTCGCGGTGGTCGCCCGCGGCGGCTACCGGTGGGCAAGACCGCCGCTCTGCAGGCGATAGTGGCGACGGCGGTGTAGAGGGGAAAGAGGGGTTAATGCATACTTCAGAAAAAGGATGATCCTGCCCCTATGAATTTAGGAAATTTTGAGGATTATCCTTGTATACATAATTCCTATAATACCCTCAATAATTCAAAAAAATTCGAGGATTGTTCTCTTATCCAAAATTATAAAAAAAACCCTTGACAATTCTGAAAATTCTAAGTATGTCCTGATTTCTATAAAAAAATAATTAAATAGTTTAATTAATTATTATATATCTAGGAATCCTACATATGATGTGATGTACATGTGATGTATAATGTGGATGGATGATCATGAGCTATGTGTTGTGATATGTGTAATTGTGATTATTATTATTATTATTATTGGGGCCTCCATGCCTACATAGATCTTATTATGAGTGATTAGGTCCATTGGCTCAGGCTTAATCATATTAGGTGACAGCTCATGATCATTCGGTGTGGCTTGCATGTGTGATGTGTTATACACCTACTAGATATATATATGTATATATATATATATGCATACGATGTAGATATATATTAAATATATGTGTGACACGACATATTAGGAGATCGATAGAAAATAAAAACCCCTCCTACGATAATATTAAGTCGGTAAGCGTAAGACAATAAGATTGACCCATGTAGCCTTCCATCATTATAAGAAGAAGTTGAATCCCGACATAGGTTGAGTTGGTCGAGTCACTCGAGGCTTACCTATCTACGTGATCGAGTTCTTGCCTATGACATAAATATGTCACCGGTGACCTGAGAACATGGTATGACTTGGTTAAGTGGTCGAGAGCATATCCATCGAATCAGACTCATCATGTAATGATGGTGATGACTTAACTGAACTTCATGGTTGGTCGAGTAGTCGAGACCATGATGATTCGAAGGCCGAACATGACGGGAATCACAAGGAGTTGTGATTAACAAGAGTTGTCTACCTTCTAGGCTTAGTGTAGTTGGTCGAGTCCCTCAAGATTGCACTAAGATGCCAATTAGATCCCGATCCCCACTAAGAGTCTGCCGGAGACTTTCGTCTCATGCGTTGAGGGTGTCACATGATTCGCTAGAAAAATAGTGGGAGTACATTAAGATAGAAGTTCATATCTTAATTAGTATTTTCTACAAAGTCTATATGTTATATATTTTTTACTATATCTTGTTTTTCAGAAACATGTCGCTTACAAACTCCGTACGTGATATACTTGATGCCAACCGCCTCAATGGTCCAAACTATACAGATTGGCTTCGCAATTTGAGAATTGTTCTCATGGTTGAGAAAATCACATATGTCCTTTATACAATTGTGCCCACGCCGGAAGAAGGGGCAAGCGAGGATAAGATCACTCGCTATGTGAAGTATATAGATGATTCTACATTGGCAAAATATTATATGTTGGCCTCAATGACTCCTGAGTTACAAAGGCAACATGAGAGCATGGATGCAGATTCTATCCTTCTTCATCTCCGTCAACTGTTTGAGAAAGATATGTAGGACATATCAGTGGAGATGACTATTAGGATATTGATTCTCAGACCCACGAGGAGGCTATTATGAGTATAAACTCTGGGAAGTGGCAAGAAGCTATGAATTTTGAGATGGATTCCATGTACTCTAATAAGGTTTGGAACCTTATAGATGCACCTGAGGGTATTGTACCCATCGGCTGCAAATGGATCTTCAAGAAGAAGATCGGAGTGGATGGAAAGGTAGAGACCTATAAAGCAAGGCTGGTAGCTAAAAGATATCATCAAAGACAATGAGTTGACTATGACGAAACCTTTTCACCTGTAGCCATGCTTAAGTCCATTAGAATTATTTTGGTCATTGCAGCACACTATGACTATGAGATCTGGCAGATGGATGTCAAAACGGTACTCCTCAATGGCAACCTCGAGGAGGAGGTATATATGATATAGCCAAAGGGATTCGTATCTAAAGAGAGTCCAGATAAAGTGTGCAGGTTACTTAGATCCATTTATAGATTGAAGCAAGCTTCCCGAAGTTGGAACACAAGATTTGATGAGGTGATCAGATCTTATGACTTCGTTAAAAACGAAGATGAGCCTTGTGTGTATAGGAAGGTAAGTTGAAGTACTATCACCTTCTTGGTGCTATATGTGGATGATATCCTAATCATTGGGAATGATGTAGGAATGCTCTCCACAATAAATGCTTGGCTATCTAGAAATTTCTCCATGAAAGACTTAGGGGAAGCATCCTATATTTTGGGAATCCAGATCTATAGTGATAGATCCAAAAGGATGCTTGGCTTGTCCCAGTCTAGGTACATAGACTCCATTGTCAAAAGGTTTGGCATGAAGAATTCCAAGAGAGGTCTTATACCGATGTGACATGAAATATCACTTTCTAAGAGTATGTCCCTAAAGACTCCTGAAGAAAATGCAAACATAGATAAGATACCTTATGCCTCAGAGATAGGGTCTATCATGTATGCGATGCTATGTACCAGGCCTGATATAGCACATGATTTGAGTGTCACGAGTAGGTGTCAAGTAGATCCAGGTTTGGAACACTTGAAGGTAGTAAAGTGTATCCTTAAGTACTTGAAAAGCACTAAGGATCTTTTATTAATATATGGAGAAGGTAGCCTCCAGGTTGAGGGCTACACAGACTCGAGTTTTCAGTCCGACATTGATGATAGCAAGTTGAATTCAGGGTTTATTTTTACCTTGAATTGAGGAGCAGTAAGCTGGAAGAGTTCTATGCAAGATACTACTGCTGACTCGACCATAGAGGCGGAATACATTGCTGCAGCAAAAGCAGCAAAGGAAGAGGTTTGGATGAAGAAGTTCATCAAGGATTTGGGGGTCATACCAAACAGCATGGAGCTGACTCTCATATATTGTGACAGCGATGGGGCGATAACTGTAACAAAGGAACTTAGGTTTCAACAGAATTATTCTGAGGATGTTCTATCTGATTAGAGCTGACTTTCATATATTTTGTTGCATGTTAGGCACACAAGCAGAGATGTTGTTGAAGACCACTACAGGAGTAGACTGTTTCTTTCTTCTTACTCGTCCAACTACTATTACTAAAACAAATTATGTTTTTATACACTACAGTATGTATATTACATACAGTGTTTTCTAATCATGACAAAAAATATAGTATTATTATAGTTCTCATATGCATTACATTAATTTTATTTTTTATATGTTTTTTAAAAGCTACAGTTATAGATAAAAAAATCGTGAGAAAAGATATACAAAAAATATTTTCTAGTTGGTGCTTCTCTTTTTGTTTATTAGAATTCTTATTGGAATAGAAAGTGAAAATGAAAAGCCCAATTAAGTTTATTGATTTATGATCAATTTATACATATGAAGATAGGAGGATTTCCCTCAACTGATCTATGATATTTCCTCGTTTAGTTGAAAAAATCATATCTAAATATTATCTACTATCGTATCTAAATCCTATCTTTTATCATGGCCTTACAATATCAATGAATCTGAAGGAAAGAGGCAGCTGCGTTATCAACCGCGATGAAGATCTGATGGTGGTTGACTTTGACGGCGATGTCAACTTGGCTAAGAAGGAACAGACGATTTTGTTGGAGCCAAGTTCGATAGTCCGATTTGATCAGACTATCATGCCCCTGCAAGATTAAGCTCCTTGTAAATGACACATATCTTGAACCGATGTCAATGAATTTGAACGAGACCGATGTGTTGTCAACCACGGTAAAGGTCTAATGGTGGTTGACTTTGGCGATGATGTCAGCCTGACTGAGAAGTTGATGCGGCACGGGGCAAGCGCAACAGAATTGGTGGAGCAGAAGGTGTTGCGACATGGGACATGCACAACAGAATGAATGGAGCAAAAGCTGTCGTTGGGTGGGCGTAGCAGAGGAGGTCTCGACGTCCGGAAGAGGCCAGGCATAGAGGCCTCAGTCACTGGGGCAGGGCCACAGGTCACATGCAGGACTCGAGCGCGCAGCAAGGACGCCCCACAGGAGAAGGAGAGTGGCGAGGAGGAGGAAGCCGACGATGATAGGTTCGACGGGGGAGGAGGAAGTCGACGGGGAAGAAGGGCCGTCACATAGTGATAAAAGCTATTGTTGGACAACGAATAAAGAAAGATAATCTCTCTTATATAGAGAGAGGCTCTGAGACCATATTGGAATATAAAGTGAAAATGAAAAGCCCAATTAAGCTTATTGATTCATCACCATATCTAAATTCTATCTCCTTGCAATATCAAATCCAAAATTCTTAAATAAAATTATAATAATATTAATCTTTCTCTTTATTCTTTATTTTCTTCCTCCCTTACAACTACTAATGCTATTGTTTTATTCCTCTATTTTCTTTTCAATATTTCTTTTATTGAAGACTATTACCAGTAGTATAGTATCTTCTGGACATTTAGAAGTAATGGTTGATACATATCAAAAGTTATCCCGGTTAAAATTTGTATTTCTACAACCTCATTTTTAAACATTAACTGAATTTTTTAAATACACCATTTTATAAATTTAGACAAAATTATCCAGACTAAAATTTGTATTTCTTTAACTGTATTTTTTAAGATTAAATATATTTTTATAAGTACACTATTTTATAATAAACAAAGAGGTCTTCTAATAAATACACTATTTTGTAAATTTAAACAAAAAAGCTTTTCAAACAAATAGACCATTTTATAAATTAAAAAATAATATTTCTTTTATTGAACTATTACCAGTAATATAGTATCTTCTGGACATTTAGAAGTAATGTTCGATACATATCAAGTGAGAGATTGCTGGTTACAGGTGCCTTGTAAGCCAATCACGTGAGTAATGGCACGTGTGATACGCTATGTGATCTTCTTACTTATGATTAATATTCGTATATTCTAACATTATATTATCTGTTGCATATATATATATATATATATATATATATATATATATATATATATATATATATATTGTGATGTCCTTAGTTCTGTGCAATGAGAATCGGATCATGATGAGATTATGATAATGAGATTGATTCACCTTTAACCATAGATCCTAAATAATTTCGATCATAGGTTACTCGAGAGGGACATCGAGATAACCAGACAAACCGGTGTACTATATACCTATCTATCTGATGGAGGCGGCTGGTCTCATAGTCACTTGTGTGGAGACACTAAGGATATAATACAGGTGCTCATTGGAGAATGAGTTTATTGATTGATCCATTTATGGAATGTTGTATGGTTAATGATACCTAATGTCAGACAGCGATTCCATAGTCCCAATTATATATCTGGTCCTTGACTTGAGACACCAAGAATGCCTTGTATGAGTACTCCTTTCTTTGACGCCAAACTTACAGGTTTGGAAGGTTCCAGATCTGATATAGCTAGTTATCGAGATTAGTAGCTAACCTTACGAAGACAATTGAGTATCAATAGAGAATCATCCACTCTTGGTATCACAAGAGGAATATCTCATATGTGCTTGCTCAGATAAATCACTGGCCAAGGTCATTCAGATTAAGAGAGAAAGAGTTCTCTAGGAGAATCTGATTAGAGCGAGACTATGACGGATTCCATATGTGACCTGGCAGTACCATGTCCAATATATGATTTTTGGGATATTAGTTGGATGAGGGATTATAGATACATAGTAACTATGGACAGACAGGTTCGATGGATTCAATCCCCCTGTATCGTCTAGGGACTATGGTGTAGTGGCCTAGTACGTTCATAGTCGACGAATCAAGTCAATTATTATAGAGATAATAATTCACTATATCAGAATGAGTTCTAAAGGGAGTGACTCACGGCTAGCTCGGTATCGAGCCTAGAGGGTCACACATATATGATGGATACTTCAGCAAATAGATGATTGGATGGAGATCTAATTAGCCCCTATTCTTATTAGATGAGACCCTATGTTGATGGGCTCCTCGATTAAGGCCCAATTAGAGGCCTAAGGAGATTATTGGATAGAGATCCAATAATATAAGGTTAGTGGGTAATTGGATGGAGATCCAATACCCACTAAGGCAAGAGCCCTAGAGTTTTTTGGTGGCTCTCTATAAATAAGAGGGGAGACTCATGGTTGATACATTGCAGCTTTAGCAATCACCTCCTATTCTCCTCCCTCCCTCTATGCAGGAGTTGCGAGATCAGATTGGAGGAGTTTTGCTATAGAGATCCATCGTGTGGATACCACTAGAGAGGAGGACGCTTGACCTCCTTCATCTTCTCTATCCGGATCTGGAATATAGGGATATACGATATCCCTAAGTAAAATCAATCTCTCACATATCGTGATTTTATTGATTTTTGCATTTTTCTTGTGACCCCAATCTTTTGCATGATGATTTGATCTGCATGGGAAACCGATATTTTGTTTTGATTTTCACTGTGCATGTGATGCACCCGCTGAGGTTTCCCAACACATAGTCAATGAGTCGAGTGAATTGTTAGAGGATAATAATTTACTATATCAGAATGAGTTCTGAGAGAGTGACTCACGACCAACTCGGTATTGGGTCTAGAGGGTCACACACATATGGTGGATGCTTCAGCGAATAGAGGATTGGATGGAGATCCAATTAGCTCATATTCCCATTAGATAAGACCCTATGTTGATGGGCTCTCTATAAATAGGAGAGGAGACTCATGGTTGATTAGCTGCAGCTTTGGCCTCCCCCTCTTATTCTCCTCCCTCCCTCTGTGCAAGAGTTGCAAGATCAAATTGGAGGAGTTTTACTACAGAGATCCATCGTGTAGATACCGCCAGAGAGGAGAACACTTGACCTCCTTCATCCTCTCAATCCGGATCTGGAATACAGGGATATACGATCTCCCTAGGTAACCAATCTCTCATACATGATATGGTTTTTCGATTTTGCATTTTTTTCTCATGACCCCAATCTTTTACATGACGATTTGATCTGTATGGGAAATCATTTTTTTGTTTTGATTTTCACTGCGTATGTGATGCATCCACTGAGGTTTCCCAACAGCCTCACCCAAGGGCCTTTCAGTCCCGAACATCTCCAAACGAGCTCTCAGCCTCACCCAAGGGCTCTTAATCCCGAACATCTCAAAGTGAGCTTTCAGCCTTGCCCAAGGGCTTTCAGTCCCAAACATCTCCAAGCGAACTTTCTGCTTTGCCCGAAGGCTTCCCATGCGAAACCCGATAGTTGCATGATAACCACACTAACGTCAGACTTACAGATAGCTGAAATGATGTAACTCTGTGCAAGCATGCAGATCACTCCCACACTATAACTCTGCACCTGAGGGACCCTTCCTCACACCTTCATCAAACCTCGGGGAAGCCTCCTCCTGGCAGGGGGAGAATGATAGGTATAATAATGGGCCCCCTCTCCAACCAGTCGATGTGGCCTGGACAGGCCCGATGTGGAGCATCTTCCCCTCCATTATAGGAAAGTTCATTGTTAAATATATGCTAGATGGATCAACAAAGTTTAAGTCCATCAATATTTATAACAATTCATTGTTAATATACTCAATAGAGATTTATGGTTAGACAATATCAATATAAATTAATAAATCATATCTCATCGATTTTGGACTAAGCCATAGCTAAACCGAATATCTCAAGGTATAATGGCCAAAAAAATCTCTAAACAACATAATAGAAAGAATTATATCAAAACAAAAGGAAGTGTTGACACCATCAATTTGAAGATTGAGAATACCTTGGCATTTATCAAAGCAAGATGATGATGAAGATGCTATGTTTATAACTCCGGCAAGAGATGCTAGTAGGGAGGGAGTATTGTAGATAAGGTATACTCTCTTTAGCCTCCTCTTGTGGAGATGATGGCTCTACCACATAAAGCTCAAGGGATGAGGTTCTCTCACGAGCCTTTGACAAGTCTTCTTTATCGTTGTGGGGGGTCACCCGTTCATGGATGATCAACACCTACACCCTGAGCGACATGAGGTCTTCTTGGTCACAAACCACATGGTCCATCCAAAGGATGCATTTTTTTACACATTTAGCTTTTAGATTGGTTATTTAAACATGCAATACCACTGGTGTTGTTGGTATAGAAATGGTGGTTTTGTTGCATGTTAGGCACACAAGCAGAGATGTTGTTGAAGACCACTGCAGGAGTAAACTGTTTCTTTCTTCTTACTCGTCCAACTACTATTACTAAACCAAATTATGTTTTAATACACTACAGTATGTATATTACTTACAATGTTTTCTAATCATGACAAAAAATATAGTATTATTATAGTTCTCATATGTATTACATTAATTTTATTTTTTAAATGCTTTTTAAAAGCTACAGTTATAGATAAAAAATCACGAGAAAAGATAGACAAAAAATATTTTCTAGCTGGTGCTTCTCTATTTGTTTATTAGAATTCTTATTAGAATAGAAAGTGAAAATGAAATGCCCAATTAAGTTTATTGATTCATGATAAATTTATACATATGAAGATAGGAGGATTTCCCTCAACTAATCTATGATATTTCCTCGTTTAGTTGGAAAAATCATATCTAAATATTATCTACTATCGTATCTAAATATTATCTTCTATCATGCCCCGACAATATCAATGAATCTGAAGGAAAGAAGCAGCTGCGTTATCAACCGCGATGAAGATCTAATGGTGGTTGACTTTGACGGCGATGTCAACTTGGCTAAGAAGGAGCAGACGATTCTGTTGGAGCCAAGTTCGACAGTCCGATTTGATCAGACTATCATGCCCCCGCAAGATTAAGCTCCTGTAAATGACACATATCTTGAACCGATGTCAATGAATTTAAAGGAGACCGATGTGTTGTCAACCGCGGTAAAGGTCTAATGGTGGTTGACTTTGGCGATGGTGTCAACCTGGCTGAGAAGCTAATGCGGCATGGGGCAAGCGCAACAGAATTGGTGGAGGCATACAAGCGCAACAGAATGGATGGAGCATAAGCTATCGTTGGGCGGGCGTAGCAGAGGAGGTCTCGACAGATGCAACAACTGGAAGAGGCCACGGGCGTAGAGGCCTCAGTCGCTGGGGCAGGGCCACAGGGTCGCATGCAGGACTCGAGTGCACAGCAAGGACGCCCCACAGGAGAAGGAGAGCGGCGAGGAGGAGGAAGCCGATGACGATAGGTTCAACGGGGGAGGAGGAAGCCGACGGGGACGAAGGGCCATCGCGTAGTGATAGAAGCTGTTGTTGGATAGAGAATAAAGAAAGATAATCTCTCTTATATAGAGAGAGGCTCTGAGACCATATTGAAATACAAAGTGAAAATGAAAAGCCCAATTACGTTTATTGATTCATGACCATATCTAAATTCTATCTCCTTGCAATATCAAATCCAAAATTCTTAAATAAAATTATAATAATATTAATCTTTCTCTTTATTCTTTATTTTCTTCCTCCCTTACAACTACTAATGCTATTGTTTTATTCCTCTATTTTCTTTTCAATATTTCTTTTATTGAAGACTATTACCAGTAGTATAGTATCTTATGGACATTTAGAAGTAATGGTTGATACATATCAAAAGTTATCCCGGTTAAAATTTGTATTTCTACAACCTCATTTTTAAACATTAACTGAATTTTTTAAATACATCATTTTATAAATTTAGACAAAATTATCTAGACTAAAATTTGCATTTCTTTAACTGTATTTTTTAAGATTAAATATGTTTTTATAAGTACACTATTTTATAATAAACAAAGAGGTCTTTTAATAAATACACTATTTTGTAAATTTAAACAAAAAAGCTTTTCAAACAAATAGACCATTTTATAAATAAAAAAATAATATTTCTTTTATTGAAGACTATTACCGGTAATATAGTATCTTCTGGACATTTAGAAGTAATGTTCGATACATATCAAAAGTACAAAAATAGTATCCTGGTTAAAATTTGTATTTCTTTAACTGCAATAAATATTAACTGATTTTATAAATAGGAAAACCAAATCGCCGTTGCCGGGGATCGAACCCGGGTCACCCGCGTGACAGGCGGGAATACTCACCACTATACTACAACGACTTTGTTTTATATTTTGAGAAATTAAACCTATATATAAAACTAATTTATGTTGAGGCGAAATATATAGAATCTTTATTTGCTCGAATTAGACATTACAAGTATACTTTTCTCCCTTGAGACACATATGGATGAATAATAACACAGTAATAGGCAGCAAATAACAACACTCATTCAGGCATGATTGATGGAACCGGTGCTCAGAAAACAAGAAAAATTCACCGACTAAAAATTTGGTGTTTGATTGGATGTTGGGTCAAGCAGATTTAACATTCATATCTCATAAATTAATAGGTCCATCTGAGCAATCATAGGTTTACTTCTTCAAACGTCATAACCTCTTTTTTAAGAAGGTAATTTGGTTCGACATCAATTGCCTTTACCTGAATTTGAGACTCAATCAGTTGATTAGATAAGTCCTACATTAAACAAGTAACTATAATTTGACAAATGTCTCAATGTCATAAGCTATGAGATTTTACTAGGGAAAAAGTTCTACCAAGTGGATCTTCAAAATCAATATGATTTTATGTTTCGAGACATGTTTTCATCTTCCTCCCACCTTAATCACATTCTTTAACTATCACTCAAAAAATTATTATAATACCCTTTATATTTATATAAAGGGAGGATGAATCCTTGGGCAACTGTATCCCAAGGTTCTCACATGTGAATGTTAGGAGAAGTAAAAGCATTAACCAACCACTTCTAGAATGTTCTTCTCACACTAGAGTGCTAAAAAGATCAAGAGTAAACACCTAACTCACCATAATATGCAAGACTTATTAGAAGATCTCTTATGTTGAAGATCTCATCATTAGTTGAGGGATCTCAAATATCTCCATTCTCTTCTTATGCAAAAAAAATACCTAACCTTACTAATACATAAAAAAAAAAGGAGCCAAATCCCAAATTGATCACAAGAAGAAATACCTAACCTTACTAACACATAAAAAAGAAGGAGCCAAATCCCAAATTTACCGGCATAAGTTGATCACAAAAAAAAAAAATTGATTTGACAACCGACGAATCAACCCTAATCAAAGCAAAATCACCTGATTAGAGTCCGAGTCGCACAAACTAAGTCCAAGTCACACTTGAGCCCAACGCTTGATCCACGGCCCACCCTAGGCCTAGGTACATATGTGTGCCTTGACATAGGACAAGATCTCCCTTAAGATGAACCTAAATCACTCTATTGTGAGTGAATCTCTTTATCATTGTTTTAGTCAATCACTTATGTTGTTAAAGTCAATTGTACAAATACAAAAAGTAGCTTTATACCTAAGGCACAACAAGATCACTACTATGTGCCCTTTACGCATGATGTATCCCATGATAAAAAATAACATCTGAAGCACCTTATAGAGCTCAAAGTATTCCCCTTGCATGCAACGTGTTCACCTAGAAACAAGGAAATATCTAAATTACTTAGTATTCTTCTTACACATGATATATTCTCTATGTACAAAAAAGTATCTAAAAAGCTTACAATTCAAATCGTTACTTTTGTGCATGATATGTCTATCCTAGACAAAGAAACATCTAAAGTACTCAATGTAATCTAAAGCGTGTCTACTGCGCATGATGGTTCCATCTAGGACAAAAGAACATTTAAAATAATCGAGACATCCCAAAGCATCCCTCCTATGCGTCAATTATTTGTTTGGTCAAATACATCTAAAGCACCTAATATTGTCCAAGGGGTCTTTATTTTCTATGTTGTAATCACCAATGACAAAGCACTTGAAGCACCCAACAAAACTAACACAACCAAGATGTGCCATCTTGGTACATGATGCATTCACCTAGGACAAAAAAAAAAAGAGAAAAAAACTTAACATAAATTGAAGTATCTTCTTTGTACATTATGCATTTGCCCAAAATAATGAAACATTTGTTACATGCAATGATTTCTTAGGATAAAGAATTATTTGAGGTCCTTGACAAGCCTTATCAGATGAAGACATTTCGTATACATAGTTTGTTCGATTTAATTATATGTTGTCATGGGTAACAATGATCAAAAGTCCCAAATTTAACATTAGGCTTAGACTTTTTTTTTCGAAACAAAATTGATTATTCTTGCCCTTAGCATAGTTCTTTGCAATAACGAGCTAAAATGAGATATGAATTTTCCATCCCCAAGTGAAATTTTCTTCTCGATTAGATGAAATAGTACTCAAAATTGATGGTATCAACTTCAAATATAGAAAATACTAATTTTTTTAAATGTTTGCTTTGCATGAATAAAAATTTTATTAGTCTTGATCAATTTTAGAAAATGCTTTATGGCATTTATATATAATAAATCATTTTTAAGAATCAATACTAATTGCTTAATTACCCTAGTGGAGATGCCAAAGAATAGAATGTTCATTATAAATATCACGAATGATGCAATGATATCTTTAGAGACTTATGTAAACTTTGATGATTTCAATATGCTATGAGCAAAAAAGATGGTGCATGATGTGTCTTATATTTATCATGCAACCAAGTATGTGAAGTATCTACTTATCAAATTACCAAGAAAACGCTTTCTCATGAGCTAAATTTCAGATCACTGAAGCCACTTTAGTTAGTTCACACTAATATACGTGGTCAGATTACTCCCAACAATTTTTTTAATAAGCATCATTATTTCCACATCTGATGATTATATACTTTGAAAACTTGGCATATATTTTGAAAGACAAATCAAAAAGTCTTTAATAGACCCAGCAAGTAGTTATTAAAGATAACTACTATGTCAATAGGATAGTGAATTCAATTGTAAAGCATTTAAAAATTTTTATGATGAGTCAATCATCTAACTGTCCCTTATTTATCCCAACCTAACGATGTGGTAGAATGAAAGATCGAAAAATCTTGAATATAACGAGGAATATGCTTAAAATAAAGAATTTATCAAATGATCCATTTAGGGAAAGGATTTGGTGATCTTGATCCTTCTTCCAAGTGGATTTACACTTTTATTGATAGAGTTGTTGGAGGATCAGAGAACTTGAAGAGGAACAAGAATCTATATTGCTTTTTGAAGAAAAGGAATACCTAAGCACAAAATTACAAACAAGCTTGCAGTTCTTATGTGATAGCTTGTACTTCTTAATGTTACAGCCTGCTATCATCTCCCTCCTTTCCTCGTCTCTTTAGGATCAGGTATCCTCTCTTTAAACTATCATACCTCTCTTTTAAGGATTTGGAGGGGAAAGAGTCCTAAGTAAAGCTAGACTAAATCAAAATTCGACTCGCCTTCCAATCTAAGGAATTTGGCGAACTTGAGTTTTAAGCTTGGGTTCAGGCTGTTTGAGTCAGCTAGATCTGAATTGAATTGGAGTACGACTCGAACTAAGGTTAAGCTAAGTTAGAGGATGACTCAGACTAAGTTTGAGTTGAATTAGAGTAGCGCTTAATCTAAGTTTGATTGTCCCAAATCACGACTCTCCCAATTTGAAGATTCAACTCTTATTGAATATGGAATTGAAGATGAGGAATTCTACTTCTTCGGCTTTCTTCATCAGCCACCTTGCTCAACTAGGCTTTTGCTCTTTCCTTTCTACTTGGAAAGCTATTTTGATGCCTATAGTAGTAAAATTCTTTTCGACGATGGTGTCCTTATCTAGTGTTTTCTCTTGATCAATCACCAAGTCATCTATTGAAAGCAGTATCTCACTTAACTCATCATCTAGCATTAGTTTCTTGGACATATTCAAGTTATCAATGTTCATGATCGAGTACATCTCTATGTGAGGTGGCAATTTGAGTTTGCTAATATTATCTTCAATCCACTTCAAGATTTTGAATGGTTCATTTCGAATGAGATTTAGTTTCTTTCGTTCTCCTTTCACTTTGTTCCTTTCCTACGAGTAGCCAAACGAGCTCACTTTCTAGGAACCCATCCTTAATGTTGATCATGTCACTCTTTATAATTCTAATGAGCCCATTGAAGAAGATGTTCAACTTCCTTGTGCACTTGGTGAGTGTGTTACATAAGTTTCTAACATTAATTTCTTGGACACATTCAAGTTATCTATGTTCATCATCCAGTACATTTCTATATACAGTGGCAATTTGAGTTTGCAAACGTTATCTCCAATCCACTTCAAGATTTCGAATGACATTGAGTTTCTTTTGTTCTCCTTTCACTTGTTCCTTGTGTGTAGCCAAACGAGCTTACTTTCTAGGAACCCATCCTTAACTTCATGTCGATCATGTCACTGTTTATAGTTTTATTGAGCCCATTGAAGTTGGTGTTCAACTTCCTTGTGCACTTGTTGAGTGTGTTACAGATGTTTTATGGTACTGAATTGATCATAATTGTACAGCAAAAGAGCTTTAGGAAGTAGCTTAAATATACCTCAAATGGTAATTTGGTGATGGAGTTGTCTATATCTCAATTGAATACAAGCTAATACGATTGACTTTCTAGCCATATTTTTGGATGTCGAGATTGTATCCTTGTAATAGATAACGTACTATTCACTATTTCATATTATTCATCCATTTGCTGGTGAAACGCATTGCTTTTCTTCAATTGAATGTCCATAATAGCTTAAAGCACACTCCAAAATTTACTTAAGAATCGTCCATCTTTATCAGACATGATTGAGCTTGGAAGCCCGAAGTGCGTACAAACATATCCAAAAAATAATCATGCAATTTCTTTTCTAGTGATCATTCTTGACCTTGGCCACTCTCAGATCACTTTTGGCTTTGTCCTTGTCAATCTGGAATTTTTCTGCCACATATGACGAAGCTAAGTTAAATGGGGCGTTGTTTCCTAAACTCGTACTTCTTCGGATTGAGTTATAATTGGTATTTTTTTTAAAAAAATGATTAAATACCTTCTGCATGTGTTTAATATATTCTTCCCTCGATAGACAATAGATGAGAATGTCATCAAGGTAGACAATGATGAAGTTCATGATGTGTGGATGTAGTACATCATCCATCAATCACATGAATAGCCCTGATTGAATACTGTCTTTCATATGTCTTCTCATTTGGATTTGATGATAGCCTAACTTGAGGTTTAGCTTGGTGATGATGGTAGCATGTTAGAGCTAGCTTACTATAATAGGTCATTTATCCATGAGGAGGGATACTAAAATTTCACTATGATATTGTTCATAGAATGAGCATCGCAATTACTTGATTCATTGATGGTTGCAGAGTCCAATTCGGACGAGTGCACCACAACCCTATAGCCATGAGCCACTCCATTGTTCTTTGTTGAAGTTGCCATGGAGCTTCTCGTCTGTTGCCTCTAGAATTGTTCTCCTTCCATAGAGCTGCCATGCCCACTCAAGTAGTCTTACTTTCTTCGGCTGCTCCGTCGACTCCACCAGGCTTCTGTCACACGGGATCTCTAAGTCAATGATTTTGAACCTGTAAACATCAGATTGCTTGCATTCAGGGGATGAGTAACCCATCATACCAATTAAGACTGTGGTATACGAGCCGCAATCATGGTCAATGAGCCTGGCTAGCCCAAAGTCTCCGCATTGAATTCAGAGTCCAGCATGACATTGCTGGGTTGTGCACCAAGTAGTGTTATCATGATTATTTAAATAATTTGATAATATATTATTATGATTCTAGATAATAATGAGGATCATGAATCTTATATATTATGAAATGATTTAGATAAATATTTTATATATATTATTGATAGAAAAAATATATTAGTAATCTAGACATTATATATATATATATGGTGAATAAATTATTTCAATTGCATAAGTCTACTTTCAACTTATTTATCCTAAATATTCTCTTATGTTGCTTCATGCTTTATGGGATATAAAGTCTAAAAGTTCTCGGTGATAGTCATGGCACCAGCCTACCAACACCAGGTTCCGATGCCTTAGGTGGCTTATGATCTTAACCTCGGAGATGTAGTCCTTTTCTCCCTATTTGGACTCCATGAGACCCTCTTGATAGCAATGTCAAGCTTCTAGTCCCTCAGATGACACCAGTACATCGACCCGAATCCTCCTTCCCTGAGCTTCACCTCCTCGGAGAAGCACCCCTCGTTGCACTGGCTAGCTCTTCATAAGAAAACCTCCTTGGCCCTCTTCCTCTCTCGAACTCGTCATCATCAATGGCATCGTTTCAGTCTGAGTCCTCTTCGTCTTCAACCTCCATACTCATGCACTTCTCCCTACTAATGCTCTCTCTACTATAGAGGCAGAATATATTATTGCTATAGAGGTTTACAAAAAATATTATGGATAAAAGAATTCTTACAAGAATTATGGCTAAAATAAAAAAAATTATGTGATGCATTATGATAGCCAAAGCGCCATCTATTTGTGTAAGACTCTGACATTTCATTTCAAGTTCAAAGTATATAGATGTTAGGTACCACTGGATTTGAAATGTACTTGAAGAGAAGTAGTTACAACTTTAAAAAATTCACACAGATCATAATAGGGCATACATGTTGACAAAGACCTTACCAAAAGAAATGCAAGAGATGTGTCAACGATTGATCAGCATAACTTCACATTGAAGAGTCATGGGATAACCTCCCTTATAGGCTGAAGGGGAGGTTATTGGACAGATAACCCATATTCAACTCATAGTGGGCTTTAATAAAACCCATAGTCCTAATCCTTTTCTTTTAACCTAAAAATTATGACTATTTTAACTTAGGCTTTTAATGGCTAGGGCTGAAAAAGAGGGCAGTAATGACTCTAAACTTGGTTGAGAAAAAGAGACAAGCAGTGAGGGCAGAAAAATAAGATAAGGAGAAAAAGAGAATAAGACAAGGACAACATAAAGGGTATTCTCCATCATTTAAGCAATGTTTTCATCTCAGGTTAGATTAGATTTATAGTGAATTATTGCTGTGATCACTTGGGGAGATTTTGGATATTGTGTATAGTGATATAATCCTTATATCTCCGTTATTATATTATGATTGCTATCTTAGTTTTGGATAAAAAGCTTTGAGATTTGTATATTTATTATTTTTATAATAGATTTTCTCTAACTTGTCTCGTGATTTTTATCATTCGAGTTGGTGAGGTTTTTCACGTAAATCTTAATTTTTATTTAATTATAATTTCTATTTAATTTCATTATATGTTAAGATATGTTAATATTTGTTCGAATAGAAGTTCTTTTTTATCCCATTAGAAAAGAGTATGCGTCTCCATGAAGCTACTGGTGGCCACCAAGAAGCCTATTATTACCATCTCCGGTAGCACATCTCACATATCAACAATCAATCAAGGATATGCTTGAACTGCCATTGGCGATCGGATCTGTTTCGTATGTCACAAAGGCACTTAAGTTATGGGTGGATAAGCCATAAGCCACCCGAGCATGTGTCTCTCCACCGTCCTTGACAAGGTTCTCACACGGCGCCATCACATTTGAGATGATTGAGCAGACATCGATTCCAAGGTGGTCTCCCTTCGGATCCCAGCCGTTTGAGAAGGTGGCGGACTACACAGCCATCGTACTAATGGTTGAGTCTTCGAGAGAGCTGTTGGCAAAGAGGGCCAAGCAAGACGCCTCTCGAGTAGGTGGGGAAGTCAAAATTGTATGGTGATAATAAGAAGGCCACACCATCACTTGACGAAGGTGATGGGATATAAAAGAATAATGACTTTTGTATACGAACAAATACTAGCAGGCCGTCACACATAGTGGAATCAAAGATAATTTTTTGTTGAAGCGTGTGTAGATAACATTGCTACAATGGAAGAACTAAGGTAAACACTTTATGAGGATATCTCATTCCAACAAACTAATGAAGCATGCTACACGTCAACTTTGTGCAACATCCATTCATGAATCTTCTATTATGTCAAAGTCAGAGAGATGCTATTGTTGGAAAAATTTGTAGAGTATGGAGCAGTCGATGGATTCACATCGGAAGAAGTTGAAGCTGCACTTGCAGAAGAGGAAGTTGAAGCTGCACTTGCGGAGGAAGATGTTGCAGTCACAAACTTAGACAAAGTTGTAGTGGCAGCCATGTCGTGGAAAGGGTGGCAGTAGACCGGCCTGGGCCGTCTCGAAGGAAGCTTCGGTAATGGCATCTTGAAGTTGAGCACGTTGATGGCCTGCTTGAGTGACGGCCGAAGACTGTGTTCGGGATGGGCACACCATAATCCTACCACCATTAACTGCTCCATCTATTCCTCTGTGTAGTTGCCATTGAGCCTCTTGTCAGCTGCTTCAAGGACTGTTCCCCTTCCATGGAGATCCCACACCCATTCGGCCAGTACCATTGCCTCCATCGGCCTTCTCCTACATGCAATCTCCAGCGCAACGATTCCAAAGCTATAGACATCGGATTCTTTGCTAGCCGTGCCATTGTGGAGGTACTCGGGAGCCATGTACGACAACGTGCCTGCCAGGTTCATGGTCTGTAGACTGTAGTCTTGGTTGATGAGCCTAGCGAGGCCAAAGTCACCTAGCTTGGCATTGAACATGGAGTTGAGCATGACGTTGTCGGGCTTCATGTCCCGGTGAACCACATATGGCTCGCACTCCTCATGGAGGTAGAAAAGGGCCGAGGCCAAGCCCAACGTGATCTGTGTCACGCCAGCCACCATGTTAAGGGATAAAGTTGTTGTCACAATATTAACAGAATGGTTAAACTATTGAGGGAAATCCTCAATGCCTAATCTTTTAAACCTTCTCTTCTCTTGTATAAATAGGTATAGGTAAAGGAATAAAAGTGTGCACTTCATTTTGTTCTAAGCTATTTTCTCATTTCTATCATGGTATCAGAGCCGCTTGCTTAGATCAAGCTTTCTTCTCACTATCAAACAACAGTAAGTTCCCACCACATCCGGCTGCATGCAACAGTCCTTTTTTCTTCATCACTGAAGGGTGTTGAATTTCAAATTTTGATGATGAGATCAATTAATGAGTGTTTATCTAACATGTGTGTTAGAGGAAGATTTGCAGGTCTAACTATGATAGGAGCAATGAAGTTACAACTAGATAATGGGCTAAGGTTAAGCTTAGGCATCGGGCCAGGTTTAGATGATGCATTGGAACCTCGCCGAGAGTTCGCTAGGAGATTCGCCGAAGGGATCGGGAAGCTTGCTGGGAGCACGCTAGGAGATCACTGGAAGAAGACCAGATGACTTGTCATAAGAATGTCAGAGGTTACCGGATTGGTGGAAGTTGGATCTTAGTTTAAGCTTGTGGTCTTTAAGAGTTGTAATCGTTGAGTCATAGTTGAAAGTGAGTACTAATTGAGTTAGATTTGGATAAAATTCAAATCACCTCAATAAGGCAAATAGGTCCACTATTGGGGTTTGATTGAGCTCAGGTTGAGCTCAATTGGTTAACCAAAGGGTTGGTCAACATCAGGTTCAAGTTGAAATTCGAGAAGTAGAGGGAACCACTTTTGCGTAAATTTTGGCAAGTAAACCGTCAGTGAGCAGTAGGTGTACCATCACCGCCTAGGCTTTTGGGCAGCTAACGGTAGTTGACTCACCTAGACTGAGCAGTTGAACCACTTGTACCTAGGAATTTGGGTACTTTGGTTGACCGCCGGTTGTAAACCGCTGACCTGATTTTTCTGGGTATGTTTGATTTTTGGCTCCAATTTCTGAATCCACTTGAGGTCTATAAATACCCTAAGTATTCTTGCATTCACAACAACTCTTGTTGGGTAATTAAACTCTGTGAAAAAGAAATTTGATATGATTTGTAAGAAAAAGAAAAGGGAAGGGAGAGAGCTTAGAGTTAGAAATTTTCTCAAAGTCTCCCATGTAAGCAAAGTGTAAGGATTTGGTCTTCACCCAAAGAAGATCGGTAGTGGACATTGGTGTGCCTCAAGAAGGAGTACTCGGGAGTGGACATAGGCCATTAGTGCCGAACCACTATAAAAATTGAGTTCATCTTTTGCTTTCCTTATTAACACTTTTGATCTTGTTTACTCTTTGGAAGCAAACATTTTACTTACGATGTTTCTTATCTTTCAAATTTCTTTGCTCTTTCTTAAGTAATTAGTAAGCAAGTAACTTAGCAATCTTCCTATCATTCACTTGCTTTATTTGAACAACAAGCTTTGGATCTTCCTATCGTGCTTAAACTGAAACGTTTTGGTTTAAAACAAAAAATTTACACTTGCACTAATTCACCCCCTCTCTTGGTGCCAATTGATCCTAACAAAGGACTGACACCCAGTGAAGTACATCACGAATGGTCAGCACCACCTGTGTATGCAACAACCCCTTCTTCTTCTACTAATTGCTTTCTATTGCTGTCAAATGGTAGTTCTCCTCTACCATTCTCTATGCAGCCCTTCAGATCTACTGGTCGCCTGCTCTTCCTTCAAAGCCGTAGCCGCCGGTTGCCTCCTCTTTTGCAAAGCCACAACCTCTGCTCCAGAAATAATAGAGCATCATTGCCGACAACAAAAATAGAGCAAAGCTGCCGGTTGCCTCCTCTTCTTTAGCCACCCCAAATGTTGACGCTTCTGCCTCTTCTACTGCTGCTATGCAGACCACGTCGCTCGGTGAAGAGAAAAACATATGTTTCTTCACTTGCCAGCGAAGCCCCTCTCTGTTTCCTGCTTCACTCAGACACGCCCTCAGCCATCGCCACCTCCTCGACGACAACTAGCGCTGCTGTTCCCTTCACAGCAAGATCAGCCACTTCCGCAGCCAAGCCTTCCTCCTCTATCCTTTCTTCCCTTGCCATCTACGGTTGTCGCCCGCTGCTCCCTATCACTAACCACTGGTGCAGTAGTCGCACGCCCCCCCACCCTTCCCAACCGTGCCTTCATCTACTGCCTCTATCGGTCGCTAATAGCTTGCCTTCCTGCTGTAGCCCTTTCTATTGCAGTCGCTGCTACTTTCTCCCAACCACCGCCCACCAGCACACACCCTTGATCACCGGTCACCGCTCCCAGCCGTCGACCACCATTGCCCTCAACCTCTTCTTCAGTGGTCAGCGTGAGTCCTTCGCATTAGGTGACATTGGTCACTTTTCTGTAGCATTCATTTGTTGCCATCACTAATCACTAGGTGAAGAGAACCATAGTAACAATAGCCACCTCTCAGCTCTTTACTGCCTACTGTAGTAGCCCACTTGCACAGCCTTGCTGCAGCTTTCATTCTGGCCACGAGCAGCTTTCATTCTGGCTGAGAGAAACATCTGTCCCTCGTCCATAGGGACCACAACACTGCAATCCAATAGTTTCTCTCTTCCTTTGCTACTGTAATCCCCAGTTCCCACATCCTAGTCAGCCATATAGCTGATCTGCAAGCCCTTCAGCAACGCATATCTTTCAAACCCAAAAGCGATAGTGATTGATATCTTCTCTCCTAATGTCTTCGTCATCTACCTCTCAAGTTCTAGTTACTATCCCTGTAGGGAACAATAGTACTTCTCAACATACAGGGCTTGTCTCTATCAATGCTACAACCCTCATCCCTATCAAATTATCCAGAGGAGGAAACTACGCATCCTGGCATGCTCAGTTCTCTAATCTCCTCTTTGGCTATGATTTACTAGGTTATGTTGATGGATCTCTCAGTTGTTTACTAGAAATGATCACCATCCCGGGGGCAACAAGTCAAGTACTAAGTCCGGAGCATAAGTTATAGTTATGTCAAGATCATCTCATTCTCCAAGTGATTCAAGCCTCTGTCGCTGGTTCCGTCGCACCACTTATATCTTCCTATTCTACTACTGCTGAAGCCTGGTGCAAGTTACAAACTACATTGGCAAATCGTTCATGCACTCACATGCTCGGCCTCCTCTCAAGTCTAATGAACACCAAATAAGAGGGAAGTACCATCGATTATTATCTTCAACATATAAAGATTATTATCGATGATTTAGATTTAATAGGGAACAACCTCAGTGATGATGAAGTCATTGTCCACACCCTTAATGGTCTTGGGGCTGAGTACAAAAAATTTGTAGCAACAATATAGGCATGTGACTCATCACTATCATTTGACGAGCTGTAAGATAAGTTGACTAACTATGAGACATATCTAAAGCATGAAGATAGGGCTCTAGGACCACCTATTACTGCTCAAGTAAGTCATAATTATAAAAGGAAGATCAATCAGTATTCTAAACCTATCAATAAAGGACTTGGGCAAGCATTGGCTCAAGGGAGCATCATCAATTACCAACAACCTTGGCGCCCTTCACCTCAATTACCAATAGCCTTGGTGTCCTGCTACCATGCCTCCAGGTAGCAACTTCAATTATCAATAGCCTTGGTAACCTGCTCCTATACCTCAACAATGAATAATCTGTCAATTATGTGATAAGGTTGATCACTCCGTCAAGGTCTGTTAGTCTTGTCCTTGACTTTCCGCTACCATGCCTAAGTGCATCTCGCTACTACCCCGACTTCTGATTAACATTATTGGGTTATGGACTATAGCGCCTCCCATCACATTACATCGGATCTCCAGAACTTGTCCCTTCACAAAAGCTATGGTGGTAACGATGACATTATCATCAGTGATGGTAAGCAACTTCCCATTACTCATACTGGTTCCACAATGCTTTATTCACATTATCGTAATTTTACACTCGATGATGTGTTGTGCACTCATATCAAACAGAATCTTATTTCTGTCTCTCAATTCTGTAAACAAAATAATACCTCCATTAAATTTTTTCCTGACTAGTTTCTCATCAAGGATCTAAGCATAAGGGCATCGTTAGTTCAAGGCAAATGTAAAGATAACATCTACCAGTGGCTATCAGTCTGTTAGCCCACTACCTACTCTTATGTTGTTGTTCCAATGGATGTTTGGCATGGTCGTCTTGGTCACCCTTCTTCCTCAGCTCTACAAAAAATTTTCTCTCATTATTCTCTTCTATCTTTTAAAGCGAATTCTATTGTTACTCATTGTGATGCATGTCTTAGTAATAAAAGTCATAGACTACCTTTTGAAAATTCTTCTATTTTTTGCTCTATATATTGATGTTTGGGGTCCTGCACCAAGTATTTTGTTTAATAAATATAGATTTTTTTATTATTTATTAACTATTTTACCAAATATACTTGGTTTTATCTACAACATAAGTCTGAGGTCTCCACAATATTCCTTACCTTCAAAAAAATAGTAGAAAATATTTTTCAGTCCACAATTAAAACAGTTTATTCTGATAGTGGGGGGTGAATACTAAACACTAACACCATACTTGTTAGCCTATGGTATTCAGCATCTCAAGTCTCCTCCGTACAATTCTTAACTAGTTGGCTCAGATGAACGCAAACATTGACATATAGTTGAAATTGGTCTCACACTTCTCCATCATGCTTCCATGCTTGCTACCTTTTAGGCTACACCCTTCCAGACTACCGTTTATCTGTATACCTACTTAGTCCTCCACAATCAATCACCATTTGAAACACTGTTTCATAAATCCCCAAATCTTCATAAATTTATGATTTTTGGATGTGTTTGTTATCCTTGGCTACGTCTTTATGCATCACATAAACTAGCCCCAAGGTCGAAGCCTTGTACCTTCATTGGTTACTCTCTTGAACATAATGCTTACCGATGCTATGATCCTTTAACTCACAAGGTCTTTCTATCTTGTCATGTTGTCTTTGTGGAGTCCTCTTTTCACTATTTGGAACACTTGAAGGTAGTAAAGTGTATCCTTAAGTACTTGAAAAGCACTAAGGATCTTTTATTGATATATGGAGAAGGTAGCCTCTAGGTTGAGGGCTACATAGACTCGAGTTTTCAGTCCGACATTGATGATAGCAAGTTGAATTCAGGGTTTATTCTTACCTTGAATTGAGGAGCAGTAAGGTGGAAAAGTTCTATGCAAGATACTACTGCTGACTCGACCATAGAGGCGGAATACATTCTTTAAGACAAAGGAAGAGGTTTGGATGAAGAAGTTCATCAAGGATTTGGGAGTCATACCAATCTGACTCTCATATATTGTGACTCTATGATGGTTTATAATTCTAACAAAGGAACTTAGGTTTCAATTATAGTTCTCATAGACCACTATTCTTTCTTCTTACTCGTCCAACTACTATTACTAAAACAAATTATGTTTTTATACACTACAATATGTATATTACATACGTGTTTTAATCATGACAAAAATATAGTATTATTATAGTTCTCATATGCATTACATTAATTTTATTTTTATATGTTTTTAAAAGCTATTATAGATAAAAAATCGTGAGAAAAGATAGACAAAAATATTTTCTAGTTAGTGCTTCTCTTTTTGTTTATTAGAATTCTTATTGGAATAGAAAGTGAAAATGAAAAGCCCAATTAACTTTATTGATTTATGATCAATTTATACATATGAAGATAGGAGGATTTCCCTCAACTGATCTACGATATTTCCTCATTTCGTTGAAAAAATCATATCTAAATATTATCTACTATCGTATCTAAATCCTATCTTCTATCATGCCCCTACAATATCAATGAATCTGAAGGAAAGAGGCAGCTGCGTTATCAACCGCGATGAAGATCTGATGGTGGTTGACTTTGACGGCGATGTCAACTTGGCTAAGAAGGAGCAGACGATTTTGTTGGAGCCAAGTTCGATAGTCCGATTTGATCAAACTATCATGCCCCTGCAAGATTAAGCTCCTGTAAATGACACATATCTTGAACCGATGTCAATGAATTTGAACGAGACCGATGTGTTGTCAACCGCGGTAAAGGTCTAATGGTGGTTGACTTTGGCGATGATGTCAGCCTGACTGAGAAGTTGATGCGGCACGGGGCAGGCGCAACAGAATTGGTGGAGCAGAAGCTGTTGCGACATGGGACAGGCACAACAGAATGAATAGAGTAGAAGCTATCGTTGGGTGGGCGTAGCAGAGGAGGTCTCGATAGACACAGCGACCGGAAGAGGCCACGGGCATAGAGGCCTCAGTCGCTGGGGCAGGGCCATAGGGTCACATGCAGGACTCGAGCGCGCACCAAGGATGCCCCACAGGAGAACGAGAGCGGCGAGGAGGAGGAAGCCGACGATGATAGGTTCGACGGGGGAGGAGGAAGCCGACGAGGAAGAAGGGCCGTCGCATAGTGATAAAAGCTGTTGTTGGACAACGAATAAAGAAAGATAATCTCTCTTATATAGAGAGAGGCTCTGAGACCATATTGGAATATAAAGTGAAAATGAAAAGCCCAATTAAGCTTATTGAGTCATCACCATATCTAAATTCTATCTCCTTGCAATATCAAATCCAAAATTCTTAAATAAAATTATAATAATATTAATCTTTCTCTTTATTCTTTATTTTCTTCCTACCTTACAACTACAAATGCTATTGTTTTATTCCTCTATTTTCTTTTCAATATTTCTTTTATTGAAGACTATTACCAGTAGTATAGTATCTTCTGGACATTTAGAAGTAATGGTTGATACATATCAAAAGTTATCCCGGTTAAAATTTGTATTTCTACAACCTCATTTTTAAACATTAACTGAATTTTTTAAATACACCATTTTATAAATTTAGACAAAATTATCCAGACTAAAATTTGCATTTCTTTAACTATATTTTTTAAGATTAAATATATTTTTATAAGTACACTATTTTATAATAAACAAAGAGGTCTTCTAATAAATACACTATTTTGTAAATTTAAACAAAAAAGCTTTTCAAACAAATAGACCATTTTATAAATTAAAAAATAATATTTCTTTTATTGAACTATTACCAGTAATATAGTATCTTCTAGACATTTAGAAGTAATGTTCGATACATATCAAGTGAGAGATTGCTGGTTACAGGTGCCTTGTAAGCCAATCACGTGAGTGATGGCACGTGTGATAAGCTATGTGATCTTCTTACTTATGATTAATATTCGTATATTCTAACATTATATTATCTGTTGCATATATATATATATATATATTATGATGTCCTTAGTTTTGTGCAATGGGAATCGGATCATGATGAGATTATGATAATGAGATTGATTCACCTTTAAACACAGATCCTAAATAATTTCGATCATAGGTTACTCGAGAGGGACATCGAGATAACTAGACAGACCGGTGTACTATATACCTATCTATATGATGGAGGCGGCTGGTCTCATAGTCACTTGTATGGAGACACTAAGGATATAATACAGGTGCTCATTGGAGAATGAGTTCATTTATTGATTCATTTATGGAATGTTGTCTGGTTAATGATACCTAATGTCGGACAGCGATTCCATAGTCCCAATTATATATCTGGTCCTTGACTTGAGACACCAAGAATGCCTTGTATGAGTACTCCTTTCTTTGACGCCAGACTTACAGGTTTGGAAGGTTCCAGATCTGGTACAGCTGGTTATCGAGATTAGTAGCTAACCTTACGAAGGCAATTGAGTATCAATAGAGAATCATCCACTCTTGGTATCACAAGAGGAATATCTCATATGTGCTTGCTCAGATAAATCACTGGCCAAGGTCATTCGGATTGAGAGAGAAAGAGTTCTCTAGGAGAATCTGATTAGAGCGAGACTATGACGGATTCTATATGTGACCTGGCAGTACCATGTCCAATATATGATTTTTGGGATATTAGTTGGATGATGGATTATAGATACACAGTAACTATGGACAGACAGGTCCGATGGATTCAATCCCCCTGTATCGTCTAGGGACTATGGTGTAGTGGCCTAGTACGTTCATAGTCGACGAATCAAGTCAATTATTATAGAGATAATAATTCACTATACCAGAATGAGTTCTAAAGTGACTCACGGCTAGCTCGGTATCAGGCCTAAAGGGTCATACACATATGGTGGATACTTCAGCAAATAGAGGATTGGATGGAGATCCAATTAGCCCCTATTCTTATTAGATGAGACCCTATGTTGATGGGCTCCTCGATTAAGGCACAATTAGAGGCCTAAGAAGATTATTGGATAGAGATCCAATAATATAAGATTAGTGGGTAATTGGATGGAGATCCAATACCCACTAAGGCAGGAGCCCTAGAGTTTTTTGGTGGCTCTCTATAAATATGAGGGGAGATCATGGTTGATATATTGCAGCTTTAGCTATCACCTCCTATTCTCCTCCCTCCCTCTATGCAGGAGTTACGAGATCAGATTGGAGGAGTTTTGCTATAGAGATCCATCGTGTGGATACCACTAGAGAGGAGGACGCTTGACCTCCTTCATCTTCTCTATCCGGATCTGGAATATAGGGATATACGATATCCCTAGGTAAAATCAATCTCTCACACATCATGATTTTATTGGTTTTTGCACTTTTATTGTGACCCCAATCTTTTGCATGATGATTTGATCTGCATGGGAAACCGATATTTTGTTTTGATTTTCACTGTGCATGTGATTCACCCGCTGAGGTTTCCCAACACATAGTCAATGAGTCGAGTGAATTGTTAGAGGATAATAATTTACTATATCAGAATGAGTTCTGAGGGAGTGACTCACGGCCAGCTCGGTATTGGGTCTAGAGGGTCACACACATTTGATGGATGCTTTAGCGAATAGAGGATTGGATGGAGATCCAATTAGCTCATATTCCCATTAGATAAGACCCTATGTTAATGGGCTCCTTGAATGAGTCCCAATTAGAGACCTAAGGTGGTTATTAGATAGAGATCCACTAAGGGAGGAGCCCTAGGGTTTTTTGGTGGCTCTCTATAAATAGGAGAGGAGACTCATGGTTGATTGGCTACAGCTTTGGCCTCCCCCTCTTATTCTCCTCCCTCCCTCTTTGCAAGAGTTGCGAGATCAGATTGGAGGAGTTTTGCTACAGAGATCCATCGTGTAGATACCGCCAGAGAGGAGAACACTTGACCTCCTTCATCCTCTCAATCCGGATCTGGAATACAGCGATATATGATCTCCCTAGGTAACCAATCTCTCATACATGATATGGTTTTTCGATTTTGTACTTTTTTCTCATGACCCCAATCTTTTACATGACGATTTGATCTGCATGGGAAATCATTTTTTTGTTTTGATTTTCACTGCGTATGTGATGCATCCACTAAGGTTTCCCAACAGCCTCACCCAAGGGCTTTTCAGTCCCGAACATCTCCAAACGAGCTCTCAGCCTCACCCAAGGGCTCTTAATCCTGAACATCTCTAAGCGAGCTTTCAGCCTTGCCCAAGGGCTTTCAGTCCCAAACATCTCCAAGCGAACTTTCTGCTTTGCCCGAAGGCTTCCCATGCGAAACCCGATAGTTGCATGATAACCGTACTAACATCAGACCGACAAATAGCTGAACGACGTAACTCTGTGCAAGCATGCAGATCACTCCCACACTATAACTCTGCACCTGAGGGACCCTTCCTCACACCTTCGTCAAACCTCGGGGAAGCCTCCTCCTGGCAGGGGGAGAGTGATAGGTGTAATAATGGGCCCCCTCCCCAACCAGTCGATGTGGCCTGGACAGGCCCGATGTGGAGCATCTTCCCCTCCATTGTAGGAAAGTTCATTGTTAAATATATGCTAGATGGATCAACAAAGGTTAAGTCCATCAATATTTATAACAATTCATTGTTAATATACTCAATAGAGATTTATGGTTAGATAATATCAATATAAATTAATAAATCATATCTCATCGATTTTGGACTAAGCGATAGCTAAACCGAATATCTCAAGGTATAATGGCCAAAAAAATCTCTAAACAACATAATAGAAAGAATTATATCAAAATAAAAAGAAGTGTTGACACCATCAATTTTAAGATTGAGAATACCTTGGCAATTATCAAAGCAAGATGATGATGAAGATGCTATGTTTATAACTCCGGCAAGAGATGCTAGTAGGGAGGGAGTATTGTAGATAAGGTATACTCTCTTTAGCCTCCTCTTGTGGAGATGATGGCTCTACCACATAAAGCTCAAGGGATGAGGTTCTCTCACGAGCCTTTGACAAGTCTTCTTTATCGTTGTGGGGGGTCACCCGTTCATGGATGATCAACACCTACACCCTGAGCGACATGAGGTCTTCTTGGTCACAGACCACATGGTCCATCCAAAGGATGCATTTTTTTACACATATTTAGCTTTTAGATTGGTTATTTAAACATGCAATACCACTGGTGTTGTTGGTATAGAAATGGTGGTTTTGTTGCATGTTAGGCACACAAGCAGAGATGTTGTTGTTGAAGACCACTACAGGAGTAGACTGTTTCTTTCTTCTTACTCGTCCAACTACTATTACTAAAACAAATTATGTTTTTATACACTGCAGTATGTATATTACTTACAATGTTTTCTAATCATGACAAAAAATATAGTATTATTATAGTTCTCATATGTATTACATTAATTTTATTTTTTATATGCTTTTTAAAAGCTATAGTTATAGATAAAAAATCACGAGAAAAGATAGACAAAAAATATTTTCTAGCTGGTGCTTCTCAATTTGTTTATTAGAATTCTTATTAGAATAGAAAATAAAAATGAAAAACCCAATTAAGTTTATTGATTCATGATCAATTTATACATATGAAGATAGGAGGATTTCCCTCAACTAATCTATGATATTTCCTCGTTTAGTTGAAAAAATCATATCTAAATATTATCTACTATGGTATCTAAATCTTATCTTCTATCATGCCCCGACAATATCAATGAATCTGAAGGAAAGAGGCAGCTGCGTTATCAACCGCGATGAAGATCTAATGGTGGTTGACTTTGACGGCGATGTCAACTTGGCTAAGAAGGAGCAGACGATTTTGTTGGAGCCAAGTTCGATAGTCCGATTTGATCAGACTATCATGCCCCCGCAAGATTAAGCTCCTGTAAATGACACATATCTTGAACCGATGTCAATGAATTTAAAGGAGACCGATGTGTTGTCAACCGCGGTAAAGGTCTAATGGTGGTTGACTTTGGCGATGGTGTCAACCTGGCTGAGAAGCTAATGCGGCATGGGGCAAGCGCAACAGAATTGGTGGAGCAGAAGCTGTTGCGACATGGGACAAGCGCAACAGAATGGATGGAGCATAAGCTATCGTTGGGCGGGCGTAGCAGAGGAGGTCTCGACAGATACAACAACCGGAAGAGGCCACGGGCGTAGAGGCCTCAGTCGCTGGGGCAGGGCCACAGGGTCGCATGCAGGACTCGAGTGCACAGCAAAGATGCCCCACAGGAGAAGGAGAGCGGTGAGGAGGAGGAAGCCGACGACGATAGGTTCGACGGGAGAGGAGGAAGCCGACGGTGAAGAAGGGCTATCGCATAGTGATAGAAGCTGTTGTTGGACAACGAATAAAGAAAGATAATCTCTCTTATATAGAAAGAGGCTATTGGAATATAAAGTGAAAATGAAAAGCCCAATTAAGCTTATTGATTCATCACCATATCTAAATTCTATCTCCTTGCAATATCAAATCCAAAATTCTTAAATAAAATTATAATAATATTAATCTTTCTCTTTATTCTTTATTTTCTTCCTCCCTTACAACTACTAATGCTATTGTTTTATTCCTCTATTTTTTTTAATATTTCTTTTATTGAAGACTATTACCAGTAGTATAGTATCTTATGGACATTTAGAAGTAATGGTTGATACGTATCAAAAGTTATCCCGGTTAAAATTTGTATTTCTACAACCTCATTTTTAAACATTAACTGAATTTTTTAAATACATCATTTTATAAATTTAGACAAAATTATCTAGACTAAAATTTGCATTTCTTTAACTGTATTTTTTAAGATTAAATATGTTTTTATAAGTACACTATTTTATAATAAACAAAGAGGTCTTTTAATAAATACACTATTTTGTAAATTTAAACAAAAAAGCTTTTCAAACAAATAGACCATTTTATAAATAAAAAAATAATATTTCTTTTATTGAAGACTATTACCGGTAATATAGTATCTTCTGGACATTTAGAAGTAATGTTCGATACATATCAAAAGTACAAAAATAGTATCCTGGTTAAAATTTGTATTTCTTTAACTGCAATAAATATTAACTGATTTTATAAATAGGAAAACCAAATCGACGTTGCCGGGGATCGAACCCGGGTCACCCGCGTGACAGGCGGGAATACTCACCACTATACTACAACGACTTTGTTTTATATTTTGAGAAATTAATCCTATATATAAAAATAATTTATGTTGAGGCGAAATATATAGAATCTTTATTTGCTCGAATTAGACATTACAAGTATACTTTTCTCCCTTGAGACACATATGGATGAATAATAACACAGTAATAGGCAGCAAATAACAACACTCATTCAGGCATGATTGATGGAACCGGTGCTCAGAAAACAAGAAAAATTCACCGACTAAAAATTTGGTCAAGCAGATTTAACATTCATATCTCATAAATTAATAGGTCCATCTGAGCAATCATAGGTTTACTTCTTCAAACGTCATAACCTCTTTTTTAAGAAGGTAATTTGGTTCGACATCAATTGCCTTTACCTGAATTTGAGACTCAATCAGTTGATTAGATAAGTCCTACATTAAACAAGTAACTATAATTTGACAAATGTCTCAATGTCATAAGCTATGAGATTTTACTAGGGAAAAAGTTCTACCAAGTGGATCTTCAAAATCAATATGATTTTATGTTTCGAGACATGTTTTCATCTTCCTCCCACCTTAATCACATTCTTTAACTATCACTCAAAAAATTATTGTAATACCCTTTATATTTATATAAAGGGAGGATGAATCCTTGGGCAACTGTATCCCAAGGTTCTCACATGTGAATGTTAGGAGAAGTAAAAGCATTAACCAACCACTTCTAGAATGTTCTTCTCACACTAGAGTGCTAAAAAGATCAAGAGTAAACACCTAACTCACCATAATATGCAAGACTTATTAGAAGATCTCTTATGTTGAAGATCTCATCATTAGTTGAGGGATCTCAAATATCTCCATTCTCTTCTCATGCAAAAACAAGTACCTAACCTTACTAATACATAAAAAAAAAGGAGCCAAATCCCCAATTGATCACAAGAAGAAATACCTAACCTTACTAACACATAAAAAAGAAGGAGCCAAATCCCAAATTTACCAGCATAAGTTGATCGCAAAAAAAAAAAATTGATTTGACAACCGACGAATCAACCCTAATCAAAGCAAAATCACCTGATTAGAGTCCGAGTCGCACAAACTAAGTCCAAGTCACACTTAGCTCAACTCTTGATCCACGGCCCACCCTAAGCCTAGGTACATATGTGTGCCTTGACATAGGACAAGATCTCCCTTAAGATGAACCTAAATCACTCTATTGTGAGTGAATCTCTTTATCATTGTTTTAGTCAATCACTTATGTTGTTAAAGTCAATTGTACAAATACAAAAAGTAGCTTTATACCTAAGGCACAACAAGATCACTACTATGTGCCCTTTACGCATGATGTATCCCATGATAAAAAATAACATCTGAAGCACCTTATAGAGCTCAAAGTATTCCCCTTGCATGCAACGTGTTCACCTAGAAACAAGGAAACATCTAAATTACTTAGTATTCTTCTTACACATGATATATTCTCTATGTACAAAAAAGTATCTAAAAAGCTTACAATTCAAATCATTACTTTTGTGCATGATATGTCTGTCCTAGACAAAGAAACATCTAAAGTACTCAAGGTAATCTAAAGCGTGTCTACTGCGCATGATGGTTCCATCTAGGACAAAAGAACATTTAAAATAATCGAGACATCCCAAAGCATCCCTCCTATGCGTCAATTATTTGTTTGGTCAAATACATCTAAAGCACCTAATATTGTCCAAGGGGTCTTTATTTTCTATGTTGTAATCACCAATGACAAAGCACTTGAAGCACCCAACAAAACTAACACAACCAAGATGTACCATCTTGGTACATGATGCATTCACCTAGGACAAAAAAAAAAAGACAAAAAAACTTAACATAAATTGAAGTATCTTCTTTGTACATGATGCATTTGCCCAAAATAATGAAACATTTGTTACATGCAATGATTTCTTAGGATAAAGAATTATTTGAGGTCCTTGACAAGCCTTATCAGATGAAGACATTTCGTATACATAGTTTGTTCGATTTAATTATATGTTGTCATGGGTAACAATGATCAAAAGTCCCAAATTTAACATTAGGCTTAGACTTTTTTTTTCGAAACAAAATTGATTATTCTTGCCCTTAGCATAGTTCTTTGCAATAACGAGCTAAAATGAGATATGAATTTTCCATCCCCAAGTGAAATTTTCTTCTCGATTAGATGAAATAGTACTCAAAATTGATGGTATCAACTTCAAATATAGAAAATACTAATTTTTTTAAATGTTTGCTTTGCATGAATAAAAATTTTATTAGTCTTGATCAATTTTAGAAAATGCTTTATGGCATTTATATATAATAAATCATTTTTAAGAATCAATACTAATTGCTTAATTACCCTAGTGGAGATGCCAAAGAATAGAATGTTCATTATAAATATCACGAATGATGCAATGATATCTTTAGAGACTTATGTAAACTTTGATGATTTCAATATGCTATGAGCAAAAAAGATGGTGCATGATGTGTCTTATATTTATCATGCAACCAAGTATGTGAAGTATCTACTTATCAAATTACCAAGAAAACGCTTTCTCATGAGCTAAATTTCAGATCACTGAAGCCACTTTAGTTAGTTCACACTAATATACGTGGTCAGATTACTCCCAACAATTTTTTTAATAAGCATCATTATTTCCACATCTGATGATTATATACTTTGAAAACTTGGCATATATTTTGAAAGACAAATCAAAAAGTCTTTAATAGCAAGTAGTTATTAAAGATAACTACTATGTCAATAGGATAGTGAATTCAATTGTAAAGCATTTAAAAATTTTTATGATGAGTCAATCATCTAACTGTCCCTTATTTATCCCAACCTAATGATGTGGTAGAATGAAAGAACGAAAAATCTTGAATATAACGAGGAATATGCTTAAAATAAAGAATTTATCAAATGATCCATTTAGGGAAAGGATTTGGTGATCTTGATCCTTCTTCCAAGTGGATTTACACTTTTATTGATAGAGTTGTTGGAGGATCAGAGAACTTGAAGAGGAAAAAGAATCTATATTGCTTTTTGAAGAAAAGGAATACCTAAGCACAAAATTACAAACAAGCTTGCAGTTCTTATGTGATAGCTTGTACTTCTTAATGTTACAGCCTGCTATCATCTCCCTCCTTTCCTCGTCTCTTTAGGATCAGGTATCCTCTCTTTAAACTATCATACCTCTCTTTTAAGGATTTGGAGGGGAAAGAGTCCTAAGTAAAGCTAGACTAAATCAAAATTCGACTCGCCTTCCAATCTAAGGAATTTGGCGAACTTGAGTTTTAAGCTTGGGTTCAGGCTGTTTGAGTCAGCTAGATCTGAATTGAATTGGAGTACGACTCGAACTAAGGTTAAGCTAAGTTAGAGGATGACTCAGACTAAGTTTGAGTTGAATTAGAGTAGCGCTTAATCTAAGTTTGATTGTCCCAAATCACGACTCTCCCAATTTGAAGATTCAACTCTTATTGAATATGGAATTGAAGATGAGGAATTCTACTTCTTCGGCTTTCTTCGTCAGCCACCTTGCTCAACTAGGCTTTTGCTCTTTCCTTTCTACTTGGAAAACTATTTTGATTCCTATAGTAGTAAAATTCTTTTCGACGATGGTGTCCTCATCTAGTGTTTTCTCTTGATCGATCACCAAGTCATCTATTGATAGCAGTATCTCACTTAACTCATCATCTAGCCTTAGTTTCTTGGACATATTCAAGTTATCAATGTTCATGATCGAGTACATCTCTATGTGAGGTGGCAATTTGAGTTTGCTAATATTATCTTCAATCCACTTCAAGATTTTGAATGGTTCATTTCGAATGAGATTGAGTTTCTTTCGTTCTCCTTTCACTTTGTTCCTTTCCTACGAGTAGCCAAACGAGCTCACTTTCTAGGAACCCATTCTTAACTCAACATCAATCATGTCACTCCTTATAATTTTGTTGAGCCTATTGAAGTTGGTGTTCATCTTCCTCCTGCACATTGATAACTTGAATATCTCCAAAATTAAGTTTCAGTTCATGTTGAGAGTCATTAGCAATGTGCCAATGATGAGTTGTATATCATGCTCTACCACTCACCATGGATGTAGACTTGTTATTTTCTTTGAAGAGATTAAAAAATTTACAGATGAATTCAGATTACTTTTCACTATCCTCTTTATGGAATGTCGTTCAAAAGGTTAATGCTTGACTTCCTACCTTCATCGGTCAAATGAGCATTAGCATGAATTGTTAGTATGTATTCATCCTTTTTGCTTGGCCTACTATTATGAGACCAATGATATGTCAAATGATTATGAACTTTTCATCATCAAAGTCCGTTCTTGTCTCGGTTGACCATAAAACCTTTTGAATGAAAATTTATTTTATTAAAAGAATTATTGTAAGAAAGTTATAGACCTTTGTTTCACTCTCTTCCATCAAAGTTTCATCGTTCACTTCCTCTCCTGTTTCTCTATTAGGATAAGGAGCGGGAACACTACTTGGGTAAATTATCTCGCCTAGTATTCGGTAGTTCCTGCCAGCCCCCAGTCATTATTAAGCATGATTAATGGATATGGATGTTTCGACAGGATAAATGAACACCTAAAAGAATCGACAATAAAAAAATAAATCCACAAACTGTGAAAACAAAATCTAGACGTCAATCTTTGATCATATTTAGAAAGCAAACAACTCATTTCACTTTTAACGATGTGTTCAAAGATTGAATCACGTCTGCAGAAGGGATGCAGTACATCGGCACCAGCGTATTGGGAGGAAGCTGTGGCAAAGGCGTCTCAAGATTAAGCGCCGCAATTGCCTGCTTCATCGACGGCCGCATACTCCAATCCAGATGAGCGCACCACAGCCCTACAGCTATGAGCCGCTCCATTATTCTTGATAGAGATAAAAGTATGGTACAAACAGATACTTCATTCATTATTACAATACTTATTTATACAGGATTGAGGGAGGATTTCCCTCAACTGATAAACGAGATCTTCTCGTTCAGTTACAAAAGCTGTTCAGCTAACATGCCCCCACAATATCGAGCTTCTGTCAAGGACGTCGATCTTGGATTGATGCAAGAAAAAAGTTTACGAGTCAAAGAGTCTGTAAGTTGATCAGTCGTGTAGACATGAGAAACACGGAGCAACTGGCGGATGACTTAATCGCACACAAAATAAAAATTAATAGCAATATGCTTCATACGGGAGTGAAAAATTGGATTAGCACAAAGATAAGTAGCACTAATGTTATCATAATAAATAATAGGCGTAGAAGCAAAGTGAATGTGAAGCTTCATAAGTAAGTTAGTGATCCAATTAAGTTTGGTAGCAGTAGTGGCAATAGCACGATATTCAACTTCAATAGTAGACCTGACAACTATCTTTTGTTTCTTAGAACTCCAACTAATCACATTAGCACCAAGAAAAATAATATACCATGATGTAGAAGTTCTATCATCAACATTATCGGCCCAGTCTGCATCGGCAAAGGCATGAAGCTGAGAGGGAGAGTGTTTGAGAAGAAAAATATCATGATCGATGGTCCCCTTAAGATAACATAAAATATATCTGACAGCAGTCCAGTGTAAAGTAGACGGTTCGTGCATGAACTGGGATAACTTATTAACTGCAAAGGAGACATATGGATAGGTAATAGTGAGATATTATAAGGAGCCAACTACCTGTCGATACTAAGTAAGATCTGTAGCAGGATTATCATCACATAACTTTAGTGATTCATTAGCAGATAGAGGAGTGGTAACCTCGTTTGCATCTTGCATGTTCGTATTCAATAGCAAATCCTGAATGTACTTTCTCTGTGAAAGAAAGAGGCTAGAGGATGTAAATGTAGCCTCAACACCAAGAAAATAACTCAGGTTGCCAAGATCTTTAAGAGAGAATCGGTCAGCCAATTACGTGATAAACGCTTGAACTTCCATAGGATTGTCACTTGTGATAATAATATCATCTACATAAACTAGAAGATAGATGGTGCCCCCATGTTCTTGATGTAAAAATAGGGAGATATCAGACTTAGAGTTGATAAAGCCAACTGAAGATAAGTAAAGACCAAGCTCATGGAGCTTGATGGAGTCCATAAATAGCCTTATGAAGTTTACAGATATGCCGGGGATATTGAGGATATATAAATTCTAGAGGTTGCTCCATGAAGATATCTTTAGTGAGAGTCCCTTATAAAAATGTATTGTTAATATCTAATTGGTGTAAGCACCAACCTTTGGAGATTGCCAGACTTAGGATAATTTGGATTGTAGTAGGCTTAACGACAAAACTAAATGTCTCGGTATAGTCAACACCAGGTCATTGATGAAATCCTTTGGCCACAACTTATGCTTTATAACAAGCAATCGAACCATCAGGGTTTCGCTTAATTCGAAAGACCCACTTACACTCGATAATGTTTTGTGTGGAGTGATAAGGAGTAAGGGTCTATGTAGCATTATGAAGGAGAGCATCATACTCCTCACACATGGCTTTACACCAATGTAGAGATTTTTTAGCCTGAGAAAAAGATGTTGGTTCAATAGAGTCGAAGGAAGCTTTAGTGCTAGTATATAAGTCAAGAACCTGACGTGGTTTAAAGACACTGCTCTTAGAACGAGTTTGCATAGGATGTCGGGAGGTTGTAATATGATTGGGGGGTAGGAAAGAGGATTATTACTGTTTGAGTCAGGTTGAAGAACGACAAAAGTTTCCTAGCGAGGTGAAGATAAAGGATACGGTTCTAGAGGCAATTGTTCAGGAAGAGGTGGAGCCGGAGGTGAGGAGAGAGGAAATTGCAGAACAAAAGTAACAAGAGAGTATGGATCCAACGGAGATGTGTGAGAGGATGAAGATATGTCATAGGAATCCAATGGGATGACAGAGTGCTTGTGATCCCGAAAAGAAAAGATAGACTCTACGAAAGTGACATGCTTGGAAACAAAGATTTTAGCAATGTGAGAGTTATAACATCGATATGTATTATGTTCTAGAGAGTATCTAATGAAAATGCAAGGGCGAGATTGAGGTTACAATTTGTGAGAATTGTTGGGATGTAACCATGGATAATATAGACAACCAAATACTTTTAATGTCTGCAGATTGGAATGTTTGTGAAATAATTTTTCAAATAATGATTGATATTGTAGAATTGGAGTAGGCATCTGATTAATAAGGTAGACAATAGTTTGAAATGCTACAAACCAAAAAGTGGATGGCATAGAAGCCTAATGAAGCAGTGTTAGGCCCGTTTTAACAACATGTCGATGTTTACATTCAACAGAACCAACTAGATGAGGAGTGTATGGAGGGGATTTGAGATGCTGAATATCACAAGCGTACAACTGGGACGCAAGAGCTTGATATTCACCCCCACCATCAGAATAGACAGTTTTAATAGAAGTCTGAAAGTAGTTCTCGACTAAGTTCTTAAAGTTGGAGAAGATAATAGTGACGTCAGACTTTTGATGGAGGGGATATAATCATATATACTTTGTAAAATAGTCTACAAAGATAATATAGAATATAAACTTGTCAAAGGAGACAACTAATGCAGGACCCCAAATATCAGTATAAACAACCTCAAATGGTTTAGAGCAGGAAATAGAAGATGTATCAAAAGGTAATTGATGACTCTTATTGCTAAGACAGGCATCACTATGAGTAATAACATTACTAGATTTAAAAACAGAAATAGAATAGTGAGAAAGTAATTTTTATTGAATAGAGGTAGAGGGATAACCAAGGCGTTGATGCCAAATGTCGACTGGAGTAGCAGTAGAAGAGTTCGTGGTAGGTCAGGTGAGATACAAGGCTGACGACCATTCATAGATGTTGTCTTTATTTGGGCCACGAACTAAAGATGCAGAATTCAATAGAGGTATGGTTTTGTTGGCAAAATTGAGAGATAAAAATAAGATTTCTTTTAATGTGGGGTGCACATAAAACATCATGACATTTGGCTATAGTTATTATTTCCTGCTCTAAGTGTGAAAGAGGTGTCATGTGAATTAAGCGATGTAGAACCAGTATGAGTAATTGAAATTCTTTTACCATCACCAATTATAATGTCTTCATTTTCGCTATAGTTATTATGGACCGACAAGTTTTGAAGATCAGTAGTGATATGGTGGGAAGCACTAGAATCCACAATCCAATTGGGTTGACTTTCAGACGGAGCAGTCATGACATTTGCCTGAGGCAAGGTTGATAGAGCTAGAAGACAAGGTCGAGACCAGCAAACCTTTGTAGAGTGACCGAGTTTGTCACACAACTGGTAGATGACAGGCTGATGAAACGCGAGAGGAGGATGATGTGGCTGGAAGGAAGTATTCTGATGATGGTTGAAGGTTGGAGACTATGGAGGAGGAACAGATGGTATTATACCCATAGGAGGTAAGTTATCCACACCTTTTGAAGCATTCTTATTATATTTGCAGTTTAGCCATTTGGATTTGTGTTTAAATTGAGCAGTGATAGGAGGTCCTGGCAAAGGCCTTGTGAGCTTATCGTGATGCTTCAGGTAAGCTTCAAAGTATGTTAGCTTGTCATAAAGTTCTTCAAAGGAGATTGGAGAGTCGCGTGCTCGAAGCGCTGCTGCCAATTCCTTAAATTATGCACCCAGTCTATTAAGTTATGGACGAGAACCTCTTCATCAATTAGAGAATGACCTATCAAAGCTAGGTCATCAATAATCATTTTGATATGTTGTAAGTAGTCGGCAATATTACTTCCCTCCTGCTTTAAGTTCATAAGGCTGGAGAGTAGGTCAAGCATGCGAGTCCTCGAGCGATTCGCGAATGTAGTTTGTAACTTGGTCCAAGCTTCCATAGCAGTAGCACAGGAGGACACAAGCAGGACAATGGAGCCAGCAACAGAGGCTTGAATTGCTTGGAGAGTAAGGCAATCTTGGCGTAACCATAGCTTATATACAAAATTTGGTACTGGGTTAGGTTCTCCTGGAATATAGATTAGTGCTGGTGGACAACTAAGAGAACCATCAATATAACCCAATAAATCATAATCAAATAGAAGATTAGAGAATTAAGCTCGCTAGGACGTATAGTTGCCACCTTTGGATAATTTAAAGGGGATTAGAGAGGCAGCATTTATGGAAATAAGTCCTGACGACGAAGAGGAAAGGGAAGTGCTAGTAGAAAACAGAGTAGGAACATCAGAGGTAGACGAGGAAGACATTTAAGACTCATCAAAGGTGATAGTCGAGAAATTGATATAAGAACTCAGAAAAATGACACAACTTGCATCAAGAAATAGGCGACAAAGAAAGTATAGTGATAAGGTATGAACCAAAAATGAAGACTTCAAACAACAGGGTTACCTCCTTTGGTTGCAGATGGGTGATTTCGATTTTGCAAGCTTGGGAGAATACCAGAGTGGCTGTCACATGGGTGCAACACAAGGAGCAAATAGCAGTGTCTAGACTACAAATGCCTACAGTAGTAGACTAACAAAGGCTGGCAGATGTCACACCGAGGTCAGAGTCCTGTTCGGATCTGGAAGGCCGGGTCCAGCACGCTGGTGTTGCCAGAACTAATCCTTGAATCAGATCTGTGTCATTGTAGCATTGTAGATATGGGAGAGGGAGAGGGAGAGGATGTCAGCTTTAATGTGCTGAGTCGGAGGAGAAGAAGGCCGATGGCACCGGCTGGAATTTGTCGAAGCCGTAGGCACAGTCGGCTAAGCAATGCAGAGGCAGGTACAGGAAGATGGAGGGAGAAGACAGCAAGCCAAGCAGGAAACACCCCTTCCAGCCGATCTATACATCGTAGCTTCAGTGGAGGCAGATGATGCAGAAGTAGCAAAGAACGGTTCGCTGACCTATAAACAATAACAGTGGCAGAGGTTGATGAGAAGCGGCTGCCACAAACCAGAATTGTTGCTATTTAAGTTGTAGGGAGTTGTTGCTTACAACAATTGCAGGATCTTGATATGGGTATCCGATCACAGTCAAGCAGAAAGAAGAAGCATGCCGCTGTCGCTGCCCAAGCACTGCGATCGGCGATGCTGGAGGATGTCATGCGGGTGAAGGAGGAGCAACAGATTTGGGGAAGAAGGCCCCCATGAAGACCACTGGCAGAATCGGTAGCAACTACACCGATAGTTGCATTGGCAAAGGAGGAGGATGAGGAAAGCAGAAAGGAGCGCCCACCTCCACACGCAATCAAGTGCAAATTCCAGCGATCAGTGTAGGGGACAGTGGCGAGTGAAGAATGTAGTAGCAGAGGAGAAGTAGGGGACGCTGCTGGGAGAGGAAGGAGAAGTTGATTACCGACCGTGTGTAGCTGAGGGGCTATGCTTGATTGAGGATTGGCTCATAGCAGAAAGATTGAGCAACGGATGCTCTATTTCGATGGCCACAATTGGGAGGAGATAGCACAAGAATCTTCAGTCGGGCTGCACCAAAGAAAGAAGATACGACCAGGCAGCTAGGGGCGTGGCTCCGACGGCTATGGCAAAGAGAGGAAATAGGGCCGAGGGCTACAAGAGAGCAGATCTGATAAGGAAGAAGGGGGAATTACTGTCATTTGATAGGGGAGGACTCCTCTTCCTTGGTTGAGGATGGCAGAAGCGGAGGAAGGGGCTTCGGTGATAGGCACCGGAGGAAGAAGACATCGTCGCAAGAGCCAACAGTAGGATGAGATGCTATCGATGACAGTAGAGGAGAGCGGACAACTGGTGAGAGATACCCCAACCAAGTGCAGGACACAAAAGAAAGAAGAAATAGAGATCACCTCTTCGGGCAGATCTTGAGCAAGTAGCAGAAGGAGCAGTGTTGATGGTGGCAGTGGTTGACTGAGGAAGTAGAGGTCGGGAGAGGCCGATGATGCAGAGGCTGTGGTCGTCGTCGTGTGGTAGATTGGGGTGGAGCAACAGTAGCAGATAGATTGTCGCGAAAAACAGGGGACGGTGACCGCGATGACAGGGGAGGAAGTACGCTTGCTGGTGGCTGCTGGCGATAGTGGATGTCGTAAATGCGGCAGCGGATGTCGTAGACGTGATAGTGACAGCTGGATAAGAGGTTCTTGTCTACCACGGCTAGGCAGCGGGGGTGGGGGCAAAAGCAACCTGTACGGGAGAAACGCACCTTTATTGTGCTGTCGTTTGACAACGAGAAGAGAAAAAAAATCTCTGTATTATGGCTCTGATACCATGATAGAGATAAAAGTAAAGAACAAAGAGATATTTCATTCATTGTTACAATACTTATTTATATAGGGTTGAGGGAGGATTTCCCTCGATTAATGAATGAGATCTTCAAGTTCAATTACAAAAGCTGTTCAGCTAGTAGTTCTTCGTTGAAATTGCCATGGAGCTTCTCGTTTGCTGCCTTTAGAATCCTCCTCCTTCCATAGAGCTCCCATTTCCACTCAAGTAGTCTTACTTTCTTCGGCTGCTCCGCTGACTCCACCGACCTTCTGTCGCACGCTATCTCTAAGGCAGTGATTCCAAAGCTGTAAATGTCAAATTCTTTGCTTGCCTTGACACTGGTGATGCTTTCAGGGGCCGAGCAATCCATTGTGTTGGCTAAAACTGTGGTTTGCGAGCCACAATCATGGTCAACGAGCTTAGCCAACCCAAAGTCTCCGTGTTGAATTCGGGGTCCAGCATGATGTTGCTTGGCTGTGCACCACACAATGTTATCATGATTATTTTAATAATTTGATAATATATTATTATGATTTTATCAAATAATGAGGATCATGATCTTAATATTATGAAATGATTTAGATAAATATTTTATATTTATTATTGATAGAAAAATATATATTGGTAGTCCACTCATTCGTTTGAACAATATATATATATATATATATATATATATATATATATATATATATATATATATATATATATATATATATATATATATATATATATATATATATATATATATAGTGAATAAATTACTTCATTTGCACAAGTATACTTTCAACTTATTTTATCCAAAAGATTCTCTTCTATTGCTTCATGTTTTTTTGGGATATCAAGTCCAGAAGCTCCTAGCGACAATCATGCCTCAAACATCTTATGATCTTAACCTCTAAGATGTAGTCCTTTTTCTTCCTATTTGGACTCCTTGAGACCCTCTTGATGGTGACGTCAAGCTTCTAGTCCCTTAGATGACCCCTACACACTGACCCAAATCCTCCTTCCCCGAGCTTCGCCTCCTCAAAGAAGTGCCCCTCGCTACGTTGGCTAGCTCTTATAAGAAAACCTCTTTGCCTTCTTCCTCTCTTTGAACTCATCATCATCAATGACATTGTCGCAATCGAGTCCTCTTCATCTTCAACCTCCCTATCAATGCACTTCTTCCTCCACAGAATGAACCAGAGAAATAGGACTAGTGCCAGCACCAGCAATAGCACTCCTATTCCGATCACCACACCAACTACAAGCTAAGTCTTGCCTTTTTGTCGCGGACTTCCAACCAAGCTTGCACTAAAAGACCATGAGAGAATGTTGGGTAGATAGTCCACCATTCAACCCATAGTGGGCTTTAATAAAGTCCACTGCCCAAATTCTTTTTTTAACCTAAACATTCTAACTATTTTAATCTAAGCTTTTGGTGGTTAGAGTTGAAAAAGAGGGGAATGACGAATGTGAATGTTATTGAGAAAAAGGAAGAAACAGTAGTGGTCATTGAGGGTAGAAAAATAAGATAAGGAGAAAAGGGAAGAAGACAATAGCAACACAAAGGCTATATTTTCAATCATCCAAGCAGTATTCTCACCTCAAGTTCGATCAGATTTATAGTGGATTCACAATGTGACCACTTGAGAGATTTTATATATGTGCATAGCAACATAATCCTTATATCTTTATCATTCTCTTGTAATTATTACTTGGATTTTAGGCAAGAGACTTTGAGATTTGTATATTCATTTATTTTTATAATAGATTTTCTCTAGCTTGTCCCATGATGTTTATCCTTCGAGTTAGTGAGGTTTTTTACGTAAATTTTTGTGTTTCATTTGATTATAATTTTTGTTTATTTCTATTATATGTTACGGTCTACTAATATTTGTTCATATACAAAGTTATTTTTTATCCCATCAACTAGTATTAGAGCAGATTTTTGGTAGTATTTAATTTTTATGCTTGAACATAAAGGCCGACAAATTTCTTGTATAATTAGCTTGAACAAAAATATTTGGATGATATAGAAACCAAGGATTTGTATGGACCTTTGCAAGTGGATAGTGCAAAGCCCACAACTCTGACAGAAGATGAGTGAAAAAGGTTAAACTGAAAAATGGTCAGGGTCATTCGATAGTGACTCAATGATAATGTCTGTCATTATCTTTCTACTGAAAGTTCTGCATACTCTCTTTGAAAAAAGTTAGAAGGTCTTTATGAAAGAAAAGCGGTTAGCAAGAAAGCTTTCTTGATAACAAAACTTGGGAACATGAAATATAGCGCTTCTATTATTGAGCATTTGTATAAAATGTAGAGTATCACTAACTAGTTATTTTCTATAAAAATATCTTTTGATAATGAGTTGCATTCATTATTACTTCTCAGTTCATTACTAGAAAGTTATGAGACACTAGTATTTTTCCTCAATAATTCTGCACTATATGGTGTTGCCATCATGAAATAAATAACAAGCAGTTTGTTGAATGAGGAGTTGAGGAGAAAGAATTCAGCCACATCTCAGATTGATTCGCAGACACTTGTCTCAAAGAACAGAGGAAGATCAAAGTCCAATGATAGAGGTAGTTTGCGCATGGGTAGAAGTAACTCAAGATTAACAAAAGATATTGTCTGCTATAATTATGATAAGAAAGGACATTACATGAATCAATACAAGCAATCTAAGAAAAGCAAGAAAAACAAGAAAGAAGTTGAGCCTACAAAATCAAAAAAGAATACCACAACTATAATGTAAGGTGATGACCTATTTGATTTTATCTACTTCTGATGATATTCTTTTTTGTGTATGTCAAGATCTTAAGTGCATGATTGACATAGGAGTTCTTTGCTATCTACAAGTCTAGAAATTTTGATTTTATCAAGATGGGCAACTCTGACACAACAAACACTATCGGCATAGGTGATATCCACATAAAAACTAACCTTGGCTGCAAATTGGTGCTTAAGGATATGAGGCTTATGGTTGACTAGAGGTTGAATTTAATTTTTGTTGGAAGGCTAGATGATGAAGACTATGCTCTCAGATTTCACAGAGGACAATGGAAGCTCAGTAAGGGTTTTCCTTTTGTAGTTAGTGGGAAAAAAGATTACACTTTATATCAATTATAGACTAAAGCTTGTGGTGAGCAGTTAAATGCTCCAGAGAAATATTTCAGCATAAAATTGTGGCATAGGTGATTGTGACATATAAGTGAGAAGGGATAAGTTCTTTCCAAGAGAGAAGTATTACGAGATATTAGAAATATATATCTAAACCCTTGTAATGATTGTTTGACTGACAAACAATATAGAGTTTTCTTTGTTAGTCTTGCTTTATCTAGAAAAATGCATGTATTGGATCATGTCTATATAGATGTATGTGGTCATTTGAGGACAAAAACTCCTAGTGGATCTATTAATATTTCTAGTATTAATAGTGCACTTTAATTTATCTCTTTTATATATGACTTTTCCAGAAAAGTTTGGGCCTATTCTATGAAGACCAAAGATCAAGTTATTAATATTTTAAGAGAGTTTCATGCCAAAGTTGAAAAAGAGACAAAAAAATAATTAAAATACATTAGATCGGATAATAGTTGTTAGTATACAAAATATTTTAATGATTATTGCACATCATATGACATCTAGCATGAGATGACAATTCCTAATACACCTTATCATAATACAATTGTAAAGAGAATGAACCATAGTTTCATAGAAAAGATCAGATGTATATTTTCACGGGCCAGGTACACAAAAAGTTCTAAGATGAGGCTTTGAGGATTACAGTTGATGTAATTAACTTGTCACCCTGTACAGCTCTAGAAGGTGATGCTACAGAGCATGTATGGTCAGGGAAAGATGTCTCTTATAGGCACTTGAGAGTGTTATATTGTAATGCATTTGCACACGTTTTAGACAATGAGAGGTCTAATGGATGGTAAGATAAAATAATATATTTTTCTTGACTACTCATATGTTCAGCTTGGTTATAGGCTTTAGAATCCAGAAAAACATAAGGTGTTTAGAAGTAGAGATATGGTTTTCTTTGAGGATCAAACTTTTAAGGATTTGAAAAATGAGGCACCAGCCAAGACTTCTGTAGAAGGATTAACATACTATGACCTAGTTACTCCTTTAGTATATCAGGGTGATGGGAGAGATGTGTAGAAAAATGTGTAGAGCTCGATGTTGATCTACCTGCAGGACATGTTGAGCAGGAAGAAGATAGGAAACAACTTCCTGTAGAATCTTAATTGAGAAGATCTTCTAGACTGTGTCAACCTTCTAAAACATATTGTACATAAGTATGTGATTCTTACTAATGCAAGTAAATCAAAGAGTTACCATGAAGTAGTGATAAATGAGCAGAAAAAGAAGTAGTTAGCTACTATGTAGGAAGAGATAGATACTCTGTAGAAGAACCATATATATAATTTATATCAAAGAGAAGTAAGGCCTTAAATAATAAGTAGGTTTTTCAAATTGAAGACCTAAGAACATTGTTCTCAACTAAAGTAGAATGCTAGATTGGTTGTGAAAGGCTTTAGTCAAAAGAAAGGTATTAACTTTGAAGAGATTTTTTCTCTTATTATTAAAATATCTTATATCCGTGTTGCTCTTGGTATTCCTACTAACTTGGACTTAGAGGTTGAGTAGTTGGATGTGAAGAAAGCTTTTCTTCATGGTAATTTGGAGAAGAAAATTTATATGGAACAACTAAAAGGCTTCAAAATCAAAGGTAAAGAAAAATTTGTTTGTAAGTTAAGGAAGAGCTTGCATGTGTTGAAGCAATCTTCAAAACAATGATACAAAAAGTTTGATTCATTTATGGTTGAAAATTGATATAAAAGAATGATTTTGGATCAGTGTATGTACATCAAATGAGTCAGTAAAGATTTTATTATTCTCTTACTTTATATTGATAACATGTTTATCCTTGAAAAAGTAAATACTAGGCATGCAAATTTCTCATGACAGAAAAAATAATAAGATTTAGTTGTCACAAAATAAATACATCAAGAAGATATTAAATAAGTTCAATATAAGTAATGCAAAGCAAATTGATTCTCCTCTTTCAGTTTAGTTCTAGTTGTCTCAAAGCAAAGTCCGTCAAGTGATAAGGAGAAGGAGAAAATACAAAAGGTTATATATGCTTTAGTAGTTGGAAATTTAATGTACACAATGATATATATGAGGTCAGACATTGCATATGTAATGGATGTTGCTGGTAGATTTCTTGTAAATCTAAGCAAAAATGCATTGGGCAATAGTAAAGTAGATCTTTTGATATATGAGAGAGAGCTCTAAGGTTTGCTTAAGCTTTGGAGATAGACCACCTATGTTGATGGGTTATACAAATACAGATATAGCAAAAGATATTGATATGAGGAAGTCTACATTAGGTTCTATATCACTTTTGTGGGGGGAGCTATGTCATGACAATCCAAATTGTAAAGGTGTATAAGCCTCTCTACCATAGAGACAGAATATATTATTGCTATAAATGTTTGCAAAGAAATGTTATGGATGAAAGAATTTTTATAAGAATTGGGGCTAAAACATAAAAATTGTGTGATGCATTATAATAGCTAGAGCATAATCTATTTGTGTAAGAACTCGACCTTTCATTCCAAGTCAAAACATATAGATGTCAGATATCACTTGATTTGAAATGTACTTAAAGAGAAGTGATTACAATTTAGAAAAATTCATATAGATGATAATAAGATAGACATGTTAACAAAGACCTTACCGAAAGAAAGGTAGGAGATGTGTCGACGATGGGTCGATATAGTTTCACATTGAGGAGTTATGGGAAAGTCTCCAATGGCTGAAGGGGGAGATTATTATATAGATAGCCTATCATTCAACCTATACTTGGTTTTAATAAAGCCCACGATCCTAATTCTTTTCTTTTAACCTAAAAATATTAACTCTTTTAACTTAGGATTTTGGTGGCTAGGGTTGAAAAAGATAGCACCGATGACTCTAAATGTGGTTGAGAAAAAAAGGAGAAGTAGCAATGACAATTGAAATAGAAAAAAAAAAATGAGAAAAGGGAAGAAGACGAGGATAACACAAAAGCTATTCTTAATTATCCAAGTAGTATTATCATCTCAAGTTTAGAAAGATTTTAGATATTATGTATAATAACATAATCTTTGTATCTATATTAATTTTTTTTGTGATTATTGTTTAGATTTTGGACAAAAAAATTTGAGATCGGATATGTTCTGTATGTCAGAAAGATAATTAAGTTATGGGTGGATAAGTCATAAGACTCGAGCATGTGTCTCTCCACCGTCCTTGACACTGTTGTCACACAACGTTGTCACGTTTGAGGCGATCGAGCATACATCGATCCCAAGGTGGTCTCCCTTCGAATCCCAGTCATTCGAGAAGGTAGTCGGACTACACAGCCACCGTATCAACGTTTGAATCTTCGAGAGAGCTGTTGGCAAAGAGGCCAAGCAAGCCATCTCTCGAGTAGGTTAGGAAGTCAAAATTGTATGGCGATAATAAGAAGGCCATGCCATAACCGGACAAAGGTTTATCGAGAGCGTCGATGATGAAGGTGAAATGAGAAGCGAAATCAGACAGCTCTCTGGTTTCTGCATCCCACGGTTCTGCCCATGCTATACTTGATGCTACTACTGAACTGATTCCTTGTGAGTTGCATGCCGTCGTTCAAATATGCATGATCCTGGATTGATCAAGGGCAGAGAAGTCGAAGGAGAGACCAGTGACCAAGGAGACAAAGAGTCGACAAGAACAAGAGATCAAGGAGGATTCTTGACTTGACCATGATCATGGCTAACAAAGATAGAAGCTAACAGCTTCTTCTTCTGTAAAAGACAGTGATAATTGATCAGGGAGAAGAGTGTATAGTGGTCGACAGCAGCAGAGCTGTTGAATGGCCTCAACAAGTAGAAGGTTTTTGCGAGTCAACTCAGTTGCTCGTGAAGGCAATGAAGTCAGCGATTTGTCTGAATTCAAATTCCAGTAATCTAACTATGTGCAGTGATCATTAAATCGATCAAAGCCTTCGGCTCAAAAAATACTCATTATCATAAGCAAAAGAATCTTATGCTTATCCAACCCTAGAAAGAGCCCTGTAGGCACATCATTGTCAACACACATCTTAATAAAACAAGTGAATTGCAGCTTGTTTTTCTTGTGTTATGTCATGAATCTCAAATGTACTAGCAATCAAGAAAATTCATGAAAAGTTCTCCAGAAATTATTCTAATAAATCTTGGGAAGATGCAAGATGATGGGGTTTTAGCCATAGAATTATTTATAGAAAGAGGGGCTCTTGGCTTGCTCTATTTTTCTTGAGGAGTTCTTGATAGAAATTTTTATTGTTCTTATATATATGTTGATTCATCAGTATCATTTTTCATTTATTTATTTATCCTTTTTCATCAGATGCACCTCATAGAATCAAAAGCAAATTTTTGTTGAATCATGCGCAGATAACATTACTACAATGAAAGAACTGAGCTAAACATTTTATGAGGATATCTCATTCCAACAAACTAATGAAGCATGTTACATGTCAACTTTGTGCAGCATCCGTTCGTGAATCTTCGGATACGTCGAAGTCGGGGAGATGCTAATGTTGGAAGAGTTTGTAGAGTATGGAGCAGTCGGTGGATTCACACCGGAACAAGAAGAAGCTGCGCTTGCAGAAGGGGAAGCTGAAGCTGCACTTGCGGAGGAAGATGTTGCAGTCACAAACTTGGACGAAGTTGCAGCGGCGGCCATGTCGTCGGAAGGGTGGCGGTAGACCGGCCTGGGGCGTCTCGAAGGAAGCTTCGGCAATGGCGTCTCGGAGTTGAGCACGTTGATGGCCTGCTTGATAGACGGCCGGAGACTGTAGTCGGGATGGGCACACCATAATCCTACCACCATCAACCGCTCCATCTGCTCCTCCGTGAAGTTGCCATTGAGCCTCTTGTCAGCTGCTTCAAGGACTGCGCCCCTTCCATGGAGATCCCACACCCATTCGGCCAGTACCATTGCCTCCATCGGCCTTCTCCCACACGCGATCTCCAGCGCGACGATTCCGAAGCTGTAGACATCGGATTCTTTGCTAGCCGTGCCGTGGTGGAGGTACTCGGGAGCCATGTACGGCAACGTGCCTGCCAGGTTCGTGGTCCGCAGACCGAAATCATGGTCGACGAGCCTGGCGAGGCCGAAGTCGCCGAGCTTGGCGTTGAACGCGGAGTCGAGCATGACGTTGCTGGGCTTCACGTCCCGGTGAACCACGTACGGCTCGCACTCCTCGTGGAGGTAGAAAAGGGCGGAGGCCAAACCCAACGCGATTTTGTGCCGCGCCGGCCACCCGAGGGGGTTCTCGGAGCTATAGAGATGGGAGTTGAGGTTGCCGTTGGGCATGAACTCGTAGACGAGCAGGAACTCGCCGCGGGCGTGGCACCAACCGATCAGGCGCACCAGGTTACGGTGGCGCAGACGGTTGATGATCTTGACCTCGGAGACGTACTCCTGCCTTCCCTGCTTCGAATCCTTGGAGATCCTCTTGATGGCAACGTCGAAACCATCCAGATTGCCTTTGTAGACCAACCCGAATCCTCCCTCGCCAAGCTTCCCTTCCTCGGAGAAGTTCCTCGTCGTGCGGACCAGCTCCTGGTAAGGAATTCTCTTCGGCCTCCCTTCTTTCTCGAACTCATCATCAATCGTGTCATCACTGTCCGCACCATCTTCGGCTCTCACAAAGCTTCCAGTGTCACCTTCGTCTCTCACAATCCTAGCAGTGGCCTTCTTCCCCCATAACAAGAACCAGAGTAAGCCACCAAGCGCGACAACTACTCCGACAACGGCAGCGACCGCAATTCCAACCAGCTTCTTGTGACCTCTGTTTTCTTTAGGGGATTGCAAGGTTGAGTTGAAAGACCAAGAGAGAAGGGTGTGCGTCTCAGTCAAGTTGCCGGTGGTGGCCGAGAAGCCAACTGCTACCATCTCCGGCAGGAAATCTCGCAGATCAACGGTGAGGGATAGGGTGGTACTGCCGTTGGAGAGCCGATCTGCTCCGTGGGTTACAAAGGCACTCAAATTGAAGGTGGTGGCGTCGTAGTTCACCCATGCATTTGCCCATCTGCCTTCCCTGACACGGCTGTTCCACGGCACCGTCTTGTTTGATATGATCGAGTTGACATCGATTCCAAGATGATCTCCCTTCGGATCCCAATCATTAGAGAAGGTATCGAACTCCACCGCCACCGTCTTGACGGTCGTATTGTCGACGGAACTGTTGCTGAAGAGGCCGAGGAAGCCACCCCTCGAGTAGGTTGGAAAGGTGGAACCATAAGGCGACAGGAAGAAAGCCAGGCCGTCGGCGTACGACGACTCGTTAACGGAATCGATGATGAAGGAGAAATGAGTGGTGAAATCAGTCAGATTTCTTGTGTCGACATCCCACAGGAGGAGCGGCTCGCTGTACACCACTCTGCCGGTAGCATATTGCATGGGGTACCGTGTTAGATTGATCACCGTGCCATTGAAGGATGCATCGTCCTCTTTATGGAATGACTGGTCCTCCTCTCTGAAACTAGTCAAGTTGAAGGAGAGCGAGCTCCCCAGACGAATCACCATCACTGCAACTGAAAGGTGGATGACAACAGAGAATAAGCGCCACTGGTGCTGCGCCATGGCTGGTTGGTCACAGATGAACACTGCAAAAGCTTCTGCAATGCAAGTCTTAGCGTAAGAAGACAGAAGACCAGAGAGAAGAATTGCCACAGAAAAGTCAACTGCAGATGGCTGGAGTTGTGAAGCAACATGCATTGTTGTATATAGCTGATTGATCTTCTAATACTATGATCTTTATTGTGAGTTCAAAACAAAGCTGCATCTGCACATAGTCTTTCTTAAGAGAATGTTGACAAAGATCTGCCAACAGGAATATGAATTGATGGTCACTGCACATTGTTATACTACAACTGAGCTTATCCAGTGTTGGAATTTGAATTTAGACAAGCAGTGATTTCATTGCTTCCATGAGCAATTACGTTTACTGATGAATTGTGTGGATAAAAAATGATTGCTTGGGAAATATTAGTGGTGTATGAATGAGTGGATCTCATATCTGATTTATACCTTTGGACATAAGATCAGAATTATGATTCAACAGTTAACTTTCAGGTAGGTTGGTGTGTCTCTGTCGTTCAACCATCTTGCATCAAAGAAGGCTGCATTTTGGAATATATAATAGAATCGATTGGTGTGGATAAGGTCAAAGTTGACCATTTTATACAAAATTGATTGTGGATAAATCATGACTTGATCATCAGTCATGTGTATTGATGTAACTCAAAACAAAATATAAAAGTCATCAAGAAGAAGATTCATAGATGCATCAGAGTGTGGTTCTTGGAAACTTCATAGGAAGAATTCAAGAACCAATCTTGACTGGGAGATGTGTCCTTAAGAAAACAGGGTTGGAAAATTCTATTGACAAATGCATGAAGAATTTGAAATTTATGTTTCTAATGTTATCTACAGAAGAAAAAAATTGCTGCTCTTAGATTCAGTAACTATTAAGGCTAGCATTTAATCTAATATCATTTGAAACAATTAATATATTAACTTGATAAATTTGAATCACTTATGCAAAATAATTAAGCTCAAGTGACTAACATAAACTGATTGAAGTCTTCCAATAGTGAAGTGACTACTATAAAGAAGAGATTTTTGCTCTTCTCGCACATCCTATGTGGTACCAAACTAGGATATTATAATTTTTCTCCTACATCCGGTATGATGCCAAATTGGAGTATTACATGAAGTCAGATGGAAGTTTCTTGCGATTGCCCAAGTCAGACATAACATCATCTGATCTATCATCAACAGGATTAAGGTTGAATTCGGAACACATTTGTGGCCAAGAATTAAAAATGACCATATATATTTGGTTCATTATCAACTAAGAAGAGCTGCAATTTACCTTTATTATATATAAACAGTGGATAGAAACATTACTTCATAATATGAATGATGGGGAAGGGAACTAAAAGTCTAGCCCTGTCTATTTCTATCTGGTTTATTGTGATATGTAACCTTCCTGAAGGGGGTCATTACTTCATGATGTAACTGTAGGGAAAGAGACATGTATTATTATATGTACATAAGAAAAACAAGAGGCTATGCACAGATGAGGATTACTAACTGATCCAGAAGTTTAAGACATGAAGTCAAACACTCTTAAGTGATCATGTTTGGACCACAAATCAATTTTTTTTTCTTTCATTTGTGAGATCATGATCAAGCTTTCCTTCATATCGAGTGTCAATTAGATTTAACAATGGCTTTTGGATTATGTTAACATGCCTGTCATATGGTAATCTTAGTTTATGTTGCAAAATGGAGCATAACATATAGATCTATATTAGTTTAAGAGGAAAAAAAAAAGACTAATAAAAATCAATAGTAACCATTTAACCACATATTAATGTGTCAACCACTAGAAATTTAAGTAGGAATTAAGCTCTATCCAAGGAAAGTTCAAGGATGAAGGACATGCAATTGATTTTTGCGCTAAATATATGCTAGATAGATCAACAAGGTTAAAGTTCTTCAATTTTTATAACAATTCATTATTAATATACTCTATGGAGATTTATGATTAGACAATATCAATATAAATTAATAAATCATATCTCATCAATTTTGGACTAAGTGATAGCTAAAATAAAACTCTCATGGTATAATGGCCTGAAAAAACCTCTAAACAACATAATAGAAAGAAGTGTTGGCACCATTGATAATGCCATTTTTAGTCATACATTGGTTGAGAAGTAAGGGAGCTAAAGGCTCATAAGTGCACCAGCCTCCTTTATTCTTAGAGGTAACTTTTAGAGCTCTTAGTCTCCACAAAGTGTAAAACCATGCGGTACTATTCAATCGATCAAAATATCTTTTATCATATTGGCGCTAGAATGAGGGCCTCAAGTCGTGCACCTCGGTCGACCAGTACTCCCGAGTTAAGCACCTCGGGCATGAGCTCTTCCCTCCCTTTGTGGAGAGAGCAATGAAGTAGGGGAGTTAAGAGCTCATAAGTCCACCAGCCCCCCTTACTTTTAGAGATTTTTTTTGGAGCTCTCAATCTCCACAAGGGCAAAATCGTGTGGATACACCCAAAGCGGACAATTAATCGTGCACCTACGGGCGCACCAATGTTCGGTCGACCAAAATATCCCTTATCAACCATCAATTTTAAGACTGAGAATAATTTGGCTTTCATCAAAGTAAGATGATAATGAAGATGCAACATTTATAACTCGATGTTAGTAGGGAGGGAGTATTGTAGATAAGATAGGCTCTCTTTGGTCTCTTGTAGAGATGATGGCTCTACTACACAAAGCTCAAGGGATGAGGTTCTCTCATGAGCCTTTGATCAAAGCAAAGGACAAAACCGTGTGAGTACACCCAAAGCGGACAATTCCTCTTCCGCCTACGGGCCGCACCAATGTTCGGCCGACCAAAATATCCCTTATCAACCATCAAATTTAAGACTGAGACTACCTTAGCTTTCATCAAAGCAAGATGATGATGAAGATACTACATTTATAACTCCTACAAGAGATGTTAGTAGGGAGGGAGTATTGTAGATAATGTAGGCTCTCTTTGGCCTCTTGTGGAGATGATGACTCTACCACACAAACCTCAAGGGATGAGGTTCTCTCGCGATCCTTTGACAAGTCTTCTTTATCATTGTGGGGGGTCACCCGTTCATGATCAACACCTACACCCTGAGCGACATGAGGTCTTCTTGGTCACAAACCATATGGTCCATCCAAGGGATGCATTTTTTACACATATTTAGCTTTTAGATTGGTCATTTAAACATGCAATACCACTGGTGTTGTTGGTATAGAAATGATGGTTTTGTTGCACGTTAGGCACACAAGTAGAGATGTTGTCGTTGAAGACCACTGCAGGAGTAGACTGTCTTCTTTCTTCTTACTCATCCAACTACTATTACTAAAACAAATTATTTTTTTTCACACTGCAGTATGTATCTTACTTGCAGTTTTTTCTAATCATGACCAAAAATATAGTATTATTATAGTTCTCATATGCATTATATTAATTTTAATTTTTTTATATAATTTTTAAAAGCTACAGTTATAGATACAAAAAAATCACAAGGAAAGATAGACATAAAATATTTTCTACCTGGTGCTTTTCTTTTTGTTTACTCCACTTCTTCTATATCCTTTCTTTGTAAGATGATACATCCTTGCAAGATCAAATCTAGAATTCTTAAATAAAATTATAATAATATTAATCTTTCTCTTTATTCTTTATTTTCTTCCTCTTTTATTTTCTTTTCAATATTTCTTTTATTGAAGACTATTACCAATAGTATAGTGTCTTCTGGACATTTAGAAGTAATGGTTGATACATATCAGAAGTTAAAAAAAAAAATAGTATCCTGGTTAAAATTTGTATTTCTTCAACTGCATTTTTCAAATATTAACTGATTTTTTAAAATACGCCATTTTATAAATTTAAACAAAAATGATCCAGATTAAAATTTGCATTTCTTTAATTGTATGTTTTAAGATTAATTATATTTTAATAAATATACTATTTTGTAATAAACAAAAAAGTTTTCAAACAAACACACCGTTTTATGAATTAAAAAACTAGTATCGCCGTTGCCGGGGATCGAACCCGGGTCACCCGCGTGACAGGCGGGAATACTTACCACTATACTACAACGACTTGGATATATGGTTTGAGCCGATATATAAATATATTTTAGTTTGAAGGGAAAATGCACTACAATCTTTATTTGCTCGTAATTAGAAATTAGAAGTATACTTTTCTCCCTTGAGACACATTTGGATGAATAATAACACAGTAATAGGCAGCAAATAACAACACTCATTCAGGCATGATTGATGGAACCAGTGCTCAAAAAACAAGAAAATTTCACTGACTAAAAATTGGTGTTTGAATGGATGTTGGGCCAAGCAGATTTAACATTCATTTCTCATAAATTAATAGGTCAACTTGAGCAATCATAGGTTTAGTGCTGTTAAATGATCACTAGCTTTCTTTTCTGTTAGATCAGTCATGGTTTGATTAGAGAAGTGATATTAACAGGAACAAGTTCCAGCTTTCTGATATGGGACTGCACAATTCCATATATTATTTTCTACATCCTCTAATAGATGAGCTTTAATTTCTTGGTCTACACAGTGATGGTGGAGATGCAGAATTCATGGCACCAACTGTTGATTCATGAAAGATTCTTCCATTTTGGTTTGTCTGCAGGAATACTGTGGAGGTTTGTTTCCTGGCATTTACTCTGTGTCTTCTTCCACCTGCTGTAGGTTGAAACAAAGGTGGCTGCAAGTTTTACTTCTGATACAAACCACAACATGGCAAGCTTTTAGAATTTTCATGTTAGCAGGAATCTGAACATTCTGCAACAGAAGGCCTTCAAAAGTTGAGTTTGATAAGCTTATTGCTATGATTACTTCCATCAGTGATTTGACTCTGAAATGTGGTCATTTGGTGGAAATCAGATTGTCATGTGTCACCAAGAAAAAGGAATGTAGTTAACAATGATTAATTGCCTTAGTATCTGATGCTCTGAACCCCACATCCAAATGCTAATTCTGCCTTTTCTTGTGCCAGTACATCATGACTTGGAGTTGTTGTTGATTACCTTCTAATTAATTCATATCATTGTAGGGAATTCAGATGAATGATATGATCTTCTCTGTTTAAGATTTATGTTTAAGCAAGATTACTTCAATCTCAGACTTCCACAGAAGATGCATGTTTTGGTCTGAAAACCCCACCACTGAGAGATGCTGCTCAACATCAATGCCATAGCTTAGCTTGGAAGGCCTCCATTGACAGCCATCCATGTCCAACTCCTTTGGCCTGGTCCTCCCATAAACAACCAGAGTGATGTTTCTCACCACCTATCCAACACATCACCACACCCACCTACCATGAAAGGGATGGGGGTGTTCACTCACATGTGGAGGTCTGGTTAGCTTCCCTTGGATTCTGTTCTAAGTTCTCATGGTCACTAGTACTGGTCCCTTGTTCCTTGCTACTCCATGGATCATCAAACACCTTAGCTGAAGGTTTGGAGGCACAAGTGTTGTTGGCAATTGAAAGTTACAGAGCCAGTGTGTTATGAAAAGGGCTGCAGAGCCTTGGAGTAGGAGAATAAAGACAGGGAAACATGGGGAGCAGCTATTTAAGTCCATTCCCCACCAATGGAACATATAGGCTGTCCCTTTTGTCCCTGGCTCACAAGAATTCTCTCTCTCTCGCTCTCTCTCTCTCTTTCTTAGTTTTGCCCTCCATTATATTGTATCACTGACATTTAGGACAGCAGATCCAACAACCATCCCTTTGGTTCTCATCTCATCTCAATGCTTCTCCTTCCTGTTGGTTCCATGCAGTAGTCATCATTCTTGTGATCATAGAAGTCATGGGTCCAAGAAGCAGGAGAAAGAACCGTGTGTGCTTGGTGCAGCCACTGACACCTCTGGTGGAAGGTCCTGACCCTGATGATGCACATGGAGAAAGAGCCAAGAAGGAGAAGTACTGGGAACCCATTAGAACATGTCTGCGACTGCACAAGGATAAAGGCATATCAGGGAGCCATTTCTCCATTCCATTTCACGGGAGCGGCGCATCGAAGTGGACGGATCTGAGGCTAATTCTTAGTGTTTTGGGGTGTCCATTAGCTCCACTGCCACTGACTACTGAACCAAGTCATCACTTCTCCTTCAAAGAGAGTCCCATAGTAATGTCTCCCTCCATCCCTTTACACTTCCCAATCTTTGCAGGTGCAGCTTTTGTTAGTAATGCCCACTTATTGTTGGACTAATGCAGGCAGCTTCTTCAGCTCGTTATATCATTCAGCAATACTTGGCAGCAACAGGATGCTTGAAACACCATGAGTACATGAAGAGCATGTATGCGGCTGGTAGGGTGAAGATGGTCTGTCATGAGTGTGATAGTCGATCAGGGAAGATTGGTGCAAGATCAGGTGCAGGACATGGCTGCTTCGTGTTGTGGCAGAAGTCGCCTGGAATGTGGCTGGTGGAGCTGGTGGTGGCTGGCTGCAAGGTGGCCGCCGGCAGCAACGGTAAGGTGGCGTGGAGGAACTTGCCTTGGCTTGGAACAGACGCAGCCAGAGGCCCCCAGCGACCGCTGCGACGCATCATTCAGGTAGGAAAGTGCACTCTGCTTCAACATGTTCTACTCTAAGGAACTATGTTCATGTAATCATCGATCACAGGGATTGGATCCAAAGAGCACAGCGAGCATGTTCACCAAAGCCCAGTGTCTCGGGGAGAAGCGCATCAGGGATGAGAACTGCTTCGTCTTAAAGGTTTCAGCAGATCGAGCTGAGGTTGCAGAGAGAAGCGATGGGCCAGCTGAGGTGATCAGGCACGTCCTCTATGGATACTTCAGCCAGAGGAGCGGCCTGCTCGTCTACATCGAGGACTCCCACCTCACAAGAGTGCAAGCCCCAGGCTCCGACGCCATGTACTGGGAGACCACCATCGGAAGCACCATTGGGGACTACAAGGAGGTGGATGGCGTCCTTGTAGCTCATCAAGGGAGGTCTGCAGCAAGCGTTTTCCGCTTCGGCGATGCGTCTGCCCAAAGCAGCAGGACAAGGATGGAAGAGGAGTGGAGGATTGAGGATGTAGTCTTCAATGTTGCAGGGCTTTCGGCTGACTGCTTCATCCCCCCCAGGGAGATGTTGATCAGCTTCCATGGCAAGTGATCACTGCATATGTTCAGATTTAAAATCCGGATGTGGAAATGGATCTCAACAGGTCTCTGTGACATCAAAACTGTCAATGGCATGAACAGGGGACATGCAGAATTAGCAGCTATTATCCTTGGTTGGATTATATCTTTTTGGCATAATTGCAGCTTCTTGATTGAGTACATTATTTGTTTCTTTGAGAAGGATTAATACCACCTAATTGTTTCTTCTTTTTTCAAAGAACAACCAAGATTAAGATTTAAACTGAAGCAAGTCCGATACAACCAGATTCGTTCGCATCATTGTGAACCAAAAAGCTTAGGTCCGGAGGAAGATCCACTGGCCACTTCCAATCAAAAGATGAGTTTCTAGCTCAACTGGCAAGCTACTTAGCTGGACGATTAGCTTCACGCCAAACATAGACGAATGAGGAGGAGTCCAAAACCATGCGGTTAGAGCGTGAATATTTTGAATGACCGTAGCAATGGTCCAAAGGCGGAGAAAGAGTGGTTCAATATAGTATCGATGAAGTTAACCTTGGGATCAGATTCCATAATCGAGTACTGGATTCTCAGCTCGAGAGCCTTCTTTCTGCATGCCCTCTTTAATTACTCGCGCCTCACGAAACAAGCTACTGTTAGACTTGAATTGTGTTGCAAAATTTCTTAGGTCGCTGCTGCCGTTACACATGAACGTGAGGATGAGGTTAGGTAATTCTTTTTAAGGACCTATAATTCTGTTATACATGAACTATAAGATACGGTTGCGTACTTTTGTCGGGATGGGGGGTGGTGTGAAGAGAGATCTGATATATATATATGTATTATTTGTTATCTGATATATGTGGGTTTCCGGAAGAAGACGAGAAGCCAATTCATTAAATTGTTGAGAATTGATTTATAATAATTATCTATTTAGTTAATATGTTTTAGGAGTAGTGGTTTATGTTTAAAAGTTATGTAGATAGTTAAGAGTTAATGGGGGTAGTGACTAATTATGGGAGAGATAGTGAAAGAGTAAGTAAAGTAGTGAGATGAAATAGTTACTATTATATCCTATAAATAGGATCATAGTTTATGAAGCAAAGAGAGCATAGAGTGTGTGCATTTAGAGATAATCTTGTAAGTGTTCTTGTTCTTTTACCTCTTATTTAATACTATATCATTTTCTTGATTGAAATCATTTTTTGTTAATTAGATCGTAGTATTCTATTTTTGTCATTTCTTTGCTCCTCCTTTCCCAACATTTGTGGTATCAGAGCCTTGTTTAAATCTGAACAGGGCATTATGACTTTTAATTGTAATTTTATGTCTCAACATCTTATTCTTATCTTCTCCGACAAATCTTATGAATTTTGAAGTATCAAGATAAAAACTCTGTTTAAGTCTCAAGACCTATGGAACTTGATAGAGAATGAATATACATATCTAGATCAAAAAATCAGGCTGAGGGAGAATATAAAGGATTCAAAGGCATTGTTCTTCATTCAATAAGTTGTATATAGATAATCTTCTCAAGAATTACAGCAGCGACAATCTCAAGACAAGTTTTATTGATACTTCAAAATGAATTTCAAGGCTCATCGAGGGTGATTACGGTAAAACTTCAAACCCTTCGCTGTGAGTTTAAAATTTTATTTATGAAAATAATTAATCGATGTAATATTTTCTTTCTCGAGTGACTGAAATTATTAGTCATATAAAATCCTATGGTAAACATCCTCATGATTATATAATTATTACAAAAAATTTGAGAAGTTTAACTCTGAAATTTGATAATATTGTTACGACAATTGAAGAGTCAAATGATTTATCTACTTATTTATTTGATGAATTAATAGGTTCCTTGCAAGCACATGAAGTAATGTTGAACAGGTCACTTGAAAAAAGTAAAGAAAAAATATTTCAAGTTAACGGAAAGTCTTCTACTTCAACAGAAAGAAGACGTGGCAGAGGAGGATTTTATGATAGAGGAAATAGAAGAGGAAGATGACACTTTGATGGGCATGATGAATAAAAGCAATCAAACTATGATTAAAAAACCTATAAGAGCAGAATTAAATATCATTATTATAAGAAGTTTAGTCATATGAAGATAAATTATTGAAAAAGAGAAAAGCAAGCAAGCTATATGGAGGAAAATAAAGACAATAGTAAGTTGTTTATGACTCATTCACAAGTTAATGACATCTCAAATGATATTTGATTTTTGGATAGTGGATGTTCTAATCATATGTTAGTCGTAAGATCAATATTTAGAGATATTGATAAGACTGACAAGTTAAAAATTAAACTTGGAGATAATAAGTAAATATAAGTGGAAGGAAAAGAAACAATTAAGGTAAAGACAAATCAAGGGATGGTAAAATATGTTAATAATATTTTTTACGTTCTTTGTTTTTCACATAACTTGTTGAGTGTTAGACAACCGATAGATACTGGATATTCAGTTATATTTGATATAGTTCATGCACTATTAAAAATAAAAAATATGATTTAATTATAGCAAATGTTTGCATGATACAAAATAAGATATTTTTAGTTGATGTTTTAAATATTGAGAAACATATTATTATTACAAATCAAAAGAATGAGACAAATTTATGACATTTAAGATATGGACATCTTAACATTAAGGGTTTAATATTGTTAAATAAAAAGAAAGTTTACAGGTTATCAAAAATTAATACACTTGATGTATATGAAGGATGCATTTATGGTAAACAAAGTAAGAAACTGTTTCCTATTGTAAAAGCATAAAGAGCATCTAATTATTTTGAATTAATTCATGTTAATTTATGTGGACCCATGAATATAAAATAATTTTGGACAAGTCGATATTTTTTGTTATTTACTAATGACTATAGCCGCATGAGTTGGATATATTTTCTAGAATTGAAATCCAAAGTATTTGATAACTTTCAAAAATTCAAGGCATTTATAGAAAGGCAAAGTGGTAGATGCATAAAGGCACTTCAAATAAATAGAGGTGGTAAATTTTTGTCTAATGAGTTTAATTCTTTTTGTGAAGAAAATGGTATTTGTAGGGACTTAACAGCATCATATATACTAGAGCAAAATGGTGTAGCCGAATGTAAGAATCGAACTGTCATCAAAATGTCAATAAGTTTGCTTAAAGGAAAGCATATTCTAAATTAGTTTTGGGCAGAAGCAGTTATAATAGTAGTTTATTTATTGAATATTTAACTGACAAAGACTGTTATTAATCAAACTCCTTTTGAGGCTTAGTATGGTATAAAGCCATCTAAGAATTTTTAGTTGTATTACTTATGCTTTAGTAAATTCATAAAATCATCAAAAGCTTGATGAAAAATCTAAAAAATATATTTTAATTGGTTATTCTATACAATCTAAAGCATATTGATTATATAATCTTGTAAGTGACAAAGTTATTATTAACCGAAATATTATGTTTGATGAAAGTCCAAGTTGGAATTGAGAGATTAATGAAGGTGAAATACAAATTTGTATTCTAGCAGAACTAGTCACTCCATCGAATCAAGTGACAGATCCTGCTCCAACAAGTTCAACGTCAACCTCACCTAGTAGCATTTCAAATTCAACAAATGATTCCTCGAATGAAACCCCTCTAGGAAAGTTTAGATCACTAACAGAGATTTATGATTCAATATTTATTTTATTTATTTCAGATCCTATAAATTTTGAGGAAGCAGTTGAAAAAGAGGAATGATAAAAAGCAACGAAGGAGGAAATCAAGTCAGTTGAAAAAAATGAAACTCGGGAGCTAATGGATCTACCAAAAGAAAAGAAAGCTATTGGATTAAAATGGATGTATAAAATAAAGTATAATGCAGATGGAAGTATCCAAAAGCATAAGGCTCGGCTTATAGCAATAGAATATTCGCAATAAAAATGCATTGATTTTGATGATACTTTTTCTTCACTTGCTAGATTTTAAACCATGAGACCTTTTTTGGCTTTAGCGTTTATCCATCTGATGTAAAATCTGTGATTTTAAATGAAAATTTATAAGAAAAGATTTTTGTTACTCAACTTGAATGTTTTTTTGTTAAGGGATATGAAGAAAAAGTATATAAGCTAAAGAAATCATTTTATGAGCTCAAACAAGCTTCAAGAGCATGATATACCAAAATTGATTATTATTTTCATCAAAATAGATTTTAAAGGAGCGATAATGAACCTATCCTTTATTTAAAGAAGGAAAGTGAATATGATTTTCTTATAGTTTGCCTTTATATTGATGATATTATATATATGGATTAATCTAACTCGATTTTGGAAAATTTAAAAAATACATGATGAATAAGTTTAAAATGCTAGATCTAGGTCTGCTACACTATTTTCTTGGTTTAGAGGTGAAGCAAAGATCATATAGAATTTTTATTTCACAAAGAAAGTATGTAATAGATCTGCTAAAAAAATCTAACATAATTAATTGCAAAGGTGTAGCTACACCCATGAATGTAAATGAAAACTAAAACTTGAAGATGTTGTATGTTTGATAAATGCAAGATACTACAGAAGTCTAGTTGGAAGTTTGATTTATATAACTCATACTCGAATAGATATTACCTTCTCTATTGGTGTAGTATCCAGGTTTATGCAAAGCCCAAGTAAACATTATCTCGGAGCTATTAAAAAAATTCTACATTATATTACTAGAACTATATATTATACAATTTGATATTATCATAATTTTAAATATAAATTATTTAGTTTTATTGATAATAATTAGGCAGGAGATTTGGATGATAGAAATAGTACTTCGGGTAATATTTTTAGCTTCGGATCAGGAGCTATATCTTGGAGTTCAAAGAAGCAAGCAATAACTACGTTGTCGACATTAGAAGCAGAATTTGTAGCTGCAACATCAGCAGCTTGTCAAGCTATATGGCTTAAAAGACTTCTTGAAGATTTTTATCAAGAACAAAAAGTTGTAACAGAAATATTTTGTGAAAACAAAGCCACAATTGCAATGATGAAGAATCCAATACTTCATGGAAGAACAAAGCATATAGAGAGCTATCATTTCATCCGAGATCTTATAGTAAATCGAGCTATAACAATGAAATACTATGGCATGGATAAACAAGTTTCAGATATTCTCACCAAGTCACTTTCAGTTCAAAAGCATGTTTATTTCATATCTCAAATCAGTGTATGTAACTATGAATCAAGGGGGAGTGTTGAGAATTGATTCGTAGTAGTTACATACTTAGTTAACATGTTTTAGGAGTAGTGGCTCATGTTTAGGAGTTGTGGAGGTAGTTATAAGTTAGTGAAGGTAGTGGCTAATCATGGGTGAGATAGTGAGATAGTGGGGTGAAGTAGTAGGGTGAGGTAGTTACTATTAGATCCTATAAATAGGACCATAGTTCATGAAGGAAAGAAAGCAGAGAGTGTATGCATTTGGAGACAATCTTGTAAATATTTTTATTCTTTTACCTCTTATTTAATACTATGTTGTTTGCTTGATTGAAAGTATTTTTCTATAATTGGATCATAGAATCCTATTTTTGTTGTTTCCTTACTCCTCCTTCCCTAACATACATCACCTCCCATGGCTAAAGCTATTGGAGCACTGTCGCCAAAGAAGCAGGTAGGCCTCTCTCTCTCTCTCTGTCTCTCTCTCTCTCTCGCTGATGATGATAGCTTTGTGATTGGGAGTTCAGGGTTGCAGAGGTGTAGAAAGAGTTATAGGGTAAGGTGGATCAATTACTTGAGGCCAGATCTAAAGAGGGGATCCTTCTCAGCAAGAGAAGAAAGAATTGTGATAGAAGTTCACAGGATCTTAGGCAACAAGCAGTGTGATAGTAGTTAGGATTTTCCCCTGCCCTTCCCTTCCTATGTTTGATGCTGCAGGCATCTTATCCCAATAGTCGAAGACTAGTCAGCCTGTTGTAGTGCTCTCAGGTTTATTGCTATTAGTTGTACCACCGATCCGTGCCTCTTTCTTGCAGCTCGGCCTATGCTAATGTCGAACTTGGCACCATCAACTTGTACGACTGTCGACACTACATCGGTTCTGCCTGGGCCGATCAGCGTTCCTCCTCGTGATCTCCATCTCGGCTCGCCTCACCTCCACTACAACCGCCGCTCTGAGAGCATCGATGACGATGCTCCCAGATCTGCTAAAGCCTTCGGCCTCTGCCAGTGTAGCTGTAAATCTTATATCTTCGGCTCCACCCCTCCATCTCAAGAAGCATCTCTACAGCAGCTTCATCCCATCTTTTTTAATTGCACTTCATAAATCATGCCTTGATCTCTAGTTGTAGGATCTCCTCTTCTTGCCACCAAGGTCCATCATTGCCATTGCTCAAAACCAATCTAGGCATACTATCTGATGGCTTGGAAATAACCGTGAAACTTCCTACAAGAAGCTCACGACAAGGATGTCTATGAAATAAGGTTGCCTTTGTCACTAAGCTTCAGCCTAGTAGTGGGTGTTTATGGTCATGCACACCTCTACTTCTCGCACTCAAATAGGGATTGCTTCTGCTATTTGCAATTCTCATTTTTTGTTCTCTGGCTGTAACAAGGTGCAACATTTCTTCTCATGAAAAGCTACAGCCTTTAACTGGGTAAGGGAACTCCTGGCTAATGACGGCCTCTTATTGGCAACCTCCGCTGCAGCTATAGGTGCCGCCCCTTCTCTTCCTCCATCTCCTTTGTTTGGTGTTAAGAATTGATTCATGGTACTTACATATGTAGTTAATATGTGTAGGAATTATGGAGATAGTGGCCCATGATTAAAGATTTAGTAGGATAGTGGTTAATGATGGGTGAGATAGTGAGATAGTGGGGTAAGAAAGTGAGGTGAGGAAGTTACTATTATGTCATATAAATCAGATATTAGTTCATGAAGCAAGTGTGCAGAGAGTATAAGCATTTGGAGAAAATCTTGTAAATGTTATGTTACATCTTGTTTAATACTATGTTGTTTTCTTGATTAAAAATGTTTTTTATTAATTGCATCGTAGTATTATGGTTTTATCATTTTTTTGCTCCTCCTTCCCCAACATTTGTAGTATCAGAGCTATGTTTCAATTTGAACTAAGCATTATGACTTTTAATGGTAATTATATGTCTCAACCCATTATTCTCATCTTCTTGGGCAAATACTATGAATTTTGGAGTATCAAGATGAAGACTCTATTTAAGTCTCAGGATCTTTGGGAGTTGATATAGAATGGATATACAAATCTAGATGAAGAAATCAAGCTGAGGGAGAATAGAAAGAATGACTCAAAGGCATTGTTCTTCATTCAACAAGCTGTATATGAGACAATCTTCTCAAGAATTGTAGCAACGACAACCTCAAGACAAGCTTGGATGATACTTCAAAATGAATTTCAAAGCTCATCTAAGGTGATTACGGTAAAACTTCAAACTCTTCGTCGTGAGTTTAAAATTTTATTTATGAAAGGTAATGAATCAGTGCAAGATTTTCTCTCGAGTGATTGAAATTGTTAATCAAATGAAATCCTATAGTGAACTTTTTCATGATCATATAATTATTATAAAAGTTTTGAGAAGTTTAACTCTGAAATTTGATCATGTTGCTGCAATTAAGGAGTCAAATGATATATCTACTTATTTATTTGATGAATTAATATATCCTTTACAAATATATGAAACAAGGTTGTATAGGTCACATGAAAAAAGTAAAGAAAAAGCATTTCAGGTTAGGAGATAGTCTTCTACTTCAAAAGAAGATAAAAAATCAACAGAAAGAGGATATAGTAAAGGAGGATTCTGTGATAGAGAAAATGTAAGAAGAAGCGGAAAAGGACACTTTGATAGGCATGATAAACAAAAGCAATCAAACTATGATAAAGAAAAACTACAAGAGTGAAATACAGTGTCACTATTGTAAAAAGTTTGGTCACATAAAGTTAAATTACTAGAAAAGAAAAAGTAATAAGCTATATGAAAGAAAATGAAGACAATATTAACTTATTTATAACTCATTCATAAGTTAATGATATCTCAAATGATATTTAATTTTTAGATAGCAGATGTTTTAATTATATATTAGGCGTAAAATCAAGTTGAAAGTTAATCTTGGAGATAGTAAGCAAATCCAAGTAGAAGGAAAAAAAATAATTGAGATGAAGACAAATCAAAAGAAGGTAAAACACCTTGATAATATTTTATATATTTCTAGTTTATCGCATAACTTATTGAGTGTTGGACAATTGATAGATGTTAAATATTCAGTTATATTTGATGATGGTTCATGCACTATTAAAGATAAAAAATCTAATTTAATTATAGTAAATATTTGCTTGATGTAAAATAAGATGTTTCTAATCGATGTTTCAAATATTGAAAAGTATGCTCTTATTGTAAATAAAAAAATAAGTCAAATTTGTGAGATTTGATATATGGACATCTTAACATTAAGGGTTTCAAGTTGTTAAATTAAAAAGAAATGGTTTATGGATTATCCAAAATTAGTACACTTGATGTATGTAAAGGATATATTTATGGCAAACAAAGGAAGAAACAATTTTTTGTTGGAAAAACATGGAGAGCATCTAATTATCTTGAATTAATTTATGCTAATTTATGTGTACCTATGAATATAAAATTATTTAGTAGAAGTTGATATTTTTTTGTTGTTATTTACTGATGACTATAGCCACATGAGTTGGGTATATTTTCCAGAATTGAAATATGAACTATTTGATAACTTTGAAAATTCAAGGCACTTGTAAAAAGACAAGTGGTAGATGCATAAAGACACTTCGGATAGATAAAGGTGGTGAATTCTTGTCTAATTAGTTTAATTCTTTTTATGAAGAAAATGGTATTCACAAGGAATTGACAACACCATATACACCAGAGCAAAATGGTGTAGTCGAAGGTAAGACTTGAACTGTCATCGAAATGATAAGAAATTTGCTTAAAGGAAAGCATCTTCCAAATTAGTTTTGAGCAGAAGTAATTGCAACAGCAGTTTATTTGTTGAATATTTCACCAATAAAGTTTGTTATGAATCGAACTCCTTTTGACACTTGGTATGGTATAAAGCCAAGTGTAAGTCATCTAAGAATTTTTTGTTGTATTGCTTATACTTTAGTAAATTAATAAAATTATTATAAGCTTAATAAAAAATTAGAAAATATATCTTAATTGGTTATTCTTTACAATTCAAAGCATATTGATTATATAATCCTGTAAGTGACAATGTTATTATTAATCAAAATATTATATTTTATAAAAAGGTAAGTTAGAATTGGAAGATCAATAAAGGTGAAACACAAATTCATATTCAAGCATAACTAGTCACTTCAATGAATCAAGTGACAGATCATGCTCCAACAAGTTCATCATCAACCTCACACAGTAATAGTTCAAATTTAGCAAATGATTCCTCAGATGAAATCCCTCAAGAAAGATTGAGATCACTAATGGAAATTTATGATTCAACATTTTCTTTGTTTATTTCAGATCCTATAAGTTTTAAGAAAGCAGTTGAAAAAGAGAAATGACGAAAGGTAAAAAAGAAAGAAATCAAGTTAATTAAAAGGAATGAAACTTAAGAGTTAATGAATCTACTAAAAGAAAAAAAAGCTATTGGATTGAAATGGGTATTCAAAACAAAGTATAATGCATATGGAAGTATCCAAAAGCATAAGGCTCGGCTTGTAGCAAAAGGATATTCGCAGCAACAAGGTATTGATTTTGATGATACTTTTTCTCCAATTGCTAGATTTGAAATTGTGAGAACTTTTTTAGTTTTGGCTACTCATTTGAGTTAGCTTATTTATCAATTTAATATGAAATCTATGTTTTTAAATGAAGATTTACAAGAAAAGATTTTTGTTACTCAACCTAAAGGTTGTTTGGTTAATGGATATGAAGAAAAAATATATAAACTAAAGAATGCACTTTGTGGCTCAAACAAGCTCCAAGAGCATGGTACATCAAAATTGATTGTTATTTTTATTAAAATAGATTTAAGAGGAACGATAATGAACCTGCAATTTATTTAAAGAAGGAAGGTGAACATAATATTCTTATGGTTTGTCTTTATATTGACGATATTATATGTATGGGTTCATCTAACTCTGCTGTGGTAGAATTAAAAAAAATACATAATGAATAAGTTTGAAATATCAGATCTAGGTCTATTGCACTATTTTCTTAGGTTGGAGGTGAAGCAAGGATCAGATCAAAATTTTATTTTATAAAAAAATATGCAATGAATCTGCTCAAAAATTCTAATATGATTAATTGCAAAGCTGCAGCTACACCCATGAATGTAAATGAGAAATTGAAACTTGAAGATGGTACAGGTTTGATAAATTCAAGATACTATAGAAGTTTGGTTGGAGGTTTGATCTATTTAACTCATACCCTACTAGATACTATCTTTTATATTAGTGTAGTATCCAAGTTTATGCAAAGCCCAAGTAAATATCATCTCGGAGCTGTTAAAAGAATTCTATGTTATATTACTGAAACTATAGATTATAGAATTTGGTATTCTCATAATTTTAAATGTAAATTATTTGGTTTTACTGATAGTGATTGGGTAGAAAATTTTGATGATAGAAAAAGTACTTTAGGCAATATTTTTAGTCTCGGATCAGGAGTTATATCTTGGAGTTCAAAGAAGCAAGCGACAATTGCATTGTCGACATCAAAAGCAGAATATGTAGCTATAACATCAGTAGATTGTCAAGCTATATAACTTAGAAGACTTCTTGAAGATGTTTATCTAGAACAAATAAAAGCAAGGAAAATATTAATAACAAAGTGACAATTGCAATAATGAAGAATCCAACATTTCATTGAAGAATGATACTTATCAAGATACACTATTATTTCATCCGAGATCTTATAGCAAATGGAACCATAACAATGAAGCACTATGGCATAGATGAACAAGTTGCAGATATTCTCACCAAGTCACTTTTAGTTCAGAATCATATTTATTTCATATCTCAAATTGATATATGTACGTATGTATGTTTACATAGGTAGTTAATATGTGTAGGAGTTGTACAGGTAGGATTTAGTGGGATAGTGGTTAATCATGAGTGAGATATTGTGATAGTGGGGTAAGAAAGTGGGATGAAGTTGTTACTATTATGTCCTACAAATAGGACCTTAGTTCATGAATTAAGTGTGCGGAGAATATATGCATTTGGAGAAAATATTATAAGTGTTATATTACCTCTTATATAATATTATATCGTTTTTATGATTGAAAATATTTTTCTTTAATTACATCATAATATTAAGTTTTTATCATTCCTTACTCCTCCTTTCTCAACATCTGGTGCCACATCTCCAGCCTTCTGCTGCCGTCTGCCCTGACTGCAGACACTCCTTTATCTGCCGCCTATTGCACCACCAGTGCCAAACCCCTCGTCGACAGCAATCACTCCTCAACCCGTTGTCAGTTTTATTTCTCTACATTGATATTTTCTTTATTTCTGCTTGCCTCGACAAGCCTATTCCAGACCGTTAAGTACAGTGGGAAAAGTGCTTGCTCCAAGCAACACAGAGGATCCAAAAGAGACAGAAGAGTCATCTCTTCTTTGACTTCTTTCTTACTTCATTACCACATGTAGCTATTACTGGCTTATGCCGAAGGAATGGTGAAGCATTGCAGCGGCCGCTGAGATTCTTCCCAGGCACAGCAGCTTCCCAACCAGATGGACCACTGAAAGAAAACAACATCTTCCACTAGTGCAAAAGTAGCAGCATCCCATCCTTCAACAGCCACAAGCATATGCCCGATACTCCATCCACAGGAGGAACACCAACAGGTACAGTTGCATGAAGCATCCACTAATTGTTTGGTACCATGGCACCATAGTCTCGAACTACACCAAATTCAAGAGCAACTGAGGACTCTGATTCCTCCTGTTCCTTGTCCTCCTCAGGATCCCTATAGAGTAACAGATCAACCATTCTTGCCACGGGAATAGTGCCATGCATCTGCAGAACCATTCTTGTCAGCGGCCAAAAGAGACAACCAATACTGAACTTTGCCACAGCCTTTCCAGGTCTTTCTTGCTCCCACAACTCCAGAGTCTTCTTTCATTCTGTTCTTCTCTCATTCTGCACAGGCGGTTTCCTCCTTCCCTTTCTCCACTAAGCTTCCTTGTGCAAGGGGGAATCGCATCCTACGATGTCTTCCCACTGGTAAATTTGCCTGCTTCTCGATATCTTCCCATTGGTGAATCTGCCTACTTCTCTCTACGGCTTCCTCGACCATTGTGTCATTCATCCTGTGACAAGTTGCTACTCCTCAGTGGTTTGACTTAACCAAAAAGCCTCCAGAATGGTTGTTGTAGGAAACCATATCACTTCTACTAATACATGCCTTATCTTTATCAACGGTGTAACTTTTATCCCCTTCAAGTTATCTAAAATTGGTAACTATGTATCCTAGCATGTCCAAGTTTTCAATCTTCTACTTGGGTATAATCTACTGAGCTATGTCGACGGCTCTCTTCATTGTCCATTGGCGATGATCAACCTTCCAGGGGCACCTAGTTTGGCACTAAATCCGGAGCATAAATTGTGGTTCCCCTAGGATCGTCTCATCCTCCAAGCCATATAAGACTCAGTCTCTGGATCCCTCGCTCTACTTATCTCCTTGTGTGGCACTATTGCTAAAGCATGGGGTAAGTTATAAACCACCTTAGCAAGTCGTTCGAGTATATGTATACTAAGTCTGCTATCCAATCTCATGAAAATAAAACAAGAGGGAAGTCTTATTATCGATTATCTACAAAATATAAAAATTATCATCGATGATTTAGCTTTGATAGACCATTTCCTTAGTGATGAAGAAGTCATTATTCACACCCTTAATGGTCTCAGGGACGAGTACAAAGAATTGTCAGTAGTAATACGGGCACGCGACTCACATATATTGTTTGAAGAACTTTACGATAAGTTGATTGACTATGAGACATATTTGAAGCGCGAGGATAATGTACCAGGACTGCTGATCACTGCTCAAGTAAGTCACAAATGTAAAAGGAAGAGCAACCGATATTTTAAGCCTATCAACAATGGTTTGGGCAAGATGTCCTCTGCACCTATATGTACCAAAGACCACTCTCCTCATCCGCCTCATTTAAATTCCAACCTTCAAGGTGGCTACTTTAATTACTATCAACCCTGGCATCCTGACCCCACAAATCAATAAAGAATAGTTTGCTAGTTGCGTGATAAAGTTGGTCACTCCACCAAAGTCTGTCGATCTCGCCCTCAACTTCTTACTTCCTCAAATTAGCTTCAAGTGCATCTCATGACTACTATGACTACTAGTCAACATAAATGGATTATGGACTCTGACGCCTCTCATGATATCACCTTTAATCTCCAGAACTTGTTCATCCGCAATAATTATGACAGTAATTTTGACATCATCATCAGTGATGGTAAGTGAATCTCAATTACTTATATTGGTTCCATAATGCTTAATTTGCATATCACTAGTTTTACACTCGATGATGTGCTATGTGCTCGTCATATTAAACAAAATCTTATTTTTATCTCTTAATTTTGCAAATAAAATAATAATTTCATTGAATTTTTTCTGACACCTTTCCTATCAAGGATCTGAGCATGGGAGCATCCTTGGTTCAAGGTCAAAGTAAAGACAACATCTACAAGTGGCAATCAGTCACCCAACCCATTGTTTCCTCCTCTATTGCTACTTCAATCGATGTGTGGCATCATCGTCTTGGTCATCCCTCTTCCTCAATTCAACAAAAGTTATTTTCTTGTTGTTCTCTTCCTACTTTTAAAGCTAGTTACATTTTTAATCATTATGATGTTTGTCTTAATAATAAAATTCAGACTCCCCTTTAGAGTCTCCACCATCTCTTGCATAAAATTGTTTGAAATCATTTATACTGATGTTTAGGGTCATGCTCCAATCACTTTTTTTGACAAATATAGCTTATGTCATCTCCGTAGACTATTTCATCAAGTATACATGGTTCTATCCTCTCCATCATAAGTCTAAAGTTTCAACAATCTTTACTAACTTCAGAAAGATGGTCAAAAACTTCGTTCGATTTATAATTAAAATAGTTTATTTTGACGGTGGGGGTGAATATCACGTACTCATATCTTATCTCTTAACTTGCGGTATTCAACACCTCAAATCACCCCCACATACTCCTCAACTAGTTGGTTCTACCGAATGTAAAGATCGGCATATCGTTGAAACTGGTCTCACGCTTCTTCGCCTCCATGCCACCTACATTTTGGTCTACAGCCTTTCAAACTACAGTCTACCTAATTAATCGCATGCTTGCTCTAGTCCTTTAATATCAGTTGTCATTTGAAAAACTATTTTATAAATCCCCAAATCTTTAAAAACTTAGAGTTTTTGGCTGTGTCAATTATCTATGACTACATTTTATGCATCACATAAAATAACCCCAAGGTCTAAGCCTTGTGTCTTCACTGGATACTCCTTTAAACATAATACTTACCGATGCTATGATCCTTAAACTCATACAGTCTTTATATCCCATCATGTTATCCTTGCAGAGTCTTCCTTTCCATTTCAATATCATAGGTCTTCACCGTGTAAGCTACTCCAACAAATATACATCCTAGTATGCCGATGTCCCTCAATTTAACCCACCTTGTGCTAGTGCCTCTCTGTCACCCATTCCACAACCACAACCTATACCCCTTGGACATCCAATGATAATGCACTCTAAAAGTAGTGTTGTCAAACAATGTCAAGCCCTTGACCTACATGCTTTCATAAATTCCTCACTTGAGACCAGTGAACCCACCACGATCACTCAATCCCAAAAATCCCCCCACTAGTGTAAAGTCATATGCGAAGTATATGATGCCCTCCTCATAACTCTACCTAGATACTCATATCATTTCATTCCACATAAAATATCATCAAGTGTAAGTGGGTCTTTCGAATTAAGTGGAACCCAGATGGATCCATTGCGAAATATAAAGCACGCATAGTGGCCAAAAGGTTTTCATCAACATCCTGGTGTTAACTTTACAGAGACATCCAGCCCCATTGTTAAACCCACATACAATTTGACTTATCCTGAGTTTAGCTATTTTGAAAGGTTGGAATCTATGACAACTCAATGTCAATAATGCCTTTTTATAGGGGACCTTAACTGAAGATATCTTCGTAGAACAACTTTATGGCTTTTGCTATCCTCAGTATCTGAAGCATGTATGCAAACTCTGAAAAGCTATTTATTGATAATGTCAGGCTCTAAGAGAGATCTTCGCGGAACAACTTCATGGCTTTCGCCATCCTTAGTACACAGAACTTGGCTCGTTTTTGGCATCAGCTAACTTCATCAACTATAAGTCTGATACCTTATTATTTCTACTTAATCAAACTAGAGGTACAATATATCTTTTAGTCTATATAGATGACATTATTATCATGCGCAATAACTCTATGAAGATTACAGCATTCCTCAAATAATTGGCCGATCGATTCTCTCTTAAAGATCTATGAACCTTGAGTTACTTTCTGGGCGTGGAAGCAACATATACGTCTTCGAGACTCTTCCTATCACAAAAAATATATATTCAGGATTTATTATCAAAGACAAACATGCAGGACATAAAGACAGTTTCAACTCCTTTCTCTACTAGTGAATCACTCAAATTAAGTGATGAAAGCTCTACTATGGATCCTACTCAATACCAACAGGTGCTTGGCTCTTTACAATACTTAGCTCTCACCTGCCCAGACATATCTTTGCGGTTAATAAATTATCACAATTCATGCATCGACTATCTGCCATACATTGGTCAATGGTTAAACGTGTCTTATGATATCTTAATGGGACTCTCAACCATGGTATCTTTCTCCGCAAACACTCCACACTTCATATCCATGCTTTTTGTTAATGCTAATTGGGTTACGAACCTTGATGATATAACATTCACGTCAAGGTATATTGTCTTCCTTGGAGCTAATCCAGTCAGTTGGAGTTCTAAGAAGCAAAAGACAATCGCATGATCGACAATTAACGCTGAATACCGTGCCATTGCCACCACTGTTGCAAAACTCAACTGGGTAACGAATTTGCTCAAAGAACTTGACATTCATTCTACAACTACTCCTACAATATACTGTGACAATATGGGAGCTACCTACTTATATGTCAATCCAGTATTTCACTCATCTATGAAGCATATAGCTATCGACTTTCACTTCGTATGAGATCAAGTTGTCAACCATCAACTACGTGTTTCTCACATTCACATGGCGGATCAACTAGCAGACTCTCTCATGAAGCTGCTTGCCCGTCAATTATTTTCATTGCATTGGACCAAGATTGACATCCTTGACAGGAGCATCATCTTGCAGGAGCATGATAGTAGTTAGGATTTTTTCCAACGATACGAGGAAATTTGACTGCCCGTTGAAGAAAATCCTCCCTTCTTTCTTATATATATAGTGAACATTATAGCAATAAATCTATCAATCCTTATCTTCATTTCTCATTCTCTCACAGTGAACCCTAATCTCTTTTGCAGAACCTGTATGCCTTTTATGATCACAAATGATAGATTTTATTTGCATTGTTAAGGATATCAATATCATCTTAATTGTGTATTTGTACATATTGATTCTCTTTCTCCACTCAGGTGGGCTCAGATTGCGAAGCATCTCCCTGGAAGAACAGACAATGAAGTGAAGAACTTCTGGAACTCATGCATAAAGAAGAAGCTGATTGTCCAAGGATTGGATCCGAAGACACATAAACTAATCCCTGCTGCTGCTCGATCGCACGGTGCCCATTCAGCTGAGCCAACTCGATTTTGCTATGCTCAATCCTCTACCTGCACGCCCTTCACAATTAGCTCATCCATCAAAAGCTTCGATGATATGAACAACTCGATGGACTTGAATCCACCTGCTTTTTTCCATGAGACATCAGCACCTGTGTCCAACTTCCAGGACCAAGACAACCATGTCTTGATGATCTTCAAGGATCAGAATGGCTTTTCTTCTTCTTCCTCCTACTTGGACCAGACACACATCCCCTCCTCTTCATTTCATCAACCTGGTTTCATTGATGATTGCATGTGGGACTTGCAAGGAGGTGGATGGCGTTCTTGTAGCTCATCAAGGGAGGTCTGCTGCAAGTGTTTTGCACTTCGGAGATGCGTCTGCCCAAAGCAGCAGGATAAGAATGGAAGAGGAGTGGAGAATTGAGGATGTAGTCTTCAATATTGCAAGGGCTTTCGGCTGACTGCTTCATCCCCCCAAGGGAGATGTTGACCAGCTTCCATGGCAAGTGATCACTGCAAATGCTCAGCGTTACAATCCGGATGTGGAAATGGATCTCAACAGGTCTCTGTGGCATCAAAACTGTCAATGGCATGAACAGGGAACATGCAGAATTAGCAGCTATTATCCTTGGTTGGATTATATCTTTTTGGCATAATTGCAGCTTCTTGATTGAGTACATTATTTGTTTCTTTGAGAAGGATTAATACCACCTAATTGTTCCTTCTTTTTTCAAAGAAAAAACAAGATTAAGATTTAAACTGAAACAAGTCCGATACAACCAGATTCGTTTGCATCACTGTGAACCAAAAAGCTTAGGATCGGAGGAAGCTCCACCCGCCACTTCCAATCAAAATTTCAATGACCCGCGCCTCACAAAGCAAGCTATCGTTCCCCTTCAGCCGCCTGCAATCACAAAACACACGAGCAGCATAGAGTTCCTTATAATGAATACACAGACATCGCAACTGAGCCAAAACAATCCCACAGCAAACTTGAATTATGTTGCAAAATTTCAAAGCTTAACTTCTCTTTGATGTGCAGTGCAGATTGGAAAAACTTGCATAGATGACAATAGGAATCAACCCAATGGGCCAGACCCATTGCATTCCTCAAAAAGAAAGCTTCAAAACGAAGTAGATAGATTTCACTTGAACATATTATGGAGCTGACATTTAAATATGCATTATAATGTCATTAGGCTTAATCGAAAATAAAAACCACCACAAGGGTGGATTAAAATGAATACCGATGGATCTTCATTGTTGCAGGATGGTGGATTGGGTTTTATAATCAGAGATCATAACAAAAATTACCTTATGGCTATTAGGCAATATATTTCTAAGAAGACTCCAATCAGTATTAATGATAGTTATTGAGAAAGGTTATAATCATTGTCTATTGGAAAGGGACTCAGCATCTGTGCATCCATGGAAAGAATACACCTGAGTGCATTGTCCATAGTATTGTTCACAATGAAATACTTGCACATCAATTACATCCTATGATGTAAAGCATTATTTTCGTCAATGTAATCTGGATATAAATTGGGTTAACTTAAGGGCTAGAATTGAGAAGGCTAAAACTGAGAAGTCTAATATTTTATGAGTGAAATCCTTTCTAATTAGTGTATATTTTGCATAACGATCTACTCGATCTTTTGTATATTATCTAAAAAAATGATGTCACTGTGTAGGACTCCAATTTAATCTTACAAATGGAAAAGATTTGAATTAATTTACATGTATTCCCATTAACTTTGACTTACAAATCTTAAGCTTATAAATGTGGAAGATTGTTGAAGATGTTTTTACTCTAACTCAACACTCATAACACTTTTGTTGAAGACGTTTAATTGAAGTTAAGTTTTACATTATGATGATCAAGTTGAGTCTAAAGAGTTCCCACATTTTACTTCTGCTTCATCAACTTCTTCCCTATGCATCTGTCCATATGTCATTCACTATTGAGTGCTAGCCAGAATATGTGCAAGGAGATGTCACTTAACTTTCTCTATCTTAAAAAAGACACGTTGAACTGTTTATACTGTAGCAAAATCAACGAAATATCACATGCGTAGTGGAAGAAATAAAATAAAACATATTTCTCATGCACATCAAGTCATCATACAAAATTTAGTGTACGAAAAACCCACAAAAATGAAACTATGATAAGAGATTGATTATCTAAAGAGATCATATATTCCTAAAAATTTAGATCCAAATGGAGAGGATGAAAGAGGTCAAATATCTTTCCCTCTGACGGTATCTATATAATAGATCGTTGCAGCGATGTTACTCCAATCACAGCCAAAATCTCATAATTCTTGCACAGAATATGTGGGAGGAAGGAGAATAAGAGGGGGCAGCCAAAGGTACAGCCTATCATCTATGTGTCACCCCTACCTCCTATTTATAGAGAGCCACCATAAATCCTAATGGATACTGCCTTGGTATTGGATTTTTATTCAATTATCCATATATCTTGGATTATTAAATCTCTATCTAATAATCTCAATTGGATTCTAACTAGGCCTCATGCAAGGAGCCCATAAATATTGGGTCTCATCCAATGAGAACAGGGGCTAATTGGATAACTCATATCCAATACCCTACTCACTAAAATATTTATCATTTGTGTGTGACCTTTTAGGCTCAATACCAAGCTGGATATGAGTTCTCCTTATCAAAACTCATTCTGACTTCGTGAATTATTATGAGATAATAATTCACTCGACTCATCGACTATGGACGTATTAGACCACTATGCCATAGTTAGACGGTATAGGGGATCTAATACATTGGGCCTATCTGTTCTCAATTACTATATATCTATAGTCCTTTATCCATCTGACATCTCAAAGACTATATATTGGGTATGATACTATCAGGCTATATATAGAATTCGTCTAAGTTTCATTCTAATGAGATTCTCCTGGAGAACTCATTCTCTCTAATCTAAACAAACTGATCAAGGATTTGCTTTAGCGATAGCACATGTGATATTTCTCTCATGATACTGAGAATGGATGATCCTCTATTAACATTCAATAGCCTTTGTAAGATTGGCTACCAATCTCAATAACTAATGGTACCAGATTTATAATTTTCTAGACATATAAGTTCGTTATCAAAGAAGGAAATACTCAAACAAGACATCATTGGTGTCTCAAGTCTAAGGACCAGACACAATTAGGAATACAGAATCATTATCTAACGATCATATTCTTATTGTATAGAACCAATTATATTAAAATATATATTTAATAAATAATATAATATGAGAATATGCCAATAATAATAATGCAAAAAGACTATGCAGTGTGTCACACGTGCCATCACTCACGTGATTGGCTTGCAGGGTACCTGTAACCAACAATCTCTCACTTGACCTAAAGCCAATCACCTATATGTCTGATCCCTGTTGGACCCTTATAACGCTCAAAAATAGTCTAAGCCAGTGACTTTATTAGTGGATCTGTAATGTTATCTTCGGACGGAACTCTTTCCAGTGCTATATTTTTACGGACTATGATCTCTCTAATCATGTGGAACCTTCTTAAAATAATTATGATGAGATATAGGTTTCCTTGCTAGAGCTATCACCCTATTATTATCATAGTATATGAGAATCAGATCCACACTGCTCGATATGACTCCTAAATCTTTGATGAACTTCTTCATCTACACCCTTTCCTTTGTTGCTTATGGTGTAGCAATGTATTTTGCCTCTATGGTCGAGTTAGCAATAGTATCTTACTTGAAACTCTTCTAGCTTACTGCTCTTCCATCTAGCGTGAAGATATATACCCTAAGTTCGACTTACTACTATTGATGTCAGATTGGAAACTCAAGTCTATGTAACCCTCAACCTGGAGGCTACCTCCTCCATATATAAAGATTCTTATTCCTTCTCAAGTACTTAAGGATATACTTTACTACCTTCTAGTATTTCAAACCTAGATCCATCTGATACCTGCTCATAACACTTAGAGCATGCACTATATCAGGCCTAGTACATAATATAACATACTTCATAGATCCTTTCACTGAGGCATAGTATTAGGATCAAAGCAGCACAAAGAGGAGGGGGTGCTTATAAAAAATTTACGTCAATTTGAGTATTCATTCGATAAAGCTTGAATCCGAAAATCATTTGAACTTAAAAGTGTTCGTAAGATGATAATGATTAAGTAAAGCAATATACAAAGGCAAGTAAATAATAGAGAGAAGAGAAGGCACAACAATTTTTAGTGGTTTGATCTTGTCACCTACATCCACTCTCGATTCCTCCTCCGTTGAGGTCACCGGCTTCTACTATTGGTCTTCCTTAAGTGGGTGATGATCAACTACCCTCTTATAGTTCTATTTTCCTTTTACATGTTGAGGAGATAACCTTTATAATTCTCTTAGCTCTCCCTTAAATAGAAACTATACATAGAGAAAAGAAGGGGAGCTCTCAAGAAATTATAATAGTATTTTCACAAGTTTTTTCTTACTTTTCTTATATCCTCAAGCAAGAATATATAGGGTATTTATAGGCCCTAAATGGTTTTAGAAGTCAATTTTTAAATTTTTGGGGATTTACGAGGTGTTGACAACCTTTACCTCTTGGAGACTGTGTTCTGGCAATAGTACAGTCAGCCTAGGTGGTACTATCGCCTGACACAGTTTTGAAGACTATATCTCTTTAGAGACTATGTCTTTGAAGATCGTGTATTACATATCCTTAGGTTACTAAAATGAGCTTTCTAATAAGTTCAAATTAGCCCCAATTAAGATCTAATGACCTTTTAATTAAATTAGTAAAACTAACTCTTATTATGATGCTAACTATGACACTTAAGATAAATAATTATAACACACAATCTTTGTTGTCAGGTCGTCAATTGATATCTTAGCGAACTCTTGGTGAAATCCCTACATCTATCCGATGAACCCTCAGCGAGCTTCCGATCTCCTTTGGTGAACTCCTGACTAACTCCTAACATCCTTCTGATGAACTTTTAGTAAGCTCCCTGTTGGAAAAGCTCAGCAGGAGCATCACATGCATAGCGAAAATCAAAATAAAAACTGGTTTTCCATGCAAATCAAATCATCATGTAAAAGATTGGGGTCGCAAGAAAAATGTAAAAATCGATAAAATCGCGATGTGTGAGAGATTGATTTTACGTAGGGAGATCATATATCCCTGTATGTCAAATCTAGATGGAGAAGATGAAGGAGGTCAAGCGTCTTCCTCTCTAGCGGTATCCACACGATGGATCTCTATAGTGAAACTCCTCTAATCTAATCTCGCAACTCTTGTGCAAAGAGAGAGAGGAGAATATGAGGTGGTGGTTAAAGTTGCAGCCTATCAACCATGAGTCTCCCCTCTTATTTATAGATAGCCACCAAATAACCCTAAGGCTCCTGCCTTAATAGGTATTAGATCTTCATCCAATTACCCACTAATCTTGTATTATTGGATCTCTATCTAATAATCTCTTTAGGCCTATAATAAGGCCTTAATCAAGGAACTCATCAGCATAAAATCTCATTTAATGAGAATAGGGGCTAATTGGATCTCCATCCAATCCTCTATTTGTTGAAGCATCCACCATATGTGTGTGACCCTCTAGGCCTAATAACAAGCTGGTTGTGAGTCACTTCTATCATAACTTCTTCTGATATAGTGAATTATTATCCCCATAATAATTCACTCGACTCATCAACTATGGACGTACTAGGCCACTACGCCATAGTCCTTAGACGGTATAAGGGGGATCAAATCCATTGGACTTGTTTGTCCATAATTATCGTGTATCTATAATCTCTCATCCAACTAATATCTCAGAGACTGTATATTGGACATGGTACTGTTAGGTCACATACGGAATTCGTCATAGTCTCGCTCTAATCGGATTCTCCTAGAGAACTCTTTCTCTCTTAATCCGAATGACCGTGGCCAGAGATTTGTTTGAGCAAGCACATATAGGATATTTCTCTTGTGATACTGAGAGTAGATGATCCTCTATTGACACTCAATTGTCTTCGTAAGGTTGACTACCAATCCCGATAATCAACTATACCAGATCTGGAACTTTCCAAACCTGTAAGTCTGGCGTCAAAGAAAGGAGTACTCATATAATACGTTTTTGGTGTCTCAAGTCTAAAGACCAGATACACATCTGGGACTATGGAATCGCTGCCTGATATTAGGTATCATTAACCATACAATATTCCAAAAGCGGATCAATCAGTGAACTCATTTTCTAATGAGCACATGTACTATATCCTTAGTGTCTCCACACAAGTGGCTATAAGACCAGTCGCCTCCATCATATGGACAGGTATATAGTATACCGATCTGTCCGATTATCTCAATGTCCCTCTTAAGTAAACTATGATCGAGATTATTTAGGATCTGTGTTTAAAGGTGAATCGATCTCATTATCGTGATCTCATCACGATCCGACTCTCATTTCACAGAACCAAGGACATCATTATATATGTAACAAATAATGTGAGAATATGCCAATATTAATCATAAGTAAAAAAGATCATATAGCATGTCACACGTGACATCACTCACGTAATTGGCTTGCAAGGCACCTGTAACCAGCAATCTCCCACTTGACCAAAAGTCAATCACATATGTGTCTGATCCCTATCAGACCCCTGTGACGTTAAAATACAATATGAGCCTACGACTTTGTCAATGGATCTGCAATGTTATCTTCGGATGGAACTCTTTTCATTACTATATCTTTTTGGGTCATGATCGCTCTAATCAGATGGAACCTCCTCAAAATAATTCTGTTGAGACTTGAGTTCCTTTGTTAGAGTTATCGCCCTATCGCTGTCAAAATATATGAGAGTTAGCTCCATGCTGCTTGGTATGACTACCAAATCCTTGATGAACTTCTTCATCCAATCTTTTTCCTTTGCTATTTTTGCTGCAGCAAAATATTCCGCCTCTATGGTCGAGTCAGCAGTAGTATCTTGCATGGAACTCTTCCAGCTTACTGCTCCTCTATTCAGGATGAAAATAAACCCTGAATTCAACTTGCTATCATCAATGTCGGACTAAAAACTTGAGTCCATGTAACCGTCAATCTGGAGGCTACCTTCTCCGTATATCAGTAAAAGATCCTTAGTGCTTCTCAAGTACTTAAGGATACACTTTACTGTCTTCTAGTGTTCTAAACCTGGATATGCTTGATACCTGCTCGTGACACTCAGAGCATGTGTTATATCAGGTCTAGTACATAGCATCACATACATGATAGACCCTATCACTGAGGTCACTGAGGCATAAGGTATCTTATCAATGTCTGTCCTTTCTTCAAGAATCATTGGGGACATACTCCTAGAATATTTCATGTCCCATTGGTTTGAGACCTCTCTTGAAATTCTCCATGTTAAACCTTTTGACAATGGAGTCTATGTACCTAGACTGGGACAAGCCAAGTATCCTTTTGGATCTGTCTCTATAGATCCAGATCCCCAAAATATAAGATGCTTCCCCTAAGTCTTTCATGGAGAAGTTTCTAGATAACCAAGCCTTTACTGTAGAGAGTATTCCTACATCATTCTCAATAATTAGGATGTCATCCACATATACCACCACGAAGGTGATAGCGCTCCCACTTACCTTCATGTATATGCAAGGCTCATCTTCGTTCTTAACGAAGTCATAAGATCTGATCACCTCATCAAATCTTATGTTCCAATTTTGGGAAGCTTATTTTAAACCATAAATGGATCTATGTAACCTGCACACTTTACATGGACTCTATTTGGATACGAATCCCTCTGGCTGTATTATATACACCTCCTCCTCGAAGTTGTTATTGAGGAATGCCACTTTGATATCCATCTGCCAGATCTCATAGTCATAGTGTGCTGCAATGGCCAAAATAATTCTAATGGACTTAAGCATGGCTATAGGTGAAAAGGTTTTGTCATAGTCAACTCCTTTTCTTTAACGATATCCTTTAGCTATCAACCTTGCTTTATAGGTCTCTACCTTTCCATCTACTCCAATCTTCTTCTTGAAGATCCATTTGCAGTCGATAGGTATAATACCCTCAGGTGCATACATAAGGTTCCAAACCTTGTTAGAGTACATGAAATCCATCTCAGAATTTATGGCTTCTTGCCACTTCTCCAAGTCTATACTCATAATAGCATCCTCATAGGTCTGAGGATCAACAGCGTAAGAGTTATCTCCACTGATATGTCCCACATATCTTTCAGGAGGGTGAGATACTCTACTAGACCTACGTAAAATTAGAAATTATATGTTAAGTACCTGAACAGACTTGGGCTCTGGAATGGTGCTTGAGCTAGGTTCTCCAACCTTGCTCAATTCTATCTCACTCCCCCTTCTCAAGGAACACTGCTCTCTTGGCCAAAAACCTTTTGGTCCTCGGGATGATAGAAATAATACTTACAAGTTTCCTTTAGGTATCCCACGAATGTGCACCGTTCTGCCCTTGATTCCAATTTATTAGGGATGTTCTTCTAACGTAGGCAGGACAGCCCTAAATCTTAATAATCTTAAGATCGAGCTTCTTTCTTTTTCATATCTCATATGTTATAGACACTACCGACTTTGATGGAACTTTGTTCAGAAGGTAAGCTGCAGTCTCTATGGTGTACCCCCAGAATGAGATGAGTAGGTCAGTGAAACTCATCATGGACCGCACCATGTCTAACAGCGTGTGATTCCTCCTTTTTGATACACTATTGAGCTGAGGTGTATAAGGAGGTGTCCACTGGGATAGAATCTCAATGTCCCTGAGGAAATGGGTGAACTCTGTACTCATGTACTCTTCTCCTCGATCTGATCGAAGAGTCTTAATACTCTTTTCAATTTAGTTCTATACCTCATTCTTATATTCCTTGAATTTATCAAAAGCCTTAGATTTGTACTTCATTAAGTACACGTGTCCATATCTAGAGAAATCATTAGCGAATGTAATGAAGTATGAGTAACCATATATAGCCTGAGTTAACATAGGACCACATACATCACTATGTATGAGTTCTAATAACTCGGTGGCTCTCTCTCCAGTTCCACTAAAATGAGAGTTGGTCATCTTCCCACGAAGGCAAGGTTCACTAGTTGCATATGACTCATAATTAAATAGATCTAAGTATCCATCTTTTAGCAACTTTTGAATTCTTCCCTCATGTATATGACCTAACCTTTAATGTCATAGGTTTGCATTATTCACCTCATCTCTTTTTCTCTTAGACATATTTATATTCATGATGTGTGGAGAAATGTCTAACATATATAAGTCATTTACAAGGGTCCCTCTAGTTATGATCTCATCATCCATAATTATTGAACAACTATTATTCTTAAAAACTAATTTATATCCACTAATTATCAAACAATAGATGGATATAATGTTTTTTATAATAGAGAGAACAAAATAGCATGCATCCAATGCAGTGATAGCTCCACCAGGTAGATGTAGGGTGACCTCCCCAACGGCAACTGCAGCAACTCTTACTTCATTGCCCATCTTGAGGTCTATCTTGCCTATGGCCAGTCTCTTAGGTCTTGCCAGAACTTACAATGAATTGCAGAGATGATAAACACTCTCGATATCCAATACTCATGTGTTATCATAAAAATCTGACAGGTAGAGACTGATCATGAATATACCTGAAGCTTCTCTAAGCTTTTATCTCGCCTTCTCTACAAGGTAGTCCTTATAGTTCCCCTTCCAATGCCCATCTTGGCCGTAGTGAAAGCACTATCCTTTGTCCTTTGCTGAGTCTCTCTTGGCAACCTTTGCATTAACTAGTCTTTCTTTGCCCTTGTCGTTCTTAAGGATCTTTATTAGCCTTCATTTTCTTATTGGTCTCACCAATATAGAGAACTGACTTCTCTTTCTTGATGGTAGGTACTCTCAGCTCCTCTCAATATATTGAGGAGCTCAGGTAGAGTCACCTCAAACTTGTTCATATTAAAGTTAATAATGAACAGTTAACAGGAATCTGGTAGGGACTGAAGTATAAAATCAATATACAGATTATCCTTTACGACTATCTTTATACTTCACAAAGCGAGTAATCTCATCATCGCTTGTCCTTTCCTCCATCATGGGCACAATCGTGTTAAGACATATATAATTTTTTCTTATATGAGAACAATTCTCAAATTATAGAGCATTTGGACTATGAGGCGGTTGGCATCAAGTATGTCACATAGGGGTTTTACAAGCTACAAACAAGATATAGCGTAAATAAATAATATACAAACTTTACAAAAATACTAATTAAGATATGGACTTTTATCTTAATGTACTCCTACTATTTTCCTAGCGAATCACTTGATACCCTCGACACGTGAGACGAAAGTCTCCAGCAGACTCCTAGTGGGGATCGGGATCCAATTGACGTCTTAATGCAACCTCGAGGGACTCGACCAATTACACTAAGCCCAGAAGGTAGGCAACTCTTGTCAATCATAACTCCTTATGATTTTTGTTATGTTCGATCTCTGAATCATCATGGTCTTAAGGGACTCGACCAACCATGATATTCAGTTAAGTCATCACTATCGTTACAAGATGAGTCTGATTTGATGATATGCCCTCGAGGGACTCGACCAAGCATACCATGTCCTCAGATCACCGGTGACATCTCTATATCGTAGGCAAGAACTCGATCATGTAGATAGGTGAGCCTCGAGGGACTTGACCAACTCAACCTATGTCGTAATTCAATTTCTTCCTATAACGATGGAAGGTCACGTGGGTCAATCTTATTACCTCACGCTTACTGACTTAATATTATCGTAGGAGGGGTTTTTGTTTCGTATCAGTCTCCTAATACGTCATGTCACACACATACATATTTAATATATATCTACATTATATATATATATATATATATATATTTATATTTATATATATATATACACACATACATACATACATACATACATGCATACATATATCTAGTAGGTGTATAACACATCACATATGCAAGCCACACCGGATGATCATGAGCTGTCACCTAATATGATTAAGCCCGAGCCAATAGGCCTAATCACTCACAATAGGATCTATGTATGCATCGTGGGTCCCGTTGTCACCTCCACGCTCCCGTTGTGCCTCTCTATGTAATTACAAATAATCACAGGCACGTAGACCCGATAATAAACGAGAAAAATAGAGGCTCACAGGCCCCAATAATAATAATAATAATAATCACAATTACATACATCACAACACATAGCTCATAATCAACCATCTACATCATACATCACATGTACATCACATCATATGTAGGACTACTATATATATAATAATTAATTAAACTATTTAATTAATTATTTTTTTGGAAATCAGGATATGCTCGAAATTTCTAAAATTGTCAATAGTATTTTCATAATTCTGGATGAGAGGATAGTCCTCAGAATTTTTAGAATTATTAAGGGTATTGTAGGAATTCTATATATAAGGACAATCCTTAGAATTTTCTAATTCAGAGGGGTATGATCATCCTTTTCTCAAAAGGATGTCCTAGCCCTCTTCCCTTATCCTCATTGTGCCAGCAGCGGTGATGCACGCCGTCGGCATGGGCAACCGCCTCGCAGACACCTGCTCTAGCGCGGTGTAGTGCCACCTTGCGATCGCCCAGGAGCGGCCACCCTTGTAGGTGGCTGGGCCCAGATCGCGCAGGCCGCCAGCGCCAACCTTGCATGGGCCACCGGTCGGCTACCCGCAAGGGGCTTTGGTGGCCGCCTGCAGGGGCCTTGGCCACAACCGACTACACCTTGGAACCGACTTGGTTATGGGTGGCCTACCCTACATACGGCTAGCTATGGTTGTCCGCCATGTAGAACGATTCTATGTGATTCAATCTCATCACACACACTTTAAAACCAATATTTCGCATGAAACCTTTGGCTCGGATACCATTGTTGGGAAACATCCCGCATCACATACATAGTGGAAATCAAAATAAAAACTAGTTTTCAACGTAAATCAAATCGTCATGCAAAAGATTGGGATTGTGAGAAAAATATAAAAATCGATAAAACTGCGATGTGTGAGAGATTAATTGAAGCACTATCCTTTGTCCTTTGTTGAGTCTTTCTTGGCTACCTTTGCCTTACCCCATCTTCCTTTGCCCTTGCCCTTCTTAAGGATCTTGTTGGTCTTCCTTTTATTTTTGATCTCACCAATATAGAGAATTGGCTTCTCCTTCTTGATGGCACTCTCAACTTCCCTCAACATATTGAGGAGCTTAAGGAGAGTCACCTCAAACTTATTCATGTTAAAATTCATGATGAAGTGAGAAAAGGAATCTAGTAGGGACTGAAGTATAAGATTAACGTATAAGTTATCCTCTAGGACTATTCCTAGACCTGTGAGTTTCTCGATCCATTCTATCATCTTTATGACATGGTTCTTATCTTATGTCATCCTAGCTTGGAAGAGTCTCTTAGATATCTTATATCTTTGAGTTCTTTCATATTTCTCAAACAGCTAGTGGAGATAAAGAAGAATAAAATTTGCATCCATGCTCTCATGTTGTCTTTATAATTCAAGAGTCATGGAGGTCAACGTGTTACATTTTGCTAACATGGAATCATCTATATACTTCACATAGCGAGCGATCTCATCCTTGTTTATCCCTTCTTCAGCATGGGCATAATTGTGTTAAGGATGAATGCAATTTTCTTCACAGTAAGAATAATTCTTAAATTACGGAGCCAATCCGTGTAGTTTAGACCAGTGAGGCGATTGGCATCAAGTATGCCACACAGGGGGTTTGCGAGCGACATGTTTCTAACAAACAAGATATATCATAAATAAATAATAATATACAGATTTTGTAGAAAATACTAATTAAGATATGGACTTCTATCTTAATGTACTCTCACTATTTTCCTAGCGAATCACGTGACACCCTCGACACGTGAGTCAAAAGTCTCCGGCAGACTCCTAGTGGGGATCGAGATCCAATCAGCATCTTAGTGCAACTACAAGAGACTCGACCAATTATACTAAGCCCAAAAGGTAGGCAACTCTTGTCAATCACAACTCCTTGTGATTATCGTCATGATCGGCCTCTGAATCATCATGGTCTCAACTACTCGACCAACTATGAGGTTCAGTTAAGTCATCACCATTGTTACAAGATGAGTATAATTCGATAGATATGCTCTCGACTGCTCGACCAAGTCATACCATATCCTTAGGTTACCAGTAACATCTATATGTCATAGGCAAGAACTTGATCATGTAGATAAGTGAGCCTCGAGTGACTCGACCAACTTAACCTATGTCGTGATTCAATTTCTTCATATAACGATAGAAGGCCACGTGGGTCAATCTTATTATCTTATGCTTACCGACTTAAGATTATCGTAGGAGGGGTTTTTGTTTTGTATCGATCTCCTAATATAACGTATCACACATACATATTTAATATATATCTACATCGCATGCAATATATATACATATATCTAATATGTGTATAACACATCACATATGCAAGTCATACCGGATGATCATGAGCCGTCACATAATATGATTAAGCCCAAGCCAATGGGCGCCTAATCACTCATAATGGGATCTATATGTGTATCGGCGCATCTTCATGCCCTGTGATTGTTGATCTCGTCATCATCAATTCTGTCAGATCGTCGCATCACCACGCATTGTGATCTCCCGCCATGGATCCCGCTACGCCTCTCCATGTAATTACAATTAATCACAGGCACGCAGGTTCGACAATAAATGAGAAAAACAAATGCTCAAAGACCCCAATAATAATAATAATAATCATCACAATTACATATATCATAACACATGACTTATAATCATCCATCCACATCATACATCACATGTACATCACATCATATATAGGATTACTAGATATATAATAATTAATTAAATAATTTAATTAATTATTTTTTTAGAAATCAAGACATACTTAAAAATTTATAAAATTGTCAAGAGTATTTTCATAATTCTGGATGAGAGGATAGTCCTCAAAATTTTTAGAATTATTGAGGGTAATTTAGGAATTCTATACACGAGAACAGTCCTTAGAATTTCTCGAATTCAAATGGGTAGGATCGTCCTTTTTCTCAAAATGATTGCCATAACCAATCTTGCTCCTTTTGTACTGTCGTTGCCCCTACGCGGGCAGCAGTGTTGTGCACCATTGGCGATCGCCCTTCCCACGGGCGACTACCCCTGCAGTAGGCGCCGCTACCCTCGGGCGGCACTTGCGGGCAGGTGGGCGTCGTGCCCACAGGCAGCGCCTCTATGGGTGCCACCCTTTGAGGGCTGGCCATGGGCATTGCCCTTGCGGCCTAGCCACTGAGCACTACCCCTGGTGGCCATGGCGCCTCTGTGGCCCCGCCACTTGTGGCCACAGGGGCCGTGGCCGATCACCCTTGCAAAGGACCTGGTTGCTACAAAAACACAGTAAGAAAATATAGAATGATTATACGCGATTCAATCTTATCACACGCAGTTTAAAACTAATCTTTCGCACAAAAACTTTGGCTTTGTACCACTGTTAGGAAACCTCAACGGGAGCATCACATTTGCAGCAGGATTCAAAATAAAAAATCGATTTCCCATACAGATCAAATTGTTGTATAAAAGATTAGGGTCACGAGAAAAACGTAAAAACCAAAAAATCACGATGTGTGAGAGATTGATTTTCCTGTATTTCCATATCCGGATGGAGAGGATGAAGGAGGTCAAGTGTCCTCCTCTCTAGCAGTATCCACATGATGTATCTCTATAATGAAACTCCTATAATCTGATCTCGCAACTCTTGCGCAAAGGGAGGGAGGAGAATAGGTGGTGGTGGCTAACGCTGCAGCCTATCAACCATAAGTCTCTCCTCCTATTTATAGAAGGCCACTAAAAACCCTAGGGCTGCTGCCTTAGTGGGTATTGGATCTTCATTCAATTACCTACTAACTTTGCATTATTGGATCTCTATCTAATAATCTCCTTAAGCCTCTAATTGGGTCACAACCAAGGAGCTCATCTGTATAGGATCTCATCTAATGAGAATAGGGACTAATTGGATCTTCATCCAATCCTCTATTTGCTGAAGTATCCATCATATGTGTGTGACCCTTTAGGCCCGATACTGAGCTGGTCGTGAGACACTCCTATCAGAACTCCTTCTAATATAATGAATTATTATCTCCATAATAATTCACTCGACTCATTGACTATGGACATACTAGGCCACTACGCTATAGTCCCCAGATGGTACAGGAGAGATCAAATTCATCATAGTTGTCTGTCCATAGTTACCATGTATTTATAATCCCTCATCCAAAACATGGTACTGTCAGGTCACATACAGAATCAGTTTGTCTTGCTCTAATCAGATTCTACCAGACAACTCTTTCTCTCTTAATCTGAATGACCCTGACCAGGGATTTATCTGAGCAAGCACATATGGAATATTCTTCTCGTGATACTAAGAGTGGATGATCCTCTATTGACACTCAATTGCGTTCGTAAGGATGGCTACCAATCCTGATAACCAATTGTACTAGATCTGAAACTTTTCAAATCTGTAAATCTAGCATCAAAGAAAGTAGTACTCATACAAGGCATCTTTGGTGTCTCAAGTCAAAAGACCAGATATACAACTGAGACTATAGAATCACTGTATGACATTTGGTATCATCAACCATATAGCATTCCATAAGCAAATCAATCAGTGAACTCATTCTCCAATGAGCACCTGTACTATATCCTTAGTGCCTCCACCCAAGTGGCTATAAGACCAGCTGCCTTCATCATATGAACAGGTATATAGTACATCGATTTGTTCGATTATCTCAATATCCCTCTCGAGTAACCTATAACCGGGATTATTTATGATCTGTGTTTAAATATGAATCATTATCATTATTATGATCTCATCACGATCTGATTCCCATTGCACAGAACCAAGGACATCACAATATATATACTACAGCTAATATAATGTGAGAATATGCCAATATTAATCATAATTAAAAAGATCACGTAGTGTGTCACACGTGTCATTACTCACATGATTGGCTTGCAGGGCACCTATAACTAGCATACAGGCTTCTCATCAAGATAACTGAAAGTGAGGGACTTCGGGTTGATATAGGAGTGCTCGACCAAGAAAGAAGTATGCAGTATGTGTTGTTGTACCTTTTCTACTCAGAGGAGTAGGTAACAAAGATGATAGAGAAGACGGTATAATCCCATAGGCGACCAGAACTATCAAAGACTTACTCCAAGTTAGGAGACTCCAAGTTGGGATAAACTTTTATGCTTTTCGAGCAAAACTTCTTGCATTCCAGAAGTTTGATAGCAGTGGGAAGGCAAATTACACTAGCAAGGAGTGCAAACACTTCAAGTGCTTCAGAAGTATGAGAAAAGAGCAAGTGAACTATTAGTAACTAGCTCGACGCATAAAGTACAACCTCGAGAAGGCTGACAAAATCAAGTAACATTTGCATTCTCAAATCAAGAGAGTGGGCAAACTGAGTACCCTAGTTCTCATACCTTGAGGAGGTGGGCAAAATCAAGTAACCTTTACCTTCTCAACTCAAAAAGAATGGGCGAAACTTAGTACCCTGATTATCTTATTTATCCAACAGAGGAGCTCCGCAAAAGTTTAGTGACCCTTCGAGGAAGGCTTATAGAAGATGATAGTTGTTAAATCCTCAACGTTGGTGATCAATAAGCACCACTGAGAGTAGATCATCCGTTTTATTTCCAAATAGAATATCAATCGACAGTTGGAGTGATGTGAACCTACTTGGAAGTGACTACTAAAGTTGAAGAAAAATCAATAGGCGAATCTTGTAGAGGAATAACCTCAAAAACTTTGAAATCTGTGAAGTGATGCTCGTTAAAGCTCCAACAAGAATCTATCTAGTTTAAGCAACATGAGACTATTGTAATACTGGTGCATAATAAGGAAGGTCTTTTTCTTTACTGGAATGATCCACAGAAACCAACAAGGATCAGCATAGCTCAACCAACCCCACACAAGAGTCAGTCATTAATGAGTTGAAGCAGCATGGCGGATCAAAGTTTGACTACCTAACAATAGCGATAGAGAGTAGTTGGGAGCCAAGGGGCATGTTATGGCAAAATCAAAAGATTAAAGATTCAACAAAAGGTGAGAAGATGTAGCATCTACAACGGCTTCTATTAGGATGTCGAAGGAATAAGTGGGGGAGAATGTTACAGACAAAAAATATAAATAAGATATTTGATGTAATGCTCATGTTTGTCCATGTCATTTAGTTTTTTACATACTTTATACAGTAAGCAGCGGGCTTACAGTAGGCTTGGCAGCCCTTGTTTGGTTAACTTTCATGGTCAATTTTAGCTTATAAATAAGAGTTGTCATGTAGGTACTTATGGGGACTTTGGTCTGTAATGGACCATTATCCTTTATGTGCAACCATTCAAAACTTGTAAAGTCCATGGTTGTAATTTGTATTGGCTATATAAAGTATTTTCTAAGGTGGTTGCTTGTCGATCCCATAGGAAATGTTTCCTCTAACCATTTTCTCTTTTGTAGGTGCTAACTTAGGAAGTTTCGGGGAGGCTAACCTTTATAAACAAACTCGTAATGGTGCCACACGATTTAGGCAAAACCAGCTAAGTCTGTGATACATAGGCATCTATCTTACCTACGAGCACTACCTTCATTGTCAATCGCTGTAATGAACGCGTAGAACAATTCTACACAATTCAATCTTATCACACGTAGTTTAAAAGCCAATATTTTCATGAGCAACCTGGCTCTAATACCATTGTTAGGAAATTGAGCAGGAATATCACATGCATGGTGGAATAAAAAAAATAAAATAGGTTTTCCACATGCATCAAGTCATCATACAAAAGTTGATGCACGAAAAACTTACAAAAATGATAATTGTGATATGTGAGAGATTACTTACCCAAGGAGATCATATATCCCTGAATTCTAGAACCAGATGGAGAGGTTGAAGGAGGTAGTGTCTCTAACTGTATTCACACGATAGATTATTGCAACGATGCTCCTCCAATCACAACTAAAATCTTGCAACTCTTGCATAGAAGATGAGGGAGGGAGGGGAATAGGAAGGGGCGACCAAAGGTACAACCTATTATTTATGTGCTACCCTCTTATTTATAGAGAGCCACCATAAAACTCTAATGGATCCTACCTTAGTGGATATTAGATCACCATTAAATTACCCACTAATCTTGGATTATTATATCTCTATCTAATGATCTCAATTGGCCTCTAACTCGGCCTCATGTAAGGAGGTTATAAATGTTGGGTCTCATCCAATGAGAATAGGGGCTAATTGGATAACTCATATTTAATCCTCTACTCGATGAAATATTCACCATATATATGTGACCCTCTAGGCCCAACACCGAGCTGACCGTGAGTCCTCCCTATCAGAACTTTTTTCGGCTCAGTGAATTATTATCTCATAATAATTCACTCAACTCATCGATTATGAACGTATTATACCACTACATCATAATCCCTAGACGGTATAGGGGATCTAATACATTGGACCTATCTATCCTTAGTTACCATGTATTTATAGTCTCTTATACATCTGATATCTCAAAGACCATATATTAGGCATGGTACTCAGGCCACATATAGAACCCACCGAGTCTTGCTCTAATGGGATTCTCTTGGATAACTCTTTCACTCTTAATTTGAAGAAACTAATCAGGGATTTGTTTGAGTGACAATACATGAGATATCTATCTCATGATATCGAGAGTGAATGATCCTTTATTGACACTCAATAGTCTTTGTAAGGTTAACTACTAATTCTGATAACCAATTGTATCATATTTAAAACTTTCAATATATGTAAGTCTGATAGCAGAAAAGAGTACTCAAACAAGGCATCTTTTGTGTCTTAAGTCTAAGAACCAGATGCACAACTGGACTATGAAATTACTGTCTGACGTTATGTATCATTAACTACATAGCATTTCGTAAGTGGATTAATCAATGAACTTATTCTTGATATCTCTCCTTTTAAGTAACCTATGACCAGAATTATTTAAGATTTATATTTAAAAGTGAATCGATCTCGTTATCGTGATATCATGATCTGATTTATATTGCATACAACCAAAAACTTCATAATATATATATATTCAATATATAATATAATATAAAAATATAATAATAATAATATATAATATATAATATGTCATGATTACTCACGCACCAACATTAGCAACCAAGTGAATCCATCAAGATTTTGATGCATTAGCATCATCTGGAAACCATTAGCACACATATGACTGCAAGAAATGCTACTGCAATTTGGCTTGGAAGACGTCACCTTCTAAGAGAACAAGTGTGTCATCAGGAAGAAGGTGACATGTGTATTGCACTTTGTTTAGAGCCCACGGCAGCTGCCTTTTTTACTTGTCCCCGTGCAGAATCAGTAGCAGTGCCCAACAAAAGAATAAAGAGAGAAAGGAAGTGAAGACAGCGACGGGAAAAGCAAAGCCAGAGATAACACCCAGTCATCCACCCCAACGTTGACACCAGGAAGAAGAAGACAAAGGAGGGCAAGCATCTTTTGACAGCAGCAAACACAGAAGACCTCCATCGGCAAATGAATGGTTCAAGTGAACAAAATGGTGACCGATAAGAAATGTGGTGGGCAGCGGCCATTAATACCTCACGTTGTTTGGTCACCTAATCGTTTGTGTTGTTCCACAAGAAACCGTGTAGAGCACCAAATCATAAGATAGTTTGTTTACTTTCAATGGAACGCAAGTCTGCACGCATGTTTTTACTTTTCTTGCGCTGTTTATGAACCACTGATGAAGCTTTAGGAGTAGAAATAATGAATCATGCATCGATCCCAATATATATCAACCCCAATTCATAATGAATTGATCACCAATTATAAGATAACACATATGAGCTTGGACACAAATTCAACCAAAGAAACTAATGTTTAATATGTTGGCTTTTATGTAGAACTTCAGGAAAAAGAAGAGAGAATAGTAAAAGACACCAGGAGTACTTTCAATCAGTAGTCCGTAATATCTTGGAATGAACCAAGAGCACCTATTTATATTGATTAAAAGACAGAATATAGATATTTTAAAATATTAAAAATCTATCACATCTAAATAAATCTTACCCTCATCTAAACTAATCACATCTTCATCTAAATTAGATTTAGATTTAAATCTTTATCTAATCCTAACTACTTAACTTTATCTTAACTACTTGGATTATTTCTAACACACCCCCTTAATTCAAGTAATTATAATTTAAAATTATTTTCAAAGAAATACTTTCTTCGTCAAAATTTTTGTGAAGACGTTGACAAGCTGATCTTTGTTGCTGCAGCGGCTGTCTTATGTTTTTTCTCTGTCCATAGATCTTTGAAAACTTCTGACCTGAAATATTTTATCGTTTCTCTTGATATTTTTCTCTTCGGTAGTCATCTTTAATGATATGATGAAGACTCTATATTTGTAGGATTGAATCCCTTTATATGCGGAAGCTTTATCTTTCTTTTTTTTCTCTTAGCTTTCTTCACATCATCATAAACTTCTACCAACCCTATATGTATACTTTTATTGTTGTCCTTGGAGTTTAGAGCCTCACCCCTTTTCTATACATGTGTATCATCAATATTATAACCTGCATCATCTGAAATAGTTTGCATAGATCCACACAAATTTATATAATCATTATTTTTTATGTCATAATGTTAATTCATCAGTAGGAGTAACAAAATCTGAAAATAATAAAGCAAACATTTTATTTTTTGTCATCCTTGCAGTTGCTATCAATTTATCGATTTTCTTATCATAAATTAGGCATTTTTCATCATAAAAAATAACATAATATTCTTTTCTCATTAGTTGTCCTTTACTAATGAGATTTTGTTTTAAATCAAGAATAAATAATATATCATCAATAATTTTTTTACCAAACTTTGTGTTCACATAAATTGTTCATTTTCCTTTTACTTAACCTTTTCTATAGAACTTTAGGGAGAAGGAGAAGAGTAGAGGACATCAGGAGTGCTTTCAATCAGCTGCAATGCTTTGAGATGAACCAAGAGCACCTATTTATATTGATTAAAAGACAGAATATAGATATTTTAAAACACTAAAAAATCTATCACATCTAAATAAATCTTACCCTCATCTGAACTAATCACATCCTCATCTAAACTAGATTTAGATTTAAATCTTTATCTAATATTAACTGCTTAATTTTATCTTAACTACTTCGATTATTTCCAACATAATAACCCATGCATCATCGAGGCCACCTTTCAAACCTAATCAAACTCTCTTGTGAATGACGGATATCCTCTTGGTGGGTTGCATGTAAACGTAAATGAATTAAATGTAGCACCATTTAATGTTTACTTTCCGGAGATCATCCATAAAAACTTGCACAAGTCAAATTGAAATCTGGAGTGTTTGAGGAATAACAAGATCGCATCTTGATCAGATATGGAGTATGTATGATATCATCTAATCCATCCTGCTGAGGACCTAATAAACAAACTATCAATTACCCGCATGCAGTGCATGAATCATGTACGGACACCTGCTCTGATCTAACCACACCGACAGAAATCGATATCCACCAAAGGAAGTCAGTATTCCAGTTGGAGTGTTTCAATTATTCTGCTGCTTGTTGAAGAATGTTCTTCTTCTGGAATTAATAATATGTCACTCTCGTGTGTTCTGATTCTGAAAGAAACAGGCAATGGCAAAAGAGACGGGAAAGTTTGATGAGTGTTTCTTATTTTTTCGCCTTGTGTTTGATCAGTCCTCTCATATATAGAGTGCAATCCAAGCTACTTCTTCTTTTTTCGCCTTGTGTTTCTTATGGTTCCTCATTCTTCTGTGGAAATGGTCCATGCTGCTGTTACCCATGAACGTAAGGATGCGGTTGCGTACTTCTTGTCAGCAGTGGGGAGGAAAGAGAGAGCTGTATATATTAGTCGGGTAGCGGAGGAGTGTTGAGATGAGAATAAAGTAAGGCCCTGGCAATGGGTCACCACTGCTGCAGCAAGCAGAAGGTGAGGAGGGGCCTGTGGTCTCCTGAAGAAGACGAGAAGCTGATCCAGTACATCACCTCCCATGGCCACAGCTCCTGGAGCACCGTCGCCAAAGAAGCAGGCAGGCCTCTCTCTCTCTCTCTCTCTCTCTCTCTCTCTCTCTCTCTCTCTCTCTCTTGTGCTGATGATGATAGCTTTGTGATTGGGAGTTCAGGGTTGCAGAGGTGTGGAAAAAGTTGCAGGCTGAGGTGGATCAATTACTTGAGGCCAGATCTAAAGAGGGGATCCTTCTCAGCAGGAGAAGAAAGAATTGTGATAGATGTTCACAGGATCTTAGGCAACAAGTAGAGTGAACCCTAATGCCTTTTATGACCACAAATGATATATTTATTTGTACTGTATAGGAGATCAAGATCATCTTAACTGCGTATGTGTGCATATTGATTATCTTTCTCCCTTCAGGTGGGCTCAGATTGCGAAGCATCTCCCTGGAAGAACAGACAATGAGGTGAAGAACTTCTGGAACTCATGCATAAAGAAGAAGCTGATAGCCCAAGGATTGGATCCGAAGACTCATAACCTAATCCCTGCTGCTGCTCGATCGAATGGTGCCAATTCAGCTGAGCCTCCTCGATTCCGCTATACCCAAACCTCTACCTGCACGCCCTTCACAATTAGCTCATCCATCAGAAGCTTCGATGATATGAACAACTCGATGGACATGAATCCACCTCCTTCTTTCCATGAGACGGCAGCAACTGTGTCCAACTTGTACCAAGACATCCATGTCTTGATGAGCTTCGAGGATCAGAATTGCTTTTCTTCTTCTACTTCCTCCTTGGACCACACAAACATAGCCTCCTCTTCATTTCATCAACCTGGTTTCGTTGATGATTGTACATGGGATAGTACTGTTGAGCCCTTGCAAGCCCTGAAGCAAATTGAGGTAGGACATGAACAAGGGGTTGATCAACTGCAAGTGCAACCCTCAGTGTGCAGGATGTTCTTCAATGAGGCCAATAAGAAGGGGCCTGTGATGGAAATCTACGACGGCAACAGTGGCGCCGGCGCAACCTTCGATCTTGAGATGCTGGAAAACGCATGGCTGCCTTGTGGAGAGCTTTCCGGTGGGAGCTTCATGGATCAATTGCAGTGGGATTATTGGGTCTGATTTCTTAAGCTCCATGGAGAACAACTTCAGATCTGGAAGATGATCTCAGAATGTGCATTCATCTGTGAACGCTTTTCAAATATACCTGACATTGCCTATTTCTGTTCCCTACAATAAATTTTGATGGAAATTTATCCATATTCACCATCTTTTGTACCCTCCAATCATAGAAATAAATGAAGGTTAGAAAGTTTGCTGTCCTTTTCTGAGAGAAAAAGGTTGCTGGTGATTCTATTTTGGTTGCATGCATATAATTCAAATCTGTCTGTCCAATTATACAACATTCTTTTTGAACATCTACAGCATATTGGAATGATCTTGATCTTGGCACATTAATCATTTTGGCCTGACAAAAGTATGCTGAACTTTTTCTTGCTTTCTTGTTTTCATTTTTCAGTAATAATTAAACAAGAAGTTGAAGAAAGAGAAAAAAAGCAAAAGAGAATACTATAAAGAGCCAAGATTACCCAACAGACCAAGTGATGCAGGCAGCCAGAGTGCAAGTTGCAAATATCAATAGATTGCATATGTTATTAGCTATGGACTAATTCCAAATTACATGCATTCATTTTACATATGAAACTATAGCTATTCTAAGTATGATTCATTTGATTAATTACTAGTTAATAGAAAATTGTTCTGTAGTTATCTCATACCATGAAATATACAACATCAAAAGCAAGTTTTATGTTCCTATTTCTCTTAATGCTGTTCGATATTTCCAATGTTGTATGAGATTAGATTAACCAAAAGTGACATACAAAAGATAAGAACCACAGGTTGTTCTTTTTGAGAGGATACAAGTTCTTAATTTTATGTGAAAACTTCAATGATGGACACAAACCAATGCTTTGTGTTTGAAATCTTCCAAAAGTATCCTAAAAGTAACATTAAAATACCTCAATATAACTCTTCAGAGATTACAAGTTATTTTTCTTCATAGAGTAAAACCCACTGCTTTCTGCACCAAACAACAGTTATAGAATTGCAACAACTGTGAACTGGAAAATACATCATGGTCCAAGATCTCCATTTTAATCAAGATTGAGGACAAAATTATATAATATAAAAATCACATACTTTTTCTCATTAAAGCTTCTTCTTCCTGCTCAAGATAAGTCATTGCTAAAGCTCCTATTTTGCTATGTGTGCTACCAAGTTAATTATATTAGATAGTTGAAATTAGCTTATAGCAAACCATATATGCTCTTATTTATCTTTATAAACACACTAAAAATTCATATCAACATCATTGCAGAAAATATAGTCGATAAGTATAATCCCTACAAAATAAAAAGTCTCAGAGGGCTACTGATCATAACAAGGTTGTCAAAGAGGAGATCCACCTTATATGCCTAAATTGTGGTATAATGTTTCAGATATATGTTCTCTTACAGCTATACCAGTTCGCCATGGGAGATGGGAAGGTTTATTTAGTGCTATTAGGCTGAGGAGAACGTACTTGGCGTTCATATGTAGTTGGAGCCGCAGCATTGCACGATGGAAAGGAGGAGTTTGATGCGTGTTGCTGTGGCAAATATAGTGAGTAGGGTTGGAGGTATTGTGTCAGCATGATTGAAGAGCTAATGAAATCAAATGTTGAAAAAGATAAGATTAAGCTAGTATTTCGATATAATTTCTCCAACTAAACGAAGAAATCACGTAGGTTTGATGAGGAAAATCCTCACCTGTATAATTGATGATGAATCAATGAACTTAATGGGCATTTTCATTACTATTTTCTATTTTAACATAAGAGAGATTAATTTTCTTCTTTATTCACTGTCAACGACAGCTTCTATCACCGTTTGTCTATGGACAACCCCGCTGCGAAACCGCAGATACCCAAGGGTCATCCGCCACCACCCTCCCGGACATCCTCTGCTTCCTTTGCTCTGCTCTCCTCATCGATGTAAATCTCCTTCTCCAGCAAGAGACAAGCGCCGCTCATGATGCTATCAACGATGCCCGCTCTTCTCCTTTACCGATGGTAGCCCTCTGAGGTCCAGCGACCTGGGAAACCATCCTCTTAGTCATCTCCACCGTGCTACCAAATCTGTCAATTCTTCCTTCTTCAATATCAAAATTTCAGTAGCCAGCACAGCCCTTCTGCTGCACATGGTCGGCAAACTTGCCTCCTTCCTCTCTATCAGTGGTCGCTCCCCTACTTCTCTCACCATAGAAGTGTTGTAGCCCACACAGCAACATTGGCGAATGACCAATTTCTTGATCGGTAGTCGATCCACTCCTCCTTCCGCTGCTCTTCCCCGTTCGTCTCGCAGGGTTGTCATTATAATCATTGTAGTCGTTGTTGACTCCACCATCAGCCTTCGTAGGGGCCATATTCTACCAGATCTGTTGCTCCTCCTCTGCCCGCAGGACATCCTTACGCGTCGCCCTTCTCCACTCATAGTAACCTCGCGTCGGCAACTATAGTACTAGAGCAGTAGAGGCGACGCGCCCCACCTCTCTACTCAATCGTGACCAGATCTGATCTCTAGCCAACTGCTCCTTCCCCTCCCAGTAGTGCCCTCCTGCTGCCACAGCTGCTTCCAGTTGGCCGCCTGACGCCTCTTCTTCCTCCCTTGCCCATTGTCTAGTGACAGCTTCTGCTCCATCTATTTTGTTGTGCCTACCCCGTGCCAGATCTTCTCTTCCTACCATGCCAGCATCCTCCTTCTTAGCCAGGCTTACATAGCCATCAAAGTCAACTGCCATTGAATCTTCAACATGGTTGACAACATAGAGGTCACCTTCCTTTATATTCATTGGTATCGGTTCAAGATCTGCGTCCTTCACGGGAGCTTGATCTTACAAGGACATAATAGTCTGATATAATCAAATTTTCGAACTTGGCTCCAATAGAATCGTTTGCTTTTTCTTAGCCAGGCTAACATCATCATCAAAGTCAACCACCGTCAGATCCTCACTGCAGTTGATAACACAATGACTTCCTTCTCAGCTAGGCTGACATCACCGTTAAAGTCAATCGCCATCAGGTCTTCACCATAGTTAATAATACAACGGCTTCCTTCTCAGCTAGGCTGACATCGCTGTCAAAGTCATCCATCATCAGGTCTTCATCGCAGTTGATAAAATAGTGACTTCCTTCCCTCATATTCATTGTCATCGATTCAAGATCGGCATCCTTAATTCAAGTTAGATGTCCTTACAAGAACTCGATCTTACGGGAGCATGATAGAATATAGGATTAAGTTATGATTTAGATATGATTTCTCCAACTGAATGAGAAAATCACATAGATTAATTAAGTAAAACCAACATATCTTCACCTGTATAAATTGATGATGAATCAATAAAAGACATTTTTCACTTTCTATTCCTATTTAAACAAATGTAATTGTAACTTACTATTTCAACAAATGTTATTGTAACTGTCAGTAGAAGAGCTAAACCAGGAAGGACATATAGCTCAAGGAAGGGAATGAGTCTATTTTTGCTTCAACTCAGAGGCAATGACTTATGGATGATTTCAAAAGTTGGAAACGAAACAAGAGTTGATAAGACCATATGTGGTCCTATATTGATTGGAGAGTTGGAGAACTAGGACCTAATAAAGAGCATTTTTCTCTGATAGATCTCTTTTGGGATCCATTTGGAGAGGGTAAAACCATCAAAACCAGCCATCATTATTGCGAGTTAGTTGAGTCAAAAGAAATTGTTCATCCTAGTATACACCACCTTTAGGAAAAGAGTTAACTTTAGCTTTCTATTAGGCTTTGGTTCTCCAACACTCTGACCAATATATATATATATATATATATATATATATATATGACCAACTTTGATCAATATGATAGAGCTATGTGATTGATAAATCGACTCCACATGATCGACACATCAATTTCGCGTGAAAGACAGGTAGCACATGGTCGTTGATGCATCATTTTCCTAGAAGGACATTTTAGCTCCATATGATCAATCTGACGAAGTCACTTAGCCGACGACTCATTGCTACCTTAGCATATTACAAAGTCCCTCGAAGGTAAAGCTAGTTGGTTGTGACTATTGAATACCACATAAAGTGAAGTTATGTGATCTCAAATTCAACCCAAGCTGATCGAACTCCCTACTCCTATTACTACATGAACCGCGTAATAAGCGAGTGTATTTGTCCTAAATAATCCACGTATAGGCATACTAAACATCCTAAGTCCAACTTGTCAACTGATGTAAGCTTTGAGGGGGCATTATCAAGAGTGCTCTCAATATAGTTTTGTAGGGTTTGAATGTTACTAAGAGAAGTTTTTCACCTTAACATCAACTCAAAAAAGAAACTCGATTGAATCGTAATCAATTTCTAGCTCAGACAAACAAAATTCACTCTAAAGGAGGGTCGATAAACATATCTCAAGGAAACTTCATAGATTGAATCTTGAGGATCCAAATCTGAATGAATGGGTCAACTCTGATGATGTCGAATGCCTCTTTGTACTAATGCTTCCGGGCCAGGGGGCAGGTCGGGGTATGGATCGATCCAAATCCCTAACCCTAACTTCTTATGACGAGTCTTCCAAGACTCAAAACTTTTATTCAACCACCTCTATATCATCAACCTACACAACCAACCACTACAACAACAATTGTTTGTTCCTTCCGAAACCTTGCACACTCTAGTCCAACAGGTATTGATTGCTTCATTCACTCCAGTATTCCCTGCCCTCATTCCACCACCAGTTCTAATTCCAAGCCTGGCTACTGGGTCTCGCCAAGCTCAGTTAAAATATATTCCCTTCATCCAGCAAAACCAAATCCCCTAATCAGTCGATCGTAAAGATATGATTGGGAACTTTTGTCGACCATATCTTTTAAATGGTCGATGCTGTTGTTACTCATGAACGTAAAGATATGGTTGGGTACTTTTGTCAATCCAAGCTGCTTCTGCTTCTGCTTCTTTTAGAGGAGGTTATTGTTTAAAACCTACTTCTTATTATTTATAATATCTTAAAATATTAATAAAAATATTTTTTTCATTCATAACCCCTCTATTTTCACTTTTCCTCTCTCTTTTTATTATTATTTTTTCTTCTTTCGTTTCCCGCGTGCGCACTCTCCAACGACAGATCCTCCCCACTGGCCGCGCACACTACTGACCCCCACCGTTACTCCCCACCGCCCATTGCCGCCTATCACCACTCACAGTCATGCCCTCACTACCCGTTGTCGTCGATCGTCGGTCTCAGCTTGCCCACCTCTTGTCGATCTTCCGCTGACGCTGTCGCCGTTGGCTCTGCTGACTACAGAAGAGGAGGAAGTTGCTGTCACTGATCGCTGGCCTCAGCCTGTCCACCTATCGGCTATCTTCTGCTGATGCCGTAGTCGGCTCTGCTGGTTGTGGAAGAGGAGGAAGCGTTGTCGTCAATCGCCAACCCTAGGTTGCACGCCTGTCGTCGATCTTCCGCTAATGCCCTTGCTATCAACTTTGCTGGCTATGGAAGAGGAGTAAGACGCTATCGTTGATCGCCTGCCCTAGCTTGTTCGTTTCCCTTCGATCTTCTACTGACACCGTTGTCACCGGTTCTACGGCCTGCCGAAGAGGACGAAGAAGAAGAGGAGAGAGAAAGGAAGATAAGAAAAAAGAGGAAGAAGATGATGATGATGAGAATATTTTGATACATTTATAAGAGATAGTTTATATATATTAAAATTATTAAAAATAAAGATTGTAATTAATAATCTCCCTTTCAAATGGTCCATTCTGCTGTTACACGTGAACGTAAAGATATGGTTTGGTACTTCTGTCAGCAGTGGGAGGAAAGAGAGAGCTGTATAAATTAGTCAGGGAGTGGAGTGTTGAGATGAGGATAAAGCAAGGCCCTGGCCATGGGTCACCACTGCTGCAGCAAGCAGAAGCTGAGGGGCCTGTGGTCTCCAGAAGAAGTCGAGAAGATGATCCAGTACAACACTTCCCATGGCCACTGCTGCTGGCCCACTGTCGCCAAAGATGCAGCCAGGCCTCTCTCTCTCTCTCTCTCTCTCTCTCTCTCGCTCTCTTGTGGTGGTGATGATTGTGATTGGGAGTTCAGGGTTGCAGAAGTGTGGAAAGAGTTGTAGGATAAGGTAGAGCAATTAGAGGCCAGATATAGAAAGAGGGGATCCTTCTCAGCAGTAGAAGAAAGAATTGTGATAGATGTTTCACAGGATCTTAGGCAACTAGTACAGTGAACCCTAATCTCTTTTGCAGAACCTGCCTGCCTATTTATTTGTAGTGTTTAGGAGATCAAAATCATATTAATTGTGTATGTGTGCATATTAATTCTCTTTCTGGGCTCAGATTGCCAACATCTCACGAGGTCAAGAATTTCATACATAAAAGACAAGCTGATAGCCGTACCATTATACTCAGATTTCTTCCTATGGTTATTTTAAAATTTTTATTAAAATTAAATTTGTTAAGATATTTCATTGGATCAAGAGGTGAAATATATTAAAGGTGAAAGGATCTCTTGGAAAAGAATGAAATATCTCTTGGAAAAGATATTTCATTGCAAAAGATATATTTAAAAAACCAACTTCAATAGAAGGAGCAATGAATACAAAGTTCATGATGATTACTCTAGCAAATACTTCAAAAAGTATTTGATAATGTGGATAAAAAGAAAAGATATGACATTACTTCTTTGACTATTCTTATAATCCTAACAATCAAGATGATAAGATAAATTTTATTATGTTTATGAAAGATATGAATACGAGTCACTTGAATATTACTATAATCTTAACAATTAAGGTGATAATATAAGTTTTGTTAAAAAAGAAATGAAAACTATATTATGCTAATGACTTATAATAAGTAGATAGGAGATCAATTTATGACATGATAGCTATGAAGCTTCAAATCATATATATGGCATAAAAGAACTATTTTCTGAAATAGATACACCTTATTTCATCAACATTTTACTTGGTGGTCTATAAAATTCTTTTAGACTTAATAATAACAAATAATTATGTATTTCATATATTTATTATATTCTCATATGAAAAATAATATTATGATCTTGGGATAATTTCTTTAAAAAATATAATATTGAGATGAAAGATATAGCTCTTTCAATTCATGATAAGAATAAAATATTAATCTTACATGTGAAAATAATGAAAAATAAAATATTTTCTCTATATTTATATTTTTTTAATTAGTTAAATTCTTTTAAAACTAATATTAAAAATAATTCTATATTATGATATTTTAGAGATTCTAATTAAATTTTGAGATTTTAAAACTCGTCGAGAATTGTCATCATTCATCAAAATGATATGAAACATGCATCTGGGAATAATAAGATCGTATATTGATCTGTGTATGATATCATCTAATCCATCCTGCTGAGTACCTAATCAAACTATCAATTACCCGAATAAAAATAAAAGTGCATGAATCAGGTACCGACACCTGCTCTGATCTAACCACACCGACAGAAGTCGATATCCACCAAAGGCAGTCAGCATTCCGGTTGGACTGTTTCAATTATTCTGCTGCTTGTTGAAGAATGTTCTTCTTCTGGAATTAATATTGTTTCACTCTCATGTGTTCTGATTCTGAAAGAAACAGGAAATGGCAAAGGAGATGGGAAAGGTTGATGAGTCGTGATTAGTCCTCTCATATATAGAGTGCAATCCAAGCTACTTCCCCTTCTTCTTTTGCCGTGTGTTTCTTATGCTTCCTCATTCTTCTGCGGAAATGGTCCATGCTGCTGTTACACATGAACGCAAGGATGTGGTTGCGTACTTTCTGTCAGCAGTGGGGAGGAAAGAGAGAGCTGTATGTATTAGTCGGATAGCGGAGGAGTGTTGAGATGAGGATAAAGGAAGGCTCTCGCCATGCAAGCAGCAGGTGAGGAGGGGCCTGTGGTCTCCTGACTCTCTCTCTCTCTCTCTCTCTCTCTCTCTCTCTTGTGTGCTGATGATGATAGCTTTGTGATTGGGAGTTGAGGGTTGCAGAGGTGTGGAAAGAGTTGTAGGCTAAGGTAGAGCAATTACTTGAGGCCGCCAGATCAAAAGAGGGGATCCTTCCTCAGCGGAAGAAGAAAGGATTGTGATAGATGCTCACAGGATCTTAAGCAACAAGCATAGTGATGTCTTTTGAAGAACCTGCATGCCTTGGATTTACTTGTATTGTTTAGGAGATCAATATCTTCTTAATTGTGTATGTGTGCATGTTGATTCTCTTTCTCCATTCAAGTGGGCTCAGATTGCCAAACATATCCTCGAAAGAACACAATGATACTTACCAGAAAAAAAAAAGAAAGAACACAATGAGGTAAAGACAAATATTATACCCGGATTTCTTCCTATGGTTATTTTGAAAATTTTATAATCAAAATTATGTTAAAAATTAGGTAACGGTATTTTGATAACTTGACTTAGATATGTTACTACGCTTGATTAAAAGTGGAGGTGGTGATTTAATGGAAATTCTAATTGGATTAGGAGTGCAAATTAAGTAAAGTTAGTTTGATTAAGACACCTACTTAGATGTGGGTTACAAGTCTGTGGATGAGGTAGGCTGCTCATACTATAAATATACGTGTGGCAGGCACCCACCCTCTTCTCTCAGGTCGGTGGCGGAGAAGATACCGGGAGAGAGGAGAGGGTGGTGAACATCACCATCGCCGGTAGGGACCCTTCTCCATGGCTTGAACACACTTTTGTTCCTTTGATTAAACTCTCTATCTTTGTATCAATTTATTTAGATATAGTGTTCTGCCAACCAGCCCTTGCACCATATCGAATCTTCCATTTCATCCTCCTAGTATGTTTGGTCTGCTATCTTATGATTGTGTACTTGATTAATTAAGTTGATGATACAATTATATGATCATACGATGATATGATGTGATCCAGATATGATAAAATGACTTGGATGGTCCCTGTTAATTATAGGAGGGCCAATACACTATAAGATGATTCATTTTGAGGATTAATAGTTTGTCAAATGTGAGAAATATCATTGGGAGTAATATATCCCTGTTGTGACAGGTAAAAGACAACATCACTCTATCCATTGTTGGAGTAGGATATAAGTTTTCTCTATCCACTATTGAGAGATAAAATTATCTCGGTAGAGTAATATCTCTAAATTTGCTATTGGGATAATATACTACCAAAATGATGATGACATAATATACCATGGATAATTGGATTTTGTATATACTATATTGCATTAGTGTATATAAATAATAATTTGATCATTCTGGTTCCAATGTTAGGACAAGTATACATCAAATATTTGATTGGAATGTGGAATCTTGTATGCATGACTAACTTTAATTATGGATTATATTGCATGAAAGCATATTGAATGTGTTCTTATGATCTATTTATGATCCCTGATTACTCCAATAATTTCGTACTCTTATTTATTATTACCTAATTCACATATCATACATATAATTAAATTTATCATTTAATCAACATATTGTTATTACCTTTTTCTTTGATCTTTATTCTCTTTTGGGCATTTGTGTTCACCCAAAAGGATTTCTGCAAACGACAATGTAAATTGTTTCTAGATTGTACGGTGATAGTTTCAAGTTTGTGAAACGCCGGAATCTATTGTTAGGGGAGCCTCCGAGATGAGATGATAGTTAGGTAATCGATAAATCTGATAATTGTTTTTAAGATTATATTAAAAAAAATATTTATATACAATTTCTATGTAATGGATTTTTTTGTAAAGGGACTCACACACGATATAATTTTCTTGACATATGAGTTAATTTGTAGACAATCTTTGGATCCAAAGACACTTAACTTAATCCTGCTTCTCCTCGATGGAATGGTGCCAATTCAGCTGAGCCCTCCTCGATTCCGCTATGCTCAATCCTCCATCTGCACGCCCTTCACAATTAGCTCATCCATCAAAAGCTTCGATGATATGAACAACTCTATGGACTTGAATCCACCTGCTTCTTTCCATGAAACAGTAGCACCTGCTTCTTCTTCTTCTTCTTCTTCTTCTTCTTCTTCTTCATGGATCAACGGCAGTGGGATTATTGGGTCTGATTCCTTCCTTATGCTCCATGGAGAACAACTTCAGATCTGGAAGATGATCTCAGAATGTGCATTCATCTGTGAAAGCTTATAGCCTATTTCAGTTCCCCACAATAAATTTTGATGGAGATTTATTCATATTCACCATGTTGTGTCCCCTCCAATCATAGAAATAATAAATGAAGGTTAGAAAAGTCTGCCTTCCTTTTTTGAGAGAAAAAGGTTGCTGCTGATTCTATTTTGATCGTATGCATATAATTCGAGTGCCTGTCTGTCCAATTATACAACAAGCTTTTCCAACATCTACAACATATTGGAATGATCTTGATCTTAGCACATGAATCAGTTTGGCCTGACAAAAGTATGCTGGATCTTTTTCTTGCTTTCTTGTTTTCAATTTGCAGTAATAATTAAACAAGAAGTTAAAGAAAGAGAAGAGAGCAAAAAAAGCATACAAGAAAGTCAAGAACAAGTCATGCGAGCACTCAAGAGAACAAGTTGCAAATATGAATATATTTATTGCATATGTTTTTTGGCTATGGACTGATTCCATATTACTTGCATTCATTTCACATATGAAACTATTGCTATTCCAAGTATGGGTCATTTGATTAATTACTAATTCATGAGAAATTACCTTGTAATTATCTCATATCATGAAACATGCGACATCAAAAGCAAGTTTAATGTTCCAAATCTCTCTTAGTGCTGTTTGATATTTGCAATGTTCTATGAGATTAGATTAATTAAAAGTGTTAAGTACAAAAGATAAGAACCACAGATTGTTATTTTTGAAAGGATACAAGTCCTCAATTTTAAGTGAAAACTTCAATGATGTACACAAACTAATGTTTTTTGTTTGAAATCTGCCAGAAGTATCATAAAAGTAGCACTAAAATACCTCAATGCAACTCTTTAGAAATAATGGGTGACAAGCTATGTTTCTTCAGAGCAAAACCTACAGCTTTTTTGCACCAAACAACAGTTCTATAATTGCAACAACTGTGAACTGGAAAATACATCATGTTCCAACATCTTCATTTTAATCAAGATTAAGAACAATATTATATACCGTAAAAATCACATTTTTTTTCTCATTATAGTTACTCCCTCCCGCTCAAGATAAGTCATTGATATATTTTGCTTTGTGTGCTACCAAGTTAATTCTATTAGATAGATGAAATTAACTTCTAGCAAACCACATATGCTCTTATTTACGTTTACAAATACACTAAAAATTCATATAATAACCATTTGGAATCTCTAATATCATTGCGGAAAATACAGTCGATATGTATAATCCCTAAAAAAATTAAAAGATATGTATAATCCCTAAAAAATTAAAAGTCTCAGAGAGCTACTGATCATAACAAGGTTGTCTAAGAGGAGATCCACATTATGACCAAAGTGTAGTGTAATGTTTCAAATATATGTTCTTACAACTGCACCGGTACGCCATGGGAGATTGGAAGGTGCATTTAGTACCCTTAGGCTGAGAAGAACGTTCTGCAGTTGGAGCCACCCACCCATTGCAAGAAGATGGAAAGGAGTTGATGCATGTTGCCATGGTGGATTGAACGACTTAGGTTGAAGGTATTGTTTCAGCATGATTGAAGAACAAAAGAAATCTCATGCAATTAAATAAAGTAGAGCCTTCGAAAACCTACCTTTACTTTTACTTCAAAATTTTTGTAGGATCTTGACGGGGGATAAGCCATACCTGCCAACACCTGTGGATGATTGATCCTACATTAGTTGAAGAGAGAGAATCAAGACATGATAAAAAAAGAGCCTCAAGTGACTTTTTTTCACTCATCTTAGAGCGGATCTACCTCCTAGGATTTCTACCTATTGACCAAAATAATTCTTTATTGATTGCTCATAAAAAAATTTACAACCTTATTTATAATGCTCACTCTTAACTAAAAATAATCAAGGTTTACAATTTTGACCTGTACCACTCGTACCGGTCCGTCAGGTTGCCAATACACAAATCGCCCGCTATCGGACGGTTCCACCAAAAATCGACCATCGACGATCAATTTCGACCATCAGCGACCAATTGAAGAAAGAAATCTATCGCTGATAATTGATTAAGGGAGAAGTCAACCATCGACGATCGATTGAGCGAGAAAAAAAGAAGAAGAAGAAGAAAAGAAGAAAAGAGGAGAAGAATACCTAACGCATGCAAGGACCGCGCCGCCTCGCCATCGTCGCCAGCGGTGGCTAACACCCCGCCATCGTCATGACACTTTTTCTCCCGCGCGGGGAGAAAGATTGAGGCGACGTCGCCCCTTTTCTCTTTTTATAATATTTTAATATATTTAATATTATATTATATAATATTATTATAAAATATTTATATTATATTTTAATATACCAGGCGATATGCACCATGCATACCGTCTGATACCAAGATGAACTCGGTATACCGGTACAAACCGATAAGTTAAACCTTGAAAATAATAACTAACTCCATCCTAACCGAAGATAAAAACAAACTCTTAACTGACTCGATTGGGCTCACCTGACCCATAATTGACTCCAACTGGACAGACTAACATGACTCAGGTTGAATTAATCATGAAAAGATTGACCCAACTTAACTAGGGTCCTAACACATCCTCAGAAGCTACCATTAGTGCAAGCTATTTGATTCAACAAGGAGACTACACAGCTAGGAATCTTACAGAAGTCAAGAGCCAAAGGTTGGATACTGATAAAAAAAATCATCATAAGAACCCTGTCACACAATAGCCAAATATATATAGGTCACAGTTGTGCTCCTACGTCAAATCCATTTCTTTGGTTCTTAGGACTTGGATCATAAACTAATGCAATCATAGAAAACCTGTGGTGAAATATGAATTGATTGCTCAGACTAATTCTTTTTCCTTGTCTTCATTTAGGCACACCATGTTCCCAGCTCCATGTCAATGGAAACTCATAAGAACAATTCCACTTTGAAAGTGAATGTAATGGAACTGTCCCATTCAGGTTATTACCTATGTTCAGAAACAAGCATAACATAATTCAAGTTAAAAGAACTGATGATGCAAAGGAAAGTAGTTCTTACATAAACACAAACTACATTTCTTCCTCAATCCACCATCGAGTGCTTTGATTAACAAAATATTTACTTGTGTTATCTAAACCCCAAGAAGCATCTTTCTGGATCAAGAGGCTTGTTGGGTTTATCATGCTAAATAAATACTTATTGAACGACAACAGCAGAGCATGTAGACCAAAGGATAGCAGTAGAAAAAATGCTCATTTCTTTACTTTTTTTTTTTGAGAAGCAGAAGGATCATTCCAGATTTTAGTATTTGAAAAGCATGGCACTAGTATTCTTTCTTGCCAAAGTTCTTGCACCAAAGCTGTGAAGGAATTGGGCGAACAGGGTAATGAGGCCGTTGCTGCAAGATAAAAACAAGATGCAATGACATTATTCTTCTGTTTGTATTAACCAAATTGACATCAGATAAACCAAAATCCAAAAGCATTCAGAGTTGTGGAGAATTACAGTGTTCGAAGAAAACAAAATAGTATGATGTCCTATTTTAAATATTTTGATGGAAGAAATTGTCCTGATATAAGATAAGTTTCTTGTCAAATTCTCAATCTTAAAACAACTGAAAAATCATGATATAGTAACTTCATATAATTAATCTAAATTGCTTGAAGAAATTTTCAAGCATGAAGTAGATGGGAATAAATCTTATCTTGGTATTCTTGTTGCTGTATAATGTAGTGAAGAAACATTGCAGGTGTGCAAAAAAAACCAGACCAGCAATAACCTGGCCTAGACTTGGCTCATTGGGTCGCTAGTTGATCTGTTGGTTCAAACGGGTGGACCACATATTTAATAAAATATTAATATAATAAAACATACGAAATACAGTAATCTGTGTTTCAACTTTAGGCTTCAAATTTGATTTATTCTAAAAAAAAATCCTGATTAATTTCTTTTCATGTTGCAGAGATATCAAAACATATGTTCAAAAGATTTACTATATAATAAAATTGGTATATCTCAAGTAATTTTACTAGATGGCAAGAAAACGAGCACAACCTTGAATAAAGAAAATTATATAGTTGGCATCAAGGATTTTCATCAAATCTTTTCCAATAACATGTAATAAAAATACCATGAAATAATATACTACAGTAGTCTCCCTCCCAACCTCAATTTGTTTTTGAGTTCTGATAGGGTACATTGAGAACAAATCAAGTCATATTGTAAGATCAAATACCAGCCAAAATTCATCAACCAAACAGGCTTACAGGTAAAACCAATTTCATCAAAGACACTAACACAAATTTACAGAAGCACAATAGATAAATCATATGGATTAGTAATGATTGTCAATTAGAGTTAAGAATTTGGAACTGGTGGGACTTCAGCATGAGACCTGCAGGGCTTTGATGATGAGTCATGGAATACTTTGTTAATAGATGTTAGATCCAAGGTTTGCAATACTATATCATACCGCTCAGTACGCTCGGTACATATCGGGCCGATAGAGGACTGGTATGCTCGATACAATCCGGTATCTATCTTAGTATACCATGTGCTAGTATGCTTGGTACAACTCGGTACAGCTCAGTACATACCGTACCAACAGTTGATCGATACATATACGAGATTGTGAACCTACTTAGATCTATGTGAATTCCAAGCAAAGCTAATAGAAGTGTATGTTTAATTTTATTTTTTAGTATGACCTTCCAATTCATGCTCAAGATTCTAAAACAGCATTTGAGGAAGAACTATCTCAAGAGAGGAAAAGAGGTCTGAACTTAAGGACACAATCTGGAGTACGATCTTAGTAAAATTATTATCATGTTTCTTTTTTGCTATTTTAGCTAAAGGGGAGAGGTGAGAAACCACTAAGCAAGACAAAGATAAAAGACAAATCGATAGAGTGAGATTAGCAACAATTCACTTAATTCACATTGCAACTAGTATACGAGACATAAGTCTCCACCAACTACATCAAGATAACAATAATAGACATGAAAGGAGACAGCAACACTTGCATGTATCTGATTGACCTGAATCTCACCAGGTTGAAAATATGCATCAAATCAAAGTCAGTATATCAACACCCAAGTCTTGACATAAATGAACATTATACTAAAATCCAGAATTTTTATTTTTGGCATTAACTTAGATGTTATAATTCTACATTGAATTGTTCTCTGTGTGACCTTTGAATTGATGCCCCAGACTCTCTCTCTCTCTCTCTCTCTCTCTCTCTCTCTCTCTCTCTCTCTCTTAATCCTTACTTCAGAAGACCATATTCAGCATATCATTTACTTTATGTATTAACTTCAATCTCATCTGGATTCCCATTTTTGACATGAACCATCTCCAGAGAGTCCGATTATTCTCATTCTCAGGTGTGGCTCAGCCGACTTCCAAGAAATTGGCAGACCAAAAATGTAACAGACCACAACCCCTAACAACTTGTAACCCGAAAAAAGGATATCCCCATGTTCAAAGCCGTGTACAAAAGTCACAGCTATTTCTTGGAATGTCATCTTCTAAGCAAAGGTATCAAGAAATAAAGTTTTCGTTACATATCTAAATATAGATCTAGATATCTTGCTCACTAACAAAATGTGATTTTTTAAAGCACAACTTCATCAGCAGTTGAGAATAACAATTGGAAAAGAGAAGAATAGTAATTACTAATATTTTCGGGATCAGAACGACATCAGTCGATCAATGAATAGACGAACGAATGAGATGGGAGAAGACGGAGGACGCGAGCCAAGAGACATGGGGAGGGAACATGAACAGAATACCGACCTCGAGCTCCGCGGACTTCATGGCGATGGGGATGCAGACGAGGAAGACGCCGAACATGGCGATGGCGGTGTTGCGCTTCCAGTGCTTGGGCCGGCAATAGGGCCCGCCCGTCATGCTCCACACCTTGTTCCTAAAGTCCTCCACCCCGCCATGGTGCACCCCGTGTCCTCCGCCGCCGTTTCCTCCCCCCATGGTGATGAGTCGCTGATGAGACGTCCTTTCCGCTCCTTTCCCCGCCCTAATCTATTCCTCTCTTTTGTCGTTTGGGCCATAGGGCTAGACGACAGTGGGTTTAGAATCACGGCACGTGACGATCACGTGATATAGCAAATAGTATTTTTATTTGGTGTGTGTATATAGTTAATAACTATTATCTCGTATGAATTAACTGTTAGTCAAAACTCCTATTTAAATTAATATCCTTTAGTTAGAGCAAAAAAAAAATGTTACTACCAATATCTCCACACTAGATACTGAAATGTTATTTTCATCTTAATCTATACGATAAGACCACGTGATTAATGAGCTAACTCCAATAATTGAAACGTAAGTTTTTACGTGGATGACACATTGATGTCACATGGTTGACATGTCATTTATACGAGGGACACATCAACTCCATGTGACTTCTTCTAATGTAAATTATTTTTATTATGCCCGATGAATGTCACGTAAAGAGGAGTTATGAGTTTAATATAATTTGATGAAAGTTATGATCAAACTTCAAGAGGTATGCATCTAATTTAATTTGTTATTATTTAATTTTAGATTCTAACATTAAATATATTTTATAGAAAAATATAATTATAGTTTTTATGCGTATAATTGGTTCAAAACTTATTTTGAAATAAAAATACCCTAGATTATAAAAACATTAGATCTATTTTATGTTATTGCCCTTTGCTTACAAAGCGTTATCAAATCTATTTTGTTAATCCCATTTGCCCTAGTTGACTGCTCGCAAGTGATGAAAGTTTCTTTATCCACACGTATGAAAAGGTTTATGCCCTATCTTAGTTGATGGGCTATGCCGATAGCCTGTTTGTCATTATGGTTCTGTTGGAGGCTACAGCCTAACGAGCAAGGGCTATGCAGGTATACAATGGCTACTGTTGTGGTAAGTGCTTGCAGGCAGAGGTCATAGGACGTCATTGGCCTTGGACAATGGCAAAGGCATGTGACAATTATTGTACTAAATAGTTAGAAGTATATTTTATGCATACACACCTATACCAGATTAGATATTAGTTTTACAGTAAAAAATTACTAGGTAGATACTAGATTTATAAATCAACAAATAAAATAATATATATATATATATATATAAGAGATAAAAGATTATATGCTCATTTATATAAGAGATCAAATCAATTTAAGATTATAAGATTTTCATAAGTTGATTATGTAAATTAAGTCTATTTTATGATTTATATTTATATTAGATAGAGAGATATTTTTTAAGAATAATATAATGTAAAGTAGAAAATATTATTGAATGGTATGCTTTTGAGGCTAGTAATAAAGCCTTATTACTACAAAATGTTATCTCTGGTGTAGTCAGACTCAATTGTACAGTTATTAAAAATATTTTATGATATTAAGTAATCTAATAGTTTTATATATTATGGTATAAAATAATTGATAGTTTTATATATTATGGTATAAAATAAGATATATGTATTTAAGTAGACATCATAATTAATATTTCTATTTATGTAATTAAAGTTATTTATTTTTATTATCATGTCTAGATATATGTACGCACATATAATAGTTGAATATGATAAAAACATACTTTAAGAAAAGTTATAAGGATTATCGTGACATTAGGAAATATAATTAATATTTATGGTACATTGAAATGAGTATGATATTGATAATATATAATCACTATAACTCGTGGACTTAATATAATAATATTATATTTATTAATTTATTAACTTAGTTAACAAAATTTGTGGTAACGTGTAAAATACTTTTCAAAATTTTTAGAATTTACTTATAAAAAAATATAATAAATTTTTAATTTTATTTTTTATGATTTTAAACTATTTTAATTTTACTACTTAACGAGCTAAGTGAGAGAATGTTAGATTATGTAGTTTTGTTTATTCGGATAGAATGTTTAGATTATTGTTCTAACTAGATTCTGATTAGGATTATTGATCAATAAAAAGGAAGTCAAATTATAGTAAAATTTTTTATTGGGGATGACCTTAATAGAAGAGACTATTTTAATTATTTCTTTGGGACTTTCTACTCTCACCTATAAATAGATATGACCACCTAGGGAGTAGATATAGAAGAAATATATAAATTTACTCTTATATTCTTTTTATCACTATTCCATCATTTATAGTAGTTTTATGAAAGATTGAAAGAGAGGAGAAGACGAGTATAGTTCTTATTACATATCGGTATTGTTGTTTCTTTCGAATCGAACGATGATGTATTTACATATAAGAAGAAAGGTATTCTGAATAAAATAAAAAAAATGTACATCCTAAATTTAATCTATTATTATTTAAGTTTAGATTCTAGCATTACATATATTTCTTATATTAGTATAATTATCATATTTATGCTTATAATTAATATTAGAGCTTGTTTTTTTTGACCAAACACCTAATATGGTAAAAGTTTTAGATCTATTTTGTATTATATCATAAAATCAAATAATAATTTTTTAAAAAGAAATTTAAGAGGGTGGGCCTTGGGTTGTCTGGTGAGATTGCTTCCCTGCAATCTAATTGACTAGAGTCTTGAGTTATCACTGACATCCACATTGGCATACCAGCAACCTAGTACGCCAAGGTCTTTTAGAACGTACATAGAAATCGCTCCTGGTATCCGAACACAAAAACTACTCACAATGTTAGCAAAGCTGGTTGCCCAGTTCGCAATCATAACAATTTACCTACTTTATCAACATGTCTAAAACAATACCTCTTAGTAGAGCTGACTTGGGTGTATGTATGAATGGTGATTTAACAACATAATGTGTTGGCTATCTAGATAATCTCTAGGTGTGATTATATCATATTTTCAAGTCGAAGTGGCTTTAGTATTATTAGAACCTGCGGCCCTTTTGCTTTTAGTATTATCGATACTTGTATGCAACAGTATTCCATTTTTATTCTATTTGTGAAGTTATGCTTTGCTATTTTTTATTTTACTTTTTCTTTTTCATTTGGCATTGCAATGCAACTAGTTTTTATAATATCCCGTTAGTCTCGTACCAAAAATAGATAAAATTAAGATTAACTTATAAGGATCCGATGAACATATCATTATCAAACTCAGCTTAAGTATTTCGATCAATAGTTTAAATCAAATAAAATTGATAGACCAGTTAGTCCATCAGACTCGGATCATGATATTGGTATTAGAATCGACATAATATTTGAACATGATAAGAAAACTCGAGTAAAAAAAAACTACTCGTGGATAAAGTCAGAAAGCCCGTCATGATATCAAACCACCATTATGCTATACCTCATATGCATAATGTCAGAGTTTGATCTAAGTTATCTAATGAAAGATATTCTAATATCCCGATTAGTTTCAGATTAATTTCATATCAAAAATAAATAAATTTAAGATTGACTTAATCTAAATACAGTCCTATCAATTTATAAAGATCTAAATACAGTCTTATCATGATAGTTTTACTGATTCTTTGTGACCTTGAACAAGTCTAATCAACATGGAAGATCACTATGACTCAATTTATACAAATTAAACCAACACAACCATTCAAGCCAGTGTTTCTTGCAAAAACAATAAAAATCTATCACTGAAGTGCACTCAGAAAGGAGTTGGTCTCAGAAGGACGGGTGCTCGATACTTACCAAAGTGAGAACTTGAACCAACATTTTATCTACTTCTCTTTGCTGGTTTCCTTGTTGGCTTCTTCACTGTTCTCCTTTGGCACTGGTTGAATCCGAACATACGGCTTCCTAGTCAGGGTTTCCCCTCGCAGAGCAGCTACGTATCGGTCATTTGTGTCCTCCTTGCGTTGCAGCTCGCCCAGAAACTCGGCCAGCCTTTCTCGGTTGACTTGCCCCATCATCTACATGAAATTAAAGGCATGCAAAAATTAGAGGCAAAAGCAGTAAAAACCAGTGGATAACCCAGAATGATAAAGCACAACACCGTCTAAAACAACCACGCGAGCATGGGTGATCAAACAGCTACACAGCGATCATATTTGAAACATAAATTGTACTATAATAGTATTTCATAATCCTATCAATTTGATTGCAGATAGCTAAGAACTACCCCAACAAAAGTGAATTACGGACCCAGTCATCAAAAATATTCTATCGCAACCATATAAATGCACCAAACTTTTATACTGGATTGATGCAAAGGAATCATAGCTTTAATCCACATTCTTTTGGTTCCAAGAACTTCGATTATTGTACATCACATCCTGTGGAGTGAATCTTCGATATGTTATTCCAATGTTTAAATTTGATCCAAAAGGTTCCAAGTCTTTATTTCTGATGGGATAAAATCTCAACTCAATTTAACCTTAATTGATAGCACAAAAATACAACTGAATAGCAAATTAAATTTGCCTGTTGTTAGTTTTATTCAAATTATATATACACATCATGAAATCAAAAAGTAAATGAAAATATTAGATGGCTACCTCAGTAAACTCCAATTAAAGAGGGGAAAGAATGGTGGCTTGCATGCTGCCAATGATGTGTATACCCCTATGTAAGACATTGAGTTGCATGTGAACATACAGATTGGAGGACTTTTGATGCAGCTGCAAATGCAGTCTGCAGCTTGATGTAGGCGACCAAATGCATGCAACTGATGAAAAACGCTCAGATATAATCATGACATTTACAAATGCCAGAAACCAAAGAGTCCATGCATGAAGATGGCTCTCAATTTTGCATCTAGATCATTCAACCAGCACAACGCAAAATTGAAGAACATAACAGGAAATTGGGAATGTTATCCATGGCATACAAATGACAGAATTTCCAACATTAATAGAACTGCTAGAAGAGGAAACAAGTTCATCAGCTTAAAAAACTACGTGAACATGCATAACAAAGAGTACTTAGGATCATTTTTAAGGACATCTTGCATTTTATAGAATTGTGTTAAAAACAAAAATCCATGGAACCAAGAGTCACATAGGATAACCAAAGATAAGCATGCTACTGGTGCCCAGTGTATAGCTTTCAGTGTGGTTATACTTTTTAAATGATTTTAAAACAGGTCTTTCTACTTCTTAACAGAGAGACTTATATCATCAAATTGTTGGTTGCCCTAGAGGATTTTAACGAGGTGAATTCATGGCAGTCATTTATTATTTAATTGAACCTATGAGACAACAAAGAGGATCAATTAAGTATTTACACATTAGGAAGTAATTCCAAAATCCTATATTTTACAAATTCCTGAAAACAAATACTAAGTTACAAAATATACAGTCAGTTACAATTAAATTGGTAACACAAGCAAACTGCCCATGCACTTGTTACCATATCGGATAGCAAATAGTCATTTTGATTAGTTTGCAATGCATTTTAGCATCATAGAACAAAATGTTCATATCTAAACCGACATAACATTAATATCTAAATGGTCATATCTGTATCACGATATATATCACAACTGATATCTGATAAGAGAATTCTCTCCTGAATTTAAATGTAAAAAGAACATATTCAAAGTATCATGCAGAATATATCAGCCAGTCAAAGACTTCCAAGCATTCAAGGAAATTATAAGATCATCAACATATTAAGCTCCAGAAAAAGTGCCAGCCAATAACATAATTAGTTAAGATTCTTTGAAAATGAACCAATCACGGTAGAGCAACAAAAAACCAGCAAATTCAGAGGTAGTGAACCTTCATATTCATAACCTGTACATATTTTACTGTTCACCTGGCATGTCCAATTCATATCACTGGATATTTTCATCCATAGGCTTGGTAGACCATGTACACATATTGGGCATAATAAACTAGTGAGAACTCAAAAATTTTATCACGAGAATTTGGCAGACTAGGGTACTTATAAACATTCATTTTCATGCTTGCCTGAATGGTACCAGAGGAAGCAATGCCCAATTGAGGCCTATTCTTTGTTAGTAAGGTGTCATATAAAGCAATTTCATATGATTCCCATGTTTATATCATTAGAATTACAACTTTTATGGTAAACTAGGCGCACCTCAGTCTTCAGAATTAACAAAATTGAATAGAAAGAAAAAAGGGTACTTTTTATTTTTTGCAAGGAATCCTAATATGAACTATAGTTCAATATATTACTGCATTCTGATGGCTAAGTTCCCTAGAGCGAAAAACAGAGTATTAAGAGGGTTGTAAAGAAGAAAAATGGGTTAGGAGTTACAAAAAGAAAACAAAAAGAGTAACAGATAACTAAAATAGGACATATCTGACCTCAAAAGATGAGTCATTTGATTGAAAAAAATTATCAGTAATACACTATGATCTTTGCATACCATTAACGTATTCTATATATCATAATTGAAAGTGATTTCGTCTTTCACCTAAACTAATCCCCTAACTCACATAAGTAGGAAACTGAAGCCTATGGCTAGTAGGGTCAAACTCATGTCAATATTGTCCATATAAATACTTCCTATAGCAAGAAATCACTGTGGCAATTAGTTTCTCCTCTCTATTCAGCTACATATCAATTCTATTGATATATCACAGTCTAGTATTTAGTATTTACTTTTAATTTTTTTTTCAGATTTGAAAAATATATTCAACTGAAAACTACAGAAAACATGTTTATTAGTTGAAAATCAAAACATGTTATTTTAGAGAGTTTATTTTAGTTTTTAAATTTTGTATAGACCTTGGAGTAAGGTTTAAAATCACGAACCAGGTCGATACCAGTCAATGGCCGAACCAATACAGTACCGATACTCAGCATGGGCTGGCACCACCAAGACCAGAGAGAGAAGGAGAGAAGAGGGGAGGAGGAAGAGCCAGGGGAGAAGGTGGAGGACAAGGAGGGCGGCAGAGACAGAGAAGAAGGTGGAGGTGGAGAAAGAGAAGGAGAAGAGGAGGAGGATGAGGAGGAGGAGGTGGTGGTGGCAAGGCTAAGGCATATCAAAAGAGTTAAAGGCGCCGGCCACATGAGAATGTGGTAGCAGTAGCGATGTGAGCTGGGCAACACCAAGGTGGCAGTGACGCAGGTGGAAACTATGGCAGAGGTATAGAGATATGAAGAGGAGAGAAGCTACTGATTGCCAGCAGTTGTTTTGATAGCTATTATCAACAGAACACTGCAATTGACAGCTCTCAACAATTGTTTACAGCTAGCGAAAATTAAAAAAATAAAAAGTACAAAAAAAAATATGTACATTTGCACCGGTATATTTTGATCGGTACACAAGAAACATGGAGGGCACTGTCTAGTACACCATGTTCGAAATCGTACAGAGCAATTTGCCTGGTCCATGTCCCAATCCCCAATTTGACCAGTAAATACCAAGACATACATCATGGTTCGCCTGGTGTTACCTTAGCTTGGAGAACTACAAAATATAATTTACTAAATATACCAAGAATACTCTTTACTATTTTTTTATTATCATTGGCATTGTTGCTAACATCACTTTTGGACCATTATCACAACCATCGACCATCAATGTTACTGCCAACACTGCCATGTGACTACAAAACTATCACCACCATCATCAGAGCCACCATAACATGAATCAATGGATGAAAAAGAAGAGAGGCAATTTCTTGTTTGAATAAGTAAATATATCTTTAGATTTCTCTGCGGAGAAATAAAATGAAAAAAAGATGAAAAATGGGACGAAAACTAATGAACTAATTTCTGAACGTAAACATGACCCAGAAATCCTCACTTTTGTTTCCCCCTGCTGTCCCACATTGTGCTTGGGAATTTAGTCCCTTCAGGAATCGGGTCTCTCTTAATGGAGAAAGAGATAACTGCATGAAGAAGAATATCACAAGAAGGAAGCTTGTTCTTCTTTTAAGAATCTTTCATGAATTAGTCCCAAACCCTTACAAGATGAGGCCTACAACGAAACCAACCTGGACTCAAAATGGCACCTTTCTGCTAGGTCTTGTTTTCATTGCCAAAAATCAACCGGGAAGTGAAGACATCATGGATAAACAGTAGCGCTGTAACATCCGAAGCACTAAAACTTTTCTCATTCCTAATCATACAACGCGTTCGCAGGGATCTACCAAGTTTCTCGAAGAACCCTAAAATATGGAGCAGGCATGACAAAGCAACAAAGAAGGAGAAAATAAAGCAACGATTAACAAAAATTACGGTCGATTCGGGGCGGGCGCTCTGGCGAAGGTGGGCCTCAAGCTGTTCGTTGCGGGAGCTGGTGAGCTGCATAACGCAGTAGCCGACGACGCCGGGGATGACCCCGCACACCGTGGCGAAGGTGAAGAAGAAGGGCTTCGAGTCACGGGTCCTCCGCACCAGCCACCGCCATGTCGCGCTCTTCTCCCACAATATGGACATCTTCCTCCCCCTCCGCCGTCCTAAGCCGCACCGTAACCGGTGCCCTCCGTTTGCCAAAGGAGGAGCGATTCAACTCAATTATACCAAGGTTTCTCCTTTTGAGTACAAGCCTTTAAGATTTGCCCTATTTACATTTAGCTCCTTTTTCACAAACTTACGCAAGTCAAAATTCTATATTTATGCCTCGAAGATTACTAATTTTTATATTGGTACCTTCAGCATTATATATGCAAAGCTATTTACATTCCGCTCCTTTGAGCTATTTACTATTTAACACCAACATCTTATTATAATTTATTATGAGACCCCATTCGAGGCCCAAAGCGAGGGGCTGAAGTTAAATCTGGTCGTTTCGCTAGATGCGACGAGAAAGAGGAATCGAGCACAGCGACGACGGTGGGACCGTTGCTCGGGCTGGGCACCCAGTTGTGCTCCAACGCCGTCCGAAAACTCCCCTAGATGCGCCGTACGCAATTGCCCTCCCTCCCTCCTCCTCGATTCGTAGTCTTCTGCTATGGTCTCCTGTTTTTGAGTCTCCGATTGTGAAACCGATCGGTTCTTCTTCTTGCAGATCCGTGGGAGCACGTGGTGCGAATGGGGCTGGGGCGGTCTACGTCAACCAGCTTGTGAAGTGGGACGAGAAGCTCAAGGCGGACCTCGACAAGATGCTTGACAAGGCCAAGGCCGCCAATGAGCCCAGATACTTCGGTCCGTATTCTGCCCCCTCGTTCTTCTCTTCTCCACTGCCTCCATTTCTTGCTTCGTTCCCGATTTTGGCCACCAGATTCTATATACAGTAGAATTGGATGTAGGAGAATGGCTGTAGTGCTCTTACCCTTATTGCTGAGGACTCCTGAGAAGAGACAAGTGGAATATGGGACTAAGGATGACGACTATCTGGTATGACGGATGATATTGATGGAAGCAATTCGAAGATTGCAGATGGTAACATAGCATGTGATGGAAGATAATAAGGTCTGTCCTGTACTCGAGAGTCAAACCATTAGAAGTATGTTTTGCAACTGGGCCATATGCATATTTACCATGATGGAATTTGAAAACCTAATTTACATTTTCCCAGAGTGCTCTTGCATTCTTGATACGGGACCAAGTGTAAGATCATGGGGCTTTGCTCATTTTGTGAACCCTCATTCAAAGAGTTCTGATTAAAGAGAGTAAGTCAAGGATGGACCAGAAAATGTTGATAATTCAATGTGAGGTGGTATCAGTGGCAGCCGTTGGAAGATTAAAAACGGTATTATGCCATTCAATCGGGGATCATCATTTTCAGTTGTCAAGAGTCAATAGATATTGCAGACGTGTAGTCGGCAAAAAAAATGATGCCTATCAATGAAAGGATAAACAATTTTGCATTATGAACAGGAACACCAAAATAACTTATGGATTTTAATTGTTCACTTATCAAAGTGGTTTGATATATTAAAAATGACTTTTATCATCATGCACATTGCTCACAATATCACTTGTCTTTTGCTGCGAACAAGAAATGATTCGGTTTGGCAGGAATTTTATGTGCTGTGGTTTGCTGGCAAGCTACAAGCCATTGGTATAGTTTTTTGCTGGGGAAAAATAAAGTAGTAAGAGAGTAAGGGAGAAAGAGGAAAAAAATTCCCATCAATGACACATGTTGTGGGCCTTCTTTGCTATACTTGATGACAGCCAAGTTATCTCTTTGGGCCAGAGATGTGAGGTTTGGAAGTTAACTGGTGTTTGATAGAGCAAAATGTTTGCTAATACAAGAAGGGAAAAAAAAAACTTAGAGGAAGATCACAACTCTTGGTTTTAGAGGCAATTGCTGACATAGCTCCAGTTTCAAGTCCTTGATTATGCTACTGTTTTGTGCTGGTCATATGTTGAATAATTGCCAAGCCATATCAGCAAATGACATAATGAGCTACAGTAATTATGGTATGCAGGAACATATATCTTTCTTGCAGGTCTACATGCCAACCTGTAAGAAATAGCAGATACATGCACAGCCACTCATATCTATTGACTGTGAAGAACAAAAGGTTGTGTTACACTTTAAAATCCAATGGAAAGAAGGATGAGGAATGATGAATAGGGAACCTAATCACTTTGGCTTCATGATTGGTTTGGGAAAGTTGAGTGAACTCCAAAAAGAACCATGATAGATAATGATATGCACACAGTTACAACTCTTCGATACATGGTAATGCAATTCATTGTCAACATGTAAGTTTGGAATTTCTGAAAACTCTGGGTTCTCTGTCGGTTGTCCTAAAATAATTCAATATCTGGTGGATATGGTTGATAACCTCAAATCAGTTATAGGCATCTACAACATTGACTACTTTGTTATGTCTAGCTGAAAAACACCAGGACTGCTTACATTTGCTTCACTATCCTTTCCCTCAACATTTGAATGGATAAAGCTGTGACAAGCAGGTGGTGGAAACTAGTCAGTTAAGATAATGTTCTTAGTTTTACCATATTTACTCGCGCATTACCTTTGTGTTGAGATACTGAAAGTAAGGAAGAGGAGTCTCCTGTTTCATCTAAATGAACTTATTCTGATAAATGATTTGTAATATAACCCAATTTTTATACAAAATAAACCATTTTTAGTATCATATATAGTAAGCATATATATGCCTCTGTATTGACTTTTGTATCAAGTTGTTCACTTATTTGGGTTATCATTGATATACCAGATATGACTAATTTCCTTTTATTTGGTATCTTAAAAACATAATATAAAAGATTATTATCTCTTCCTAAACCTTCAATGGATATTCATACAGGAGTCTTCATCATTGTGGCAGGGAAAGCTTAAATGTTTGGTGACAGAAATTTGAATGGATGGGTATTTATGCGAAGTATAAACTATTTTTTGGGATGATGGCACAAATATCAAATTTAGAGGAGTATGCCAATGCAACTCTTTTGGTGATTATACATTATAAAATCCTTTTGATTTTCCAAGGACCAGTTGTTTATTATTGATTCTCTAGCAGAAACTGTTATATGATAATATTCATTTTATATGTTCGCCTCGGCCATTTATGTATATTATTCAAAGGCAGGCATGTTTTTTAGATATAACTGCATACCAAGCAGAGTTCAATAATCATGATACTATCTAGATCAAGTATAATTCTTCAGATGAATTCGATTGGCTGGCTTCTGTATATAAGAAGTGGGTGATTGATAGATTTTGAGTACTTCTCTATACCATCACCATTTGCAGATTGACCTGTAAGTATTCTACTTGCCTTTCAGATGAAGGGAAACAAATGCAATAGTCCACTTCACTATATTCATAGATCCAATAGATGAAACAATGTTTTGTGTGTTGCTTGTTGTTAATGAATAATTGTTAAAAGCTGAATATGTATTAATCATTCTCACAGTTGCTTTATAGATTGGATTTCTTTTTGCTGATTTTGGCATTTACTCATTTGACTTCCTTGTTTGGGTTGCAGATGATGATGAAGACTGGTGATCTGATTGTTGTATTGTATGCAGTGTTTCATCTGCAACATGCGGGTTATATTTCATGATATGTCTCAACCATGTTTGAATTTTCTCCAGTCTTGAAGGCTGCTGTTTGTGTCAAGGTTCAGTTTTGCAGAAAGCATTGTGAGGTAATCCAATAGACAACAAAGTTGGAAGTTTAAGATTTCTCATATCAAGTTTCACTAGTTGTCAACAGTGTCAGAAACTCTGTTCCATTATATCTGCTCACATGTTTTTCTTACCATCTTCAATCACTTCTAGGGTAGTGAGGAGATCTTCAAACAGCTATGGATATGTTCTTTTTCCTTATATCGACACAAATTGCCTATATTTTAACTTCATCTATCTCTAGTAGTGGTTGTGCAGGGTTTTGACGCAGTTAATTCAGGCTGGAGACCACGGGGAAGAACTCCTTTGAGAAGCCGAGCAAAATGAGATGAAGAGGTTGTGTTCAACACTACGGTTTAGTCCTACATCTAGGGTGGATTAAGATCTAAAATAATTAATAAAGATGTGATGGATATATTATTTTTAACTTCAATTTAAATATTTTGAATCAATAAATTAGACTAAATGAAAGTTTAGTCATCTGATATTTTACCACCATCACTGGTCAAGAGTATGTTCCATATGAATAGCAGCTTTCTAATTTGACATAATATTAGAATTATCGATAAACATAATAAATATGTAAATTACTTTTTTTTAATAAAGGAACATTATTTCTTCGTTGTAATTATCGTCTGTGCAGTTGTTGCCTATACCAAAATTATCGTGTGACCTGATCCCATCCTAACCCAAATCCATTTCTGAACCTAATGTTGCCAATCTCATCACTTCCCCCCTCCCACCGTTCCCCAAACCCAATCAACCCTTCCTCCTCCAGCTGCCTTCCCCCGACACAAGAAGGGAGGAGGAGGAGAAGAATCCAAAACAACAACAAGAATAGGGTCAGAATGGGCAATAGCAGCAGCAATTGGCAGTGGCAGCGGGCGCTGGGGCAGCTGTTCAACCGGGAGGGGGCGGCGTCCCTCCTGAGCGTGGCGGCGTCGGAGCCCCGCCTCGCCCTCCCACATCTTTCTGTTCCTGACATCCGTTGGGTCGACTGGCCCGCCCTCCGCCGCCTCGGTTTCCGTGGCGTCGTCTTCGACAAGGACAACACACTCACAGCCCCTTACTCCCTTTCCCTCTGGCCCCCCCTCGACCCCTCCTTCCGCCTCTGCCACTCCGCCTTCCCCGCCGGCTCCATCGCCGTCTTCAGCAACTCCGCCGGTGCCCGCATCTCCCTCGTCCCTTCTCTTTTTCTCCTTCTCTTTGCTGCAATTCATGTTGCTTGACTTATTTAGGGCTGCGCAGGTCTAAAACAGTTTGATCCAGAAGGCGAGGAGGCGAAAGCTCTGGAGAAGTCGATTGGCGGGATCCATGTTATCAGGCATGGCAAGTACTTCATAGTTCATACATCTTGTTGTCTTCCTGTTTGATTGATGCAGCCTGGTGATGTCCATTTTGTTCTTCCACAATTTGGCATTTGAATATGGTTGTTTTATGCTGTTTAATTGCTGTCAGTATGCAAAGATGGTTGAAATTTCGGGTTGTATTGAATTCTGGACATAATGCTGACTCTCAAAATCTAGTTTTCGTTTGAGTGAATAGTTTCTTTAATTGATGAATTTTAGCTGTTTGATGAGAGGTATTATGTTGCTCATCTAGTCATGTCCATGGGCTCTAGAAAGATCCTTCGGATTTATGTATTCTCTGCATAACAGCCATGTCATTTTCTTCTTGTCTTGAAAGTTTACCTTCTTGCCATCATGGTACATGCATTTGAATCCCATAAGATTCCTGCTTTATCCTTTAAGTCCTGAAGGAAGGGCAGTCATGGAGGATAGAAGAATTGTTATTACATTAGCTTTTTGCTTATATGCTAAATTAACTATGGATCATAGGAAGTTTATGGAGATTAAGATCATTAGTTGACAAAGTTGAGAAAGGAGACAGTGAAAGTTATTGTGATAATCTATTAAGTTAAACTTGTCTTTTACATGACTGAGGGAACTAAATTATCGTATATATAATTATGCTGTCTTAATAAATAATGCAATGATTTCATCTTACATGAGAACCCTTCTTTTATCTCTCATGTAGAACAACAGTGCAATTAATGATAAACTGAGTCAACCTTGCCCTTTGGTCTCTACTTACTGTGGACTCTTCAGTTGAAATCCACAAGCCATGCTAGATGCATGTCTATGTGTCCAAAACACTTTGGTAGATACATTTTCCTAAATCTTCATTTTGTCTCAACTGAACCATAATACTAGGATACACATATTTATTCGTTTCTCCTGTCGATGTCCACGTAACATTGGTTTAGACGACTAATATTACTAAAGGATAAGGTCCACAAATATGTAACTACTGACTTAAGTATTGTAGGTGGATACAGAACTTTGTTAACCTGCTTAGTAGGTCCTTGCCCAATTTATTTACTTTAGATGATAATTACATTCTAAATAAATGTCATGTTTATAGTTCATTATGCTTAAATTCAACAATATTTCTCCTTTCAGAAAAATATACATCTTTTTTTGGAAATAATCAAATTTATCTTGCACTGTGGATGATACAACAAATACAAACAAGTTTGTATGCTTATAATGTATTGTGATTTGCACTGATGATGCTTAAGGAAAATTCATTGGATGATACCATCATTTTTTTATCAAAGAAATGGGATCATTTAATTGTAAGAAAATATTCTGTTGTGATTTCAGATAACTTGATGTGCAGACGTGAAATTGAAAGAAATGTTTGGGGTTCAAATCTAGAAGATGGATGAAAGCACAAACACTGATGTATGTACAGTCCCCTAGGTGGGATGTAATGTTTATGACCTATAAGCAGTCTACCCCCTGTCAAAATGGGTTACTAGCTATCAATTATCTCAACGGCTCATCCTCCTTTCTTTAGGTTTGGGAAAATCTTCACTAATAGTGCGGGTTATGCACTCTGAAGAAGTTCAATTTTCAGTTGCATTCCACCATTTTTCAAGTCCTTATTTTTCTTGAAAATCAAACGTGCCTTGGCATTTATGCATTGTTTCATAACTCATACACATATCTTTCTCTATTTTTCTCTACTAGTGATGCTAATGTTCTCTCTACAAAACTTCTTGTTGTATACTATTCTATGTTCCGCTACAACCATTTTGCCAATTTTTTCCCTCAATATCTCATGTTACATTTTGTCTTCTGGTAGCAGCAGTAAGTTTTTATGTAGTATACGACTATAAAGTGTAAACCATATGATGCTAATTTTGGACCTGTTTTCATGTTTCTTTTTTCTACAAAGAAAATGTTGCTATATTTAAGCCAATGCGGCGAATGAATTTTTAAATGAGTTTCTGATACTTGTAGAGGTAAAGAAGCCAGCTGGAACAGCTGAAGACATAGAAAGATACTTTGGTTGTCCTGCCTCACTTCTTGTCATGGTAGGGATCTTTGTCACTTCCAATCCTATTATCTTTGACCTCTTAAACACACTCACATATATATATTGGAATAAATGTTGTATCTGTTTCTATTCTTGACCAGGTGGGAGATCGAATTTTTACTGACATGGTCTATGGTAACAAACATGGTTTTCTAACTATATTAACAGAGCCATTATGCCTTTCTGAAGAACCTTTTATTGTCAAGCAGGTTCGCTCCACTAGACTTTTTTATCAAGATTAGGGTTAAGAAAATTAGTTTATGATGAGGAATTTATTGTTTTACTTCTTGTATTATATATACTTGCTGCTGTAACTTTGAACTGTAGCTGTTAGATGCTCAAATATTAATCTTCCAACAAATTTCTTTAAGCCTTTATCTAATATAAACAAAAATGGATCCCCATGTAAGCTAAAATTATGAAAATGTATAATTGGGTTGGGGCATATGAATCTTTTCTGCAAGTGAACGTTTGTTGAGGATATATCACTAGTCAAACAAGCCCCCAATTAGGTTTCTCTGATGAAGTTACATAAATTTCTTTTGCAAGTCCAGTGTTGTTAGACTTCTAAACCTCTTGTTTATCTTTTTTTTTTTCCTCCCAAAATTGAGTTACTTTCTGCACATACCCATTGATTGTTGTATCTTCTAACCATTTATCAGGTCAGGAAACTCGAACGTCTTCTGGTCAATTCCTGGCACCAGAAAGGTATCGAACCCCCCAAACATGCTCTTCTTGCAGAAGCTAAACAGTGTATAAAAGCTCCATCCTCTTAACAGGTCTCTTTGTGGTAACTAAGAGTAATTGTTGATTTGTCACCTTCGTTTGTGCTCAGCCGTGTTCTAAATGTTCTGGTAATCATACAGATGTAATTTATGCTTAAAATTTTACCCATTGCAGCAATTATCGTATACACTGATAGCAGGCTATAGCACTTTCGATCAGATATGCGTGCTTGAACCTCCATGTCCAACCAAGGCAGATGCTGTCCCACATCTTGATTGGATACATATTCTGTAGGACAAGTGGGCCCGCATGGGCTTTATGAATATTCTAGTAATTTCGAGATTCTTCTGTGCTATGATATGAGTGCGACACTCGACAGGAATTTGATGGCGAACAATTCTTTACTTTTGCTCATCAAACCATTAAAGCAGAACACCTCTCTCTCTCTCTCTCTCTCTCTCTCTCTCTCTCTCTCTCTCTCTCTCTCTATCTATCTATCTATATATATATATATATATATAATATTTGATTATGTTCATAGCAAAAATATATTACAATGTGGACCCTTTAAGCTAAGCCAGCGGACACCCACATGAAGCCAAGTAAATGTCATAGTTCTCACAATTGGAAACCTGACCGTTTGACTGGTCGGTTTAAATGATCGGATTGGCATGAACGAATTAGTATATATAAAATCAATCTGGTTTTGTAATATAACAAAAGATTATTTATGTATCTTTAACATAAATTTTTATATAATTATCACTCATGGTGTTTATAATATTGATTAATATTAATTTCCTTTATATATATATTTACTGTTTTTATATTTATAATTTTTTTTATTATATATGATTTTAAATTATGAAATATGTTATGAAATATTTTTAAATTAAACATACCGGCCAACCAATTGACCAAGTGACATAGTGATCCTAAGACTTGATCGGATCACCTCTTGATTCGATTCTAATAACTATTGCAAATGCAATTGCACTCCCAAATAGAGTCTGTCTAAAGTGTTTCCTTTGACTTGAGTTCATAAGTATTCAAGGAAGATCCTGTCTAATTCATTGCTATAGCTTGCTTTTCTACATAAATCCTCCTCTTCAAATGTGATACTCATACGTGATCGTAAAAATCCAAGTCCTATTTTGCGCTAGCCATCATCTCTATGGAAATACAAGCATTCTAGTTCAGTCATATCTCACAATGCAACTGCCCGTATATTTACTGAAATCATGGAACTAATATATCGGTCGTTACATTAAATCATAAAATTTTATACAAGAAAAAAATCGCAAAAAAACTTAATTGATTCTCATAAATAGTAAATGACATCATCATAAAATACTTCCGAGTATTGCATTCAAACAGCTTTCTAAATTAAAGAGGAACATAAAAAAAATATTGAGTGATTTAAGTGAAATGCTTCACCGAGGTGTTGATATCTTTGCAATAAATAGCCTTCTTTGAATCCAATTAACACTCGCTGTATCGGATCCATTTGGAGCGCAGTTGTTCCGAGACCGAATGTAACCTCGCGAACCCGATCCGTTACCATTCTCGGCTTGCCCTAGATAGATAGAGCTGCCCCTTTCCCCTGTATATAATGCCCAAGGAGGCGATCGTGTCTATCATCACTTTGCTCCGCCGTTACTCGCGGCTCTTCGTCTCTCATCTCTAGCGCCGTCGGCCTCCTCTCCCTTCTCTGTGAGCGCTCTTCACGTACTTTCCAATTTGTTCTTTCTTCTTCTTAGATCCGTTGTTCATTTTTGGTTTGCTTTTTGTTCTGCTGGTGTTACTTTGATTTCATTTTCTTGGTCCTGCGCCTTGTTTAGATTCGGGAATCGAGGCGGCCGCAGATCGCAAGACTCGATGGCGCTGGTGAGTTCCCGTTAGATCTCTTTAATTGTTTCTTCGTCCGAGGTTTAGGGTTTTAGGAGTTCCATTGCGTAGTTTATCACGAAATGTGATTTGCTGTTCGGCCTGCATATCTGTTTCCGTCTTCGCAGTTGCTCCATCTAAGATTACGTTAATGTTTGTATAAGTTGTCCTTTCTCTTCCTGATTTGTCCATTTCATCACGTTGATACTATTATGCCTCTCTTACGATATCGTCCCTGTGTCTTGCTATCAGAATTCGTTATGCTATGTTGTAGCTGATTTATTTTGATATGGTTCGTACTTCGAATAGTCATAATTTAAAATACTTGCATCAAATGGATCCGTATTTAAATATAGCGTAACAGTTACCTGATCATAAGTACCAGCAACTCTCCACTTGTGCCCAAAGAAAAAAAGAAGGCTTTTCACTGTGGAGCTTTTTACTCCATCCCAAATGATCTGCAGGAACTGTAGGATCAACATGCTCCTGCCGTTCCACCATGAAAAGGCCATCCTAATTATACTGCCCGATGCAAATATGATCCCGATTTTATGCCTGTTAACTTCAGAAGAAAGTATCAACTCGTAATGATTTTTCCTCTAGCTTTTGTAACCTCCTAAGATGTGCTAATGTTTGGCATTTACTGCATTTTATAGAGAACAATTCTTGGACTTAGATGGTGATACATAGTGATAGACTACCACTTCCTTGAAGCCAATAGTTACTGACCTCTTAGATGTTTGGCTCGGTAATAATACATTAACTTGAGTTGTTGGTCTTTAGGTGGTGACTTCCACTATCTTTGACCAAAGCTATTCTGTTTGTGTTAACAGGTAGTGGACTGAGAAAGTGATTGTGAAACTGAGAACTCAATGCTTGAGTGGTTAAAATTGGATTAGGAATTGCTTGAGGGTTGCTAGTTTATTTGGTAGGTTATGTCATAAAACTGATCCTAATTGGTAATAGTGCCTTCAGCTTGTTGTTGGGAATCATGAAAAAGGTTTTCAGAATTTACACATTTGAAAACGTCACTGTTCCAAAGAATTAAAGGTGGTGTGGTTTCCTTGTCTTGTTAAGCTCCGACCAGCTTTTGAATTGCCGCTAGTAATGGTCTATGTGCGTGTTGGTCTGGTCTAGTCCCAGGTCCTTGAGGTTGGGCTTCAAGACCCTCCTTTATGTTGGATGTGTGTGTTAGGGATGCCAGGTTTATATGTGACCAATTGTTTTTTTTAATTTTGCTGTCTATGGGCTTGCAATTCTTCTAATATACTTTGATTAAGTTTGATTATTCTGTCACCTGTTCATATCTTAATGTTAGTCTTGCTGAATATTTTACCTGAGTGTTGAACCTATCCCAAATGTTGAATTTTATTGGTAGGCAATTCATAAGCAATGGAAACTGTGCATGTTGAATTGCAAGACAATATCATATTCATTTAAACATACCAAGTTACATTATTTTATTTTGTTACTGATTGATGTTAACTACTGTTCTATTATTAAATATGTTATTTAGCATTCCGTAATGATGGTGTCATAGTGTCTACATCTTGAGGTTTTGTAGATTTGACCATATGGCCTTGGAGCCTGTATAATACCGTGAACTTTTGTTACCTTTTTAGCAAAAGCTGTTTGGAGACAATGCCTCTTAATAACTCTGATCTAGTTGATGTATCTTTATATTGCTTGATGTTCCCATGCAAAATCTCTAATTTGAAAGTAAATTGCACTGACTAATAGAAAGATATTGTTGTTCTTGACCTCTCTTCTTTAGAATTTATATCCTTTTAGTTTTTACTTTCTATTGTAACAACTGCTTGAAATATATTTAGCATTATCATATAATTTATCATATCATTTGATCTTCCTATATATACTTCCTGTATTTTGTCATAAAATTTCTGTACTCAAGAATATATTGACACACTGATGCTTTGATCCTCTTGGATCATTCATCTTGTTTGGTGACTATAAATTTTTGGTTTTACTTTGACATCCTACTAATTTCTGAGATTTATTTTGCTCAGGTTTTGCATGCTGGCGATACAAACAAGAATGCATTCAAGGCACTTATTGCTGCAGAGTACAGTGGTGTCCAAGTTGAGTTGGCAAAAAACTTTGTAATGGGTGTGTCAAATAAGACTCCAGAGTTTCTTAAGATGAACCCCTTAGGGAAGGTAGGCTAATTTTCTGGACATGAATATGTATTTTATATTCATATCCAAGTATAAACTTTTTTTAAGCTGCATATTTCTTGTTTTGAGTTCAGGTTCCCGTATTGGAGACACCTGATGGTCCCATTTTTGAGAGCAATGCTATAGCACGCTATGGTATGAAATAATTATTTAAGTTTCACTTTTGAAAATAAGAGCATGCTTGTTTAACATATGAATCCATATATTATTTGATGTTTACAATATTAAACTATCAGTTCATAATTGTATATAATGCCTGTAATTCAACATGTGGCTTATATTATTTTTAAGGCTCATCTAGATTAGCAATTATGCAATTAAAATAACAATGGTGATGAAATTAGTAAGATTCTTTGTTTTTCATCCTCATGAATTTTCTTTTCATGAGCTTTCTTTGGTTTTTTGTGAATTTTGGCATATAATTGCACATCCAATATTTTGAAGACCAAGTGACAGCTCCTCGAACCTTTTTCAAAAGTATGTAAAATATATATGGAAAGAAAAAGATAAAATTCTATAAAATAAGAATTAAGTGTGAGGGAACAGAAGGCTGATAATATCATCTGGAATTTAGATACCTATAACAGAATTAAAAGATATTTTTAATTTTCTTTTGCACCTGAAGGGAGATTTTCAGGGGGGGGATATTGATAAAATTTTGTAGAAGTTATACACTATGATATCTATGCTTTTTTCTACTGGAGTACTCTAAAACAGTGCCTTATTCATGTACATAATTATGAAAGATCACTTTTATGATGTGATTCGTACTTATAGCCCTTTGTACTCCTTTCAGTAACTCGCTTGAAGGCTGATAATCCTCTTTATGGCAGTTCACTCATCGAATATGTAAGTTATCTGCTTTATTTGGATTGTGCAGTTGAGACAACAGTTTTAATTAATTTTTATGTTCATTAATGTGGTTACTAGGCTCACATTGAGCAGTGGATTGACTATGCATCCATGGAAATTGATCCAAATCTTGCACGATGGCTTTATCCCCGACTTGGATATTTGCCTTACCTTGCTGTTGTAAGTATAATAATTATATTGCCACTGTATCAGTTGTGGCTTGTGCTCTGTGCTGAAAAAATATGTATATTTATGTAGGCTGAGGAAGCAGCAATATCTAGCTTGAAGAGGGCACTCGGTGCTCTGAATACTCATCTTGCCTCAAGCACATACCTTGTTGGCCATTCTGTTACTTTAGCTGATATTGTCATGACATGCAATTTATACCTCGGATTCAGTCGGATCATGATCAAGAGTTTTACTTCAGAATTCCCTCATGTTGAAAGGTACTTCTGGACTATGGTTAATCAACCAAATTTCCATAAAGTGGTAGGTGAGGTCAAGCAGGCCGACTCAGTTCCACCTGTTCCATCACAAAAGAAGCCTGCTCAACCTAAAGAGCCAGCTAAGCCTAAGGAAGTTAAGAAAGAACCTAAGAAGGAGCCTGCAAAACCCAAAGTAGAGGAGGTTCTGGAAGAGGAAGAGGAGGCTCCCAAGCCCAAACCAAAGAATCCTCTAGACCTACTTCCACCTAGTAAGATGATATTGGATGAGTGGAAGAGGCTTTATTCCAATACGAAAACCAACTTCCGAGAGGTTGCCATCAAAGGTATCTATTTCCGCTTTGGTTGCAGATTGTTTTTCTTTCTTGCTTGATATTATTATGTTGGTTAAATCTGCTGTAGCTTCTTTTGGTTTTGTATGGTCTACCGAAGTGATAATTCACAGTTCATTTATTCCTGTGGTAGAAGGTAGCAATATCAGCTACCTTTTTTTCATTCTCAAACCGACACAATAAAATATGTGATAGATTTGTTTCTTACTAGTCTATTGTACTGTACATCCTAGTTTAGATGTTCATGAACAATATTTGGTGCATTGCCTTTTTCTTTTCAAAAATAAGGACTGTGTATTACTTTAACAAACTTATTAGAGAAATTTGACAGGGTGGGTCTTGTTTGCATAGTGAGGCTGCTCCCTTTCTACCTAATTTACTGGAGTTTGAGTCATCATTAACATCCCCATTGGCAGGATTCTTGTATGCCATGGTCTTTTAGAATGCTTGCAGAAATTGCTAATGGCATCCGAACACAACTACTGACAAATTTTGCAAAGCTTGTTGCCCAGTTAGCAATCAAATTTACCTTTATAAACTTGTCTATAACATTACCTCTTAGTGGAGCTGACTTGGGTGCATGAATGCTGATGTAACACCATAATGTGTTGGTTATCTGATAATTTGTAATTGTGATTATATCATATTGTATCGTCTGGAAAGAGATTTTCAAGTCAAAGTGGCTTACAAATTAGTTGAACTCAGGGCCTTCTTTGCTGATTCTTTGATAGTTTCATGCAACAGTATTCCATTTTTATTATATTTGTGAAGTTATGCTTTGCTATGTTTTACTTTTTTTTTTTTTTTGTATCTAATTGGCGTTGCAATCCAAGTAGTTTTACTGATTCATCATATTTGTTGATCATGACTTCAGGTTTCTGGGATATGTATGACCCCGAGGGTTACTCTCTGTGGTTCTGTGACTATAAATACAACGATGAGAACACTGTATCATTTGTGACCCTTAACAAGGTGAGTGGGTTCCTGCAGCGAATGGATTTGACTCGGAAATATGCTTTCGGAAAGATGCTCGTGATTGGCTCTGAACCACCATTCAAGGTGAAGGGTGTGTGGCTCTTCCGTGGCCAGGAGATTCCAAAATTTGTGCTCGAGGAGGTCTATGATATGGAACTATACGATTGGGCAAAGGTTGACATTTCTGATGAAGCACAGAAGGAGCGGGTGAACGCCATGATCGAAGACCAGGAGCCTTTTGAAGGTGAGGCCCTGTTGGATGCCAAGTGCTTCAAGTAAAACCATTGGAAGATGAACGAGATATAACCTGGACTTGATCTTTAGAGCTGGAGGTGTTTACATTTGCTGCACTCTTGTTAGTTACTGGTTTTTTGAGTCTTGTCAGTACGTTGATACGCATATCTTATTTTAAACAAGTTACTTGTTAGACCTAGAGTAAATTAAATTGTGCCATAAACTCTTTTCATTTCTGGTATCAATTTCTGTTGATTCAGATCATCATTGTTTGGTAGCTATGTAGAAACTCATTTAATTATAACCAGGTGATGTTTGTGATATTTCTAACGCCTAGGCTTACCATGCAAACAGCACTCTGTATATAGAGTTCTGCAGTATTTTATCTGATAAAACACCGAGTTAATGAGGTGGTACAAAACTTGTAGGAAAATTATTCATTGTTCATTACATGGCCATCCTTGACCATAAACATCAAAAATATAGAATTGTACATTACATGGATTTGATTCATTCATTTCATCCTTGGCCATAAGCCATGATGCTGCTATCTACATTCCAAGGAAAACACCTAGTTAAATTATGAGATACAAAACTTGTAGAGGTAAAAAGAGTAGTCCATAGCCTAAAAGCCTGGAGCACCTGGTATGTCAACCCACAACAGCTGCAACTCCAATTCACCACTCTCCACATTTCTGAGCCTGACAATGATGTCTTGCATCACCTTGCCATCTTTCCACACAATGGCACTCTCTTCAGCCAAGCAGTTGTGCCTGTTTGGGTTCATGGTTTTGATGATGGTGCCATTTGGGATATCAGATAAGTTCATTCTCACTGCCTCTACAAACGGCACGATTTCGATCTCTGCATCGCCCATCTTGTCGTCGCGGCTGAACGTGTCCTTATCGTAAACTCGCTGCGAAAACAAATGTATCGATAACCATCAGAACAGACTGCAAAATCCTTTGAAAAAAAAAAAAATGCTCTTGTTCTTGATTAACACCATAAAGGGCTTACATCTCATTTTCTTCTTCTCATCAGTACTGATGCAGAAGTTGAAAGCAGAATGTTCTTTTTTTTTTTTTTAGGTAACTACTTCAAAGTTGTACTATGATTTGAAAGAATTAGTTCGATTGGCCAAAGTAGACAATTAAGGTAGGGATGTGACGGACCGATGTTTTAATTAAACCCTGTTTTGTTGGCATCAAACAAAACTCTGTGCTAGTTTTCATCCATTTCCCTTGTTGAGTGAAACACCATTCAGTCTTAAGCAACTCAATTTAACTAGGAATCAAGATCTTTAAGGAGATTCCGTCAGTATGTGAATTAATGCATGTACAAGATTTAGTTGTCAGAATATTGAAATGCAAAAAGTGAGACTGTATGTGATAGATTACAAGAGACATACAATCTTCACAGGTTGAATAGGATCTGAAACCGTAAGTGTCAAATCTTCATTCCAAACTGGGTTGACATTGTGCTTCTTCACACTGGTCTTCAGTTTCTGCTCAGTACACAAGAATCAGTAATTGATGTTAAAATGATGTAGACAAGAAACCACATTAAAAAGCTACGATGAAGAATCCACATGATGAACAAGATTAATAAATAGGTAACACAAACACAAGGTTTTTCCATAGGATATCATTAAGGAACAAAGCATAATTCTAGGAACGGAGCTCACAAAATGAATCCCAGACATAAGCCCTCAGAAATACTAAAGAAAAATCATGAAGAATAACATATGAATGTCCCTTCAACACGACAGGATCTCGAACGACTCACCTAAACAGGAAAGCCTATTTTTTTATATAAACGCTAAGAAATCATGGGTTCAAAGGTATCCATTCATTTAATCATATTTTTTGTATGGACATAAATGCCTTGTAAACTTCATAAAAGATCAACAGCATCGAAAATGTCGATGTAACATCAACATATCAACAAATGTTAGACAAAAGATACATCGATTCTGAATCAAAAAACATGATCTAAATATCCAAATCATGACTACATGCATGATGAAATGGACTGAATCCTTGAAGTGCGAAAGAAATCTATAAAATGACCAAGATGCCTTTTGGGCATAAAGATTTAGGAGACCAAAGAATGGATCGGAGTAGGAAAAGAATAAAAGGATTAGACAAGACATGAGGAGAAAGGAATGGAAATGTTATGACCTGACTGCCCATGCGGACGACGACGTAAGGGTCGCTGCCGGTGGCGTCGCGGTAGGCCAAGCTCACCCCTCTCACCACCCGCACTCTGAGGAGACCCAGCAGATGATCCATCCCTTCTCTCTCTCTCTCTGTCTCTCTCTCTCTCTCTCACGCGCGCGCGCACACAATTCCTCCAAGAACAAGAAGATATGGATGATGATGAAGAAGATGGAACGAGGAACCGATGGATCACGTAGAACCAACGAAGAGGAGAAGGCAAGGACGACTGGGCACGCAACCAGGAGAAGAATCCACGTAACATAATCCTGAGGCGTTTATTATTAGCTATCGCCAAAGTTGACGTGGGTTTATTAAGAAGAACCAGCAGCTTAAAATTACACACAATCAATATATATATATATATATATATAATTCCAACACATGCATTGACAAACCCACGTCGTGAAGTGGTCATGACAAATTTTGAACCCAAAAGCCGCTTTGAAGATCGACAATATCAGTTTTATAGCTCAAGTGCAAAAAGGAGTGCAACACAAGGACATCCCAGGGGTCACCTATCCAAATACTACTCTTGCCTAAAAACACTTCGAATATTTGAGGGAATTCGATGCTTTAGGGCTGGTATGATCTCACCCATTTGATGCCTAAGTGCACGTCGCGGTCAAAGACCATGTGCATGGGTTACACAAGGCCAATTCAGCCTCGTCACGCTGAAACCATCATAACTTTCTTGAGTGATATCAGAATCACTATTGCGACCCCCTATCCAGGAAGTTTTCTTTGAGACCCATGCGGGTGACTACGAAGTGGTCACGATAAATTTCAGGCACGAAAACCATCGCCTTAGAGGTCTACAGTATCCTAGTACTCACACCCAAGCACGCTTAACTTCAGAGTTCTAATGGGATTCAGTACTTTAGTATTGGTAAGATCGTGCCCGTGATTATGTGTTGTATAGTGCCTAAGTGTTACGTCGCGGTAGGAGACCCCGTGTGTGGGTCATGCAAGGCCAATTAGACCTTTATGCTTTGAAACCATCGTAACTTTCACGAACGATCTCGAAATCGCTATTGTAACCCTAATCTGGAAAGCTCTCCTCGAGCCATGCGTGGGTGATAGAATCTAGTGCTTTAGTGCTAGTAAGATCACACCTGTGTTTGTGCATCATCTAGCACCTAAGTGCACGTCACGACCGAAGACCCCATCATGGGTTACGCGAGGCCGATTTGACCCTGTCAAGCTTAAACCATCATAACTTTTTCGAATGATCTCAGAATTGCTATTGCGACCCCAATTCGGAAAGCTCCCTTTTAGCTATGCATGGGTGATTGCAAAGCGATCATGGCAAAATTTGAGCTCGAAAACCATCGTCGCGGAGGTCTACATCATTGGTTTCCGTCGCTTGGGTGCAAAAAGGAGTGTAACACTAGGACTTCTCGAGGGGTCACCAATCCTAGGACTATTCTCACCCAAACATGCTTAACTTCAGAGGTCTGATGGGATCTCATGCTTTAGTGCTAGTATAATCGCTCCCGTGTTTATGCATCATCCGACACTTCGTACACATCATGATCAGAGACCCCGTGCATGGGTCACGCTGGGCCGATTTGACCTCGTCGCATTGAAAATATCGTAACTTTCTCGAATGATCTTGGAATCGCTATTGCAACCCCAATCCGGTAAGCTCTCTTCAAGCCTACCGCGGGTGACTGTGAAGCGATCACGATAAATTTTAAGCTTGAAAACCATTGCCCCAGAGTTCTACGATATCGATTTTCGTCACTCAGGCTAAAAAAGGAGTGCAACACGAGGACTTCCCATGGGGTCACCAATCCTAGTACTACTCTCAACCATGCATGTTTAACTTCAGAGTTCTGATGAGATCCAATAATTTAGGGCTAGTATAATCACACCGTTGTTTGTGCATCATCCGACACTGAAGTGCACATCGAGGTAGGAGACCCCGTGCATGGGGTGTGGGAGATTGATTCTACCCTGTCATGCTCAAACCATCGTAACTTTTTCTAACAATCTCAAAATCGCTATTGTAACCCCAATCTACGAATCTCTCTTCGATCCCCCCATGAGTGATTGTAAAGTGGTCGTGGAAAATTTCATATGAGATCCGATGCTTTAGTGCTGGTATGATTGCACCTGTATTTGTGCATTGTCTAGTGCCTAAGTGCACTATCATGGTCGGAGACCCTGTGCGTGGGTTGCATGGGACCAATTTGACCCTATCGTGTTGAAACCATCATAACTTTCTCAAACTATCTCTGAATCGCTATTGTGACCCCAATCCATAAAGCTTTATTCAAGCTCCACGCGGGTGACAATGAAGTGGTCACGATAAATTTTAGGCCCGAAAATCATCACCTCGGAGGCCTACGATATTAGTTTTTATCACTCGGGTGCAAAAAGGAGTACAACAAAAGGACTTTTTCCAGGGAGTCACCTATCCTAGTAGTACTCTTGCCTAGGCATGCTTAACTATTGAGTTCTTATGGGATATAATGCCTTAGTGCTGGTATGATTGTACCCATGTTTGTGCATCATTCGGTGCCTAGGTGCACGTCATAGCCAGATACCTCATATGCGGGTCTTGTGGGCCTAATTCGACCCCATCGTGCTGAAACCATCGTAACTCTCTCGAACGATCTCAGAATCGCTATTGCAACCCCAATCCAGAAAGCTCTCTTTAAGCTCCATGTGGGTGAATATGCAGTAATCATGACAAAATTTTGGCTTGAAAACCATCGCCTTGGAGGTTTACAATATCGATTTTTGTTGCTCAGGCACAAAAAGGAGTGAAACATGAGGACTTCCCAGAAGGTCACTAATCCTAGTACTACTCTCACCCAAGCATGCTTACTTTAGAGTTCTGACGGGATCTAGATCTTTAGTGCTAGTATACTCGCACATGTGTTTGTGTGTAGTCATGCCTAAGTGCACATTGCGATTAGAGACCCCGTGTATGGGTCGCGCGGGGCCGACTCGAACCCATCACGCTGAAACCATCAATTAAAGCTCATATCAAAAAGCGTTTAAACTTGAAAGTGTTTATAGGGTGATAATGAATAAAAAGAGCAATAAGCAAGACATTTAAACAATATAGAAGAGAAGAGAAAGCACACCGATTTTATAGTGGTTTGGTCATTATGACCTACGTCCACTCCCGATTCCTCCTCCATTGAGGTCACCGGCTTCCATTATAATCTTCTTTTAATGGGTGAAGATCAACTACCCTCTCTATTCTCCTTTTCAAAGGTTTAGGAGACAACCTTTATAGCTCTCTTTGCTCTCTCTAAAATAAAAACCACACTTAGAGAAAACAAGGGGAGCTCTCAAGAAATTGTAACAGCATTTTCATAAGTTTTTTTGCTCTAAATTCTTGCATCCTTAAGCAAGAATGGGTGGGGTATTTATAGGTCCCAAATAGCTTCAAAAGTGGAGCCAATTTTTTTTTTTTTTGAGATTTCCTAGGTGTTAGCAGCCTTTCCCTCTTGGAGACTATGTTCTGGTGGTACCACCACATGACAATCTAGGACACTGTGTCTTCTTAGATGTCATGTCTTTAAAGATCGTGTCTTATCTAACCTTAGGTTACTAAAATAACATTTCTAATAAGTTCAAATCAGTCTCAATTAAGGTCTAATGGCCTCTTAATTGAGTTAGTAAAACTAACTTTTATTATGATGCTAATAACGACACTTAAGATAAACAATTATTGCACACAATATTCATTGTCTGGCCATCAATTGATCTCTTGGCAAACTCCCGGCATCCTTCCGGTGAACACCCGATAAGCTCCCAATCTCCTTCGGCGAACTCCCTATGAACTCCCAACATCCTTCTGGCGAACTCCCGATAACCTGTCAGCGAACTCCCGACCATATCCTCTGAACCCTAACCGACTTATAGCGAACTCTCGGCGAGTTCCATACCTTGACTTTGGCCTAACGATAGATTTTTCCTTAATTGTTTTACTTTTTCTCAGTCGTAATTAATCCTACATCAATTATCACCAACACACAGGTTACAAACAGACCAATTGGTTTCATCATCAAAATTTGATATTCAGTAGCTATTGCAACCCCAATCTAGAAAGCTCTCTTCGAGCCCCACGCAGGTGACTATGAAACAGTCACAGCAAAATTTGAGCGATCTCGACCAAGCATACCACAGCCTCAGGTTATCAATGACATCTCTATATCGTATACAAGTTCTCAAATCACGAAGATAGGTGAGCCTCGAGGTACTTGACCAACTCAACCTATATCGGGATTCAATTTCTTCATATAATGATGGAAGGTCACATGGGTCAATCTAATTATCTCACACTTACCGACTTAATATTATCATAGGAGGGGATTTAATTTCGATCTTGTAATATATCGTGTCACACATATATATTTAATATATATCTATATCGCATGCATATATATATTTGTTGGTGTATCATCACATATCACATATGCATATCACACCGGATGATCATGAACCGTCACTTAACATGATCAGGCCCGAACTAGTGGGAAAAATCACTCATAATAGGATCTATGTATATATCAGTGTATCTCCATGTCTTATGATCATCCATCTCGTCATCATCGGTTTTGCTGGATCCTTGGTGCATCACCATGCGACGCGATCACCCATTTCGGCAACATGGGTTTCGTTGGCACCTCCACACTCCCACCACATCTCTTCATGTAATTACATCATAATCACAAGTACGTAACCCCAACAATAAACGAGAAAAATAAAGGCTTGCAAGCCCCAATAATAATGATAATCACATATACACACATCATAACACATGGTCCATGCTCATCTATCCACATTATACATTACATGTACACATCATCATGTAGGATTACTAGATAAATAATAATTAATTAAATTATTAAATTAGTTATTTTTATAATTTTTAGGATGTTCTACCATAAGGTGTCCCAAATGGCAGGAAAGGGATTCCTTATGCATCTACAAAACCCTAGCTGCTAGGGGCACGCCTGCGGCCAGGATTCCCTAGCCACAGTGCAACCTTGTGCGGCCAAGAAACCCCGGTCCCCAAGGAGTCCCTTTGCAGCTAACCACCTTGGCTGCAAACTACCATGGGCGGCCAACAAACCCTGGCCACCCAACCACTCCTTGCAGTTAGGAATCTCTTGTCGTAGGGTTGCCTCTGGTGACCAGAAAACCTAGTCACTTGGACTCTTGGCTGCATGGGGAGGCTTCTACCATGGCCGATAGCTTGCTGCTCTCAGCCATGCAGCTCTCGACCAGGCTGAGAGCAACAAGCCTTACTCTCGGTTAAGGCTGCAAGCAACCTTTTACCTTGTTGTAGGGCAGCAATAGTTGTTACCCTTTTCCCTCTTTTTAAGGGTAATAATTTTGACATCAAAGGACCATTCTATAGCACCTCTCCATAGTGAGAAAAGGTGATGCCTAAATTTGAAAAGTATGAAAAAATCATAGCAAGTTATGTAGAAAATAATTTATGTGTTTCAATCTCTTCACATGCAGTTTAAAAATCAATTATTGCACGAGCAACCTGGCTCTAATACCATTGTTGTGACCAAGAGAGCATTCAACGTAGTGAAAAAATAAAACAAAATTAGTTTTCTATATTTATCACATCATCGTGTAATGATTTGTGTGCGAAAAATTATAAAATTAAAAAACTATGATAAGTGAGAGATTTATTACCTAGAGAGATTGTATATCCCTGAAATTTTTAGATCCTATGAAAGAGGATTAAGGAGGTCAAATATACTCATCTCTAGTGGTATCCAGATTGTGGATCATTGCAGCGATGCTCCTCTAATCACAGCCAAAAGCTCGTAACTCTTACGCATCTTCTCACAATGAATATAGAAGAAGATCTTCTATTTTCTTTGCTGCCCTCTCGTAGCAAGGAGAGGGTGGTTGGCTAAGAAGAGGTGGGAGGGATGAGAATAGGAGGGGTCGACCAAAGGTGCAACCTATCACGTTGTTGGCCGCCCCTGCCTCCTATTTATAGAGAGCCACCAAAAACCCTAATGGATCATGCATTAGTGGGTATTGTATCTCAATCAAATTATCCTCACTTCTTAGATTATTATATCTCTATCCAATAATCTCAATTGGCCTCTAATTGGGCCTCATGTAAGAAGTTCATTAATGTTGGGTCTTATCAATAACAACAGGGGTTTATTGGATAACATATATTCAATCCTTTACTCATTATAGTCATTCACTATATGTGTGTGACCCTCTAGGCCCAATACCGAGCTGGTCATGAGTTTCACTAGTTAGAACTCCTTCGGACTCAATGAATTATTATCCCATAATAATTCACTCAACTCATCGACTATGGAGTACTAGGCCATTGCGTCATAGTCCCCATATGGTATATGGGATCTAATCCATTAGACTTGTCTGTCCTCAGTTATGTTGTATCTATAGTCTCTTATTTATCTAATATTTCAGAGGCTGTATATTGGGCATGATACTATAAGGCCTTATACGGAATCCATCGAAGTCTCATTTTAATTGGATTCTCCCGAAGAACTCCTTCTCTCTTAATTCGAATGACCCTGGCTAGGGATTTTTTCGAGCAAGAACACATGAGATATTCTTCTCATGATACTAAGAATGGATGATCCTCTATTGACATTCAATTGCCTATGCTCTACTGTTCATTTAAGAAGTCCCCCAAAATGTATTTGGCTTGAAAAGAGAATTTGGCACATCGGTTGATCTGTCATGATAGTAATATGATTATCTTAGAATATGGGCAAAGCTTCCTTACTACTAAAACTAGCCTATAGGTTAGTTTTTCAAACTTGGGATATCGAGTTTCCTTATCTTAGAATACATTACTCTTATAATCTACTAATCTCTGGATTTAATCTTCATCTCAAATTAGTACTAAGCTCACGATCGATGATGATATAGATAGATAGAGACATGTCTTCTCTTGGGAGGGGGTTAGAAAGCTAGGGTGGAGCTACCAAATAGCACCTAAGCAAATCAAATACCACTTGACACTACTCGGTTTATTGGAAATCCTTGAGATATTTTAGAATTTTGAAGAATGGTAAGCATCGATTACTAATTTGGGAAAAGAATCATTTAAGCACAATGATTCAGCTTATCAACTATAGAACCTATTTAATTGAAGCTAGAGGCCTCATATTGATAATAGCCTAGACTTTCTCTAAGTTGGCATCTATTCCTTGCATTGAATGTGCACTTTGTAGGATTTAACCTCATCTGAAATATCTTGATGGTGGTAAACATTTCTCTCATATCAAACAAATGTGTGTTTGCAATGCAACTCTTTATAGTATATCATCTGCATATACCTCTATGTTCTACTCGATTTGGTACTAGAATATCTTATATTCTTTGGTATATTACCCTAACATTCTTAAATTTAAATGACATAATCATATAACAGTATAAACCTTTGTCAGTAATGAACATGATGTATTTTTGTCTTCTCATGCTATTTTTATCTAATTATATGTAGAGAAAGAGTCCATGATGGTCAGCAATTTATAACTGAAATTCGAATCAACAAGTTGGTCAATTTGGAAAAGAGAAAAAATTATCTTTTAGATAGGCTTTATTAAGGTCAATATAATCAACACTATGCATCCTTCACTTTTCATTACTTTTCTTGACAAAAACTATATTAGTGAAACACTTTGGATAATGAGATTCATGGAACAAGTTGGCATGTAAAAGCTTATTAACTTTCTCCTCATTTGTAACATGTTGGTCCAGAGTGAATCTTTGAGACTTATAATAAGCTGCCATATGTTATGGGTTAATATTGAGCCAATACTATGCTACACCTCGATCGATCCCAAGCATATAGCTAGGCAACCATGCAAATACTTCCAAATTCAAGCATAAGAAGTCGATTAGTTTTTTCTTCTTCTCTTAAGTTAATGTTAATCCCACTTTAACTATGTAATATGGTAATTTGAGATTCAAAGAGATTTTTTCTAAAGTTTCTCTGGTCTTTGGGTGTGGGTTGATTGGTGACGGCTCTTGTGGATCCATTTGCTGGACCGAGAGTGCCACTTTTTATGGTAAGGTGATCGATATTAGATACTGTCATCTTGATTTCTTTAGGTCGCTTCTTATCTCTCCCACTCCTGAGCTTGTTAGAAACTTCAGTGTCATATAATATATCAACACTACTACCCGTATGTAGTTAAGGGTAGGTCACCCAATGATGACATTGTAAGCTAATGGAATATAAACCCCCAAAAACTTGATATTGACTATCTTTGAATAGTTGTCAAATCCAAAGGTCATATAAAAATTTATTATTCCTATTAGGGTGATTAAGTACCCTCGTAAATCCAGTGAGGATGGAGGAGATGGTTTGCATATCTTTGAGATATAGGTTAATTTTATGAAAGGTATCATAGTATATTCGTGAAGCTTCCCATGTCAATCATGATCCTCTTGACTTAGGCATTTATAATCCTAGGGGAGTCCATGAATCCATATCATATTCAAGGTCCTGTCCTCAGCCTCCTCTGTTATACCCCCTGAATTATCTCATTTAAGAGGCATGAACCTATCATAAATCAATAATATTGTACTTCATCTATAATCCAAATCTAGGACCCAAACTAATATTTGAGGATGTAAAAGAAAAAATTTAAATATCAATCATAACCATCCATAAAACTTATATAATTTATAATCATACACCACATCACTCAAAGTTTTATAAAATCTAAGCTAACTCAAGTGACCGATAACCCCATCATAAATCCACAAGTGTAGGAATCTATATGATCACAAAACCAACATTTACCACAAGTTGATATTATTATACAAATTAAACTTAACATTCCAAAATCCTAAACATGAGAAGTCCTTTAAACCTTACAAGACACATCAGATCAAAATTTATTGACAACATTTTATTAGATGTAAATAATACTTATACAACAAAAACATATCAACCAATAAAGATTTGCCCAAGATCTTCTAGCTTTCCACTGCCTCAACCTAATTCTAACTTTTTAGTGAGTGATAAGCTAACCTGAAAAAAAAATATAGCAATAGAGTAACATATCTGTGACAAGAGTAGATGGTTTTAAATAAACTTGGTACCAAAATACAAAATAGGGATACAGGAACTCATAGGTAGCATCTTATTAGATACAAAATCACAAAGGTCATTTCATTCGAAATATACTTTGTTCATAAGAATATAATAAGAGTAATTGGAGCATATCATTAGCGTAGAAATATCTCAGAATATACCAATGGCGTATGAAAGCAACTTAAAGCATATCAAAGGCATAAACATTTTAGACCATATCAATGATATAAGAATCGTTTAGGCATGTATCAAATGACAAATGAAACATTTAGGTATATATCAAAGGCATAAGAATATTCAGGAGCATATCAATGACATATGAAATATTTTGGAGCATATCAAAGCCGTAAATATATTTCAAAATATATCAATGACATAAAAAGTATTTAGGCATGTATCGAATGACATATGAAGCATTTAGGTGCATATCAAAGGCGGAAGGATGTTCAGGAGCATCTCAATGACATACAAAAATATTTCAGAGCATATCAAATATGTATGAATTATTTCTGAGCTTATCAAATGAACAAATAAGAAATAGAAGCCTAAATATCATATTTGATATCACATTCATTTTATTCTTATCCAAAGCGCCCATATAAACTAAAAAGCAATGCTTTTGATATCATATCAAAAACATAAAAGGTGAAGTAGGATCATAAACAGAAAATGATTCATCCATTTTTGGATGACCACTAGACAGAAGTCTCCCACATTTGGGATCTCCATCCAAACACGTTTGGGTGAAATCATAGGGGGCGGACGGAGCATCGCGAGCTCCAAGCATAACTCCCTTTACAATTTCTAGTAAAAGTTCATATTATCTCATAAATACCATAGTACAATAATGACATTGTGAATAATAATATGACACATATCAGAAGCATATGAAGAATAACAAAATGTGCATGTGCTAATATGAAACAACATGATGCAACATAAACTTTTCATAACAAATTCAAGTATACAAATAATTTAAGGACTAGAGCATACGAGAATTTAAAATAATAATATAAGGCTCAAATAAAAAAAGAAATTTAGCTGAAATCAATTTCCAAAATGATGAAACAAGAATAGGTAACATCGACAAAAGCTCGATTTTGGCAGAAATTGAGATACACATTTCATGAATTTTTGGGACAACCAATTATGCTTCAAATTACTAAAGAAATATATCATTGACTTTCAGATAAAATAAGTTTCATACAAATTGAAGTTTCTAACAAAGAGTTACAAATGATTTGGTAACTAAAAATCAGGAAATAAAATCTCTGTTTTGTAGAATCTATAGGATCAAATTCAATAGATGACTGGGTAAGTTTTTGTATTCTAAATCTTTTAATCCAGTTATTCAAAGAAAAATCTAGGTGTTTAATTTCTAACAAAATAGTTTCTCTCAAACTAGAGTTTCCGACAGGAAGTTATAAGTAGTTTAGATTCAAAAGGTCAAAAATTATAGCCCTTGTTTTGCAGAATTCATAAGGTCAATCGAAACATAAATCTGGGCAGTCATTTAGACTTTAAATATTTCAATCTAGGTATTAAAAGAAAGATCTATGAGTCTAAATTTTAATAAATCAAATTTTACATAAATCAAATCTCCAACAAAGAGTTATAAGTAATTTAGTAACAAAATGTAAGAAATTTTAGTCTCTATTTTATCGAATTTATAGGGTCTATTCAATTAGATGTTTGGGTGGCCAAATTCAATCTAAATCATTCAAATAAGCTATCAAAAGAAAGGTTTACAAGCTTATATTTAGATCAAATAAGTTTTGCCTAAATTAGAAATCAGTATAGGGATTTATAACTAAAACGCAGAAGGATCAGAATCTCGATATATTTTTTAGATTCAAGCCTTTACATCCAAACAAGAGGGATATCAGATTACAAGGCTTGAATTATTCAAATTTCTCATATTCAAGTCAAAAGCAGAGATAGAATTGCAGTAGAAAAAGATTAGAATACTTGTCTTTGAAAATTTTAATCTCAAATGAGTGGATTTGATCAAAATCCCTAAGCCCCAAATAAATTCTTCTCTTGTTCTTTTTTTAATCTTCTTTCTCTCTTCCTCTCTTATCCACCAACTCATGCCTTCTCAGGTTCCTTAAGGGATGTATTTTACACTTTAGTCCTTATATTATTAATATTTATGATTAGTTTCTTTGATTCTACAAATAGGTCCTCAAATTTTATTACTAGGTCTTATAAATAACTCAAAATAGATTTCTTATATTACAAATAAGTTTTTATGAAAATTCAGAAATGAGGGATGTTACATCCTCTTCCCTAAATATAATATGTTGATCTCTGATGGGATAAAACTTTTTTTGTTGTAGTTCTTGTTATGATTGTAATGGCACTAAGAGAGGGAAGAGGACTAAATTAGAGCTACAGCAAATTTTATCCGATTTTATAAGTTTGATCAATAAATCTAGATCGCGAATATGATTAAAAAGTGCAAATAAGGTTTGCAAGTAAATCAGTATGCAGAATAAATCAATGCAAATTGATTTATAGTGGTTCGGTCATCCCGACCTATATCCACTCTTGATTCTTCTTCCATCAAGGCCACCAGCTTTCACTTCCAATGTTTTTTCCAACAAGTGAAGATCAACTATCCTTATTACAACTTTTCTCCTTTTAGCATGCTTAGGAGAGAACTTCACACTTTTTCCTTTATTAGATGTATCACATCTTACAACCTAGAATCACCTCTAAACTTACGGAGAAAGAGATTCAAACACTACTCAAAGAAAGAGTTTACAACACTTTTGTGCTAAAAAATTCATGTTTCATCAAGCAAACATGAGCGAAGTATTTATAAACTTCAAAAAGCTTCAGGAATAGAGTTAAAATTTTAAATATCTAAAATTTTAGAGTACTGACGACATTACTGTTGACACTAGGTGGTACTACCATTATAACTACACCATGAATTAAGGCTCTAGTGGCACCACCACTGACCTTGGTGGTACCATCATCGACTTAGGTGGTACTATCATCGAAACTATAGAAAAAAGCCACAAACATTGCTTTTCAATTGACTTAGGCAATACCACCGCCTAAGCCTAATGGTACCACCACCTAGGCCTAATGATACCACCGCTTAGGCTTATTTTAGGTCATCGATTTAGCCTTCTAATAAGCCCTCTTTGACCCTGGTTCAAGTGCAATAAGTTTCTTATAAAGTTGGTATGGTTTCGGCCTAATACCAACTCAATTTGACTCAAAAAGATCTCGATCAAGACTTTAATAATCCAATCATATGTTTGACATAATTATGAAGCTTTCACCATATTGTATATCATTCTGGCATCTTGTTTGATCTTCTAGTACTTCATCTTAACCTCCGGCACATCATCTTTTCCTTCAGCATGTTGCCCAATTTATCGACATATCGACTTTCCCGTGACATCCTATCTTGTGGCACAATACCCAATCCTTCTAGCATGATGCCCAAACTTATAGCACAAAATCCAATCTTGGGCATGTCGACTAATTCTCCAGCTTGACGTCTAATTTTTGATATGATATTTTTTCCAGCACAACGTCTACTTCGATAATCTTCCCTTTAACAGTTCGGGTCTATGATCGAAGAATTTTCTATATCAATTATCTCAAAAGCATATTAGTCTATAAACTCATCAATTAATTTTATCATTAAAATTTAGAATTTAATAATCTTCCTCTTTTTTATGATGACAACAAATTGATGATAAAGTTTTCGCCAAGCTCTCCTTGTCTATATGCCATTTTTTTTAAAAGGTTATGATGAACTTAAATTCAAATGATCATATATCATTTTAAATGCATATACTGAATTCCAGTTGAAAGAAATTTAATATTGTCAATATTATGATTCAATCATTCAAGTCCAAAAATCAATATTTAAATGATTGATAAAAATCATAATCATTTCAAGTTTCAAATTTAATAATTATCAATGTGTAATATTAATTAAAATATAACTATAAGTTAATCATTTGCATAACAACGAATCATAAGTGAGACATCATAATTCTTCCCTTTGGTTAACAAAAAAATATGCTTCTCCACCTTTGTTAATAAAAAAAACATGAGTTATTATTTCTCTCTTTTTTGTCATCATCAAAAGAAGAGAGTGATATCATGGTATCATGGTGGTACTTCTCCCCCTTTGTATCAATATTCCAATTATATAAAAATAAGAATTATTTTAATATAATAACATAAATGATCTTAATATCAAAAATAAATTCAAGTTATGGACACCGAGAGGTTAATTGATGATAGGATATGAACAAGTCTCCTATCAATATGTCATCTTAAAAATGTGACGCACTTGAATTCAAAATAAAACTTTTTCAATTGTACTCTTGAATTCAAGTTGAGATAAATTTGATATTGATATTATCATTACAATCCTAAATATTCAATCAAGATTGAAATAAATAAAAAAAGTTAGACATGAGTGACTACTAATAAAAAGTTATAAAAGCATCATAAGTCCCCTTATTCACCATATAAGCTAGGCATAAATCACTACTTCTATTTTATCATCAAACGCAAATATAAATTACTTTTTCTCCTTTGCCATCAACAAAATAGAGTATACAAGTCATGAATATAAAAGAGTCATACAAAATAAATCTCAAGTTATAAACATCGAGAAATTGAGTAAAAGATCGTGATTCTTTAGATAAATTTTATCTTTAGTAAATAACAAAATGAATCATAGAAGAACAAATAATAAAAACTCTTGATTCATACAAAATAAATCTCTAGTTGTAAATATCTAGAAGTCAAGTGAAAGATCATGATTCATTTGGATAAATCTTCTTCTTAGTTATTAGCAAAATGAAAGAATCATAGGAGACCCAATAAATCTCAAATCATGAACATTAAAAAGTTAAGTGAAAGATCATGATTTGTTTAGATAAATCTCATCTTTAGTAAAAAGAAAGAATCATATGAGAATAAATAGTAAAAGTTCTTGATTCATACAATTGAAAGATTCAACATGTCTAATTCTCTTCTAATGAAATCGAATTATTTCTCACTTAGTAGTTTAGTAAAAGTGTCTGCTAATTGATGTTTCATGTCAATGAAATATAAAGATATATCATGATTGCTAACATAATCTCTAATAAAATAATGTCTAATGTCAATGTGCTTAGTCCTATAGTGTTAAATATGATTTTTTTGTTAAATAAACTATATTAGTATTATCACATTTTATAGAAATACCTTTTAGATAAAATCTATAATATTCTAAAGTATTATTTATCCAAATTACTGCATACAGCATGCACCTACCTCAACATATTAAGTTTTAACTGTTGATAGTGCGGTAGAGTTTTGTCTCTTGGATGACCAAGAAACAAGTGCATGACCTAAGAATTGGCAAGTTCCAAAGATACTTTTACTATCTATTCTATATTTTACAAAGTCAGCATCATCATAAGCAATCAAATCAAAGTTATTAGATTTAAGATATCATAATCCTAACGATAATATTCATTTTAAATGATTAAAAATTATTTTTACTACTTTAAAGTTAGATTATTTGGGATTGAATTGAAATATTGCACAAAGCCCAACACTAAATATTATCTCAAGTTTAGTTGTTGTAAGGTATAGTAAACTATCAATCATGCTTCTATACATTTTTTTATTAGAATATTTTTCTCCATTACCCATGTCTAATTTAGTAGAAATGCTCATTGGTGTGTGGATGGCTTTAGCATTGTCAATATAAAATCATTTTAATAGATTAAGAGTTTACTTAGTTTGACTAATAAAAATCTCATCTTTTAGTTACTTAATTTGTAATCCTAAGAAACATATCAACTTATCTATTAAACTCATTTTAAATTTTTGGCTCATACTTTTAGCGAATGATTCATATAAAGATTCATTAGAATAACCGAAAATAATATTATCAACATAAATTTGAATAATAAAAAATATTATTAAATATTTAATAAATAATGTGGTATCAATCTTGCCTTTAGAAAAATTATTTTGAATAAGAAAGGAGCTAAGTCTCTCGTATAAGCCCTAGGGGCTGGCTTCAACCCATAGAGAGCCTTAGATAATTTATAAACATAGTTTGGAAAAAGATCATTTTCAAATTCAAGTGGTTACTCAACATAAAATTCTTCAAAAATAAAACTATTAAGAGAGTCACTTTTGACATCGATTTGAAACAACTTTAAATTTTTAAACATACATGGTTAAAGAGTATTCTTATGGGTTCAAGTCTTGCCATAGTAGTAAAAATTTATTCATAGTCTATACCTTCTTTTTGGTTGAAACCTTTAGTTACTAATCTAATATAGTTTCGAACCATGATACCTTATTCATCTTGCTTATTCCTAAAGACTCATTTAGTGCTAATCACAAGATGATCATCTAAGGTTTTAAAATATGAAATATCTAAGAAAAATGACTTTATTGGATTTTACATCAAATTTTCCTAAGATATCCTTTTTGTTTAAAATAAAATATTTACATCCAATAACTTTAAAATATGAAATATTAGGTCTTTGATTGTTCCATAATTCATAGGAAGTTTTAGATAGTTAAGGTCTTAATGTAAACCCTATTCATGACATATCATGTTGTGTTAACAGTTTCGACCCAAAAATATTTGGGTAGGCTATGTTCATTAAGTATGGTTTTTGTCATCTCTTATAAACTCATATTCTTTCAACAACTCTATTTTGTTGTAGATGTTTTGGAGTAGATAAATTGTGATCATACTCATTCGAATCATAAAATTCTTGAAAAACATGATTTTTATATTCACTACCATAATCACTATGAATAGAAGAAATCATAAAAACTTTTATATTTTGAACTTATTTATAAATTTTTATAAAATATTTAAAACAATCATTTTTATGTGCCAAGAAGTATGTCGAAGTATATCTATATAATTATCAACAATCACAAAATCATATTTACTATCTCCTAAACTTGTAATATCAATAGGTCCAAATAAATTCCTATGAATTAATTGTAATGGTATAGAGTACTTACTTGGTTTTTAGGTTTGAAGCTACTCTTTATGTGTTTTCCTAATTGGCACATATCATAAATTTTATCTTTGACAAATTTAACTTTAGGCATTCCTTTTATAAGTTTTTTTGTTCAAATTTGCGAGATTAATTTCATATTTACATGTCCTGATCTCCTATACCAAAGTTATACATCCTCATTTATAATCGAACAGCGAGTTTTATCATTAAAAATCATCAAGATCAAAAGTATAAATATTATTACTTCTTAAAGCAATCAAAGATTTATTTTTATTTGGTATTTCTATGATATAAGTATTAGATTTGAATTTAACATTATATCCCTTATCACAAAATTAACTAATATTTATTAAGTTATATTTCAAATCATCCACTAAGAGAACATCTTCAATCAAAAGATTCAATTTGTTACTAATATTTTCAGTACCAATGATCTTTCCTTTATTATTGTCTTCGAAGGTGATATATCCTTCGTCTCGACTAGTGGGCTTTGAGAAGTGTATTGGATTTCTAGTCATAAGTTTTGGGCATCTACTATCAAGATACCATTTTTTGCTCTTAGTTCTTGTTTGGAAACAGACCTACAAGAAATAGAGGTTTGCTTTAGGTATCGATTTAACTTTTGGTTCTTCATGGTTAGTCTTTCTTAACTTTCGACATCAAATCATTTGTGATTCCTTTAAGAACCCAAACTAATTTATGATAACTATATTTTGTAAGAGAGCATGTATAAGCATTGACCAAATCGTCCACATAAATTGTATTTAACTTTAGGAGGAATATGTAGTGTGGGTCCTTTTATAAATTTTATTGGCTTTTAATGTGTGTTACTACTTACGAAGTTAATTTTTTCTTTTCTTGATACATAATCTTGATTAGCAAGAATTATGTTCAGTAATTTATTTCTAATTTTAAAATTTTCTAATGTTTGTTGTATGAACATTTTCTTTTTCCAATGATTCTAACTCTTCACATTTAGTGCAATATGTTGATATATAGTTGTCATACTTATTTTTCAATTCTTCAAATTCATTAGAAAGAGAGATGTTGTCCTTTTTTAGTAAATTATATTTTTTACCAATCTTTTTAAGTTCATTATATAAATTATGAAATAAATCAAGTAATTCATCATAAGATAAAAATATTTTGGGAGAGTCAAATACCTCATCATTAAAGGCTATCAAAGCATAGTTTACCACTTTATTTTCATTTATTTGTTTTTTGTCTTCTGATACGTTTAATTCATCCCATATTGTCTTGAATGTTTTCATCCTCTTTTAGGTTGACAACTTCTTTTTTAATTGTGGACACTTATTTTTGAAGTACCATGGTTTTTTGCATTTATAACATATGATTATATCTATATTATGTTCACTTTTATTCTTATATTCTAATCCTATAAAATTAGTGTTGTTTCTCCTCATGAACTTTTTGAATCTTCTTGAGAGGAGTGTCATGTCATCGTAAGGAGTGTCATGTTATCATCACTTGAGCTTTCGCTTAAATAGTATTCTTTGGATTTAAAATTAATATCCTTCTTATTTTTTAAAATATATTTTTTTTTCATCATATGTTTTGCAGGTCATTTCATAAGTCATTAAAGATCCTATGAGTTCTTCAAGAGGAAAGTTATTCAAGTTTTTTGCTTCTTAGATAGTCATTACTTTTGGATCCTAACTTTTAGGAAGAGATCTTAAAATATTATTTACTAATTCAAGATTAGCATAACTTTTATCAATGGCTTCTAAACCATTAACAGCATCCATAAAATGAGTGTACATGTCACCAATGGTTTCGCTTGGTTTTATTTTAAATAATTCATAACTATAAATCAAAAGATTAATTTTATATTTTTTTACTCTATTTGTGCCTTCATCAGTAACTTTAAGTATGTGTCAAATATCATGTGTGGTATGATAAGTAGAAACTCGATTAAGCTTATTTTTATCTCAAGCACAAAATAGAATATTCATTCATATCTCAAGTATTTAAGGAAAATATTTTTTTTCAAAATCATTCCATTTATTCAATCACTTTAGAGAATTTTGAAAACCAAAATTTGATGACATTCCATAGACCAAAATCTATAGAAAGTAAGAAAATATATATTCATTGTTTCCAATAGGTGTAGTTCGTTCTAATGAACATAGGAGAACGAGTGATAGAGTGACCCTCTTGATTACCTAAAAAAGTTATTAGATCTCTCTTGGGTGTTAATCTAACTCAGAGAACCAAGCTTTGAAACCAATTGTTATAATTATAATGACGCTAAGCAGGGAAGGGTGGTGAATTAGTACTATAGCAAATTTTATCCGATTTTAAAAGTTTGACTGATAAATCCATATAAAAAATATGATTAGAAAGTACGAGTAAGGTTTGCAAGTAATTAAATTAGTATGTAGGAATAAATCAAGGCAAGAGAAGATATGCAAACTGATTTATAGTGGTTCGATCGTCTCGACCTACGTCCATTCTTAATTCCTTTTTCCTCGAGGCTATAGACTTTCACTATCGATCCTTTTTCCAATGAGCGAATATCAACTACTCTTTTGATAGCTTTTCTCCTTTTAACAGGCTTAGGAGAGAACTTTCACACTCTTCCTTTTATAAAATCTCTCACCTCCTATAATTTAGAATCACCTCTAAATTTCAGGAGGAAGAGACTCAAATACTACTTAAAGAGAGTTTACAATACTTTTATGCTCAAGAATTCATGCTCCATCTAGCAAGCATGAGTGAGGTATTTATAAACCTCAAAAGACTTCAAGAATAGAGCCAAAAACTCAAATTCATAAAATTTTAGAATACTAGTGGTACTACCATGCATCACAAATTAAAGCTCTAGTGGTACCATCGTCGACACGGGTGGTACTACCTCAAAACTACCAAAAAATCATAAGTAGTACTTTTTGACTGATTTAGGTGATACCACCATCTAGGCCTGCTTTAGATCACCAATTTAGCTTTTTAATAGGCTCAATTTGACCCTGGTTCAAGCTCAATAGGTTACTTATCAAGTTGGCATGGTTCTGACCCAACTTAATTTAACAATCCAACCACATATCCGATACCAACTCAATTTAACCCAAAAAAATCTCGATCAAGACTTTAACAATCCAACCACATATCCGATATAATTTTGAAGCATTTAATATATTATATGCTATTTTGACATATTGTTCGATCTTTTAGCACTTCATTCGAATCTCTGGCATATCGTCCTTTTCTTCGGCCTATTACCCACATTCGATTTTTTGTACAATACTCAATCCTTCTAGCACAATGCCCAAACTTATAGCATGAAATCTAATCTTTGGCATATCGATTAATCCTCCTCGATGTCTAATTTTCGATGTGATACTTTTCTAGGCACAACGTTTGTTTCTCTTTTTTCAAAAATTTATCCTTTGATGGTTGAAGTATGTGATCTAAGTGTTTCTTGTGTTACTTATCTTAAAAATATATTAATTCATAAACTCATCAATTGATTTTATCATCAAAATATGAGATTCAATAGTTCCCTCGCATATAACTTCTATGCAGATGAGTTGTTGCCGCTACTACTGGTCCACCAATAATTACGTTAGCTTGTCGCTCAACAAGGCCTCTGAGTCTTAGCGAGGTTTTGCAAATATGAGGAAGAAACGTATAGAGGTGTCTCCTCCAAACTAGATCTTCAATTTGTTCCTTCAGGGCGTAGCAATTCTTAGTAGAGTGTTTATGATCTCAACAAAAACAATAGTACTTAGTCATATCTCTCCTTGCTAGTGGAGGTCTTCAAGGGTGAGGCATCCACAAGAATCCCTTCTCTTAGATTTGCATGAAGATCTTACTGTGGGAAGTGTTGAGCAATGTGAAGTCTCATTAGAAAGGGACCTGGTCACCTCTTGTCATATCATTTCATGTCTCTTAATGGGGCTTAAATGTTGAGCCTTTTCTTGTTTCATCACCTTCTTAGGCTCGCCTTTCCTTTTCTCAATGATAACTGATTATGCAATATAGCAGTTGGCCTCTTGTAAGAGCTCCAGAAAAGTTGCTAGGTTTTGTAGAAAAACCTTGAAGATTGGAGATGACCGATATATGCATTGATGAGGACGAAGGGGGTTGGGTACGTGACCAAAAGAACCTTATCATTGAACCTTCTTGTATAACTCTCCAAAGATTCATTTTTCTCATTGCATATGACTAAGAGAGAAGTGGTGAGCACCTTTGGGAGTCTATAGTTGATAAAATAAAGCTCAAATTCTTTAACCAATTGTTTAAAGGAGACTGACTCTGAGGGGAGCCTAGCAAACTACTCATATGCTACTCCATTAAGGGTTATAGGAAAAGCCTAACACAGGAGGGAGTATGCAGTCCCATAGGGGGTCCTTTGAGGTAAACATTGTAATATGTTTTGACGGGTAGGATTTTCAATCATAGATGTCTAGCATAGAAAGTTTGAAGCCTTGCGGGATCGGTTATTTACTTTCATACATAAGGATTGTAAGTATGAGCCCATCTTTGGTTGCTTTTATTACTTTATTTCTTTGTGAATATCCTCCAATTATTGATATATCTTATTGAAGTGGTCTTGGATCTCGATTGGGAGGTTGGCCAATTAAGCGGTTGACTCATTCAAAAAATTTTATTCCGATAGTCTATCACTATTGTGTCACCCTTGTCTCCTATTTATAGAGAGCCACCAAAAACCCTAATGGATCTTACCTAGGTGGGTATTGGATCTCCATTGAATTACCCACTCCTCTTGGATTATTGGATCTATATCTAATAATCTCATTTGGCCTCTAATTGGGCCTTATGCAAAGAGCTCATTAATGTTGGGTCTTATCCAATGAGAACATAAACTAATTAGATAATTCATATACAATCCTCTATTCAATGAAATATTCATCATATGTGTGTCACCCTCTAGGTCCAATATTGAGCTGATCATGAGTCTTATCTATTAAAACTTCTTTTGACTAAGTAAATTGTTATCTCAAAATAATTCACTCAATTCGTCGATTGTGGATGTACTAGGCCACTGCGCCATAGTCCCAAACGGTACAATGGATCTAATTCATTGGACTTGTCTATTCTAAGTTACTATATATCTATAGTCTCTTATCTATCTAATATCCCGGAGACCATATATTGGGCATGGTATTATCAGGCCACAAATAGAATCTGTTCGACTCTCATTTTAATCAAATTCTATCGGAGAACTCTTCTCTCAATCCAAACGACCATGGCTAAGGATTTGTCCAAGCGATAACACACGAAATATTCTTCTCATGATACCGAGAGTGGATGATCCTCTATTGACATTCAATTACCTTTGTAAGGTTTGGTACCAATTTCGATAACCGGTTATACTATATCTGAAACTTTTCAAATCTATAAGTCTGACGTCAAAGAAATGAGTACTCAAGCAATACATCATTGGTATCTCAAATTTAAGGATTAGACACACAATTGAGACTATGAAATTGTTATCTAATATTAGGTATCATTGACCATACAGCACCTGTATTGTATTGTAAGTGGATCAATCACTATATGACGTAAGTAGATCAATTAGTGAACTTATTCTCCAATAAGCATATGTATTGTACCTTTAGTGTCTCCACACAAGTGGCTTTGATACCAGCTGCCTTTATCATATGGATAAGTATACAGTACACCGGTCTATCTAGTTATCTTGATGTTCCTCTCGAGTAACCTATGATCAATCTCATTATCATGATCTCATCACGATCCAATTCTTATTCCACAGATCTAAGAACATCACTCTATATGCAACATGCAGCATAAGGTGAGAATATACCAATAATAATCATATAATAATAAATAAAAAGATCGTGTAATATATCACACGTGTCATCATTCACGTGATTGGCTTGCAGAACACCTGTAACCAACATCGACAACCCCAATTGTGTCTAATTTAGGATCATCGAAATAAAGAGGTTTGACAAAGGAGCATTCGGGGCTGTTTGACTCGTTTCGTTGAGGTTCAATAGATTAAAATCTAGAGATTTATTTGAGATAGACCTGTGAGGTTTCCTTGAGCAATAATGGTAGACCCTTCTTGTAGCGCTTAGAGTAGATTTTGATTGTGTAAGCCAGGACCTGAATCCAACCTAATTCTTCTTCAAAACAGTCTCAAGGTGCAACTCATCAATCAAGTTGGACACACAAACCCTACAAAAACTTGGGAGGCATTCCCAATAGAGATTTGTTCTATGTTTGGGCATACTTATGTGGTCCTTTTATAATGTGTATTTAGGAGAGCGGTTACGCAAATAGTGCTAAGAACCGGACATAACCACCCTTCATGGATGTTGAGTGATTACGCCCATTTGTTACGCTAGTTAGAACTATCATCGACTAGTGGTAAACAGCTAAGTTTGTGTTGTTTGCACGAAGACCGTACCTACTTATTTTATAATTAGTACTTATGGGATATGGTTATACGAGGCTGAGATAGTCCACTTAATGGACTCCCATGTATCTATCAGATAGGTGTTGATGGATAGTGTTGGCATATGGTGTTGTTGATGGATCACTCACATCACTTCTATCATAACAATTTCCATCTTTAATTTTTTTTTTGTATTTATTTCTTTTTTCTCATAATTGAGTGCATGTATAATTTATTACATATATGAATTATTTCTAATTTCAATAAAAAAATTTATTAATAGATCAACTAAAATAACTCTTGCAATCATCACATATATAGACAAAGTTTCCCTCTCATTCCATCTTATTTTTTCTAATATTATTAACATGAGACTTGTGATAATTTACATTCTTGACACATAGAAACATCATGGTTTGACTAATTGTAAATATTTTCTAGTTGGTTGACTACTTTTTGGTAATATATTTTTAGCATAATTTGTAGATGTGGATATCGAAAGACTATATATATATATATAGTTATTTTCCAAGGTGGTGTGCCTGCAGAAATATGTCCAGCGGAGTGAGAGTAAGTAATCTGATAGAGAGTGAGCGGAAACTTCGTCTCTCTGCCGCTGCCGCCTTCAGAAAGCAGCCACCAAAAGCGTCGCCACCTCCTCGTTCACGCCACCGCTAGGGACCAGCGTGTCTCAGCCGCCACTCCTCTCCTCAGCCGCAGCTCTTCTTGTTTCACCGTATCTTAGCTACTGCTGATATGATTTGCTTTCTGAAGCTTTGCGATGCATGCACACTGTGGATCTGAAGAAATCTTCTTGTGGATTGTATGATAAATGAAGCACATAGATGGCAATATATTTATTATCTTTGTGGTTGAATTATCAGCATACAGTCTGGCATTGGACACGTTGAAGTAGTCTCCCACGAGAAGAAAAATCCTCGCTCTCGCCGAGCAATAAAGCTTCCGCGTACAGAGCCCCCGCCAGGCGTCCCCCATTTGGAGCCACTCCTTCCGGCCCTCAGCCTTTAAGTAGTCGACATTCTTACCTCCTGTTGTTCTGTCTTTTTGTGCCTCCCGCTCGTCAGATAGAGGAATGGAGCAGCAGCAGCAGCGGAGGCAGCGGCAGCGGCAGCAGCAGAGGCAGCCTCCGCAAGTGCCATGCGCAAGGTGTGGTTCGGAGGACACCAAGTTCTGCTACTACAACAATTACAACACTTCCCAGCCGAGGCACTACTGCAGGACCTGCAAGCGCTACTGGACTCAGGGCGGCATACTCCGCAACGTCCCCGAAGGTGGCTGCTCCAAGAAGATCAAGAAGAAACCGTTGCTACCATCGTCTTCAGCCTCGCCCAAGAAGCTTCCTCGAGCACAAGCGCCGATCATCCCCCAGATGCAGGACACTGCGGCTGGTGCGCTCGGCCACCCGGTCCGAGCTCCCATGCCGACTCCATTCTTCCATGCCGGCGGAGGCGGAGGAACCGGGTGGGAAGATCATATACTAGATGGGTCCGATCTTCCGATCTTCAACCCCGTACCGCCGCCCCCGCCGGGATTCAATCACCAGCAATCGCTGGATGGAATCAGCTTGCAGCAGATGGCGCAGCGGCGGCGGTTGACCCTGCCGCTGAACCAAAACTTGACGATGTTCCAACAAGAGCAGCAAATGAATCCTCCCATGTTCACCCCCGCAGCTTCCTCCGTTGCTGCGACTGCGACATCCGAAGCCAGGAATCGGAGCAACAGCATGTCTGCCGCCTTTCGTCCTCCTCCATCTTCGCCTTCCTCATTCATGTAAAACGAGTTCGCCTCGTTTTTGAGGAGTCACTATGTAAAACAATAGGATTAGGATTAGAAATTCAAGCAAAAAAACAAAGTTTTTGACGAATTAAGTTTTGTTGCTATAAATGCATCATGTATCGTAAGGTGAGATGGTTGAGAGAGAGGCTTTCAGAGTCTATATGAGAGGATGTACATTGGATTCAAGGTTACTATGGGATATTTCTTATATTTATTTTTTTCATAGTTTTGTCTATGCATATCAATTTCTATTATTTTTTATTTATTCTTTGGTTATTATTATTATTATTATTATTATTATTATTATTAATTATTTGTTTGTTTGGAAATCTTCTCTCTCCCAACAAAACATACGTATGAAGCTTTCTCTGCGATAGATGACATGCATGCTTCTTCTTCAGCCATCGATATCTCTCTTTGTGGTGTGGTTTGTTTCATGGTTTTGATGTGCAGAGAAGCTGCATTGTGTTTCATGGTTTTGGTGCGTGGAGAAGCCGCGTCTGCATGAAGGTTTCAAACGTGAAAAGAAAGGTTACACTGTGACGTGGAAACTGAGGAAGAGATAATTCCATTAAGAAGAAGAAGAAGAAGAAGAAGAAGAAGAAGAAGAAGAAGAAGAAGAAGAAGAGGAGGAGGAGGATCCACTGCATGGCAAACTGACTTCTCTCTTGTTTGTTTAGTGATACCACTTAGTGGGTTAGGTGTAAGGATGAGTGGGTATGATGTATAAGTATGGTATGTAATTAAAGACTAATTCAACATATATAATAGTTTCTTGTAGGAGAAGATTGCATAAGAAATTATGTAGTGGTCAGATCTGATGTGCGTGAAAAATCTTTGTCGGAAGGTGCCATCATACTTGTGGACATTGTGCTTCCATCATAGGAGTTCTTCAAAATATAATTTTTATGTGCATACATTGTACAAAAGTTATATTACATATATATATATATATATATATATATATATATATATATATATATATATATATATATATATATATATATATATATATATATCATGTCACTATAACCGACAATTTGATCTAAAATTTTCCACTTTGTTAAATAAAAATTTTGATTGGACAAGCAAAATTTTGCATACAAAACTACGAAAAATAGGTAATTACAATTTACCCCTCCCAAGTGTTGAAATTAGTTGGATAGATAGGAAAATGAGAGCAATATTGGAGAGAGATTTCAAACAAGATAATGGCATGGAAGAAGCTATGAAATTAAAGGACATGAGAAGCAAGAAATAAAATGTGTGGTTAGGTTGAATTAAATCTTCATTAAAACCAATGAGGAAATTTTTTTCATACATAATTCAATCCTACATAAGCTTAATCTTGAATTAATGTCTGATCATTGCTTAGTTGCAAGATCAAATTGCAGTTCGAAGTAAGGCTTTAACAGTGTGCGAGATTTTGAGATATATGCAATATATTCCATCATCTCGATGAATAAATTAGGATTACTGCTAACTCTATTGGAGGATCATTAGTGAAGGCATCATGAAGAGTTATATCTCAATCCAAAACTAAATGGCAAAATGATTTGTATGTTTTTGAATTACAAAATAGACTCTTAACCATCTCCTTTGATGCACCGAAAACCATCACATATGCAAATTTTATAGTATCGATTAAACCCTTTTGTTTTTGTTTTTTGATTTCGGATTTGGTGTCCTAAACCAAAGAACAAGCATGGTGATCATCAGAGCTTGCATTAGCTCTAATGAAAAGGTTAAGAAAATATGGATGAAAAAAGTGTAATCTTCGACAAAATTAGATGATATTTTTGCAGTATGACAACATAAATGATTAAAATGGTTTGAATTGAATCTTCTCGGTCCATGCCAACTGCTAAAAAGCATTGAAGCATGATGAGAGTTCTAACAACTGGTAGAGTAGGAAATATTATGAATAGTTTTACTTGGTGCGGTGGCAAGTACTGTCTTATAATGCAAACCATGACCAACTTTTGCAGTAAGCTTGTGGTCTGCAATCATATCACATGCATGTAGGTCAGTTCATGCACTGTGTGCAATCCACTGATGGCAGATGGTACTAAAGCTCCAACTGAGGAGATGAGAAAATAATAATTGAATGTGTGAAGAGAGAAGAAAAGAGACAGTGGATGGTAAATTCAAGGAGGAGGTAGCAGAAAGAGATTAAACAAGTCATAAGCTTTCACTAAGAATGTGTGAAAAGAAAACCTTCACTTCATAACTCTTTCGATCAGAAGCACAATTGTCAAAGTTATCAGCAAACAGTATCAATTCATGCAGTATCTCCTCCCAAGTATTGCTAATAAACAGTGCTCATCAGCATATCATGTGCAAAAGTTAAATTTTTGCAGCAAGGAAAATGATGAAATGAGACATCCTAATAATTCTTTTCTTTGCCAAACCATTCTATAGTGTTTAATCTATGGTTTGATTTCTTTCTTCTAGATGCTTAAAGTGCAGGAGTTTTTGAAGGATTGGTTTACTATTTATATGATGATTTAGTCTACCACTGTTTGGTTCATCACCAATATATCAAATGTTGGTGATGAACCAAACAGAACCAGGAATTGTTTGAAACTCCAAATCTAACCCTTGAATTTTTCTTAATCCAAATAAAGTAAGAAAAAAAGAAAAAGAACTTCCCCTTGTTACGTGTAATGTTAATATGATAGGTTAGAAGATGACAGATGGAATGGATTGCTTATAAATGATGCACATAGACATTTGGTCATTTCCTCACTTGTGGAGAATCTAACTTAGCTTCTTTTTTTATGTCTCTCGACTTTTCTGAAGAATTATATTCCACAAACCCGAAATTTGTAGATGTCAAATCATAGAAAGTCTGATCACTTAACTGTTAAATATCTAAAATTAATCGATAGTTTTCATGATCTAACTTGCATGTTAGAGAAAGTGATATAAGATTAACTATGATGATGAAAAGGTAATACAATCTGATATTGGCCAGAGTCAAATTTCGCTATCGAGCCGAGGTTCGGATGATGTAATGAAAGTTCGTTTGAAGTACAATAGAAGTTCGTCGAAGGTGATCGAGAGCTCGCTAAGAGCACATCGGGAGTTAGCCGAAAGATGATCGAGAGACTCGTCGAGAGTTCTCCGAAGGTCGTCGGGAAGTTTACCAGGAGTTCGAAAGATCGATTAACGTATAAAATAATAAGAATGATTATAATTATATTTTAGTATATCATAGTTAGCATCATATGTTTTGAGTACTAATTGAGTTAGATTTGAGAAAATCTAAATTAACTCAATGAGAGGCAACTGGTCCACTTTGGGTTAGGATTTGAGCTTAGGTTGAAATTATTTAATTGACCTGAAAAGGAGTCAATATGAGGTACAAGTCAAGTACGAAACTATATAAAAAAGTATAGTTTCCGAGATTCCTGATGATAGAATCGTCGATGGACAATGGTAGTAGTACCATCGGCATCGATGGTAGTACTGTCCGTACTTGATTTTTTCAAAAAATTTTAAATTTTGATCTTATATTTTGAATTTAATTGAGATCTATAAATACCCCAAGTATTCTTATCTTGGAGAGCAAGAAAGTGTAAGAAATATAGTCATAATCTTAGTTAAAATTCTAGAAAATTTGAGAGTTACCTTTTAGTACTTCAAAATGTAAAGTGAGTTATGGGAAGAGAGAGAAAAAAAATTGTAAATATTCTTCTCCTTAGCCTCGACGAAGGAAAGATTTTTTCACTCGTAAAAGGAGAAAGGTGTAAAGAGTTTTGATCTTCACTCATAAAAGAAGATAATTAGTGGACACCGACAAACCTCGACGAACGAGGACTTTAAAAATGGATATAGATCAAGTTGATGACTGAACCACTATAAATTGATGAACCTTTTTTAATTACTTTTTATTTTAGCATTTCGTATCTAAATCAAAATTCTTTAATCCATCTTAACTTTAATCACTCTTTAACTTAATTTTAAAGAAAAATACTTTAAATTTTGATTTTCATCTCAAACATATTTTTCAAAATAAATTATTTTTCACTTACACTGATTCAACCTGCTCTCCCCTCCCCCTCCCGTGCAAACTCTATCCTAACATATATGTTCAAGGTGCTTCATCTACCTACCAGAATAATAGAAAGGACTGGATTACAGGGTGACAGCAATTCTAATTCTCAGTTATCATGTCAGAATGAGATATAGGGATCTAAAATGAAATAACTCCACGAAATCTGATATAAAATATTTAATAAGTCCAGAATGAAAAGAATCATGTTCTTGGAATGTGAAGATAGAATACATGTTTTAGCTTAATATAAAATAGAAAAGCATTGATATCAATCAAATTATTTGGTTCCCAACTAAAATAACTTACAGATGAATGTAAAAGGCCACTTTCAATTATTTGGCTTGAGAGCAAATTAAATGTCCTCTTATAATGGTAAACTTGTATGGACATCTAAATGTTGTTACTCATGGTTAAGGCGTTATAATTCTTGATTTTGGAAGTATATATTATCAATCATTGCCCTATTTCAGACAAACCAGAGATTTACATTACTGACTCAATATCTTTAATGACAACAAATATGTGATAGCTCAACTTAAGCTTGATTTCTGTACATGAGTCAAGTTAAATGTGTTCCCAGATTTCTTTATATATATATATATATATATATATATATATATATATATATATATATATATATTGATTGGGACTATTTTGACCTGTTTTGTTAAGTTGGATTATTATTAATTGAGTGAGCAGAATATTAATATAATGTCTTCTGGTTAAAACAATAAGTTTTTCTGTATGATTTATGGTAAAAGTGCAATTTTTTCTTCTCCCATTCTGTGCATTTTTGTTTTTCTCTTACGTTAAAGAACTATCCATAGAAGTCCTAAAAAAAATATACTTCAACAACATTAGGACACAGTCCTAAGACTCTCCTCTTTTGGTTTTCCTTTTTCTTTCTGCAAAATAACTTGAATCGAAACAAGGAGAATAACGTATTCTAACAATTTGATTAAATTCACATTTTTTGACAAAACAATTTGATTAAATTCACATTTTTTGACAAAACAATTTGATTAAATTGACATTTTTTTGACAAAACAATTTGAGCTTCGACTGCTTCACATGAACCTATTTTTTTTCCTACAATTTGAGCCTTTTACTTCACGATTAATTGGCTATCAGCTTTTGTTATATCTGCTCACAATATCTGACAGATTCCCGGACCATGCTGATAGCTGCAATATGATCTTCCAACGATAAAGGACTCTAATGCATCAAAAAGAATGTTCGAGGAGTGGAGCAATGCACTGCTACGTTACATGGGGAAAGTGGTTCCTGTTTCTGCTGCCATGAGTAGTGGACCTTCTTCTTCTTTGACACAAAGATGAAGAGTTGTCCATGAAACAAATAGACAAGCAAACCAGAACAGAAGTTGATACACGACAGCCAAATCTTTCAGTCTTTACATGTAATAAGCATAAGCCATGCATTTGCCTTGTAAAGATTCTACTGGCATTATCAATGAAGGTAAGGAAAGCTGCTGTAAAGAAAAGCACAAACTCTTGCTAGAATACTGCACATAGACAGTCATTGCACTTCTGAACATAATCATCAGAGCAAACATGCCCATTCAGTCCACTATCAATATAAGCAGAGTTACTACTTGTTACAGTGAAAGAAAAGAGGCCAAAAAGCAGGCAATAGATCATTCATAAAAGTTAAATGAAACTACAGAAAACTATATGTACCAAGTTCTTTCTGCCAACACACCGGAAAAAACACACAAAAGGGAAAAAGATAAATATCTCAATTGTTAATTGGCTTCTTCAACAGCATCAATCACTTCAACTGATGAAGAAGAAGATGAAGACTTCTGACAATGTCCAAAAACCGCAAACCACTCAATAAGAAGATGGTATATGCCATGCCTGCTATGTACATACATGCAAGACCAGCTCACTCCTCCAGCTTCTTCTTCTTCCTAGTTCACTAAAAACTGATGACAATACAAGTTATGGAGCTGAACCGAGGGTCCTCTCCCAACAAACTGAGACGTTTGCAAACCGACAGGATCTCTCCTATCGGCACTGCTCCAGTAATCCGCCGCCGCCACCACATTACAGTGAGCATGTAATATAGATATAGCGCACTGACCTTACTACCATGTATAAATCGGAAACATCGTAATAAAGAAGAAGATGCAAAACCATGAATGAACAGGATTGAGAGACAATACTTATCGTCCGCACTTGACCCTTAGACTAGATCAGAGGAGTGACTGATGAACCATAGTTCATGCCGTCCGGCCAACCACCGGTGCCGCCGATGACTACATTCCAGTACGTGGCTGCAGCTGGACCAAAATTATCCAATGAGTTCACTGATGGAATCTGCCAATCTGTGCAGCTGCTGGTGTTACTGTTTATAAAGTTATTGGTTTGCCCTTCCAACTTCACTTCCTTCGTCATGGCATTTAGACTCCCACCGATGCATTGCAGTTCATCGAAGGGCAATATGGCCTGATAGTCCTCCACTTGCTTGAGTTGCTTAATGCTCGACGCTAGCAGTGATGCAGATGGCAAAGATGACCCAAACAGTGGATAATCGTCCACCGGCGACAATTGCTGAAGCTCACCGAGATGGTACTCGTTCTCACTCTGCGGATTGGATGGAAGCCCGAGAACGGGTGCGCCGAGATGAGGCTGCAGACCGAAGGCAGTAGTGCAAGAGGGGATGTGGAGAGTGTTCATAATAATTGGCAACGTGAGGCTCATATCCGACGATGAGGACGCCGTTTGCAGGGCGTACAGCGCAGCGGCGTCGAGGTGGGAAGGAGAAGGTCTCTGCACCAAGAGGGAAGGGATCGGATCGGGCGGCAGAAGAGGGCGGCGGTGCGGATGGTTCGGTGGCGCCACGGGGGCAGCCACCGGCTTCTTGGGGCGCTTGTTCCTGCGGCACCCGCCACCTACCGGGACGTTCCGGAGGGTGCCGCCGCGCGTCCAGTACCGTTTACAGGCCTTGCAGAAGTGCCGCGGCTGCGATAGGCTGTAATTGTTGTAGTAGCAGAACTTGGTGTTCGACGAATCGCAGCGAGGGCATCTCAGGGCGGCCTGCGGTTGATCCTGCGTTGATGGCTTCTCCATAACCCTAGCAGCAGCACTGGAAGTAGTAGAATTAGCATGAATCATATTGTTCTTGTTGGTCTCGTTGTTGCCGCTGGTGGTGGTGGTGCTGCTGCTGCTGCTGCTGCTGCTGCTGTTGCTGCTGGTGGTGGTGGTGATATTATCGTCGTCGCTGTTGATTGCAGTGATCAGTAGCCTTTCACCCATCATCTGCAAAGGAAATAGAATAAAGGAGTTCTGAGATCCATGAGATGTTAAGATAGAGAGAGAGGAAAGCTAGGGGTGGAGGTCTGTGAATGATGGGACCAGAGGAAGGTTCCCTGACAACAGCTAGCCAACAAAAACAAGCATGCAGTATTATTGACTGACGGTGACAGGTACAGAGATTGATAGAGAGAAGAGAGAGCAGGAAACCAGCGAGGGACAGATGCCACATGAGGACTAGTGGAAGGAAGGAGAAAATGGTACCAACCTACTTGTGGCCATTCCTCGATGACATGATGCCCAACCGCCCTCGCTCTCTCTCTCTCTCTCTCTCTCTCTCTCTTATTCTCTCCCCATTTTATAGCATATTCCTTCCTCCTACCGGACACAACTCCTGAGTTCCGATAGGAGAAATCAGAGTTCAAAGTAGTAGTAGCAGCAATAAGGTTACAGAAGATATGATGGAGTATACAAGTAGTGGCAGCAGAGTGAGGAGGGGAGAATGAATCCCGAGGGAGGAGTAGTCGTAAGCGAGAGAAACGAGGCTGTGGAGGGGCCGGAGAAGAATCCTTGCGACTGCCACTTAGCTTTCTTTTCCTTTCTTTAACTTCCTGTTCCTCTCATTTCTTGTGTTTTCCCTGTGCTTCTCGCATCTGTTCAAAGCATCCTCCCTTATGTGCATTGAAAGAAAGGAATTCTTACAGGAAAGCGACAACACGCAGCATGTGGGCTTGTGTGTTTAAGACTCAGAGAGAGAGAAGGGGGCGTGCCACTGCTTTAAGAGGACAGCAGATGGTCTCAGCCATGTGGACAGCACACAGCTTGCTGCTACTAATCTATCTCCATGGAGGTAGATGAAAAAGCAATCACGTTCGAGGGAGAGGAACAAACCAGAAAGGGATTTTTGTAGTCTCCCAATAAATCTCCTCTGCATCCCCACAATTATTCTTCTTCCCTCAATCTCAAGTACTTAATCACATCGCATCGGAATCAGATTGCGCCGGTGCTGTTCTTCTTTCTTTATTCTTTGAAGATTGTGCTGTTGCGAACATAAAGGAAGAAACACAGGTAACATCGAGTTTGGTGTTTAAGGATTGAGCACGCTGCAGTGAAAACAAGAGTGAATGATGAACAAAGACATGGACTGGCCGAGGAGCATTTGATGCATATTGAAAAATGATAACATAACAAGAGTAGAATGAACCCAATTCACTAGATAATAGATAAGAGAATGTTTGTGACATGTTAAGAGACAGAGAGACAGAGAGACAGAGAGAGAAGGAAGAATCCAACTCACAGTATTGGACAAAGTCCAAGATATTAGTTTCAGTTATGCCTGACACTATTTTCCATTGAATGAACTAAGGATACACATTTATTGATGGAATCTTTTTTATGGTGTTATGTCTGTCAGCTAATAGAAGCTGTTTCAAAATAAAAGAATACCACCTGAAGGACCAATAGAGCCACTCGACTTGCAGCTAGCACCGTTTGCTGGCATTTCAAAATGAATCTACCAATCTCCAGATAACACATTTAACTTTTTCTACTTCTTATTTTTATTGTGTCTATTAGTATTGTCTTTGAGGTGAAGTCTACTCGGCAAAAGACAAAAAAAGCATGTTAATTCCCTCACTCTCGAAAACCTAAAAAACAGTACAAATCGTCCAATGAATCCATCTGTCTCTACTTGCACAAATGAGATATGTAAATGGTTCTTCAGATAAAACATAAGCTTCTCATGCTACTTATGTTTACCAAGCCTTCTCAGCTTACATTTATTTGGACTTTGAGTAGGACCCTAGAGACCTATTCCAGATGTCCTTTCTCTTTCCTTGCAAATGCCACTTGAAGGTATTTAGGCTCACTAAACGTTGTCTTTGATATAAAGTTTACTAGATAAAAGGACAAAATAACACATCAATCTCAAACATAATAGTCTCATCATATATGTATGCAGGTGTGTGTGTGTGTGTAAGGCAATTTTGTAAGTGTGAAACATAAAATATATATGCATCCATATAATTTTTGAATTGTCGGTGTAGATGGAAGCCTACTGCAGAAAAAAAATAAAGGCCTAAAATGTTTAGTGGTAAGTGTCGAGAGAGCTAAAAAGAAGAAAGTTTCCAGTGACAAGTTCTAGCTAAGAACTGCAATATATTCATCTAAAGTTTATATTAGTATATACAGTGCAAGCAGCTATGAAATGAAGTCAATGCTGAAATATATATGTCTCAGTTTTCTTCTTTTGTTTTTGTTTTTTACATTACGTGCATGGCACTGCTGACGCACTCTAGTGATTATAATATAGGCATCAAGTTAAAATGATTATATATCTTATCTCCTCTGAACAATTTTGCTGATATTATATGGTTTGGCCATTAGTTGGATGGAGCAGTTATTAAAGTGCAATACTCTCCTACTACCACTATTAAACAGATTTGGGTCATCTTTCTATGATTAAATTTGCCATAACTATGGATTGTAATAATGCGTCAAGATTTAAAGCATACTTATTGTTATTGGTATTAACTGGTAGGCTGTCATAATTAATATTCAAAATTATATCATATTTTTTCTTGATTAGAACAGCTTTTATTTATTTTTGTTGCATAACATTCAAAAACAATAGCAAATAACGCTCTCATAAGTATATTTTTGTAGGTATATATATGTTGAAATGAAAATCCTCCATAATAATTGCATCAATAATTATATACTTAAAGTAAAGCATTTTTATAGTAACAAATTGGAAGCTTATGGGAGACGCTTAGACTCCAATAGGAAAACAATCGTATAAACCAATTATCATCTGTCGGCAATTTCTTGAAGGAGTTCAAAATTCAATTTGGTTCATGGCTACTATCTACAAATCATCATCAGATCAACCAATATCTGATATCGCTACTCCTAATCAAAGTAATTGCTGTTGACCAACAAATGCTAAGAAGAACGCCTAATTCAGCAGCTACTGAGAACATGCTCCACAATCAGATATGTATTAGACCAGAAAGAACATCTATTATTGTCGCTTAGCTTATGATATACTTCCAATATGTACCTTCATGTTAGGCATCATATCAATCACATATTGAACAAATTGTGTTCTAAATGGCACCCACTGATTGCCACACCAAGAATTACAAATTGGGTCAAGGGACCACAGCTACATCAATAGTCATTCTCCCCATCATTTTTAACATTTGTGGCCAAAGCAATGCAATCTTGCCTAATAGAATCTAAGATGTTCAAAATGTGGTCATGGCCATGTCACTCATCTTCTCTCTTACCTTTCTTTGATCTCCCTTTTTTATGAAACCGTTCCGATGCAACTACTGTCTCATGGGCCCATATTTGCTTATCTAAGTATTGCTTGCACAAGATATTGGAGTACATATTTATGGATTAATACTAAGATGGCCCAGTTCTAAAGTGTGGGTAACATGGAATTTGTTCTAGGAATTTGGTGACTTTGTGTAGCCAAAATTTGTCCCTAATACAATCTAATATCTTAAAGAAGCATACATGCTTATCATGTTCCTAGTAATGTAGAATAAACTCTATAGGATGATTCCGCTTTCTTCTGTCCTTGATGACTGGACCTGAGCTAACTACTAAGACGTGTCTGCAGAGACAATTGATTAGCGTCTTAAAGAAAAGCTTTGGTCACTTGGGACAGACATGAGGGTTACTACTTGTCCAACGAAAAGGTGCTTTGAGACTCGTGCCCCTCTTGCATGAGTCATCAAGATGCTTGGTGGAGCCTTGGTGGTGTCCAAAACTCTTTTGCCAACAAATGTTTATCAAATTGTTATGTGTTTCAAATAGAGTCATGCATAATACCTAGTCCTATATGACTTTGTTTGATTTTGATAGTCCAAATTGAACCATAAGAATTGATTGGTTGAATCATGTTCTCGGCAATTTAAAAGCCTACATGTTCTTGAAGAGTTAATGGCCTCCCTACTGCTCTCCTTCCCTTGTTGCTTTATACTTGGTATCATTGCTTTACTTATTACTTGACTCCTAGTTTAGGGAAAATGATGCATTTTGTTCCAAAGCAACAGATTATTCTCCACTAATTAGCAGCTAACTCCATGTGGTTATTGGACGTAGTCATTAGTAACCTGAAATTACATGGTGTCCTTACAGTTTAGCATTATCATCCAACTTCATGTTACCCAATAACTTAAAGTTGAGGAAGACAATTCCATGGAACATATATTTCAGATACAACTGGAAATTGTAGCAAAATGAACATATCAATTGGTCATGTTTCACTGAACTACATAATGTCTTCAGCAAGTATATGAATGTCATGTTACTGTGTGTCACAGACCCAAGAACAAGTTTAAGCTTTGGCACTGGCCTTTCTATCTATTATTAAGGACTAATTAATTTGCGGATAAGAAGTTATTTGCCCAAGATTAAGAAAACTGAGAAAGAGAAAGCTTTTGACAAATCTCCATGGAACATTTAGTATGCAAGAACTCTACTTCAAAAGAATCTTCAAGAGGACAGTTAGGCCAATTACCTATTGCTTTCAGGTCAGAGGACCGGAAGCTATCTTCCAAGCTATGTCAGTCCAAGGTGGGTTGTTGCTGGTAGGATCAAATGATGGTTTCTGCAACACAGAAAATATAGTATTGCACAGGTTCCTAAGTGTTCTAGCGTGCTCGAGCAAAAACAAATTCAAGGAGCGTACTTTAAACTGAGAAAAGTTTCACCTTTACATTTGCATACACTCTGTCCTGACTTAGCTGCGAAAAAAGAGGGAACAAACTCAGGAAAATCAGCATCAACCTTCTCGATTTGACTTCAATATATATAAATATTAAATCAACACCATAAACGTGATCTTAACATGTATTGAATTCCATGTATATTGGTGAGAAATATCAAAAATATTCTGAGACAAGTCATCTGTAGGCTACAACATTATAATCCTATTTACACTGGTTTTGTTTAGTTACTTGCGCCAACTTTTCCATATTTATTGACCAACAGTATCTTCAATATTCCCTTGACACTCAAGTAAGCAACAGGCAGAAAAGCAAGAAGGCTATTAAAGATTTAATTGAGTGACTATAAATCCGAAAGACTATTGAAATAGGATCCAATATATTTATAAGCTTTAATATACTCTCCCAAAGTCAATTGATTTAGGCTTGACGTGTGAACTAACTAAAACTAAGTTTATGATATAGACCTAGATGAAGAACCAGTGTTATACAAATATTTTTAGTTAATATTAGGAAAGGACAAATGCAAGATTCGAATTCATGACCTACTTTATACCATCTAACAGATCTAATTGGGTAACTATAGATAAGCTTGAGGTATTATGATAGGGCCCAATAAGCTTTAACAAAGGTGTAGTTACACTTTGTAGGGCCAGCAAGGTTCGTCTAAGCATGCCACTGTGCTTGAATCTACTTAGTATGCACACTTTGTTGCAAGCACTCCAATCTCGAGGTTAGTGTGCATACTGTAAAAATGCTGCAGTCATAGCTTTGGACGTTATGGTACTACTAGCTACAAGATGCAAGCTGATAAATCTTAGCTTCAGCCCTTAGTAATACAAAAGCAAGCAAGACATGAACAACTGGAGAATATTTGGCCACAAGAATTTACATTCTCCTTTACAAACCATCAGACTAATTTAGATTGATTTAGATGGCCTCACATGGAAAGAAATAAACTCGAGTGCATTTTAGAATGTGATGGCATTAGATATGTAAAGGTTAGAGAGATATATCTGAGATCAAATATGCAGTTAGTGGCACTAAAATTTCATTTGCTGAACATATACTATGATCTTGAAGGAAAGATGTACTTGAAAACATGTGTTTAGATCACCTCTTTAAGCATCAATAGCCAACAATAGCCACCGCATCCTGCAAACAATTCAGACAGTCTGATATTGTCTGCTTCACAGAGCAATCAATTGGCCTTTCAGACTTCCATTTAATATAAGCTGCTCTTTCAAGTTTCAACAACCTCGTCAGCCAGTCCTAAAATGAAGCATCATGTACAATTAGAAATGAGATCTGAAGAAAAGAAAATATGACATACTTAGATACCTTCAACTTTCATCTAAATTTGTTATTTCAAATGAATGTATAACATCAACCAGAAGACAGCTGCCCAGTTTCTTGCTCAAAATGCAATACGTAAATCCTTGATGAAAACTATACACGAATGTCTCTTGAAGCCTAGATCTACTACCAATAGATCCATGATTCAGTTCCGCGTGTTTGTACACATGGATAAATGTGCATCAACAATACCAACAATGTGTACAGGATACTAGTGTGAAATAACAAATAACGAGCATAGAGAACATGTTAAAGGCCTTCACTATGAGAATCAGACAGGACACAACAAGATTGGACATTTACCCCTTTTCTGATGAGATGATCCTTGATATAAAGGATGCCGTTGTTCAAAATCCAGAAGAAAATTTTGATATTATGAGGCACAATCATCCTCTTTTTATTCTCATTTGAGTCATCATGTAAGAGCCCAAAACTGTATAAGGATTTGAAAAGGAATCAACCATCTGCTTTCATGCATTATATCAGATATATAGCAGATGATGGTACTATCATTACCTATTATTAGACATGGTGTGATTCCAAAAAATATATTAACTTGCAATGTTTGACAACTTCAGAAAGGAAACTCTATCAAGGATTTCATTGTCGCTACATAATGGTGGTTCAACTATAGGAAAAACAAGGTGTCTTGAGAATGGTAACTTGCACATACATTGCCACGTAAACTCTATTTTAATTTTAAAGGGTGAAAATGGACGAATTAAATATATGAGACTCTCATCATTGTGGGTCCTGAAATGAACTAATGTACACAATCTTACCTTCGCAAGTGAAAGGCTACTTCTAGGACTCTATCCTCATATATTTAGATCATCCTTTTCTTTAATTTTAAAAAATAAATATTTTCCAATTAAAAATTGCATTAGAGTTGTAATACTATTGAGTTTCATATTTTTCAACCATTTAGCACATCAATTTTTTGGATTCAGTACAACCATTTGAGATTTCAAGAACAATAAGAAACAATCACAAATAAAATACAACAGGGAAAAATGAATATAATTTGTTTGATTTGAGATTTTTCAACATAAATGAAAACCCATTATGAATTTATCACCACTATAAGCGACCAAGAAATGAAAGTGTTGTTTTTTTCCTTCCAAAATAATATTGTACAATTGACATAAAATAATCTTGGTACAAGAAGCTCATGTACCCAGACATGATAGTCCTCATGGTAGCTGGTTAATAGACTATGAGAACATGATCAAGTTTAGAGCGGTGAAGGTATAGTTCTCTAATGCAAAATTAGCATTTCCTATTTCCAAAGGAATCCTCATTAGCATATCAAACTAGTGGGACAAATGAGGACTTTGCAAAAGAATACTTCTCCATTTATGTACGTCCAAGGTGGAGAACAGAAACAATAGAAACAGGTTGAAAAGAGGAGAGAGAAGATAGATAGGACATATAGGAGCAGGGGATTTAGCAAATGGGAAGTTAGCACCGTTTGACAAGGAAACATACCACTACTTGAGGTAGAAGCTGGAAGACAAGGGGTAAGAGTAATAATCCTTTTCACAGTTCACACCAGGAGCTACATTGCTCACTTCTCACACATGAAGTCAGGACAAGAAGCCGACAGGCATGAACAGTAAAGCTGATTCACCTCTGTTCGAAGCAGTCCAATATAGACCCTAGACTGCCAAACCTAAACTGACAAAGCAACATAAACCGGCAAATACCATATAACACCGGCATATACCATATAACACCAGCATATATCAGTAATGAAATATTACCAGCTTGACACTTGCAGTCCAATACAGGGTAATATGATTACAATAGCTTAAACCATGCTTTGAACCTTCTAGAATTAGTCGTTCATAACAAAAATATTGATGATCACAAATCATAACATCAATGCAGACAAAGAGATTAATTGGAAATGTATGAAGAAGTGACTAGTTTGGAACAGTTTATACAGAATATTAACTGAAGAACTACAAAAATAGGTGAGCATGCTTTAAAAAATTAATTAGATAAGATTAAATAACTCAATATAGATTTATGTTCTTAGCAAGAATTTTAGCAAAATAAAGTGATACGAAATTCGTCATTCTTAGGAGATAAGATGGAAACAATTGATATGGGCTGATGATGTAGATCTCAAACCAAACTTATTTAAATATTTGCTTACCAGTGATTCTGTATAATAACTGTGTATAGCAAAACAAAGGTAACCCAACATTTTCAAGTACGGGCATGCTGATAAAACATTAATCATGAAACTTTGTTGACACATATGAAGCAATTAGTTGAATAGAAAGTGTATTAGAGGAAACACCATGATGAAATATAAAGTGAGTGATTTCTACGCTCAGATAGGCTTGCAGAAGCCTATTTCACCAAAGAGAAGGCTGCTTGGTGGATGGAAGTAGTGGGTCTCAATTGAAGCAACAGGTGAAACAAATGGAGAATCAAACAAGGAAAACCTTATTATCGATCAGTTCCATTTCCCTAAATACGAACAAGAAGGAAAAAATTAGGGTTTATGCTTCTATCGATCGCAAAATATCAATAAAACTTCACATTGATAGGAAATCCGAGAGGAATTGCGAGTCTAAAGAGAGATCGAAGGACGGATGGGATGTGAAACAAATCCAAGAATGGCGCTGTGGAGGGATTCACCTGCGACTCCTCCGCCGTCTCGGTGACTTCCTCCTCCGCCTCCACTCGCCGATCGATCCGTTGATCGAGTGAAAGCGAGAGCGACAGGGCGGGAAGGCCAGGAGTGGATTTATATACACGATCGCTTTGGCACGTGCAAGACGATCCCGTTTCGAGACGTCCGTTGCAACCGTATTGCAACCGACTCCGATGCGACAAACGTGCCCGTATCGGCTGATATAAACTCCGAGGACACCGATAAATCAAAATAAATATTAATGACGAAAAATAGAAAATTAATCATGGAGAACAACTCAATCAGCAGAAAAACACTTATGAATATTAAGTAAATGAACTTGAAAATATAGGATTAAGTATATCAAATTAATGAATTTAATTTGCTTTAGCTAGAGAGTTCAAATATCTCATTTAATATATTTTTATATTCAACATTGGTCTAATTGATCCAAAGTCATATCCAATGAATATTGTTACTCCTATTGGAGTCCGAGAGTTTTTGTTTGATTGAATTATGATGAAGAAACAAATAATCTTTCAGTTGATACTGTCACAAACGTGTTGATATACTTTTCCAATCAATAATGAGAGAGAACAATAACGGTAATTGAGTCAGATAAATCAATTTAAATTCTCCAAACCAATGAGACAACTTGGTTTGGGTCAAGCCAACCCGAGGACATGTAGATGGAATAGTCTTCACCACCATTAGTTTCGAATTATGATTTTTAGTTTTTAAGAATTAAAATCAATTTAAATTATGATTTTTAGTTTCTAAGAATTAAAATCGGTAGTTTCTGAACCGATGATTCCTAAATTTGAACCAACGGTTCCAATTTTAGTTCAAATGGACGTTTTATAATTAAATAAATAATAATATATTTATAAATTATGTACTTTTTTATTTTTTATTTATTTTAACTAAAAATAAAAAATTGATTGTTTGAACCGAAACTAAGATCGAAATAAGAATCGGAATTTTTAGTTCGATTTAAAATTTTAAAATATAAGAATTAAAATCATCGATTCTAAAATTAGGATGACGGAAGACAAATGGGGAGCCCAGTCAAAGATGAGAAAGATGGGATGATTGATTCAGGTATGCATCGAATAACTTGAATTAAGTTACGGAAAAATAAAAAGGACAAAAGACAATGACAGAATCTTTTATGTAAAAGCCGTAGAAAGTGCCGACATTATATAATTTTCTCCTTATAATGCGGAGGAATTCATCCAGTTTGTGAAGTGTCGGCAATGGTCTATGCTCGCTTAGAAGGATAATTAAAGCGCCATGAAAGCTTGTCATGGATCTTAAGATAAATGCGTTGCAAAATAGCTCGGGTTTTAAATATCAATTACCAATTAAGATCTTAATTACTATCTTAACGTGTTTGATTTCTTTAGCGAAGGACGAGCGAAGTTGCAGTGATATGATAAATTTTAACCTACTCCCAATCTCTCTATCTCTCATGTTACAAGTTCATGGGTCATATAAAGACTTATGGTTTTATTTTTGACATTCTCAATGTTAAATCCTTTTCAAAATTTAATAAGATAAAGAATGGGAATACGACAAATTTTTATGAATATCCTGTATTATTTTTCTTTGTGTAACAGTTTGGATATATGGTTTGAGAAGACTTGTTTTAATTTAGACACTTCCATAGCTGGGAGCTGAGACTCACCAAATGGGATCATATTTTTATATAAAATTGCAGCACAAGCTTGAGGAAGCAGCTTTACAAAAAGTTAGATTGAGACAAAAGTTGCAGAGCAGGTGAGCAGTTCTCATGCATTCTGCAAGGACAATGCATGATCTGATGCCAATAGCCCACATTTGTTGCCTGCATTTAATCCACCAAACATTGCCACAATCCATCTTGGTTGGTTAAAAAATGCTCGATTGGGCAAGAAAGCTCCAAGAAGAAGTGTGTGGCTTCTTCTCCAAGTTTTGCCACAATCCATCAGTGGTCTCCCTCTCCAAGTTTTCTATTTACTGTGATGTGTGAACTGATGTACTTTATTATTATTATTTTTATCTCTCTTGTCCCTTAAATAGAAGAGAAGAAGGAAGAACTATTTAATGTGGTTTCCAAGGTACATATGGGAAAGAAGACCTTCTAATCCCACCGACACGGTATTATAAGGTTTGATGCAGTAATGAGACCTCTGTTTGATCCACCACTTTCCACAGATTAGACTGATAGGTTGGAGTAGAACAGCCAATGGTAAAAGAAGGTTTCAAGATTTGAGGAGGCTAATAATTTAATGCCACAAGCAATTCATAAAGGATGCCAATGGCCATTTCAAAATGTGGACAGCTCTGTAGATGGTGATGGCAGGTACTGCCAGTACAGCTATACTAGATGAAGTCAGGAATCTGCTTGCTTTCTGGGAAGCAGCAACAAGAACAAGAGTGAAGAGTCTTCGCACACTAAGTCAATCTATAAGTAAGATTTCCATGTGGTTTTACCTCAATCGAGGAAGGTGACATAATTCTGTACCAAGTAATAATGATTTTTTTACGTCTTACACAGCTAATGTCACACAACTCTCTAAGAAACCTACAGGAGGAGGAGGGACCCCATTGACAGATCGATAGAGAACAGTTCCCTGTCTCACTCTCTCTTCCTTACTTCTATGCCACTTCTATATTAAGGTCATGGATCCGAAGTTAACCTAGCATTTGTGGAGAGGCTTGGAGAATGGGGAAGAGTAACCTCTTGGCCTCTTTCCTCCCACTGCTGCTGCTCTTGCTGCCTTACTGTGTCTTGGGGGATGACCCTTACAGGTTCTTCACCTGGAATGTGACCTATGGCGATATCTGGCCCATGGGAGTCAAGCAACAGGTCTCTCTCTCTCTCTCTCTCTCTCTCTCTCTCTCTCTCCTGTAGTTTTTTTTCTTGTTTCTTCATGTTCTTCTTTGGAAGCTCAAAGAGCCTGTTGTTCTCTCGCTTGTTGGAACAACGCAGGGGATTTTGATCAATGGCCAGTTCCCAGGACCACAGATCGAGGCCGTCACCAATGACAACCTTATCATCAATGTCTTCAACAGCTTGCAGGAGCCCTTCCTCCTCTCCTGGTCATTACCGCTTCCCCATCAGTCCTGATCGCTTTGCCTGCTCATTTATGCCTTGTGTTTGTTCTTACCTTTTACCTTCATTCTTTTCTCCATCTTTTTGTTTATGCTTGCACTATGAAGTTACTCATTGATTCCACCTACATATTTTGGGAAGATTAATTCCTAGTGAGATATATTTCTTTGTTTCTGTCTCCCTTTTTGGGGGGTCTTTTAGCAATATTATAATAAGGCATCTGATGCTCCATTGGTTCTTGATGACAGTGGGCCTTGGTGCTGCTTCTTGATCTATTCTCTTGTTCTTTTTACCTTTTGCTTCGAACCAGACAGGGAACGATGGTTGTTTTTTTTGAAGGAGATAGGATCGAAATCTGATGCTTAAGTAAGAGGAACCTTTAGATCTCTTTGACAATGTAGGTCTAATGTCAGATGCCGTAGCAGAAAGGTTGTCTGCTGCCCAATTCTGACAGTAGGAAACAGTTCACTTGTTGAACACAAGAGGAAAGAAGTGAAAGTCATATAAAACATCTACAGATCTTGCATTACTGAACATGATGGATCTTAAGTTTGCGTTGTGTATCTTTGCGGCACTGGTAATGATGCATGGCTTACAAAGTATTTTCTCGCAGGAATGGGGTACAGCAGAGAAGGAACTCATGGCAAGATGGTGTCTATGGCACCAACTGCCCCATTCCCCCTGGTGGGAACTTTACGTACGTCATGCAAGTGAAGGACCAGATCGGCAGCTACTTCTACTTCCCCTCGCTGGCCTTCCACAAGGCTGCCGGTGGATTTGGTGGCATCCGAGTTCTAAGCCGCCCGCTGATCCCGGTGCCATTCCCTCCTCCTGTAGCTGATTACACTCTGTTGATCGGTGATTGGTACAAGGCCAACCACACTGTACGCACCCCCTCACCGCAAGCTAAAGATAGAATCTTCAATTGCTGTTCAGTAACCATGAAGCTTTTGATCTTTCACAGGACTTGAGATATGTACTGGACAGTGGCAGAGATCTTCCCTTCCCTGATGGCATTCTGATCAATGGCCGAGGACAGTATGGGAACACCTTCACTGTCGAACAAGGTGCTTCTCGATTCTCGGTCGAAGTTAACACCGGGGAGATGGTGTTCTTGACGCGTGATTTCTTCATGTTTAGGCAAAACGTATCGGTTTCGGGTGTCGAATGTGGGGTTGGCGACGTCGTTGAACGTGAGGATTCAAGGCCATGCGATGCTGCTGGTGGAGGTGGAAGGCTCACACACCCTGCAGAACACCTACTCCTCCTTCGATCTCCATTTGGGCCAGTCTTGCTCGTTCCTCGTCACGGCAGATCAGCCACCCATGGACTACTACATCGTGGTCTCGTCGCGGTTCACGAGCACCGTGCTGTCAACCACCGCCGTCCTCCACTACGGTAACTCTGGCGGGCAGCCCGTCGGTCCGCCGCCTGGAGGGCCGACGATTCAGATCGACTGGTCCCTCAACCAGGCGCGATCCATTCGGTATCCTCTTCCTCTCTCTACTGAAACTGCTGACATTTTACTGACCGATCTCTCTCTATGAACGAACAGATGGAATTTGACAGCGAGTGGCCCGAGACCGAATCCGCAAGGTTCATATCACTATGGTCTCGTGAACACCACAAGAACCATCAGGCTCGCGAACTCTGCACCTGTCATCAATGGCAAGCAAAGATACGCTGTCAACAGCGTCTCCTTCATCCCAGCTGACACTCCACTAAAAGTGGTCGACTTCTACAACATCTCCGGCGTCTTCTCGCTCGGAAGCATACCGGACAACCCGACCTACGGAGCTGGTTATCTCCAGACCTCGGTCATGGCGGCTAATTTCAGAGACTACGTCGAGATCATCTTCGAGAACTCGGAGGACACCTTGCAGTCATGGCATATCGATGGGTATTCCTTCTGGGTTGTGGGGTGAGAACTCCTGTCGCACTGCATGGATTTGTTTCTTGTGATCTTGTAATCAAATGTGACTTGCTGCAACTTACAGAATGGATGGAGGGCAATGGACTCCGGCAAGCAGGGAGGGTTACAACCTGAGAGATGCAGTCGCTCGTTGCACAGTTCAGGTGATTGCATCTGATCTTACCGCTGTTTCATCTTCTTAAACCAATTCAATTGGTCTCTATCATGCCCGATGTTCACTTTGCTGATGCATTCATGTTGTTCTTCTTCAGGTGTATCCCAAATCATGGTCTGCAATCTACATGCCTTTGGACAACGTAGGAATGTGGAACATCAGGTCCGAGAACTGGGCTCGCCAGTACTTGGGGCAGCAGTTCTACCTCCGGGTGTACTCTCCGGCCAACTCATGGAGGGATGAGAATCCCATCCCGAGGAACGCCCTCCTCTGCGGCCGGGCGTCCGGGCGGCGGACGAGGCCGCTCTGATCCAGCCGCAAGAACGAAGCATCGTCACGAGAGGGTGACAAGTTCGCACCAGCCATTAAAAGACTCCGAGGAAAAGCATCGACGAGAGCTGTGGCACATCTAAATTGTTAGCTGTGGTTCTTCTTCTCTTCGTGTTATGACATCTTTGTTGTATCATTCTATTTGTGATATGAGTTCTTGCCCTTTGTACTGCCGCCTTGCGTCTTGTATTCTTGAACTGTGTTCCAAGTATTGTTGCAATGAGATTTAATGCATGGCCAATTCGAAGCCAAAAGTATGCAATTGTAGGTTCATGGTTCTAAAAATCTCAACCACTATATTTAAACCTTAAACCGTTGATGATGTACTCACTTGTTATCAAGTTTATGGTTTTAAATCTCAATCAAATCTAGATATTATCGTTTCCATCATAATTATGTTCGTGACACAGAAGATTATCACATGAAGGAATAGATTGATGAGCTCATATGATGATGGCACTTTGGGCAATTCGTCAATCAAATCTAGATATTATGGTTTCCATCATAATTATGTTTATGGCACAAAAGATTATCGCATGAAGAAATAGATTGATGAGCTCATATGACAGTGGCATCTAGGATAATTCGTTTAAAGACATCAGAAGTTGCCACCCCAACCTCAGGGGCTGGTTGAAAGATAGATCAACATTATTATCAATGGACCAATCTCAAAAGAGATAGCACCTCGGATCACAAAGCTTATGCCTAAGCCATTATTGGGAAGCGCCTCATGACCAAGGGCAATCAGGAAATAACTTTCAGAGAGAAAAGGAGACGGAGTGCCTCGACCTAAACCATGACGATACCTTAATGGTCTCCATAAGAATGGTCAGTACTCAAGTCAAGAGGGTCATGATCGGTAGCTCTGCTGACATTCTCTACTTCGACGCCTTTCAAAAACTCAGGTTCTCAACTAATGACCTCAAGCCTATGGCTTCTTCATTGATGAGGTTCATGGGCAATTCAATCTCTCTTTTCGAGACTACGAGCATGCACATCACATTTGAAGATAAACCATGTTCCAAAATAGTTATGACCAAGTTCATGATGGTCTACATCCCCTCAACATATAATGTCATCATAGGTTGACTTATGTTGAATAGGTTGTAGGTAGTCGTGCCGATCTACCACATGATGATAAAGTTTTCGACCAACACTAGCTCTAGGGAATTGAGTAGTAACCCACAAGAGTCCCAACGGTGCTACCTCACATCGATCTTCCTACCAAAGAAGGTATGATCCGAGATACCACCTATGAACCCTTGAGATTCTATCAAGTCCCTTCCATGCTTGGAATTGATGGAGCCATTGATTGAAACACCCCTGAACAAGGCTCGCTCGGATTAGGTTGTCAAGGTCAAGGCAATGTTACCCAATGAGAAGCAAGGACAAATTATCAGCTTCCTTAAGATGAATGCTGAGATGTTTGCATGGTTGGCAAGAGATATGTCAAGAATCGATTCGAGTGTAGCCCAATACTGCTTAAACCTCTCTTTAGAGACATGACCAATCAAACAAAAGCCCTACAAGTTTGCTCTTGACCGCTAGTAGGAAATTAACAACAAAGTCGATAAGCTATTAAGAGCATGGTTTATTACCGAGGTGCAGTACCCAAAGTGGCTCACCAATGTTATAGTAAAATGAAAATTATATGATGTATGTTGAATATATTGATATCAACAATGTGTTTAAAGGATAACTATTCACTCCCTTGAATTGATCAATTGATAGATGCCACATTGGGTCACAAGCTCCTCACTTTTATGGATGCATCGTCGAGGTATAAGAGATAAGGATGGCACTAGAAGATTGATAGCACACGTCCTTTATCATCGATCGAAGCACATACTACTATCGAGTCAGGTCATTTGGGTTGAAGAATGCAGGATAATATATGCAGGATAATATACCAAAGGATAATAAATAAAAGACTTAAACATCAGATCGAGAAGAATGTCAAAGTATATATAAACGACATGATACTCAAGACCAAAATGATCGACTCACATTTGTCAGACCTAGCTGAAACTTTTCAAACCTTAAAGAGGTATAACATACATCTTAATATGATCAAGTGTGCTTTCAATGTTAGCTTAAGAAGTTCCTCAGGTTCATCATGCACCAAAGAAGAATAGATACAAGCCCTAAAAAACCATATTGGAGATACCCACCCTAATCAGCTAAAGAGGTCTAATAGCTAAAGGGATGAATGACAACATTGAGCCGATTCCTATCTCGATCAAGTGACAATTACTTGCTCTTTTTTCGAGCCCTAAAGAACTTGAAGGGTTTCTTATGGACCCACGAGAGCCAAAAAGACTAAAGTGCCACCTCGCTCAATTATTACAGAGCTCCTTCACCTCGAGAGAAATTCTCAGTCTCTACCTTGTTGTTATCAATTTAGCTGTCAGCTCTATGCTAATCCAAGATGACATAGGAATTCAGAAGTCTATTTATTATATAAGCCATAACTTGAGCAGACTCACAGAGTTAAACCCACATATAGAGTGACTAGCATTTACACTAATGCTCGCAGTAAGAAAGTTTTGCTCATAATTTTTGTTGGGAAACCACGAAAGAGCATCATATGTGCAACAAAATAATACAACAAAATCATTTTTCCACATTTGTCATGTCGGTGTGCAAAGATTGATATGTGAACAACCATAAAAATCAAATTATGACTAGTGTGAGATTGATAAGATCGTATCTCTGAAATTTTAGATCCATATGGAGAGGATGCAAGAGGTCAAGTGTCATCCTCTTTAGTTATATTCACACATTGAATCGTTGTAGCAATGATCTTCCAATAGTAACCCAAAAACTTATAACTCTCGCACACCTTCGTAACACTAATGAAAGAAAATCTGCTATTTTCTTCATTGCCCTCTCACAGTAGGGAGGGGTTGGTCAGCTGAAAAGATTAGGGAGGGAGGAGAATAGGAGAGGGTGGCCAAAGCTGCAGCCTATCACTATTGTGTCGTCTCTGCTTCTTATTTATAGAGAGCCATGAAACCCTAATGGATCCTGTCTTAGTGTGTATTGGATTTCTATCCAATTACCACCACTCCTTAGATTATTGTTTCTCTATCCAATAATCTCAATTGATCTCTAATTGGGCCTCATGCAAAGGATCCATCAATGTTAGGTCTCATCTAATGAGATCATGAGCTAATTGGATAACTCATATCTAATTCTCTACTCACTGCAATAATCCACCATATGTGTGTGACCCTATAGGCCCAATAACAAGATAACTATGAGTTTCTCATATTAGAACTCCTTCTGATTAGGTGAATTATTATCTCATAATAATTCACTCAACTCATCGATTATGAATGTACTAAGCTACTACGCCATAGTTCCAATACGATACAAGGAATCTAATCTATTGGACCTGTCTGTCCTCAGTTATTATGTATCTATAGTCCCTCACCCAATAATATACCAAAAATCATATATTGGGTATGGTACTATCAGACCACATACGAAATCTATCCGAGTCTCGCTATAATCAGAGTCTCTTGGAAAACTTCTTTTCTCTCAATCCGAATAACTCTAGCCATGGATTTACTAGAGTGAAAGCATATGAGATATTTCTCTCATGATATTGAGAGTGGATGATCCTCTATTGATACTTAATTGTCTTTATATGGTTGGCTACTAATCCTGATAGTCGGTTGTATCAGATCTAGAACTCTCCAAACCTATAAGTCCAGCGTCAAAGAAAGGAGTACTCAAATAAGACATTCTTGGTGTCTCAAATATAGGACAAGACATATAACTGAGACTACGAAATTAGTGTTTGACATTAGGTATCATTAATTATACAACATTTTATAAGCAAATCAATCAGTGAACTTATTCTCCAATGAACGCATGTATAGTATCCTTAGTGTCCCCACTCAAGTGGCATGAGACCAATCACTTCCATCATATGGCTAGGTATACAGTACACCAGTTTGTCTAGTTATCTTGATGTCCTTCTTAAGTAACTTATGATCAGGATTCTTTAGGATTTGTGTTTAAAGATAAATTGATCTTATTATTATGATCTCATTACGATTCGATTCTCATTGCCAGATCTAAGAAAATTACAATATATATAACAAATAATATAAAGTAAAAATATGTCAAATAATAATAATAAATAAAAAGATCATGCAACATGTCATACATGTCATCATTCATGTGATTAGCTTACAAGGCACCTATAACCAATTCTTTTAAGTGCATGTCATATATGTCATTACCGACTAACCACTTGAACATATTATATCTTAGTTTGACTTCTCAAAGTGATTAATGAATTGGTTTATAGAGTTAAGCAAGTTCGACATACGGTATGTGCTGAGGCCTTGGCAGATTTTATCTCAAAGTTGTCTCCCCTTCTAAAGATGACAACCATACCCCTACAGCATGGACATTATTTATCGACGGCTCAGACACCTCAGAGAGGGGTGATGTCGACCTCATCTTAAAGGGTTTAAACTAGTAGGTGTATGAGCAAGCCCTCTAATTTGAGTTCAATATTTCTAATAATAAAGCTGAATATAAGGTATTCCTCTTGGGGCTCTGACTTGGTCGGAAACTTTAGGTCTAAGAATTGATGGTGTTAGTTTATTCACAACTAGTTGTAAGCTAGGTGGAGAGAAGCTTATGAAGCCCAAGATGTGAAAAATGGTAAAGTACCTCATTGAGGTGCAAAGATTAGCTCACAGCTTATCCCAACTCCACGTGTTTCAGGTTCCACGTGAAGAAAATATCTAAGCTGTTGCGATAGCCAATTGGCATTTACCTGAACACTATCCACTTGAACCATCAAGAAGCATAATGTGACTATAGTTGGGTAGGAACCGAGCTGAATGGATAAGATCATATGCTACAAGAAAGATAGGATGCTCACAACTAACTCTATAGCGGCTTGAAGAGTCAAGCACCACCAAGCATGATATTGCCTAATCAATGATCACTTGTATCGCAGGTCCATCAACCAATCGCTCCTCAGATGCTTGACTCCCTAAGAGGATGAGAAGGTGCATAAAGGTAAACTATAGATAACACATCGACGGACAAACTCTTGCCTTTTAGAGGCTTCGACAAAGGTTCTACTGGCTCATACTACATAAAAATACGATTGGTTACACCTAAAAGTGCCACAGGTGCCAAAAATTTGATTAGATACTATATCGACTGGTAGTTCCCTTAAGCCTGATCGATTGTGGGTGGTATTCACCCAATGGGGTATGGATCTTCTCGGGCCCTTCCCATTGGCTTTGGGCCAATTAAGGTTCTTTATTATAGGGGTATATTATTTCACGAAGTGGGTAGAAGCTGAGCCATTGACACCAATAACCGAGAAAAAAGTTAAGAGATTTGTATAAAAGAATATTATCACTTGCTTTGGGATCTTGAAGGCCCTCGTCATGAATAACATGACTTAATTTAACAATCCAAAGTTCAAGGAGTTATGCCAGTCTTACAGGATCCAACTAAGATTCAGCTAAGTGGCTCATCCCCAAACTAATGATCTTGTCGAGGTTACCAAATGAGTCATCCTTGAGGGTCTCAAAAAGTGAGTCATTGGATCAAAGGGTACATGGGTGGATAAGTTATCGAATATCGTATTGATTTTCTAGACGACACCTAAAACTGGGTCAGGAGAATTATCATTCAATGTAGCCTTTGATATTGAGGCTATCGCACTACCCGAGTAGTTTTCTTGACATATCGCATCGAGAACTTCGATGAGGAAGCCTCCGAGGTAGGACTTCAAGCTAGAATCAACCTAGTCAGTGAGACCCGAGCAACTACACACATATGAATGCTGAGGTATAAGAAGGTGGTGGTGATGCTATACCGACTGATATATTCACTCCTTTGGAATTTGACTAAGAGACCTGGTGCTCCACAATGTTGAGATAAGTGACCTGACATGATCCCGAGGAAAGCTAGCACCAAATTGGAAAGGATTAATCAAGTCATCAAAGTCACTTAAGATGGGACATATCACCTTGGAACAACAAAAAATATGACATTACCAAAAACATGGCACGTCTTAAACTTGAATAAGTCTTATTCTTAAGGCCTCCTTCGAGGTTCGATTAAGGTACACTTCAAACTTACAAAATACATCCTTGGCATACTAATATTGAGTGCTAAACAAAAAGAAGGTGCTACTTCATTACTTCAAGAGGCATTGCATTAAATAAATCAAATCTCTACAACCAAAATACCAAAATAAGATACTGATCTACAGAAAAAGAAAGAGAACTAAGAATGAACATCACAATTCAAAAGTAGTTGGGCGATGGATCAGGCATCCGAACGAGGTGGTGAGTTAGGGTTATCATCATAAGGAACCTTGCTTTTCATATGGATATTCTTATCCTCGGGATAGTTAGTGAACAGATTCTCCCCAAACTCCAGCTTGAGATACCTCCCCTTAAAGTGGGCTAAGGCGATCAAGTATCCAAACTTATATAAGACAACTTTCGACCTCTCCAACCCCTTTCCAAAGCCTATATACACCTTGTAATTGTCGACTGCCTCTTTTAGATGCCTCGACACCTTACCACGCTCAGCCTCCATTGTCTCCCCTAGCTCTCAAGCTTACTCCTCCGTCACTGGAACTTTTCTCTTGAGTTCCACGTTGTGTGTCTTCACCATGTCCAATTCTTAAACAACCCAATAGCTCATCCTTCATGACCTGGTTATTGCCGCGGACCTCCTCTAGTTGTCTAGTAAGGGTGGCAAGCCCTTGCTTGGCTTCCTCTAGCTTTCACACTAGCTCGACCCCTTGAGCCTCCACATTAACAACGACAGTAGTAGAAGGGTCAACTTCCACCTTTATTAATGTCTTGATCTCTGTCGGAAGATCATTATTTTCTCGAGCCTGCTAGTCGATAACAATATTAGCATATTGTACTCGATCGAAAAGGGTTATCACATAATGATGGTGTTGTAAAAGCAAAGACGAGTGGGTAAGTAGTGAAAAAAAAATCGAGAAAGTCAACTATGGCATGGCTTACCAACACTTTATTGCAATAGCCTCGGTCTAGCAACACCTTTAAGGGTAACAGATAAATCTATTTCATCACCCCCCGGACATAGGGGTTCATAGCAATATCGCTTTGAGGCTTCATAGTCGTCCCACACCTTTTGCTCCTCCTGTAAGCCCTCCCATCTCGGTTGCAATAGTGCACCTGGGATAGGGTCAAGCAGATCAGCTATTGACAAAGCCGTGAAAGGCCGAGACTTCCCCTTGTATAGATCAACCATCAACCTCAACCTTTCCCCTCATTGTCCTGAGGCGAAACTTGAGTTCTTGGGACCCTCTGAAGGCTCCAACATTGTTGAAAATAGGACATCCATTTATAGTTGGCTCCTCAAACCCCCTCCCCCTCGGGGTGATGCCCTCTTTACAACGACTTTGTACTTCTTTGGTCATGGTGCTAGCATAATGGTTGAGCTGAGTGGAACTCAAGTCCTCAAGCAATGCCTCGTAGACGGAGGTTAGGACTATCGAGACAGTCGTCGTGCTTGAACATGATTCACACCCCCTTTTCTAAAAGAATGCAGGTCCATATCTACAAAAAAAAGCTAATATTATGAAACTATAGAAGATCAAAGAGGAAGGTGATAAAAGGTTCGAGTCATAACTTGATAAGTAGTTGGACTAAGACCCGCATTGAATAGCCAGTACTCATCCATCTTTTGGATAGTCATGGATAAGGAAGTATATCCCTCAATCGAAGCACTTAATCTCCTTCTCATCCGATAGTACGAGAGGAGTGTTGTTAATGTAGCATGTCAATCAGGCAATGTTGAACCCCTAATCACGACTTAGACTTATAAAAGAAAAAAACGCTTCTTCTAACCCTTATTATTTGAGAGAGTACCAACGACTTTGAAGCCCTCTTAAGCGACCAAGTGGTAGCTATTTTTTCCTTTATACAGTTGAAAGTAAGTTGCAAGAAACTTATGAATCTGGGTGATTAGCACGCATGCATTCTTTGATGAACACTAGTAGACAGCGCCATGAGCCGGGTGCCATATGGGATGATGAAATGCCCCATTCAAGGCAGGACATTGTTATTAGATCAGTTACAAATCATCTCCCTTGTGGAATCCTTACGAGATATTTTGTCTCTTCAAAGTCAGGTATAAAAATGTAAACTTAACTTCAAATAAGGAAAAGAGAACTTAGAGGTAGATAATTTGATACTAACTTAAGCATCAAAGAGATCAAATTGGGAAGCTTCTTTAAACTCTAATCTTTGTACATGTAATAACTCCAAAGAATACAATTTCCACTTCTAATGACTTCGTGCATATGAACTAAGTTATATCATGCTGATAAAGATGATAATGATATTTTTCTCTAATAAGATCTAATAGTTAAAATATATTTTCATATATATAATATTATCTATAATTTTATTTTTGAATCGGAGTAAAAATGTACAATAACGAAAATTTAATCTTGTCAAAGTCCTCCCTACACCAACACATGCAAGTATATAATTTCGTTCATTGGAGAAACCTATGAAATCTATAATTATTGTAAGTGGATTTAGAATATTTATTGTTATTTGATATATTTATAATCGAGCTTCCTGTTCATCAGTGCGTATGAATCAAATTTGAAGCACATAAGATTCTACATTTTATTTCCGGAGACAAAATATGTTCCATCACCTTTTTAGTTTATAGTAACTTTTTATTTGTACTATAAATTTTTTCTTACATTTTTGTATTTTTAAGTTAATATCATTATTCTTTTTTATAATTATTATTTTATTTTTATTTATATGTATGGAGTGACAGTGTTCGAATGGATTAATTGTGGCCCCCGGAAATGGAACCAATGGCAAACGCTCATCTTGTGTGTGGTATCTGAGCTGAGACAGTTGAGCCGGACCCGGAGGCTGGTCTAACCCTAGGCGTGCTGGGAATGGTGCGGAATTCGAGTGGAGAGAGATGGCGTTTAGCGTCGTAAGGTCCGCTGGAGCGCCGGTGATCGACTTCCGGGGGCTGCGTGCCGGTGCGAGTACGCCGCTCGCCGTAGGGCTATGCTGCGCCTCTGTCGCCGTTTCCCGCCTCTGGCCCTCTCCCCGGTCCAAGCCCTTCTTCGCCTCCATCTCTGCTTCTGCCTCCACCTCGCCCGCCGCTGCCGCCGGTTAGTGTCCTCTCCATCTCCTCTTACCACCATTTCATTTTTCTCTCAAAGTCTTTCCTTGCTATTTTTGCACATGCATATACGTTTGTAAACATACTTGGATCTCAGTTGTCCATTTTGACATGATAAATGGTGTCTTGATAGTAATAGTTCATATGGGATGATTGTATGTTTCGATTCGTCATAGTTCACTGTCATCTGTAAATGGAGAAACGTAATGAGACCAACTCAAATATGTTAAGTGGAAATATGGTGGCATCCGACCTTAGACCATCTTCATGCACAACAATATATTTTCTAAAACCACTGTGGACTCCAAATGTTAAATGTAGTTAATCTAGCTACTTCACCTGGTAAACATAGGTTCTTGCTAGTTTTTTTTTCTTTCTTTGCACTTAGTTTTTTTTCTTTTTGTTCTTTCCCTTCTATTTCCTTTATGTGTTATTTTATCTTCTGTAGTAGTCTCATGATATTAGAAATTTGGTGGTATCATTCCATAATTTTTTTTGTTAATTGAATATAAAAGCAAATATCATCATGGATATAATGATTCTGAAATCTCATGTTTAAAAAATTATTTTTAGAATCAGGGTGTTCATTTTTTTGTTTTCAACCAAATTTTTGAAAAGAAATATCTAAGGAAACAGATTTCAGTGCAACCTTCCAGTAATGTCAAATGAATCTGAAAATAATGCTATAAGTGAGAAAACAAGAATCAAATGTTGTGTTTTGGTTGTCATTTTGAGCCTCGTCACATCACAAACAACCAAGAGAAATAATTCATGTCTTCTGCGTGATTAGTTCGCTGTTCCATTCATCATGCCAGGTATTTTTCTTGCGTGTTGTTGACATTAAATTTTCGATTATATTAGCAACATCTTTTTTTTTTCATCACTCTGTAATTATTCATGTGAACTTGGTGTGATTAATTTTGGGAAGTGCTAAAGATGATTTAATTCTTTTATATTAGTTAAAAGGGAAGCTGTTCAGACAGAAAATGCACCTGCAAAGTACTAAAGATGATTTAATTCTTTTATATTAGTTAAAAAGGAAGCTGTTCAGACAGAAAATGCACCTGCAGCATTGGGACCATATTCTCAAGCTATCAAAGCCAACAACCTTGTTTTTGTTTCTGGTGTTCTTGGTCTTGTTCCTGAGGTTTGTTATAACTACTATTTGCTAACCCTCAGCTATTGTTCATATTGGCTCACATGCAACATTTCTTCCTCAGTACTTATTCCTGTCATAATCATTTGACCCTCTTTTTGCAGACAGGAAAATTTGTTTCTGACCACATTGAGGAGCAAACAGAACAGGTAGTTTAGTTTATGATGAAGTAACAATTTGGAGTTTACTAGCAGCAACTTTTTGTTAAAATAGGGAAAGCTGTTGATGTCTTTTGTTCAAAGTTGGAAATATTCTCCTATTATCATACGACAGTAAATTGTGGTTTTGTATAAACTACACTTAGTTTTTTCATATCTGGTTGGGGGCATTTTTCTAATAAATACAAAATTTGATTCTTTGGTTATGAATTTGATATGTATTTGGAATTTCCATCCGAGGATAGATGATATAAGCATCCTACATATATATGGTATATTAAGATGTTTCAACGGTAGAAGAGTCCTTATGTATTTTGACATACCTAGAATGTGTCAGAAAGTATCCTACAAATGTGAGAATCTGATACAGACACAAGCATTTCTGAAGTGTCTGTGCTTCATTGCTTTATAATAAACACTCAAGTATCAATCTATTTCATCTGAATTTTTTCTTTCCATAATGGCATTTATTCCACTTGTTTACATCTTACAGTAGTTCAGTAATTTGCTTAGCAGACTTTTGTCTGATTGAATCTTCTTGTCATTATTGTAAGACAGGTTTGTTTGTTTGATCTTCACATGCCCTTAGTTTGGCCTCCTTCAATTCATTTTTCTTTTATTCTCAATTTTTTTTGGAGATCTTTATATCCTAAAAAATATTTCTATTAGCTTAATCAAGTGGATAAGTTTTACATTGGAGTTTTCTTAATTCTAATATGATTTACTGACATTCAATCCTGCTTATCACCTTATGAATATGGTAGACTGCTGAGCTATGCTGCTTATCTTTGTGTTCGTTGATCATATATCATCTTGGTCATATTATATAATTCTAAAATAGGGTGTTAAGTGCAGGTATTTTTATGTTACTTTTCAAGAGGAGAAAAAGCCTTTCACACTTGTCATTTGACAGATTGTTCTTCTCAGACTACTATCATGTTTTAGAGTTAGACATGAATAGAAATATATAGATTGCCAATTATTATTTCCATTTTCATTCTTAATAATGAGCAGATAAAGATGGTTAGATAGTGAGAAGAAAATTTTAGTTGAGTTTGCTGCTTAATTGAATTTTCACCTGAAATTATTTCTTTTAGATGTTGATGTTTCTGCTTAATGGATGGTGAAAATACTTTCTGATACTCTGAAGGCCTGTGGCTGGTTACATAATCATTTATACCATTCATATATCATGATGCGACTTTCTCATTCTATACCTGGTATCACAATCGTGGATCTTCTTTGTAAGCAAACTGTTCCATCTTTTCTTATTTTGGAAAAATATCTTTGGAACTTGACTGGCATTTTGGTTGAGTGCTGTATATAAATTGACTGCATTCTGCTAAACCTACTTTCTCTGGATTTTGAAAAACTATAAGACAAGCCATTTTCTGCAGATTATGGTATGCTTTTGTGGTTCCACTTAAAACATTTTCATCTCTATCTTTTGTGCTTTTAAATGTCTATCAAATTGCAGGTTCTAAAGAACATGGGGGAGATACTGAAAGCAAGCGGTGCCACCTATGCTTCTGTTGTCAAGACAACAATCATGTCTGAAATTGATTCTTTTTCTCAACTTGATTGATGAAAGTTTGTGATATCATCTTTTGATCCTGTAATCTTTGTACTTGCAGGTTAGCAGACCTACAGGATTTCAAGAAAGTAAACGAGATATATGCAAAATGTGAGTTTCTGATGGCCTATGGCTGTCTTTTGCATGGATTATTTTTCATTAAATTCATGGGACTTGGTTCCAGATTTATTATTTTGTAGTCCATTTCAAGTTGTTCTGCATGATCTGTTATCCACAAATTGTCATGATAAAATCACAATTTTTCTTAGGCATTGGATTAAGTAAATAATCTCCTTTTTTGCTAAACCATCTGATTCCTTTCACGATAGTTATTCCTGTTTATGCTAGTGAAGACTTTGAAGTGATTGCAATGGCATTTATGCTAGTGTCATGCTAACCGTCATCAATTTACTTTTTCGTTGACAATCATATATTAGTTTGCCGGTTTAGTATGCTTCATCAATACATATGTCATGGCTTTTCCATGTTCTTGAACAAATCCTACACGAAGTTGTTTCAAGCTATTATGATGCCATCCCCAGTAAATTATTGTACATCATCTGGAAAAGGCAAAGAAGGTTTAAAAATGTATTTCTCTGGTTATGATAAAGAAACTGTAGATATTCTTCTCTTTCTTTTCCTTTTCTCGCTTGGATAGTGTCATGAGGCAAGGATGTATGTGCATATTTTGCTGTTATTCATATTCTTTCTTTTGGACAGAGAAACTTGTTCAATCATATATTTCATTCTCTTGCAGATTTTCCATCTCCTGCACCATCACGTTCCACTTACCAAGTAGCAGCATTGCCGATGAATGCTAGGATTGAGATCGAGTGTATTGCTGCCCTCTAATGCTGCCTTGAAATCATGTTTTCCTGATCTAACTTTAATATCGTCTAGGAAATCAGGCCGAGTTGAAGTCCTTATGATATTTCTGAACTGGTTGCTGCTTCTAATTAGTGAGGATTGTTGGGACTTTCTTTCACAAAGTCAAACTTTTACTTTCAAGACAACCCAAGACCTATCTCAATTTCACTATTATCCTTTTCTGGATGCTTTAAATATTAATTTGGCAGATCTTTTGAAAAGCATAAAATATTTGTGGAAGTGATTGTTTAGTTGGTTAAAGTAGCCTGTTGATGTTTTGTTTACTTTAGGCTGTTGAACCGACCATCATTAAGAAATACACTGGTGATTTTTTCAGCATGGAAGATGTTAAGCCTGATTGCCAGGAGTTGTCAATCATGCTGTGTTTGGCATGGAAGAAATGCCCTTACGGGACACCTCAATTGCATCAAGAAAATTGTCATGTTCTTCTGTGAGCACCCCAGACTGTGCTCCAAAAGCTTTTCCTTCTACATGTCATGCTAATTTGATTAATTTGTGCCCTGCCGCCTCCAACATGCTGTGTTTCAATCTTTATCCATGCTCTGTGTGGCCGTTTTTTAGAGCCATGGTGTAAAACTTCCAAGAGATGTAGGTTTAGCTAGAATGGTTTAGGAGAGACACTCCAACAATGTCAAAAACCAAGAGGAGGGTGTTTGGTGTGGTGATGGTGTCAGAGTGGATTCAAAATTACTCAGATGCTGACTTGTGGTGTAAGTGGCGTAATCAGCATGCAATCTTACAACCTTATTATGACAGATTGGTGCTACTTATTATACTTGTATTCTGCATAGTCTTCTGCCGACATTTGGTGGCCAAAATTTGTATGCAAATGCTTGATGTTTCCATTTGCTAGAAGAACTATGCCTTCATCCGTTTTCTCTCTCTCTCTCTCTCTCTCTCATACTTCAGTTACATACTTGCATGTCTCTAGTAGCTGCAGCTGTTCTTAAGTTTTTGGTCTCCTCTGTTGTGATTGCCACTTGCTTTATTGCTGAACAATGCTTGGTTTCAGGCTTCCAGGACTCCAAATATATTGTCATTGATCCTTAAAAACGATGATTTAAACCCAATTCTCCAAATTAAGCACTGTGATTATGCTCCTTAATTTTACATGATCTTGCAGAAAACGCTTATCAGTGTTCTTAGCAATTAATCTTCTTCATACTCCCTCCCTTGTGTAGTTATGATCATGAAATATGTTACCAAAGAATATCTTAGTACTCTTTCTTTCTCCTTTCTCATGATTATTGATCTTTGTTTCTCATTCTGCTGCATGATTAATCTGTTCTCGGTTGAAGTCCATGTAAAAATGACTTGTAGACGGTTCGATATAATGGAAAAAAAATCTGAAAAGTATTACTTCATTGCTCAAATTTGTGGACCCATGAAAAGAAGTGGATAAAAGCACATACTAAAAAAAAAAAAAAAAGACTAAATGGTTTGAAAGAAAGATTGTGTACCTGGAAATTAATGGTATCCTTCATGTCAATGGCTTCTATTATTTTCTGAGAGATTTGTTCCATTTTGGATCCTTTAACTTTGCTTATTACTTCTATTTCTTGCAATATATGTTATGTTTTTCATTCTATAATGTAGCTTGTGACTTATGAGAGAAAGCTTAGTTCATGGTCTTCTTCACCATCAACTTGGACTACTAATTAATAAATCCTTATCAACCACATGAACTCTCCTTTTTATTAAAACTGCTACTTCAGTCACATACACCACATAAAACCTCTTCAGATAAGTGCTACATGAATTATTATTCATAGTTTCCTGCTGCAGATTCATGCATGAGAAAAAGTCAAATCATCAAATAAACAACTTAGCCTCTCAATCAGAGCCTAAACAAAATACCAAGAACTAAGTTGCCAATTGTGCTGCATCAGCCTGCTCCACTGAGTTACTTCTAGACCACTAGTGGAAATAATGAACTCTGCATTATTGAGTATGTGTTAATGTATGTTATGACCTTCCCTAAGTTGGCATGCCAGTCTGTGAAATAATATTGAGCTGACTCTTTTGACACTGAGGTTGTCAGAAACAATGTCATCCTCCCCTCATTGCAGACATACATGCAAGTGTTGGCATGTCTCAGGGAGTGCTGCCCCAAAAATCTATATCCTATTCCAAACTTGGTTGACTTCATGTAGATCAACTGACGCATAATCGCATGCCTTGTCCCTCACATCAACTTTCTTTTGGAAAATTGCATCACACCATTTACATTTTTCCTATCTCTCTATCTTTCTGGTCTTGGTTGGTTCATCATTTCTCAGCTACTTGATGAGCTGCTGAAGATGATGAGCTTTGTTGTTGTCTATATATAACTCCATAAGTGCAGAAGCTTGTTCACAAGTCTAGTCCTCTTAACCTTGCCCCTGCACTTCTCTCCTCAAATGGGATTCCTGAGGACACACCTTTCTTATTCGAGGATCGATAACGAAGATGCCGAAGAAAGGCGACACCTGAAAGCGAGGTTCCTTATAGACAAGGTGTTGGAAGAAGCTGAGAGTGAACAAAGGAGGAGATCATCTTCTAAGCTCAAGGTGTGCAGATTGAAGCGAAGGATTGGACTCAGGCTGAAGAGGTTGAGAGTCTTCATCTCCAGAGCTAGGCTGTGTGTACATCGGCAGGTCATGAAGCAATTTAGGCATTTGAGGCTTCTTCGTGTGACCAATTAGGCACTCACTTGACAACTATTTTGTTGCTGTGATAAGGAATGTTCTTTGATGCAATGAAATGCTACAAGAATCTCAGGTTTTGCAGCTTCAAACTGCCATTCATCCTCCTCTTTGGAAATGATGTTTGAGAGTAACTTTAGAATCAGATCATAAGCTGCTTGAATCTGAAATCATCAAATGAAGTTACCACATCATCCAGCATGCTGCCTCTTTTTTTTTTTTTTTCTGTACTTCGTTCTATTTTCTTCGGGTTAGCTTTAAATTTGCTCTTGAAATCTGCCAAAAGTTATCACATCATCCAGCATGCTTATTGACAGTGCTTCTCTGAATTAAACTGAGAGACTACTGTTTCTTCAAGTTTGTAATTAAGACTGCATGTAATGCTTCTGTTCTGCTTGTATTTTGTGCTCTAAGGTGGCAGCTTACTCTCAAGCCTCCATGTCAGTGTGCAAGCAGGAGCTCCAAACAAATCATGAAGGAGAAGAAACGAGAAGCAAGTTGTAGGTTAGAAGAAGATTCACAGGACTGTCACTGAATCATCTTCATGAAAATTAACATCAACCAATAAATCTGAAACAAATTGCAGACTTCATTGAGACCTTATCAGCAGCAGAGAAACCCACTTCCACCCTTTTAAGAACTCTTGTGATCACTTGCAAACTTGTAGTAATTGATTCTTGACTGGAAGCTGACTTATTTGGAGGTGGATTGGATTAAGATTTGAGATGAATTGGTCACAAACCCGATTAAAGAATCTAGGAATCAAATTGAAGTGGGTTAGATGAACTCCATGCATCAATTTTCGTGCAAATAGGCCCAGCCCATGATCACATGATGTTGGGGGGCGTACGGACCATTTATGCGGACACGCGCACGGTTGTACCTTTTCTCTTGGTCTCGGAAACGCTAATCGTACCCGTACGTTCCACCCTCTTTTGCGTGTGGTCACGGTTAGAAGTGGGCCCCAATTTTTGCCCCAATCGTAAGACTGGTATGTTACCAATAAAAAGTCTTCCTATCTTGTTTTGTACGTATACATCTCACCTCGCCGCTTCTCACGGGCTCTCTTTTGGTCCTCTCTCCACTTCTCTCTTACCCCATCCCTCTCCTTATAGCGCCCCAATCGCTCCCCTTTTCCTAGGGTTAGGGCTTATCCAAGTTGGTTCGATCGTCTTGGATCGCCACTTATCCTTGTATCAATCGATCTCAGCGTCGGGGAGTTTTGATTATTTTTTACCCTCTTTTTGCTTCCAAGATGATGCAGCCTGCCGGCGGGATGGTGCAACCCCCTCCGATGGCGCCGTCCCCCATGGACCAGCAGCAGCAGCCGCAGCAGTGGATGATGATGCCGCCGCCTCCTCCCCCGCAGCAGCAGTACTACCAGGCGTCCCCGGCGCCGCCGATGTGGAACCAGCAGCCCTCCCAGGTGCCCCCACCGGTCCCCCAGGTCGTGCCGCAGCCTCAGCCGCAGTACCAGGCACCGGCGCCGGTGCCACCTCCCCAGATGCAGTACCAAGCGCCACCTGCGCCTGCCCCGGCCCAGGCTATGGTGCCACAGCCGGCGTCGTCCGATGAGATCCGCACGCTCTGGGTCGGTGACTTGCAGTACTGGATGGACGAGAATTATCTCTACGGCTGCTTTGTTCACACTGGAGAGGTCTTTCTCTTTTACTAGTAAATAATATTATTTTTCTTGTTTCTGTGTTTCTATAGTTTAAGTTGGTAGCTCCTAATTTGGTATATGGTATTAGTCACCAGTTCGATGGCATGTTTGATTCATTGCCTGTACAAAAAGAAGGGTGAACAAGTTCCTTCCTGATGCTGATATAGCATCCATTATTCAATTTATGTTTGTTTCGAAGTAATAAAATCTAAAATGTAGAAAAGTAAGATCAGGTTTACAAAAGTTAAGTGCGGCAACTTACAAAGCCTGGGCTATGAATCAGAGTTCCTTATTCCGGTTGAAATTGGGATACATGAGTCCAGCGACTAGATCATCATGTTGCTTGGGGCTTGCAAGTCTTTTGATGATTTGCATGTATAGTCAGGTTTAAGAAATAAAAGTTTTTTTTTTTCTTTAGCATGAGTAGTTTGTTAATTCAGCTATTGGTTTTCATGCTTAGAACTTATTGTTTATTTCAATGCCACTTATGTTCTTGAGTTGTCCATTCTTGAGAGCAAATTGTTCCAAATGTAATCACTTCTTTATTCCTTTTGCAATGAGTAAATTGTCGATCTTGTAAATTATAGTTGCTTTCGACCAGTTGCTAACTAAGCACTAAGTGAATGCAAGTACTGGAATAGCTTTATATAGCTTTATATGTTTACAAAACACTGACATCAGTGCCCCAACAATGCATCAGTAACTAAATCAAATTTAATGTATCAAAAGTAGAAAGGACATGGAAATCCAAATTATTGTTTACAAACTTCGGGATCTGTATAACATATCGTGAGTTTGCATTAGCCTAAAGCCTATATTCTAGAAGCTTAGGTTTCATATGTAACTCATGCTCATGTGCAGTCGCTATGAGCACAGTTAACCCTGTGCATAGTTTCTTTAGAGTAAGGTTTGATGTAATATATTCAAGGTCATACCACAATCCACTTTAATTATCAGACTGTTTCCTTGTTAAATTTTAATATCAAATAATGTGATTAAATCAGCAACCCTTTCCATCCTCAGGCAGCTCAAGTATGTAGTTGTTGTAATGTTTCTCTCCTTCAAGTTTGTAGTATTTTTGTTTACTTGCTGAGTTATGTACTCTTACGTTCCTCCAGATCTCATCTTTTCTGTATCGATTGAACCCTGTTGGTACCTACTTAGTCTGTTGGTCTTTTCTCATTTATACAACTAATGATGCAGGTCCTTTCAGTTAAAATTATCCGCAATAAGCTGAATGGGCAATCGGAAGGTTATGGTTTTATTGAATTTGTATCTCGTGCCGCCGCAGATCGAGTTCTTCAAACTTTTAATGGTCAAGTGATGCCTAACACTGAACAAGCTTTCAGACTGAATTGGGCAAGTTGTGGAGCCGGTGAGAAACGAGGTGATGGTGCCGATTATACAATTTTTGTTGGGGATTTGGCTGCAGATGTCACTGACTATTTGTTGCAAGAGACATTCAAAAACCACTACCCGTCAGTTAAGGGTGCCAAAGTTGTTACCGATAGATTGACTGGGCGATCCAAAGGCTATGGCTTTGTTAAATTTGGGGATCTAATTGAACAAACAAGAGCCATGACTGAAATGAATGGAGTTTACTGTTCAACAAGACCCATGCGGATTGGAGCAGCAGCCAATAAGAAGACTTTGGGTGCCCAACAGCAGTATCCTGCGAATGGTATGTGTCTATATAATATTCCTGTAATTTTAATATTATGTTTGCTCATTTTATGAACTGTTTGTACGACGTTCTGCAGGTATCATATTAACTAATTGTCTGATGATTCATATTGTATTTTTAGTTATATCAGCTGATTGCTTAGTATTTTAGTGGAATCAGATAAATTTTTATCCTCAGTTTTTCTAATTTCCCAGTTGTAGTCCTGGAGAGAAGGGCATTGCTTTCCTTGATGTACAAAGTCATTTCCTTCCAGTACTTTCCTTTGTGAAATTGGCCTCATTTAAACATAGCTTTCAGTGAAGAACACTTATAAAAACTCATGTTGTCTCAAAGCAGGATTCCATGCTATCTTCATTTAGGGCTTGGAATTGAATTCAGCAGAGATGCATATCACCTATAGTGGTGGCCCAATTTAGGTCAGTGTTTTGATTATGTAATAATTTGGTTAGTCCTTTTTCTGTGGCATTGTCTGCTACATTTTTCTTCCATTTAATTTACACAAGGTATCTTTAATCTCACTTTTCAATCTCCTAATTGCCTCTTTATATAGTTCCTTCAGTTTCTTGCATCTGTCACCTTTCATTCAAGTCATATTACCATCAAATTGTTATTCTCTTTGTAATTTGGCTGGAGCCTTTATTCAGTTACTACAACAAGCATCTTGTAGATCAAGCTTTTTGTTTCAGTTTATATTCTTTCCGTTGAACCGTATACGAATCTATTCAGATACTATCTTCATGTTTTTATTACAGATATTCATATTCCCTTCTATTTTTGTTGTAAGCAGAACAGTGGTCCTCTTTAATTTTTCCCTCTTCAAGGTGCCAAAATTTATGATTCTGGCCATCATTCTACTGCCCTGATGGTCTCCTTAGTTCTATCTGGGTTAGGTGACTCTAGTTTCTTTATCATGCTACTGGTTGTTATTTGTTGAGATCAATTCCTCTTTTAAAACGCCATATGTGGATGTTTTCAACTCAAGGTTAGCTTGGTGAATAATATTTATCTTGATTTAAAATGTTTTATGGAGTTAATGTCTTGAGCGGGCATTGCTGGTGTTCGTTGAAGCTATGTTGGATTCTTATCTTACTATTGGAGTTCGAGTTATTAAGCAGCTGCCTTTCACTTTGTAGCGGTGGTTTACATTGATGAAATGTTTATTATTTTTGGTGAGAACTATTTACGAATGTTGGTAGCTTGCCAGAATAGTGGTTCAACAATGAAATCATACTGTTCTATTCCTCACTGAACTTCATTGTTCATGTTTTGCATTGTTTGTCTTCTGTTTTTTTTCCACTGAAGTAACTAATATCCAATTATGTTTTATGTTTTCTTACCTTTTTCTTTTATATCTCATCAAGAAATTCCTCCTGTGGTTCTTGACGTCTATATGTTTTATATCTCAAGCCATTTGCTTGATGTACTTTACTAATGAGTATTAATAATTATATGTCAAGCATATCTCTTTGATTCCTTTTGACATTTGAGATCTTTTTGGTTTTCTCATCTGAAGCATATGTTGCTGAAATTAGATAGATTTGTTTTTTTAACATCTTATTTAACCTAGATCTTCAATGATGTCATTCTGCTTCTGCGGTATGTGAATATTAATGACATGAATTTACCCATGGAAATCATTTCCAGGATTGCCTGGTCTTTATCAAAATAATGGTTAAGGATCCTATGTATGTGGCTCTCTCTCAATATGTGTAGAAGAGAGAATTAAGATACTGCATGATATTAATTTGTGTGGAGACTATCCAAATTCCTTTTCTTGCGAAGTTAATGGGTTATTTATTTATGATATTCTTCCATATATTGTGTAAAAGGGTGAATCCTGTTTGCTTACTTCTTTCCCCATATTTTATAGAAGAGAGAACTAGTGTATTGCTCGCTATTGATTTGCATGTGGCATTGAGACCAAATGCTTATTTCTTTCTCCTCTCTTCCATTCCACTGGGACAAATAATAATGTATTTCTATATAGGTTTTAATGTTAGCAGAATAAGCTCAAATTTTTATGTGATTGTCAAAAAAACATAGAACCGCTAAAATAAAATTCAATATTTCACCTGTGGGCGTAATAAAACTACAATTTGAACATATTCATTCTTTTGAATTAACTTTTGTACTTCTTTCGATCAGGTGCAAGTTTTATGTTTTTTAGTCTTAGTCTAACATATTTGTTTTAATTTTTACTTTGTTGTTTTGCAGATATGCAACTTTATAGTGCATGTATAAATGTGTTTTGGCCTTGGACGTTACGAATGCATGTATTTCAACAGCAACATCAAAGCCATAATGTCCTAACCATTTGGAATCTCCTAGTAGATGTATCTTTATTTGTGCATTAACCTTTTCATGCCCAAGTGTTTCTTTTGTTTACAGCATTGGATATGTTTTAGTTGATTCTTAGATGTACATGGTTCAAATAAGACTAATATGTTGCATTAGACTTTATTTTTGGGTTTTGTCAATCCAATTCCTAGACAACCTTGTTAGCTGGTTTGGATAACTTAAATTTTGTTTTTCGGTGGTCATTGATTTGAATTTCTTAAACTAGTTGCTTTATGAAACATTTGCTCTCCCCACTGATAAAAGCAGTGACAAATTTTGGTGTAAGCCAACAACAGAAAGTTGCACATATGCCTATGTTCTATTGATATTTGAAAATAGATTCAGAGATGTCTGTGCATGAATATATGATTACTGATATCCCGTTGAGATTTAGTGGACACATTGGGATTGGTCAATCTAGGTATTTGGAGGAAATAGGGAGTGGCTTGATTTCTATGATAAGACTGCTCTATTCAACATGGTTCTTATGTTTAAATCACGGAAATGATTTGCTCTGGAGCCATGATTAACTCTGATTATGCACTAGGCTTCTCTAATGTGGAAAAGCATTTTGCTCATATACAGTGGATAATGAAGTTGTGATGGGACATCTAATGACTGTTCAATTGATTGCACATGCCAGTTAAGAAAGTCTTGTCTGACATTAAGGAGTTCTGTTCAATTTCTTTTGAATTATTTTCTTTTACTATCTGTATTATTAATCCTGAGCTTTCAAATAAGTTCCAGCATTGTTCGCAATTTGGAGGTTGTGCTAATATTTGTATAGAAGCTTCTCCAAAACTAGATCATGCAAGATAATTTATTGAAAAGTACTTGTCGTATGTTATTGCTTATTGGATTTTTAATTTATAAAATGGATTTCGGCCAATGATGCAAGTTGCCTTTAAAAAACAACACTGAGGTTTGGGTGAACAGGGATTGAGCCAGAATTTGGGATGATTTAGATTGGATTAGATTAGATTAGATTAGATTAGATTATTTGATTGTATCAGTTGTTGTCAGGCTGGCATTGACCAATTTTGTGATTCCTGATGTCCCATCCGATTCTGGCTTGACTGATCCTGTCTTTCAGGGTTTTTTTTTGTGATATTCTTGGTTCAGATTAGCTGATCCAGATTAGTAGTTGCTGAGTGCTGATCCTCAAGAGGATTGTAAGAAGATCAACAAACAAGTTTTATAATGTGACAAACAAGAGTTTCATGTGAGATCACGTATAAGTTTCAAAACAAACGATAAAATTGCTTGTGGCATATTGTAAGTTGTCTTTGATAGGTTAGCTTTGCATTAATTTTTTGTGTTCATTCTTAATATAGTGCTTTATAAGCCTCATCACTCCAAGAATGTATCTATGTTGTCATTTGCAGCTTCCTACCCGACTACACAGGGTGCTGAGTCTGAGAATGATCCAAATAATACCACTGTGGGTACTTGTTGAGCTTTTTGCATAGGAGCCGTAATGCCATTATGATTCTGAATATGCTGTGTCTGGTTTGCAGATATTTGTTGGTGGGCTGGATCCAAATGTTACTGATGATCATTTGCGGCAAGTTTTTGGCCCATATGGAGAAATAGTTTATGTAAAGATACCTGTAGGCAAGCGTTGTGGGTTTGTGCAATTTGCTAACAGGTTAGCTCATAATTGGGAAATACTTCATCAAAGTGGCACTGTTAGATTGATGAAATCTTTTACATTTATATATTCTTGTCAAATGATTTTTCTCAGGGCCAATGCCGAGGAGGCTCTAAGGACATTAAATGGGACCTCATTGGGTGGACAAAACATCCGGCTCTCATGGGGTCGCAGTCCTACAAATAAACAGGTTGAATATGCTCACCTTCTTAGAAGAAATTATTTCTCCTGTTTTATTGCTAAAGACACAAAAAATACTTTCTTTGTCATCAGCCACAGCAGGATCCCAACCAGTGGAATGGGGGCTACTATGGTTACACCCAAAGCTATGATGCCTATGGATATGCCCCTCCTCAAGATCCTAATATGTATGCTTATGCAGCATATCCAGGATATGGAAACTATCAGCAGCAGCAGCCACAGCAGCCACCCCAGGTAAGGGCTGTTGGTGATGTTAATTAAATTTGATTTTTTTTCTTTATGATACAATTTGACATCAGGAATGCTTTTTAGTACGTCTTGTTGAATTATTTTGGAAATGTTTTATTGCGCACAATTTAGACAGTAGCTTGAACTTCAGCCTGGCAAGTCAACTTTGAATTTATTGGTTAGCTCATTCAGAAGTTTGTAACAATTGCCTTTTTCCATTTTGCTTGTCAATTTTCAGGTGCATGGTCTTTGATATATGGAACTCTGTAATTGTGGTTCTTGCAGTGAAATTAAGTTGAGTAGTGTCAGCTCTCTCTGTGGTTTATTCCTCAGATTCAAATTCCTGTATGAATCCGTATGCCAGTTTGGATAATTTATTGTGGAAATGTTCTGTTTCTTAAGATTAAATCATATACTGAGGACTAAAACTATCTAAAGAATTTAAGAAAATAAAAAACCCAGACAAACTGCCGGTACAGTTTTTGTTGCAGTTTGACTAAGCCAGTTTAAACTAAATTCTGTTTAACCATTGGATCTCATTAGATCAAATAGATTAACTTATCATCTTAAAGTTGCTTTAACTGATTGTTTTTTTTTCATTTGCCACATTGGCAGGTTCATCTCTCTCTCTCTCTCTCTTTCTCTCTCTCTCTCTCTCTGTGGATTCAATTAGTCTCAAAGATATGATGTACACCTAGTCATTCATACAATGTCTTTCTCACCAGTGTTTGTTCAACAGTGCTAACCTTTATTTGCCTATGGTTACTGACCTGAGATCTTCATCAGTTGTGTTGCATCACCTTCTCTCCATTTTCATGACAAAAATCTCTGTAGATAGACGGATTAAGACTCGTTGGACCGCCCTTTTAGTATTTGATTTAATTCACATTCTGTGTTCCATTTCATTTTTGGCTGAGGAAATAAGAACTTTTTGAGCTGTTTGGTGTTGTTTATAGTAAAACAATCAAAAGTTTGTGAAATTTGTTACTACTCTATTATGTTGTAAGTGGTAAATAGGAGTTTCTCTAAGCACTAGTCCTTCCTTTATAAGCGATTAGTTTGTTACTCTATTGCAAGTAGTGGGCAATGTTTTAGAGACTAGCAAGCTGGCAAAAAGGTTCATTTTGAAACATCGAAGTGATATAGTTAAATCAAGTTTGGAATGTCTTATTGGCACTTTGTAATCACTTCTACACATCCTTTTTATGTTGGAGCTGAAACTTTCTGAAGCAAAATGCCATATGCCAAAGGACAGAGTCCACAGACATGGCTTATGGGCTGTGACAGCACCATGTCATTCTATGAAGGCCAACCATAAAAAAATAGAAAAGAAAACTATATTTAGATGGGATGTGGGCGTGACATATGGCCTCGAGTACATGATCACACTGTTTCTAAATATACTCTTGATCCTTTTATTTCATATCTTCCCTCATTATGTTCACAAGTAGAAAAGTAATATGTCAATGTCTCTGTGTGCAGTGATTTTGCAGACTTGAGAAGGTACATGGCAAAATGCAAATGGTTGCTTCTGAACCTGAAGCTCAATCTGTGCGTCGCTGGAAAAAGGTTGTCATCACCGAGATATCAGGCTTGATCATGCTTTGTAGCTTTCTCTAGTGTAAGTCCTCTCTTTGGTGCTGAGTGAACTTGGAAGTGTTGAAGTTAGTTGTTGGAGTTATGTTACTTTGTCTAAGTCCGGATTGCTTCTTGGTCGTTCCAGTTTTTAGCATCACGTTGACTCTCTGGACCTCCGGGAGTCATCTTTGTTCTGCTTAATATTTGGTTACTTTGTATGTTTGATGAGCTTGTGGATATTAAACTCGAGTAACTTATGCTGTCTTGATGTTTGATGAGCTTGTGGATATTAAACTCGAGTAACTTATGCTGTCTTGATGTCACAAATGAGGATTTCTCCTGCAGGCATGTTTTGTCTTGGTTGATCTTGAGCTATGATTATTCCATCAATATTCTTAACTTCAAGCAATCAGTACTTGATGATCTGATATGGGCTGACTGATTTGCCATCATTAGTTAACATCTCTTATTTTTAAAAATTTATAAATGATTTATTTTAAATTATTAATGACTTTTTATTTGATTATAGATTGTTTATGAGGATTTATTTGTAAATTTAAGGATTTGTTTAGATTAAATAATTTTATATTTAAAATTTATTTGTTATTTAAATATGAATTTTAAAAATATAAAATAAATTATAAAATATTCACATTAAGTTAAAAAAAATGGGGAGGATATTATCTAGTTTTAAAGAGGTGTCACTTATTCATACTTGATCCTTATTAAGTTGTGTCACTTATGCATATGGGGAGGATATGCATGTTTGTAAGAAAATGGTAATTAGAAATGCCAAGCACATAGTAATTAGAAAGGAATGGGATTAAGCAAATAGCAATTAGAAGGAAAGTGATTTGGCTGTAACTTAAACTAGAGAAGAAGAAGAGAATAGGAGAAGAAAAAATTTAGGGGTTTTAGGATTTTGATTAAATCCACACATTTGAGATTAAAATCTTTAACGTTAAGTGTTTTAATCTTATTTTATATAATGTCTTAATCCTTGATTACATCTCATTTAATATAATTTTGAAAGATTTGTCTTAGAACATGATATCTTTCTCATTAAAGTATGAATCTGTAAAATTTAAGAATTCTGACATTTATGTCTTATTTTTACTATAACTTTATATATTGAACTTTAATTTGGGTAAAACTTTTGTTATCTGAAAGTAAATTCGTAGATATTTCATTTCATACCAAAATTGAGAATTTTGGAGTTCATAGACTATCTAAACTTTTGTTTCAATTGACCCTAAAGAATTTGTAAAAGAGACTTTATATTCTCTAATCTTGTGGTACTAAATTCTTTGAAATCTAATATATTTAATGCCTTTCAAATACGACTAATTCGGAGGGCGAATTCGGAGGGCGTGACAGAGATGGTATCAGAGCATGATCTGAGGATTACTAATATTTGATATGTTTGATGTGAAAAGTATATTAAGGCTTTATTAATTATATATTTATGGATGGAGGTATGATAAATTTAAAGTACTAAATTTTTTCTTTAAAGAGGGGAGAGTATAATATTTCTCATTTAAAAATATTTATAATAATTTATTTTAAATTATTAATGATGATTTATTTAATGATAGATTATTTATAAGGATCTATTTATAAATTTAACGATTTATTTAATATTTTTTAGATTAAATAATTTTATATTAAAAATTTATTTGCTAGGGACTAAATATGAATCTTAAAATATGAAATGAATTATAGAAGATTCATATTAAGTTAAAAAAAAAATGGAGAGGATATGTGTCATACCTAGTTTAAAGTGGTGCCACTTATGCATATGTATAGGTGACATATAAGCACCTTACATGCATGATTGCCACATAACAACTCATATGTTAGCTAAAGTAAATAACAATTAGAAAAGAAAGTGGTTTGGTTTCAAAGTAACTTCAGAAGAAGAAGAATAAGAATAATAAGAAGAATAAGAGAAGAAATAGGAGAATAAAAGATTTGGGGGTTTCGAGATTTTGATTAAACCCATACATTTAATATCAAAATCTTTAAAGGCAAGTGTTCTAACTTCACCCTACGTAATGTCTTTATCCTTGATTATATCTCATTTGATATAATTTTGAAAGATTTGTGGCTTAGAACATGATATCTCTCTCATTCAGCTGTAAATCTACGAATTTGTGAAATTTAAGAATTCTAATCTTTCTATTTTATTTTTACCATAACTTTCTGTATTGAACTCTGATTTTTTGTAATCCGAAAGTAAATTCGTAGGGCTTTCATTTGATATCAAAATTGAGAATTTTGGAGTTCATATGACCATCTAAACTCTTGTTTTAATTGACCCTAAAGAATTTGTAAAAGAGACTTTATATTCTCTAACCTTTCGATACTAAATTCTTTGAAATCTAATTATGACAAAACATGTTTTATTAGAAACTAGATTTATATATCTTTCTATTGATATCTTGATTAAAAGATTTGGAGTCCAAATGGCTGCTCATATCTCTGTTTCGATTGACCCTATGGATTCTGCAAAACAGGGACCGTAATTTATGAACTTTTGATACTAAACTGCTTATAGCTTCCTACTAGGAACTCTGATTAGAACAAAATATATTTTGTTGGAAACTAGACACATAGACGTTTCTTTTGATATCTAAATTGAAATATTTAAAATTTACAAATAATTACCTAGTCTCCTATTGAATTCGATCATATAGATTCTGCAAAATAGAGTTTTTGTTCTATGACCTTTGGTTACCAAATCATTTGTACTATTTGTAAGAAGGTTCAATTTGTATGAAAATTATTCTATCTGAAACTAGATTGATTTAGCTTTCTAATGACATCTTTCATTAGTAATTTAGAGCATGATTGTCTATTCAAATAATTTATGAAATATACCTCTTAAATTCTATCAGAATTCAACTTTATCAATTTTGTCTATTCTTGTTCACTCCTTTGGAAATATATTTCTAGCTAAAATTCATACTTCCAATGAGTTTTACATTATTGGTTTTAAATCTTGAATACTCTCGTCCTTAAATAATTTATATACCTGAATCAATTATGTGACATTTATGTTTATATCGTATTATTTCATTTAGGTGCATGCATATTCATTGCTTCACATGTGCTTCCGATATATGTCATTTTATTGCTTATGTCATTTTGTAATCTAGTGTTTATGGGATATTCTAGACCTTTGCCAGAAATGGTAAAGGTTAGAGCCAGATATGCTTTTGTCGGCCCCCATTGACTTTACTCAAATGTGGGTGGATTGAGCTCCCAGATGTGAGAGACTTGAATGATCCACATTATGATTGTGATCTCACTTCACCCTCTATGTATTTAATATGATATCTAAAGCATTGCTTATGAGTTTATTTGTGCGCTTTAGATAAGAATGAAGTAAATGTTATGTCTGATATGATATTTGAGCTTCTGTTCCTTAATTGTTCATTTGAGAAGCTTTAAAATTATTCATACACCATTGATATGCTTTGAAATATGACCTATGCATCTTTGATAAGCTCTGAAATGTTTCATTTACTATTGATATATTATGAAATATTTCACACGCTATTGATATATTTCGAAATGTCCTATGCACCTTTGATATGCTCTAAAATGTTTCTATTCCTATTGATATATTTCGAAATGTTCTATGTATTTTTGATATGCTGCTTAACATTCTTACGCCTTTGATATGCTCCGAATCATTTCACATTCTGTCGATATGTTCTGAAACACTTTATACATCTTTGATACGCTCCAAAATATTTCGTGTTCTCATTGATATGCTCCGAAATATTTTGTTTATCATTGATATGTTGCTTGACATTCTTACACCAATGATATGCTCTACTCTTCCTCTACTGTTATGAACAAATTATGTTCTAATGAAATGATTTATGATTATGTATCTAACTAGATGCTATCTATGGATTCATATACCTTTGCCTTGCTAATCGATATCAAGTTTGTTTTTAAAGCTATCATTCTTTGTCTTTGATATGTTAGTCACTTGATGAGCTCTATATACTCACTCTATTGCTATATAAATTTTACTAAAAAAATATTAGAACTGAGCTAATATAATGAAAATCTATGTAGATTTTGGGCAAGTCTTGTTGGGAGATGTAGTATAAAAATATTTTATATATAATAAAATATTATAGATAAATATGAATTGATGTATCTTGTAAAAAAGGTTAGAATGCCTCTCAGTGCGGAATCCTTGAATGTTAAGTTTTAAAATCATATAAAGTGGCAAAAATTGATTGGTTTTGTATTCGTATAGATTTCTGAGACCGATGATTTTATAAATATGATTAATATTTTTGATTAAGTTAACTTTGAGTTTTATGGATTAACAAGTGATTTGGTGTAAGATTTATAAACTGTACAAGGCGAATGATTTTTAAATATTTTTTTAATGTCCTCAAATTTAGTTTAGATATTGAGTTTAGATTGTTAATAAATTATAATGTATATCTAATTTATGATGGGTTCATGTCTTTCGAATGTGATTAATTCGAGGTGCGTGACAATTGGCACAATGACTAGAAACTTCGGTAAGGTGCAATCTAACGCAATTAAAATAAATTAAAAAATAATATTTAACAAAAATTAAATATGAAAAAAAAAGCCAATCTAAAAAATGCATAGTTCTTGATCAAAAAAAAAGAAAAAAAATCATGTGCATCAAATGGAAATCCGGAAATGCATAATTGTTGATCCAAAAAGTATTCTTATATTTTTGTAAAGGTTCAATTTTGGTCCTCGAGGATGTGATCAGGGGAAAAATAAAAAGTATTCTTGAATACAATGTTTCTTAAAAAAAAAGGCAAAAATATTAAAACATAAATAAATGTTGGAAAAAAGATACGACAAAAGAAGAGGATAAAAAACACTATGGAAACAAAAAACAAACACAAGATCAAGAATACTTTAGGAAAGATATTTAGGCTTGAAACATGTATAAACACTTTCCTAAAAATGATATTTGCACCCTCTTCTCAATAAGATTGCTATGGGTTTGATGCAAATAGTTTTAGTGGATATGACAAGCCTTTAGAAGATCTGTATTGAACAAACAATAAAGAATCTTCAGAGAGGAATTAGAGAATGTCTAACTCAATCACTTGGAGAGTAAAGAAGAAGATCATAAAAGAGTTTTTTTTTCTTGTTCTGTAATTTACCCTCAAATATCTATTTATAGATATTTTCTCAAAAGACACAACCTTTGAAAATTAACTATTTTCTCAAAAGACACAACCTTTAAAAAATAACTACCAAAATAAAAGAAAACACTTTTTTTCTTTTTAATTTGAACAATTTATAACAATCCCCCACTTGTTCAAATTTAAAATTTTCTCCAAGTGATTAAATAGTATTTATGAATAAAGTAATATATCTTTCGATTTGAATATTACCTTAGTGTAAGCATCACAAAGTGAAGTCGAAATCCCAAATAGCATAAAAGCTTTGAATTTGTTATTTCTCATGACAACACCGGTGATACCACACACATAAATACAACATTCTTGTATTCCTCATAAAATCTCGCTTAGCCCTAATATGGCCTTGGGCTCATCCAAGTTCATGAACTTTTATGAGAGAAACTCCAACTCTCAATCGAAGCGGCACCACTTCTAAGTTCATATAGGTGAAGTTCTTATAGTATCTTTGTCACTCTTTGAGATACTTGTCCTAACTTGACTGAACTTCATTAAGAATTAACTCAACCCTCATTCAGTGACAACCAGCACTTTAACATCTTTAGATGGGACTCGTAAAATATTTCAAAGTGCTGAACCACTCCACATGTCAATGACTTGTTCTTACCCTTTGAACTCTTCATTACTCATTTCATAATGTTGAGTAGGGTTGCTATCATTGGTGGATCTTTTATTCAAGGAGTTTTAGTCCCATCCATTTTGATGTTGATCTTACAACTTCTCTTGTAAGAGGTTTGGTGAATGGATCAGCCAAATTCTCACTTGTTTTCACAAATGTGAGTGAAATAATCCCACTCTTGATTAATTTCCTTACATAATCATGTCTAAGACTTATATGTCTTGACTTTCCATTATATATTTCACTATAAGCACAAGCTAAAGTGGCTTGACTATCATAAAGTATAGAAATTGAATTCATACTCTTAGAAGTCAATGGAATTTCTAATAGAAAGTCCCTTAACCATTCAGCCTCCTTTCCTGCATCTGCTAGAGCAACAAATTCTGATTCCATAGTTGAGTGAGTTATACACGTTTGTTTCTTGCTCTTCCAAGAAACAGCGCCACCTCCTAAGGTGAACACCCAACCAGTAGTGGATTTGTTATCTTCAAAACTCGATATCCAACTTGCGTCAGTATATCCTTCTAAAATAGCAGGAAATTTTGAGTATTGTAGACCATAATCTTTGGTTCGTTTAAGGTACCCAAGAACTCTTTCAATAGCCTTCCAATGCTTTACATTTGGATTGCTAGTAAATCTACTCAATTTACTAACTGCAAATGCTATATCAGGTCTTGTGCACTGCGTTGCATACATAAGACTTCCTATAGCACTTGAATATTCTAATTGAGCCACAGTTCTTCCAACATTCTTGATTAATTTGATACTTGGGTCAAATGGGGTATTTGCTTCTTTGATTTTTAAGTTGAATTTCTCCAAGATTTCTCTATGTAATGAGTTTGACTCAAAACATATCCCCCACTATTTCTTTTTACCTTGATACCTAGTATAGTATCAACTTGCCCAAGATCTTTCATCTTAAATGTTAAAGATAGAAACCTCTTTATTTCTACAAGACCTTTCATGTTGTTGCTCACTATTAGCATATCATCAACATAAAGGCAAACTATCACCATATAGCCATCACAAGTTTTGAGATAAACATATTTATCTACAATATTATGAACAAATCCGTTAGAAAGAATTATTGCATCAAATTTCTCATGCCATTGTTTTGGAGCCTGCTTTAAACCATACAATGACTTAATAAGTTTACACACTTTATGTTCATTTCCCGGTAGAACAAAACCTTCGGGTTGTTCCATATATACCTCCTCATCGAGGTCTCCGTTTAGAAATGTCATTTTGACATCCATTTGATGAACATAAAGATCAAAAATTGATGCTAAAGCAAAAATAATTCTAATAGATGTGATCATAGCCACAGGAGCATATGTGTCAAAATAATCTATTCCTTCCTTTTGTCGAAATCCTTTAGCAACTAACCTTGCTTTGAATGTTTGGAGAGTACCATTTGTATGATACTTCCTACAAAATATCCATCTACAACTAATAGGTTTTGAGGCAAAAGGTAAATCGACAAGTTCCCAAGTTTGGTTTGACATAATAGAATCCATCTCATCATTAATAGCATCTTTCCAAAAAGCAGCATCACGAGAAGCCATAGCTTCTTTAAATGTTTTAGGATCATCTTCCACTTGTAAAACAAGAGGAATTGTTTTTAATACTCTCTCATTAGTTCCTTCTACAAGGTAAAAAGAAATACTTTGAGAATCAATCTCATCCGATCTTAATGTTTTTGTTTTTCGTACATGAGTGCTTCTCCTTAATTCATAAGATTGCTCTCCAACCTCTTGTGAACTTGATTGATGTCCAATCAAAGGAATTTTAGGTTGCTCACCAACCTTTTGAGATTTCTCCATTAGTGACTCTTCACTAACTATTTTCTCAAAAGACACAATCTTTGAAAAATAATTATTTTCTCAAAAGACACAACTTTTAAAAAATAACTACCAAAATAAAAGAAAACACCTTTTTTTTTTTAATTTGAACCATTTATAACAATAAATCAATCCTTAATGCTTCTTAAATTTAATTAAAAATGGATTCTTAGTTAAAAAAAACATCGATCATCTATAGTGGACGCCTTCCTTAGAGCGAGTGCTTCCGCGTGTTAAGCTTGAGTTGGTTGGATTTACGTGCCAAGTGGTGTATGTGGCGAGTACGTTTTACACGTACGTATAGCGCTCGAAAGACCAGAATGGACTTGTCTGAAACGCACGTGCACATCACGGGCCTCGATTCGGTAATGTGTGCAAGGGAGAGAGGACGAGGCCGGCGCTTCAAAAAAAAAAAAAAGAAAAAAGATATTTAAACGTTATGTTTTCACCAGTGGGGTGGGACAGTGAGAGCGACAAAAGAAGGGAAAAAGGAGGAGGAACGGCAGATGGGACGGGGTGGGGCGATGGAGGCGGCGATTCTTTTCTTCTTCCTCTTCCTCTTCCTCTCTTCTCCGGTGACGGGAGACGGGAGCGGGGAGGACTACGTCCGGCCTTTGCCTAGGCAGACGCTAAGCCTTCCGTGGAGGCCCAAGCGTTCATCCGATCCCCATCAGGTGATCATTTCGTCCATTGGTTCCTAAGCAGACTGTTATCTCTCTCCTTTTACTGGTTGAGCTTTGAGAGTGTGATCTTTAACTGTTTGGATCTGCTGTTGGCCTCCTTTTCTGTCTTCCCCGATCAGGTTTCTTGCTGAAGGTTCTGTTTGGATTTCCTTTTGATGTTCTAAGTGTTGTAAAAGTAAAAATTTGCTTCTTGCACTATTAGGGCTTTGAGTGATACGATAGCAGAAGGAAATTGATTGTCAGAACTGGTCAGGAAGTCAGAGACCGAGTCTTTTCTCTTCATTGATAGGATTAGGATGCCCGAAGGGTAGGTGGAGGGAAACATATCCAAGAGCTACGTAAGAAGTCAAAGATTGGTGAATGGTGCAAATTGACTTTGCAAGTATACGGTCTGCTTATTTGTGCGTGCGTGATTGCTAGGAAAGACGCCCCCCCCACCCCCATTTTGTTTTCTTTCTTCTTTTGGTAACTTCAGGGTGGAGGGAATTCTCGCGACGGGGTTTGGCTAGCCTTGATTGTTAAAATAGAAACTAGCAAATATATAGCTATTAACGTTGTATCTTTTTGCTATTCAGTTGACTCCCCAAGTTCAGTAAAGCTGCATTGAATTCTACTAAATGGAAGAAATTTTTGAATTTTTTCTAACCTCTAATTAATCATGTCTTGGCAAGTCTTGCCTTGCTCATATAAATTTGGAATGTAAGTTGGGTGACTGTATGAGAGCATTCAATTTCATCTCGGAGCAGCTCAAACATGTGATTCTGGGGATGCCAGATCTACTCTTGTGCATGTTTTCATCTTAAACAATACAAAAATACTAGTCTATCAGGTTTCTCCAACCTGGTCATATAGTAGGATGAGAAACGCTAGAGGATCCCCATCTTATTTGCATGACATAACTATTTATTAAAAATGATGTGTGGCCTTCTATTTAATTAAGATAGATGGATCGTGGATGCATAGTGATCTAAAGTTGATTAGATATTGACATAATCTGACAAGTATTTTTCTTGTGAGAACTGTAATCTACATAGTGTCTTATATTTGCTAGTCTCAACAATCAAAATAATTAAAATTGTTGCATACAATATTCATTATGCTGAGAATAACTGTGTTGTTTAAATAAAAAGCACTGAAGTGTGATGCCCATCTGAATACAAGGTTGCAAAGCTTCAACTTGCCATGACTTAATTCCGTTAATGTCGAAATCCTAATTATTGTCTGATATTTGAGGTTGAAGATGCTACTTTGTCCATATATTAACGGGCGGGGTTTTGGAAAATCCCTGTTACTGGTCACTGAAGCAATTTAGTGCAATTGACTTAACATATTGTGCTATTAGCTGAATTAGTTGAAGTGCATGATGGTTGCCTGTAAAGAGAAAGAATCCTTAAAGAAACATCTCTCGTGGGGCATACTTGCTCGTTGAATTTATAATTAATATTTTATCACTAGCTTGATACTTTTTAAAGAACCAGAATAACTCGATTTGCAGAGTATTGAATGAAGTATAGTGGTGAGTGACTTTTGGAGGTAAATAATTGTGTTGTATATCAGGAGGTGATTCTATGGTAGCAACATCTTCCTTTGAATTAATTGTGCATCATTTAATACAAAAGATGAACTTCATGGCTTTTCTGTGTTAAAGAGCTTCACTAGTATCCAATTCGTCTTTTGCAGGTTCACATTTCTTTGGCAGGGGCAGAACACATGCGAATAACATGGATTACGGGTGATGCATCTTCTCCCTCAATGGTAGAGTATGGAACTTCACCAGGAATGTACACTTCATCATCTCTCGGAGAGCGTACATCCTACAAATATTTACTCTATTCTTCAGGGAAGATAAATCATGTTGTTATTGGACCCCTTCGAAGTAATACAGTCTACTTCTACCGATGTGGGGGACAAGGTCCAGAGTTCCAGCTTAAGACCCCACCTTCACAATTTCCAATAGCATTTGCTGTAGTTGGTGATCTTGGTCAAACAGGTTGGACGCAATCAACTCTAGAACACATTAACCAATGCAAATATGATGTGCATCTTCTCCCTGGGGATCTTTCCTATGCTGATTACCAGCAGCACTTGTGGGATTCTTTTGGTGCGCTGGTGCAGCCTCTTGCTAGCACTAGACCATGGATGGTAACAGAAGGGAACCATGAGAAGGAGAGTATACTATTTTTCAAATCTGGATTTCAAGCATACAATGCAAGGTGGAAGATGCCATATGAAGAGAGTGGTTCTACATCCAATCTGTATTACTCGTTTGAAGTTGCAGGCGTTCACATTATTATGCTAGGTTCTTATACAGATTATGATGAGAACTCAGATCAATATGCTTGGTTAAAGGTTGGCCCGTTTCTTCTCTCCCCAACTAAATTATATTGTTTATTTTCCAACAGACGATAAACATTTGCTCATATTTGGATGGATATTAATGTTTGTATATGAATTCTTTTGCCTCTACCAAATTGGCCGTTGCTTTTTTCTATTAGTAATAGTCATTCATGTTTTTACTTTTTAATAGTTCTTGTATTTCATCGATTAGTAGCTCAAGCAGATTCATTTTCTGATCCACGTGGTGGTGTATTTTTCTTTTTTCTTTTTGCTTGAATGTATAGGATGATCTCACTAGGGTAGACCGGGAAAGGACACCTTGGCTGATAGTTCTATCACATGTACCATGGTATAACAGCAATTTGGCTCATCAAGGTGAAGGAAAAAGCATGATGGCTGCGATGGAGTCATTGCTTTATGCTGCTGGTGTCGATATTTTTATTGCTGGCCACGTGCATGCTTATGAAAGAACAGTAAGCTTGCAGCTATTGACATACTTTATGTTATATATTCTGTAACTTAGCATGGTACATTTGATTCTTTATGCAAACGTTAGACTCGTGTCCACAATGGCGGGTTTGATCCTTGTGGCCTTGTGCACATAACCATTGGAGACGGAGGTAACAGGGAAGGTTTGGCTCAAAGGTATGCATGCTTATCCTTTTGAATCATGTCACTTGAGCTTGTTTTAGACATTACATTATTTTTGGGTCCAAATTGGCAGATTTGATAACCCAAAGCCAGAGTGGTCAGTCTTCAGGGAAGCAAGCTTTGGTCATGGAGAACTGAAGTTTGTGAATTCAACACATGCATTTTGGAGTTGGCACAGGAATGATGATGACGAGTCAGTAGAATCAGATGAGGTCTGGATCAACTCGTTAGCTAGTATTGGATGTGTCGATGAGAAGAAGCCTGAGTGCAGAAAATTTCTGATGGCACCTTGAAGGTTGTGTTTGAAGCAATTCCAACCGAAAGGGATCTGGCTTCAGGTTGCTGGTGTAAATATATGTATCATTACATGCCTATATGCTTAATCCTGTGAAACTTGATGCTTGCAGAAAACTACTGTCGACTTCTACATGTAAAAGGTTATAGCTTAATCATTTGAGGATAGAGGATTAATGTTCCATAAAAATCTCAAATGCCATTTAATATGGCATACCACCTGTTATTACTAGCCTTGCTCTGGGTCTGCCATTGCATCAATGTAATTCTTGTAAATCTAAAATCATATTAGTTCAAATCGATGGATTTATTTTCGATATATCTGGTTAATGCAAGGTATCAATAGGTTTTAGTTGCAAGGAGTGGACAACTTTGGTATAGATCATTGTCGTGGAAAAGCTTTAGCAGCTGTTCTTACATCAAATAAGTTGGAAGTATGGTTAATACTACGCTGCTGCTGTTTTTTTTTTTTTTTTAATGATAATTTTTCTGTTAAATGAAAAATTGCAGATATTTTTCCCCAGATTAATAATAATGAGCAGTATGGCAAAATAGAAAATTGGAAATGAGCTGGTAACTGATAGATTGCGTGCATTAGGCTAAAACCCAATCATAAAGTTTCGATGGCAACTGAAGCTTATCACAAGGATAAAGCTCCTAATGACATGTGATGAGATGAGAGAAGTATTGGTGATGTATGCTTGGATCAGTTCGATTCGGTTAAGGCTCATATGCACAACAAGTTTGATGTGGTTGAAAAGAGCGAAGGTTGACTTGGGTGCATGCTGTGGTGTTGACTTGTATAACGAAACGATCGAGGTCGGGTGAGTCTGAAGTAATTTTTGTGAATAGTGATTGATATCGATCATCGTGACTTTTTATGATGAATTTAACCTGAGGGAATATTCTGATGTGTGGATAGAATATTTCCTTAGCATTTGTGTGAACATTCATCTACGATTAGGTCATTGTTAGTAGACGAGTCAAAGTTCGATATGTGATAGGGTGGAAGTCATCTCCATTTGATCTACGACGAAGTTGTTGGGCTGCCGACGTGCTGTAGCCATGCAAAGGATTGGCTGACCTATTATTAGGAACACCAACAATGTTACGAGATAGCCCAAGCCGCCCTCTAATCTGCCTTGTTGCATGCTGATCCAGTAGGTTGGGTTTCGACCACCTGCCTGCTCCATTATTAAATCAATTGATATCTTGGTGATTGATCCAACCCATGTGTCGGAGAGGTGATACATAATTAACTATGATTGAAAAAAAAAATAAAGTAATTAAAGAATAATCTATCGTTGGGTCGGAGTCGAGATCGAGTATTGGGCTCTGGTTCGAATGATGCGGTAGGAGCTTGCTGAGGGTTTGTCAGAGGTTGCTGGGAGTTTGTCGGAAGGAGATCGGGAGCTCGTCGGGGGTTCACCGGAAGGATTCCGGGAGTTCGTTGAAAGATCGATTTACGTACTAAATAACGAAGATTGTGTTTGTAATTATTTGTTTTAGGTGTTGTAGTTAGTATCATGATTAGAGTTAGTTTTACTAACTCAATTAGGGACCAATCGGGTCTAATTTGTACTTGATTTGAGCTCATGATAGAGCTCATTTCGTTGACCTGGAAAAGGGATCAACATAAGGTATACTGGGGTACTAAACAATACTTAAAAGGTACTATTTCGAGTATCCCGATGGCGGTACCATCAGTTACTGACGGTGGTAGTACCATCACCACTTAGGTTTTTGGGCACTTTCGATGGTAGTACCGTCGGTGCCGACATTAGTACCGCTTGTATCCAAGTTTTTCGACAGGGGTTGAATTTTAGCTCCAATTTTGTAAGACAATTGGATTCTATAAATACCCCAAGTGGAAAAGCAAGAATACGCAATAAAAATTTGATAAAATTTTGTTGAATTAGGTTGAGAGCTTTCTTTTTTCTTTCAAGAGTGAATTATGTAAGGGAAGGGATGAAATTGAGTTGAAAAGGTTGACCTCTTGAGGTTGAGAAAAAGAGAGTATAAAGGTTATTCTTTTGAGCCTATGAAAAGGAGAAAGGTGTAAGGGGTGTTTGATCTTCGCCCGTGAAAGAAGATCGATAGTGGATAGCAATTGGCCTCGAGTGAAGAAGGATCTGGAGTGGACGTAATTCAAAGTTTTGATCGAACTACCATAAAATCTGTGAGCATCTTTACTCTTGCCTCCTTTTACTATTGCATTCAAATTTGATTGTTCTTAATTAGTTGTAAGAAAAGCACGAGCATCTTCTTTCGATTTTCTCTTTACTATTATTCTCGAACTTTGTCTCTCTCAACTACTTTCAAGAAAATAACTTACGATTTCGATTATACTTCAAGAAAAGTTTTTCAAATATAGTTGTTTAGCACTTGCACTAATTCAACCCCTCATACCACCCTGCCCCAGCCCACCCCCTCCCCTCCCACCTCTTAGTAACAATTGGTATTAGAGTTATGTTTGACTCAATTGGATTAACACCCAAGCGAGTTTAATTTTTGTTCTTGACATGAAAGAGGGTCATTTCATCAGACGTCCTCCTATGTTTGATGGGATGGACTACACATATTGGATAACTAGAATATAGATTTTCTTGATTTCAATGGATTTTGAATTATAAAATATTTTTAAAAATAGATTTCAGAAGTCATCTAATCCTATAAATGATTGGAATGAACAAGAAAGATGTTCTCTTTAAATACCAAAGCTATAAATGTTTTATTTTGTGCTTTAGACAAAAATAAATTTAATTGAGTTTCTATTTATGATTCATTTTTTGATATATGACACATTAGAAGTTACATATGAAAGCATAAGTAAATTGAAGTAATCAAAGATAAATGAAATAACTTGTAAAGAAGAACATGAGAATAATCTTCCAAATAACATGAAGGATTTGATACTGAGATAAGAAAAATACCTTCTAAACAATAGAAAAGATATTGAACTAAGAACAATAGATGATACCTCGAGTGATACCTCGAGTGATGCAGATTATGACTTCGAACTTATAACAAAAAAGCCTAAAAACTTTATAAAAAAGAATAAAAATTATAAAAAAACTTTAAAATGATACAATCTCTTGCTATGAACGCAAGAAAATATAGAACTCTAAAGATCAAGATAATTAAGAAGAAGTGGCAAACTACGTGCTTATAGCCATCTATGATGAGGTAAGTAACTCTTCTGAAGCCTCCTTTACTTTTGAAGAGTTGTTAAATAACTTTTATGAATTATTTGATGAGTATAAAAAAATTAGCAAGACTTATAAATCACTTTAAAAGGAGTATGTATTAAATTCTAGTAAACTTTAAGCTTTATATGGTGCATAAAATATCATATACTTCTTGCTAGAAATATGAAATGCAAGATGAAATTAAAAAGGAAAATGTTATATTAGAACAAACTTTAGAAAAGTTTCAGATATACAACAAATCACTAAACATAATTATTGCTAATAAGGGTAAATATGAGGAAGATATTGACTTTATGGGTAATACTTATCAAAAGTCAACTATTTTTATCAAAGGACCTACATTACATTCTTCACCCAAAAAACAAATATAATTTTTGTGGTAGACTTGGACATTTTGCCTATAAATGCTCATTTAGAAAGTATAGTTCACATAATTTAGTTTTAATGCTTAAAGGAACTATAGATAATCAAATATCATTGGTAAAATTAGGAAGAGCTTTTCACGAGGGACCTAATGTCAAATGAGTACTTAAACCAAAACCACCTTTATTGTAGGTTTATCTCTAAACAAATGCTAAGAGCACTAAATGATATATTGATAGTGGATGCTCAAGCCACATGACTTAAGATTTAACGTACTTTTCAAGTTCACTAGCCAAAACAACAAAAATAAGGAAAGCTTCTTTGAATCATGATGATTGAAACTTGACGATCTTTATTTCGATGATTCATGGTTAAACAATTAATCTTGATTTTTTTTTATGATGTATAACTAGAGCATGTTAGTATAAAAAAATGAATTAGAACTAAAGAACCGTAGTTATTGTTAATGAGAAACAATCTACGTTACCTTCATTGAAATTTTTTGAAAAGCGATTTTGATGATGATCTTAGATGTGTTTTCATATGATGAGATAATATATTGGAGTCTTAGATTTGAGATATGAAACAACTTCCGTGACTCTAAATAATATTTATCCAAACAAACCTCTTTTTATATGATTATAAGTTTTTTATTCTATGATTCTTCGTGGTTTTAACTAAAGAAAATATCTATCTATATTAACCATGATATTTTGAATATTATTGGCTTGTAAATGTTATGTTGGTTGATTTAAATGAAAATATTATTATTGAATCATATGACTCAGTTTTATTTATTGGCTTGTGAATAATGATTGATTTAAATGTTATGATGGTTAAATGCTAGATGGGTTGAAATAGGTTAAATGTTGTATGTTGAATGTTAGATTATTCTTGAATTGGGCTTGAATAAAGTGAAATAAATTTTTTTTTTTTTTAAATGGGCATGATTGCACAAGTCTAAAGAGTTAGATTCACTTAAAAGGGAAAAATAGTTAGAATTAAAATAAATTCAAGTTTTTGTTTATTGTAATTATCTTGATGATTTTTTTTGAAATGAAACTTGATTTTTGTTTTAAACGATAATGTATAGATTTGGTATAAAAGATAAAGATATTCTTACATGAAATAAATTATATAAATTGAAACACAAAAGCGAAATGTGTTTTTTTTAATGTCTCTATCCTATCAAGTTTTTAATAAGAGATAAAAGTGATGAATCTATACATTTCATTATTTATGAATCTCTTAAACTACGAAAGATATTTTGATGATTTGATAAAATTGAATAAATTACTATCCAAATCATTATCTTGTTGTTTTGAAAATTATAACTTCATATCTTTATATAAATAAGGATTATTCACTATAATTCTTTTATTTTTATTAAATAAAATTATCCAAATGAATTAAGATTATTTTCTATTTGATCTATTCGTTATTTACTAAAAAGGAGATATTTGTTAAAATAAATCATATTTTTGCTACTTATGAATTGATTTTTTATATTATATCCTTGATGATATGATCTTCATATAATTTCTTTGTATTTATGATTGTAATTAGAATATCAATATAAAAGAAAAATTGGACAATCATTTTCCTTTTTAACAATAATTAAGGGAGAGAAAATTGCTTACAAGAAAATTAGAAATGTTAAACATTCCAAATGCATAATTTGCTATTATATTATTTTTTTCGGATTTCTCATTTTGAGCCTCTTTTTGAAATCTACATGAAATGATTTAATCTTCTAAATGCATGAGTAGCTTGGATTTCTCGGCATTTGCAAATTGAGATATCTCTCGAAATAATTTCACATCATTCTTTTCTTTTAAAATTTATAAAAAAAGAAAAGTGATTCAAGAACTTTTTGTGATGCTTGATAATTCATGAGCTTTCTTTCGAATCCTTTCTCTTAAGAAAAAATATTTTAATTCTTAGATTCATGAATTTTTGATGCAATGATTTCAGATGTATTCTCCCCTGTTGATATTTGATTTTTTTTTATTTGACCTTTGATTCTAGGACTATTTGATATATTTGACCACCATCCCCCACCTCACTCTCCCCATTTTTCTTCTTATTTTACCGGATCCTATTCTTATAGGGTAGTGTATCAATCTCATCTGTCCCCTTGTGTCACGCTAACAGCCTCACTATCCATGTACCTCAGACTAGTGCTTCTCGGGGGCTTACTAACCTTATTTGTATTGTGTCACATTTTACTCAAGTCTTAAACAGCTCCCTGGGATTCCAAGTGGATCCTTTGGTTAGGGAGAGAACCGGAATAAATTTCTCTCTTTATGTGATTAAATATATGTTGAACACTTAGTATTCAAATATGTGGTAAATATTTTTTCTTTTTATTGATAACAAAGAGGGAGAAATTACTTGATTGATGACATAAGTGAAATATTATTTTTAAATCTTTAAAATGTTTTAAACATATTCTTATTTGAAATTATAATATTTGAAATGTTTGAAATATATTCTTGTTTGAAATTATAATCTTTTAAAACATATTCTTGTTTGAAATTATAATATTTGAAATATTTGAAACATATTTCTGTTTGAAATTTTTATGTGTGATGAACATTTATTTTGAATATTTATTTAGAAATAGTATGTTGAACATTTCTCTTTTTTATTGATGATAAAGAGGGAGAAATAATATATTAATGACAAATGATATATTTAAATATTTATGATAAAAGTTCAAATATGATGAATATTTGTGATAAATATACAAATATAAGTTAAATATTTCTCCTTTTTTGTTGATGACAAGGGGGAGAATTGGTATTTTGATGACACTTGTTTTGAAATGTTTATCATGTAAAACATATGTTATTTGAAAATTTTATTATGTGATACCAAAGAAGATGAATGTTTGTTATTAAAAAATTTATCATGTATGTATCATGGTGATAAATAGTTAAATTGTTAAAGTTTCAATATTTAGTCAAAATGGTCAAATTGCTACCTTGAATTCGAACGTAATTGTTTCTTTCAAATTCAAGATTGTGCTATTTAAAATATGGTATACGGATAGAAGGTGTTAAGGTTAACTCTATCAGCAATTAGTTATCATCATCAAAGTGAGGGAGATCATTGAATCTTAGATTTTGATGATGAAAACAATTGGTGGGTTTGTGATCGAACTCATGTATTGGAGAGAAGTAATACAGGATTAACTATGACTAAGAAAAAATAATGCAATTAAGGAAGAATCTGTCATTGGAGTTAAGATCGGGCATCGGGTCGAGGTTCGGATGATATGATGGGAGCTCACCGGACATTCGTTGGAGGTTGTCAGGAGTTCACCGGAAAGAGATTAGGAGCTCGCTGAGGGTTCGCCGGAAGGATGCAAGGAGTTCATCGGGAGTTTGCTTAAAGATCGATTAATATGCTGGACAATGAAGATTGTGTTTGTAATTATTTGTTTTAAGTGTCGAAGTTAGCATCATGATTAAATTTAGTTTTATTAACTCAATTAGGGACCAACCTAGTCTTCTTTGGGCTTGATTTGAGCTCATGATAGAGCTCATTTCGTTGACTTAGAAAGGCATCAACAGAAGGTATGCTCAGGTATGAAAAAGTACTTAAAAGGTAATGTTTCGAGTATCCCAGTGGTTGTACCACTGGCTACTGGTGGTGGTACTACTTAGGCGGCAATAGTACCATCGTCACTCAAGTTTTTGGGTACTTTCAATGGTAATACCATCAGCGCCCGTAGTATTACTACCCGTAGTCAGGTTTTTGGACAATGGTTTAATTTTAGCTCTAATTTTTAAAGTCAATTAGGATCTATAAATACCCAAAGTATTCTTGCATGGAAAAGCAAGAATGTGCAAGAAAGTTTTAGTAAAATTTTATTGAGTTGGGTTAAGAGCTTCCTTTTTTTTCTTTCAAGAGCGAATTGTGTAAGAGAATGACTAAAATTGAGTTAAAAAGGTTGATCTCCTGAGCCTGAGAAAAAGAGAGTATAAACCATGAATTTTTACACTGCAAGCGACAAGCATCTTCGCTTCTTCTACCATATAGATACCGCTAGAGAGGAGGACATCTGACTTCCTTCGTCCTCTTATTTCGATCTGAGTTTTTTAGGGATATACGATCTCCTTAGGTAAAACATCTAATATGACATGTAGATTTTTGATTTTATGATTTTTCATACACAAATCACCGCACAATTACATGATAAATGTGAGATACCTTTTTGTTTTTATTTTTTGCCAGGCATGCGATGCTCCTATTAGGTTTCCCAATAGTCATCATAAAGAGTGCTTCAGGTCATGCTGATTGTGTTGTCATCATATGTAGCACTTTAGGATGTCTTAATTATGCTATCATTGTACGACACATTTTGAGTTATTTAGATCACACTTGAAGTTGTGTCGGCTACATTATCTCGTAAAGAGTGATTTAAATTGTGTCGATTATATTATTATCATAAAGAGTATTTCGGGTCATGTCAATTATGTTGACATCGTAAAAAATTACTTCGAGTCATGTTAGTTGTGTTGCCATCATAGATAGTCCTTCAAGCTAAAATAATTATAAAAAAATATTAGTAATGCTTGGACATAGGATCTCATGTACAAGAAGTTGGATGTAACCAAAGTAGAGTATCAAATACTTGCTCGAGGGCTGAGGTGGACTTGGGTGTGTGCTTCGAAAGTGGCTCGCACAATGATCGAGGTTGGGTAGGTTTCTTCGATGTGATTCTTTCAATGCTCCAATCAATAGCTGAGAGGGTGAAATAATTTTAATAATAAACAATCACTGACTTTGATTGTCCCAATGGGTATTTTATGGTGGGTTTAACTTGGAAAATATATTTTGAGGCATGTGGATAGAAAATTATTATCTTACAACAATATATCTCTTGCTCTCCTCATACTACTAGACTACCACATGAGCTTTTATTGGTGCAAATATTTCCGCTAACAATAGGCTTCTCATCTGTCTCTTCCTTCCAACACACTATCATTAATTAGTTGTCTAATTCTTTAGATTCCAAGAAGCCTTTAAATGTGGCTGCTCATGCAAATCCTTCCATCTTCTGGTAGTAGAAAGCAAGCAAATGTTCAACACAAGTTGGGTTTCGTTTATTGCTACAAATAAACGTCTTCCTTTTGGTCAACACAAGTTCTTTTAGATCGTTTTCTCTTGATTTGTGAAGCTTGCACACTGCCCATTATGAGTTATTTTCTAAAATTTATCGATAGTTTACATGCAATCGCCATGTGTCATCTAAGCCATCCTCCATCTACCTACATCTATAAAGATGTAAAGCAAAAAACAACAAGTTTTTTTCTTATTCAGAGAAGGTAAGAAATAATATCACAAACCTTTTTTTCCTTCTTTAGGGTATAAAAATATATCCAAAATAAAAAAAAGAGAAAAAAATCTCTTTTCTCGAATCACTTGAGCTCACATTTGGGGATCTCAGATTATTAACTTTAGGATTATAGGAACTAGGTCGAGAAACCTCCCCCGACCCTAGTCTTCATGCATGTAACACCTCGGGAGCACAATAATTTCATCTCCGACTACTTCGGATCCACCTTAGAGCTATCGGAGATACTTTGGATAATCATATACACACAGGTCTAGACCACGTTGGACTAACCAAGATATCAATAATATTTTTTCCTAATGGTTTGACGCTATAAGTAGGGCTCGATATCACAGGAATGTCCACCTACCAACCTCTTAATAAATGCTATAGCGAGGAGGCCCTGCCTCCAAACCACAATACTTTTTCTTAGGGAGGGCAATTATCATTCTTCCCACATTGATATATCTATCTCACCGTAGACACCGACGAGGCACTAACTCTATTCAATGATCTAGGCCCCTCACTACTAGGGACGAGCTTGAGCCACCTACTTGTTTCCGTTAAGGTATTCTTAAACCTCATCCATCAAGTGCAGATGCTTAGATGCATATTGCAAGTTATTTCCCCACTTTTGCCTTAGCTAACCCAATAAATGGTGTCATCATCTCAGCTATAGACAATGCCCAAATTGCCACTAACACCGACACTTGTCGGAATCCCCCCAATCGACATGATACTAGCATCCAAGAATCACCTGAGATCCATTACAGTTACGGTGGAGAAAGGATATGAAATCATTCATGGAGGAAAGAAGATTTAAAGTTCGCCACAATAAGAAGACTCAAGATTTGCTATAATGGAGAAGGGATATTAAATCCACCATAGCGGAAAGAAGATTTGAAGTCCGCCATAATGGAAATAAGATTTGAAGCCTACTACGATAGAAAGACCTACGATTTGCTACGATGGAGAAGGGATATGAAATCTACCATAGGGAAAGAAAGATTTGAAGTCTACCATGACATGAGAACTCAAGATCTACCATGACGGAGAAGGGACAAGAAATTAACCATGGTGGAAAGAAGATTTGAAACTCGCCTTAGTGGGAAGACCCGAAATCCGCTATAGTGAGAAGAGACATGAATTTTACAATGGTAGAAAGATGATTTAAAGCTTTCAATAGCATGAAAACTTGAGATATGTAAGTCATAAAAACTCGAGATATGTAAGTCATAAAAACTTGACCAGCATTGAAATAAATCTACTACGATGGAAGCATAAGGTTGAATGCACCTGAAATGCATAAGTCAAGAAAATCCGATTGACACCAAAATAAATTCACTATGATAGAGGCACAAGGTTGAATTTACCTGAAATACATAAGTCGGGAAAACTCGATCAACAACAAAATAAATATATTATGACGGAGGTGCAAGGCCAAATGCACTCGAGATGCATAAGTCAGAAAAACCCAATTGATATCGAAATAAATCCACTATGATGAAGACACAAGGCCAAATGCACCTAAGATGCGTAATTTATTGTGCTCGAGATACATGAGTTAAAAAAATCAATGAGAACAAAAAAAAATTCGTTACAACAGAGGCACAAGGCCGAATGTGCTAGAGATGCATAAGCTGAGAAAACTTGATCAACATAGAAATAAATATGCTAAAATAGAGGTGCAAAGCTGAATATACTCGAAACGCATGAGTTTTTTTTTATGAGAACATATCATCCAAGTCATCCTCCATCTATCTACGTGTACAAAGATTCAAAACAAAGAAATATAAGTTACTTTTTTTTCTTTTGTTCATCATGTTAAGGAAAACAATCACAAACTTCCTTCTCTCTCTTTATTTTATGACAATGAAGACAATCATAAACTCTTCTTTTTTATTTATGACAACGAAGGATATCACAAACTTTCTTCCCCTCTTTCAAAGTATAAAATATATCCTAAATAGGGAAAATGACTTTCTCATTTCTTGAACTACTCAAGCCCATATTTAGGTATCTCGAATTACTAACTTGAGCAACAGTTAGACCGGGTTAGGAGATCTCTCCCTATCCTGATCTTCGTGCAGGTGACACCTCGAAAGTACAATACTTCCACCTTAGAGCCACCCCGAAACCACTTCAAAGCCACCTCAAAGTGTCTTACCCACACGAGTTCAGACTACATCAGACTGATCAAGACATCAACAATATTTTTTTTTCTAATACTCGAAATAACTATTTGACAATCAGATTGTTTTTTCTAGAAGAGATAATTAACTTGATAAATTGTAATCATTAAAGCAGATAAATATAACTCAAATTAAAGCAGATGATCTTTCTCACCATGTTAACGTTCGAACTTCTCATTTGCTACTTCATATATCACAAGAAGACTCACTTCTGAAAACTTAAACACCTTGTTAAGAGACCATAAAATTAAATTGAGAAGAAGCAGCTGTTCATTAAAGTGTTCGTCTTTCCTCTGATTCAATGAATGACTTTTCCTTCTCTCGTGCCAACATGCATCGCATACTCGTACGTCAAAGTGCAGTAGTTGCTTTTGTTGGCATTCATGATGGAAGATGCTGCATTACATGCTACGTTACGTTCTAGCACGTTCCAGAAAGTGCTTCACATGATGGTTTGTGTTCAGCCTTCGGTCGAGTGTTATCGGACACCAACAATTATATTATGATGAGCTGTAGCCAATAAAATAAAATAAAATTAAAAGGACATGTTATATATTTCAATCTAAAAAACATCCGGAGATTTAGAAAGCCATGGACGAAAGGAGTGTTAGTATTACGATCCCATGTTATATAACCAGACTTAATGAGATATTTGATGAGTCTAAACCACTAACGTAAGAAAACTGATGATGTGTTACAATATGGTTTCTTAACTTGATAAATCTAAGATGGTGACTAAAAATCCTTAGGCTTAAATCAATTATGGTAAACTTATAAATCAAATTCAATTTTCCTTCCACATTCGATATGAGACCAAACAGAGGTGTATATCTATGAATTATTTTGCATAATAGATAGAGAGAATGGCATCTGATGTTTCAAAATGCAGTTAAGAATGCCTTTCTCCCTCCACCTGTACACCTACCAGCTTTCCCAGCCAAAGTCTCAGCCCAGCTCGATGGTCAAAACACAGGGGAGGGATGACCCAAATTTAGCTCCGGTCTTCTCTCCAACAATCCTCTCAACAACTACTGTTTCCATCAAGATGAGAAATGATGGGGGAGGGGGGGGGGGGGGAGCGAGAGAGAGAGAGAGAGAGAGAGAGGGAGGGAGAGAGAGAGAGGCAACAGAACAAGGGAAGAGAAATGATGAAGATGATGGGGGGATCTTATTGAACACCAATAATTCCCTTCATCACTTCTCATCGATACGAGGAACAGCTGTGTGCTTGATGGGGTTGATAAGTTACACCACAAAGAAGAGCAAAGGAGTGGTCGATTGCTTGTGTTGCACCAAATCCGCCAACGAGGAGGACGCAGCAGAGGCCGAGGAAAGCAGAAGGAAGCAGAAGCCTCCATCGGACGAGAACAAGAAGAAGACGTCGAGGAAAAGGAAGTGGAAGAGGTGGTGGAGGAAGAAGCAGCAGCAGAAGAAAACGAATCATCTCGCCTCGCTTGTCAGCACCATGTCTTTCCGATCTGGTATGTCTTCTCCTCTTTCCACTGTCGATTTCTTTGATCAAACCATGTTTTCTTCTCCTTGATCGTCTAGTTGATGATTAGAACACAAAAGATTAGAAATGTGTTTTCACTTTCTCTTGGAATTTCTTTGAGATACGATAAAGAAGAACTCCGATTGCCTGTCACTTGACGTCCTGAACAGTGTACTTGTGGAATGAATTCTCTCCCTCCCTCCCTCCCTCCCTCTCTCCCTTTCTCTCTCTTCCTGGCAGATAGTGGCAAGCATAGGAAAGCAGCTGAGGAGATCCTGCGCATCGGCAGCGACAACATCGCAGCTCATGTGTACACCTTCCGTGAACTGGCAGCGGCAACCCGAAACTTCAATTCGGAGAACCTACTGGGTGAAGGTGGATTCGGGAGAGTGTACAAAGGCGAACTGAAGGACACCAATGAAGTATCACACATCACCTCCAATCCTTCCGGCTCACATCTCCGAGCAATTCTAATGAGCTCCCCTTGCTACATACAGATCGTCGCGGTCAAGCAGCTTGACAGAAATGGATTCCAGGGCAACCGTGAATTCCTTATCGAGGTGCTCATGCTGAGTCTCCTCCATCATCCCAATCTTGTCAAGCTGCTCGGCTACTGCGCCGATGGCGATCAAAGGATCCTGGTCTACGAGTACATGCCGCTGGGCTCATTGGAGGACCATCTTCTAGGTTCGCTCCTCATCCTTCTTCCGCTTGTTCTTCCTTGAACTGAGTTCCATTCTTGACCATCATCCATTCGATGAGACTTGCAGATGTATCAGCAGATGCGGAGCCACTGGAGTGGCACACAAGGATGAAAATTGCGGCTGGTGCAGCCAAGGGTCTTCAGTACCTGCACGAAACTGCAAACCCACCGGTGATCTACAGAGACTTCAAGGCATCAAACATACTTCTCGACGAAGACTACACCGCCAAGTTATCGGATTTTGGCCTTGCCAAGATTGGTCCGGTCGGAGACAAGAATCACGTATCCACCAGGGTGATGGGCACCTACGGCTACTGTGCTCCAGAGTATGCATTAACGGGCCAGCTGACAAAGATGTCGGACGTGTACAGCTTCGGGGTCGTCTTCTTGGAGATGATCACCGGAAGGAGAGCCATCGACACCACGAAACCGACACCCGAACAACACCTAGTTCAGTGGGTATGTCTGTCTACCAGTCTTCTTCTTGGAGAGCTTACGGATGATGACATCTTTGCACTGGAATGTGCAGGCAGAGCCTCTCTTCAAGGACAAGAGCAAGTTCGTGGCCATGGCTGACCCATTGCTTGAGGGGAAGTACCCCATGAAGGGCCTTTACCAAGCTCTCGCCGTTGCTGCAATGTGCCTCCAGGAAGAAGCCAGCATACGGCCGCTCATCAGCGACGTGGTGGTTGCTCTCGAGCACCTGGCTGATCCGAAGAACGACGACATCGATCGAGCTGAACAATCTGCACCGGTTTCCAGCTCCGAAGCAGCGCAAGAGACTGCAGGGGAGGGCAACAAGGAGGCATTGGATTCAACTAGTGATCAGGAAAGCTATTCCTTCTCGAGCAGGGAGAAGGAACTGAATGACCTTGATGTGGTTTAGCACCGAAACGCAAGAGCGAGATGGAATGGTGTGGAATTTGATGCAAACTCCAAAGGAGAACTTGCTTTTGTGTACCTTATTTGCTGGATTGGGAGGCTTCGAAGGCCTACTTGTATTAATTCCATGAGACCTTGAAGCGTAGAACTAGGATTATGCACTGCATTATAGTTGTATGTTCATGTTGTGCATCGTGTGTGCTGCAGCACACCCGGCGAAGAAGGTGATGTTTGCCTTCGAAGTGTTCTTCATCTGGAAATGGTGCAGTAATTAATGTATTGTTCACGTATCATCAACCATTTGTTATGAAATTATTTTTAACATCAAAAAATAATTCCAATCACCAAAATAAAAATAAGAATTAACTGACCACTCCTTTGAACTCGATGGTTTCTTGCTCATACCACCACACGCTGTTCATCTGTGTATAAGACGCACACGCGATCTCCCGTTCGGTGTCTCTATTATACACCGTGTATCACTATACGGTCTCTCTTGCACACGAAACAGTCGACTATACGTGATATCTCTGTGTATGGGAATAACACGGTAACTCCGCCTCGTGTTGCACACGACACGGACGGCAATCTCTCTCTCTTTCTCCGTGTCTAACTCAGCTTCTCGATCATACACCGTCCATTGTTGTATAAGAATCATACGCGATCTTCCCCTCGTCTCTTCAGGCGTTCGTTCGCATCAGTCCTCGCTCGTTCGCTCGCACACTCGCTTGTGTGCCCCAAAACAATGGCGAACGCGTGGAAGAAGGAGAAGCCCTCGCCTCTCCGCTCCCCAAGAACCCTAATCTCGATCCTCCTCCCCATCTGCTTCCTCCTCTTCCTCTTCCTCTTCTACCCGATCTCCAAATCCAGCCCCAATCGCGCCGGCGAGACCCTTTTCCTATCCCCATCCGGGATCCGGCCCTTCGACTGCCACGCCTGCCCGCAGGCGACGCCGGTGTTCGCGAGCCTCGTGGAGGGCGTCAAGCACCCCTTCCTCTACTCCCTCTCTGACTTCGGTGCGCTCCCGGAAAAGCCCCACAAGAACATTGCCCGCATGCTCAAGGGGAAACCCTTCCGTCGCCCCGACATCTCGGCGACTGTACAGGAGTTCCTCGAGGATAAGGACAAGCACGGAGGGGTGGTGGTGGACGTGGGGGCGAATGTGGGAATGGCGACCTTCGCGGCGGCGGCGATGGGGTTCAGGGTGGTTGCGTTCGAGCCGGTGTTCGAGAATCTGCAGAGGATCTGCGACGGCGTGTTCTTGAATCGGGCAGCGGATCGGGTAACGGTGTATGCCGCGGCTGCCTCAGATCGGATCGGAAACATTACATTCCACAAGGTAATATATTCTTCTTCGTCTTCTTCGTCAGTTTTCTGGCATTCAATTCTGTAGGTGTTTTCATGTGCATGTAATCCCTTTAAAGTGACTGAATAGTTACTCTATAAGTGATTTTAATTTGTTTACAGAATTAGAAGCTGCTTGTAAAACGTTCTTGTTCTATGACAAACTCACCATAAAATTAACATCGTTAAGTGCTTTTCATGACAAATGATGCCAAATTTGATATAATTTCCAGTTTGTGTATCAGTTTGACATCTCAAACGAACACAGGCTTTTTGCAGTTGCACTATACCAATTAAATTGCAATGAGCAGACTGCTTCCATAAACCACTATTGATGGTCGCATATTACAATCAGGCAAACTAGTTTGTTTTAGCAGATTCTTATATCACCACAGAAATGAAACTCATACTATATTCTGTATTAAAATATAATTTCCAGTTTGTGTATCAGTTTGACATCTCAAACGAACACAGGCTTTTTGCAGTTGCACTATACCAATTAAATTGCAATGAGCAGACTGCTTCCATAAACCACTATTGATGGTCGCATATTACAATCAGGCAAACTAGTTTGTTTTAGCAGATTCTTATATCACCACAGAAATGAAACTCATACTATATTCTGTATTAAAATATAATTTCCAGTTTGTGTATCAGTTTGACATCTCAAACGAACACAGGCTTTTTGCAGTTGCACTATACCAATTAAATTGCAATGAGCAGACTGCTTCCATAAACCACTATTGATGGTCGCATATTACAATCAGGCAAACTAGTTTGTTTTAGCAGATTCTTATATCACCACAGAAATGAAACTCATACTATATTCTGTATTAAAATATAATTTCCAGTTTGTGTATCAGTTTGACATCTCAAACGAACACAGGCTTTTTGCAGTTGCACTATACCAATTAAATTGCAATGAGCAGACTGCTTCCATAAACCACTATTGATGGTCGCATATTACAATCAGGCAAACTAGTTTGTTTTAGCAGATTCTTATATCACCACAGAAATGAAACTCATACTATATTCTGTATTAAAATATAATTTCCAGTTTGTGTATCAGTTTGACATCTCAAACGAACACAGGCTTTTTGCAGTTGCACTATACCAATTAAATTGCAATGAGCAGACTGCTTCCATAAACCACTATTGATGGTCGCATATTACAATCAGGCAAACTAGTTTGTTTTAGCAGATTCTTATATCACCACAGAAATGAAACTCATACTATATTCTGTATTAAAATATAATTTCCAGTTTGTGTATCAGTTTGACATCTCAAACGAACACAGGCTTTTTGCTGTTGCACTATACCAATTAAATTGCTATGTGTAAACTGCTTCCATAAACCACCATTGATGGTCGCATATTACAATCAGGCAAACTAGTTTGTTTTAGCAGATTGTTATATCACCACAGAAATGAAACTCATACCATATTCTGTATTAAAATAGTTGTAAAATCATTGATATCTGAATGAATTAAAATAAATGACAGTTTAGAGAAAAAATCTACTTAATATGTAACTTTGAGGAGGCGTTTTTTGAAGTGTATTCATTATATAAATGGCCACTAGTAGCACCTGTATGCAGTTTGTGTCTATCACTGTATCATCAATGATGCGTCAATCGTGGAGAGTCAGGTAATTCTGGGGGATATTATTAATTAATGATCCTCAGTACTTCAGGGAAGCAGAAAGCTGTATTATAGGAGGGAGTGGATTGATAAATTATGCTGGCAATATTTATGTGGGAATTCACATTGCTATAAATGCTACTTTGTGTAGTTCCACTAACTATAATGAAATCAGCATTTGTAAAGATTTAGTTCTTGGAAATATCTACATATGGGTAATTTGTTGAAGCTGCTCATTCTTGAGGTAGACTTCGTTTATCATGTGGCTTTTAGGCCTACGTAACTTCTATGTTTTTCCTGTACAGTATGTCTTTGGAATTCTATGCAAGAAGATCTTGAATCCATATTGTAGTTGGATATTTCAAAGAATATAGTTGCCACAACACTGAAGATTTTTAAACCCTTGAATTTTGTTTTCTGTTTATATTTTTTTGATTATGTATGTGGTACATAAAAATTATTGCAAAGTTATTTTCTATTTTTGGCTACAATTGAACATTTTAAGCTGAGTGGAAAAGTATCCAAATTTCTGATGATCCATAAGAGTTGCTGTTCTATTTTTATGGCCCATTTTAGCAGGTTACATGACATCTATGATATTCTAAGATCTTTCTTTTCATTTTTTGCATCCTATGATCCTTCTTCTTAGATTTGTTCCTTCCTCTTAGCTCACAAACTTTGAATAGGGTAATTCTGTTGGTTGGAACAACCAGGACCAAATAAACCTTAATTTGATGGGCTTTGACACACCTGACTCCATCGTGCTCTGGTACCAGCCTGATGATATTGTTTCAAAAACTAACTTGTTCTTAAAACTTCAGGCAGGTTTTTGTACTCTTTGTAAATAAACATTGGTGTAAACAAGTTGTAGGAAATTCCTGTTAATTATGACATAATTTTCTCCATACTGGTGTTGCTGATGCAAAATTTTCTGACCTTGCATTTATGCTTAAAAAAGAAGTTTGAAACATGAAATATGTGTAGGTCTCTCTTACCAGAAACTTTTGAACTTGAAATTTTACCATCTGGAAAGATTTTGTCTTCAATAAGTCTTCCCAGCAAGTCATATTAATCTCTCATTTAATTAAATTAGCTAGCTATTTAGGTTTCACACTAACTTGTGTAATTATAGCTGATTATAATGAATTCAACCTGTTAGGAAAAAAAAAAAAAAAAACAGCTCTACTGATTTGCAAATCAGAATTGGGTGACTTTGAATTCGTAAAAGGCTTCTATTACTTTTAAAATGTCATTCCTGAAGATAACATACTAATTGAAATGGTTTTTATGCTCATCTTGATGATTCAGTTGGTTGGCCGCCTTGACAACAGTGCAATCTCTGCAACTGGTGCAAAGCTAGCATTCAAGTATAATGAAGAGATTGCTGTGGAGGTGGCAACAGTCCCATTGGATGAAGTCATTCCTGACACAGAGCGAGTGCTACTAATTAAGATTGATGTCCAAGGCTGGGAGTATCATGTTCTTCGTGGTGCCTCCAATCTGTTGTCAAGAAGAAAAGGTGAAGCACCATACCTAATCTACGAGGAAGATGGGCGGTTGCTGCAGGCAAGCAACACTACTGCAGATGAGATCAGGAAGTTCCTTGGCAGTATGGGTTATCACCACTGTACTCGGCATGGCACAGATGCTCACTGCATGAAAGATTAGTTAATGAATTGCTTGCACCAACCTCTAAATTTTCTCGAACTCGCCACTGGACACGTGTATCCGGAGCAAAGCCTATTGCAGCAACTGTGACGAAAATCAAAGTAATTATCTCTGAAAAAGCTGCCCTCAGAAACATGAAAGGGAACTATTCATTGATTTGTCTGATCGTAGACCCAGAGTTTTAGAGTTGTGACATCAACGCAGATCCCATGTCACTGTCATCTTCTCTGTGATAGTTATTTTCGTATCACTCTCTCTCTCTCTTTCTCCCTCTCTCTCCCCTTTCTTTTTTCGTTTCCTTTACTCTTCTGCTTCGTTTCCTTTGTTTCAGTTCTTTCTTTTTTTATCTTTTTTTTTTTTTTTACTGCTTCCGGTGGTGGCTGGGTTAAGGGGGTGATAAAAATTGTACTTTTGCAATTTGATCCTTCTCAATTTTTTTATTTACAACTAGGTCCTTTACGAAATTATGACTATTACAATAACTGCCACATCCATTTGTCGTAAAATGTGTGATGTTTGTCAATGTGGATGAATGGACCTTTCAGGTGTATAAGTCTGCAGGTGTCTATAAATATGCCTTCACCAAGATAAAATCCGGCAATCTGGTTCCTGAATTTATCAGATTGGCCTGAACTTTTCATGGTTTCTCATGGTGATTATGTGTTGGCCTATACTTTCAGATGCAGAGCTAACCTCTGGCAATTGAACTGGCCACATTCTTGTGCTGGAATCTGTCTTCTTAGTGTCTCCGTTTGTATAAACTATACTGTACTTAGATGTGCATTCAAGTTTCTTTCTCTTGTGTAGCTTTGCTTTTTTGGTAGAAGTTTCTACTCTATAGCTATTGCTAGAAACACTTGAAGATTTTGACATGGATGTTAATTATCCAGAAGTTATGATTTAATCCAGGAGACATATATGTTACAGCTACCTTCTTGCTTGTATACCTTCAACTTGTAATCTGATGCATGGTTTTGTAGTCCCACTCTGTCATCAAAATATATCAACCAGTTTGGTCAGATAAACCGATGCATATTTCAGTGTCAACTTGGAGAATGTTCTTTAACGATCTGAACCCGCTTGCTGCTTTCTCTGCTTCTGGTCTTAATTCATGATGCATTTTGATTGCAGCAATTAGATAAACCAATGCATTTTTCTTTATTCATCCCAATCATATCTACATGTTGGAAAAACATAAAATCTTTTGGTATATTAATGCAGTGGTGGAACAGCTGCACTATCTTGTGCTTAACTCATTGAAGGGGCATGTGCAATGCTGCCACTGCCATTTATTAGGGCAGGCTATGATGGATGGCATCACAGGAGTGCAGGAGAACATGCAGGGCTGTCTTGACAAGAACAGTCAAGGGTCCCCCACATGACAATTTTTCTCTTAATTCTTGTTTTTTGTAATGGAATATCAACTATGACATTTTAATTTCATCACTCCCTACTTTAATGGTTTCTCTGTTACAATTCATGCTTATATAGATTTGGCAGCCAAAGCAAGAGTTCATTTATGTGGCCCAGTGAGTTTACAAAAGCATGGTGTTGCTGCCCAGGCTAGGTTGTCTCCTGCTTTAACAAAAATTTACTCATATATTTGTTGACTGCAGTAGGCAACTAGGCATAGATTAAAACAATCAGCAATCAAACCAGTCTCCATTTCCACTTTTTGATTACTTTTTTTTTTTTTTTTTGCTTTGACAAAAATTTTGAAATCAATACTTTTGTGGATTGTAGTATAGTCAAACAGTACTTCATGTGGAGAACAGCTTTGTAAAGTGAATGGTTAGGTGACAATGCCATGGAAATGTATTCATGAGAAAGTATGCATCTAAGAACTAAATATTATCATAACATTCCCTTGTGAAATTAAATATTGAGAGGTAGTCGGTGATCATGTCTATCATAACATGATCAAGGTTTACTTAAAATGAGAGAATGATTGTTGATTGCGTGCATTATGGTTCGAGACTTCCAAGGTAATATATAGAAATGAGATACGAATCCTAATTATCTTCAAGTAAGTAGATGCAAACAAATTTAGTCATGAACTAACCAGGCCGAATGGTATCTAAATTATGAAGCACAAGTTCTTCCATCCATCAGTGTAAATAAAAGAGAAGTTTGTGCATCCGAAAACAGAAAAAGAAAAAAGAACACCAGTGATATGCATGTCGAGATTTTAGATGATACAAGTCTTAATTCTAATATACATGAGATTGAACTTTAATCCAATTTAAAATTTATATGTGTTTCTTTTAATTCTTAGTAATATGAAATTATTTTTTCTTTTTTTATATTAATTATATTTCCTTGGTCGACAGGGAGGGAGACATGGTGGAACAATAAATTCTCATAAGATCCCGTGATCGCGACTGTCACCCCCCGATAGATTGCGTTTTCCGACCATCTCATTGAAAACAATTTATTGCACTGCTTTTTTTCCTTTTGTCTTTTGTTTTCTTTGCAGTAACGCTTATCTTCTTCTGGTTGTGCTCCTTATAATATAGCTCGATATTGATGTGGTGAGATAGGAGGAGAGACCCAGCAATCAATCCTCACCGGTACCCCTCTTCTGCTGCTCACCATCTTCCTTGTCTTGTCGTTCTTTTCCTTGCGGATGTTCATAACTTTGGACTTGTTCTTGTTGGATTGCATGATGTTTGATGATGGATTCCAAGTCTAGTAAGGGTTTGATGAATGAGATAGTGCTGTTAGGGTTTTGATGACTCGTACTGCTAATGTTATTCACTGTAAGCTACATCTTGGTTCGATCCCCTCAGTCTCTTTGATGTTCTATTTTTTGACCTTTTTTCTTTATCTGAATGCCGGATCGGATGATTGATTTCAATTGATGTAGTTTGTAGCAAAGAATAAGATTTTTTTTTTTAAAGTTGTCCAGAGGAAAGGAAAAAGTTCTCATGTATAATAATAGATATGTATAATAATAGATGATTAAGATAATAAGATCATAAGTAGTTCTGCTGCTTGGTTTCTGTAGCAGTGGACAGAGTATTACTTCGATATCATTGTATTTAGTTTGTTTTTTGGTCATTTCAGTATGTTTTCTTGTGAAGATTCATGAACCCTCTTAATTTTTAGCAGTATGCATTACAATTTGGCTTCTCCTAGGAGTAACTGTGAATTGTGACCCAGAGTTAAAGAGTAGTATCACCTGCACTAGAATCCTCTTGGTCTTAGCTTGCAGGCCTTTCTTACATGCAAATCCTGGTTCAAATTTTTTTTAACTTCTATCATTTTATCAGCATGTGGGATAAGTTTATCAGCCATATAAAAAGAAGTATTAGCATTGTATCATGAAGAGCAGGAATCTTAACTAGTAATATAAGTTTTAGGGGGAGTCACGGAAATGCTTTGCAAAAGTTGAAGTTTAAAGTCGGTTCATCCTTGGGGCCAAAAATTATGTTCTGCTTAAGCCTTGTAAATTGTTTTCTTTGACTTGATTCTTTCCATTATTTGGTGTGCTCCATAGGTTCTGCCATGGACTTTAAGATTTATGCCAAATAATGAGAACTTAGTTAGTACTAGTGGTACATTTTTTTCAATACCGATGGTTGAATCTTTGATTCAAATTATGATGACCCAAAATATGGATGATGCTCATTGTCCACTCCATGGTTGACGTGAAACAAACACCGATGGTGTGTTTTTTTTTATATTCTTTTCTCAATTGTGTTGGATTTGTATGTTTTCCAAATGACCGAAATATAAAGCTCTTGTGCAAGAAGCTGTCTGTCAAAGCTTTTCTTTTTTTCCCCTTTTTGTCTATATTTTTTTAATGTTTGCTTCATCTCCATCAAGTATTAGAACTTTTCGGGTAATAAATATGGATTTGTGTCTTGAGTTGAAATCTGCAATGTATATTCCTGATGCTTCAGATTTTATATCTTGCTAAACTTTTTTTTATGTTGTGAAAAGAGGAGCAAGAGGTCAAAGCAGAATATTTCTTTATCATATTGGCAAAAGAGGAATGAAATAATGAATATGTTAAATTATATAATGAAAAATTGTCAAGGCTGTATCCATCTGGAAAATAATTGGTCAAATTCACGTTATTATGCTTTGCCTTTGATCATTGTTCTGTTGTCCAGTATCTAGGGATTGATAAGCACAGAAAAGGGCAATGCATTTCCAGATCACCAGTACACACAGGACATCATGATATGTTTCGAGTAACTGTGATCATGACTCGTTCATTTTTCTTTGATGTTAGAGTTTACAAGATCTGAATTCATTTCATTCCTGAAATCTGCACCAAAATAGGAATTGATCCTTCCTTTGTGTTTACTATGCCTATAGTTTTTATTTGTAATGCTGCACATTATGGTCTGTATTACTAGAGAAACCAAAATCTCTTGATGCTCCCTGTTTTAGTGTAATGAATTAATTCTGTTTATGTTGCTTTCCATGAAACTCTATCAGAATTTGTTGCCAGCAACCTACTGGAAAAAGCATCAGATGTAAATTTAGTTCAATTTTCCATCAAAACCAAGCTTTCCAGAGATAGAAGTTCCCTTTTTAGCAACACAACATGCCTCGGGCAGCCGATGCTATCCATGATGATGGAGGCTCTGTCAAGATCGGCGCCACTGGCACAATTGGCACCCTGATGACTCGAGAATTAGAATCCCGAAAGCATTCAGAACAAGTGTCTTCCACTCGAAGAAAACAGCAAACAGTTCCTGTCTCCATACCCTGTGGTGCCAATCCTAGGAGAGCGTTGCAAAGGAGAAACCAAACAGATGAACATGGCGGTACTCAAAGAAGTAGCGGCGGTAGCAATTCTGAGCAAGTACATTGTGCAAATCATGCACAAAGAAATGGACACCGAACTCCAATGCTAAGATATGATGATAGTCCTGTAAACCGAACTATGGACACCGACAGGGTTGGAAAGAAAGCTTACACTGTGGAAATAGTAGATCTAAAGTGCAGCAGTCCCTTGAGCAGCCAGCTCAAGAAGCTCGGCTTCTCCAAGCTTTCTGTTTCCACCTCCTAGTCCTCAGACAGCTTCTTTCCATCAGTCTTCAAGTTCCTATAGCCAATTCCGGCAATCCTCTCAATAAGGCTTGTGTCAGTGGCATCCATTGCAGAACAGATACTGGGAAGGAATCCTCCACCGGCTGCAGCTGCTGCTGCTGCTGCTGCTGCCTTCTTTTTCTTCTTCTGAGCTGCTCTACTTGGGCAAGGCTTTTGCTTACAGCTTCCACTGGTGGAAGCCACATCCGTGTTCGCTTTGTGTTTTTTCTGGTTGGAGACTTCATGGCGGTCTAGATCTAGCCTCCTGAGATACTCGATCTCCTGCAAGATCAATGATGCTACTGTCCCTTGAGCACCAACCTCCACCGGTGATGGCAATGCAGCCATTGCTTTGAGGCAAAATTGGGTGGTCTTGGTGCTTGGTTTTATGGACTTATGTGGAGGATGATAGCAGAGTAGCTACCATGGATTTGCTTTCTTGTGCTTTTCTGTCACATGACTGCTTGTTAGCAAAAGAACAGGTGAGACTGGCTCTTGATGGTGTCATCTTCTGCTGGTATCCTCGACTGCAATGTTAGAGAATAGCTTATCTAAGCTTGCTGTCAGTTCCTTGACATTTAGGGAGTATGTTACATGCTGAAACAGCATGGCATTGATTTGTTTCACTGCCTTTGGATCCATTCATTCTGACTGTTGGCACGAGAAAGATTTGTCTACATGTAGAAGAGGATGTGGCACTTTTGTATCTGTTAAATGCTGCTGTGTCAGAATGAACTATGTGACTCTATTATAATTCTTTATGGAAATTGATTGAGATGCTGTTGGTGATGTATAAGAACTTACTGCTTGATGTCAAGCTTAACAAAATCTTGGTAAAAAAACAGTGAGAATGTGACAAGTTGGCCCACCTCTTGGTGGTGATTGGATTCCTCCAAAGATTTGATATCATCTTCCTGCTTTCTCAATCCATTCATCTGTTTAATATTGAATGCATTTTGTGGTGGACTTGAACATAGACCTGGTTGACCTGGACATACTGAGCATGATCAACTACAGAGACGAGGAGTACAGTCTAAATTCTGATAGATCTGTTTATATGTATTGCAACATCTGATAGGTTTTGGGTTAGGTCTGATCCAGATTCAACTGTTCTTGGATGTACAACCACTAAGACCATGGTTGAATCTATTGGCAAATTCTCTTTCTTTTTATTTGTCTTTTCTGTCTTCTGCCAAATTACATATGACTAATAGAAGGAAAATTGAAGATTGGGAATAGACCAATGACTCATGTTGTAAAAGTTCATATCAGTTTTTGTCCAGAATAGTGAAGAATATATTGCAGATTTCCTGCATTAGCAATTGAGAACAAGAGACAAACATATCTCATGCCTATCTTTTAGGTTTTGAATAAACTGTTCTTGCTTCAGATCATGATGTCCTAAGCAAAGCACTTAACTTGGTCATTTAATGCTATGATTGCCACAAAGATAGCAAGGTTAATAGGCTCAAGTCCAAGAAGGTTACACAAGTCAATTAAGTTCTTATTTGAATTGATGTTTCTATCTGCTTGTGGACATTATCAAAGACTCCCCTACCTTTTTTTATTTGAATGAAATAAGAGGATACTGATCTAGCGGTCTACCATGAAGAAACATGTTCATAATAACTACAAACATAAGACTCATGATCATAATAGTTGACTAGTTTCTCACTTTTCTCCATTCATGAAGTGTGAAGAAAAAGAAATCTGCAGTAAGGTTTAATCCCATGTAGTTTTGTAGCAGTTGACTTGTATCCAAGTCAAACAAGTTGCATCTTATTTTTTATTTTGATGATGCTGGATGTATCCAATCCCCAGTTTTATCCCCAACTTTGTCACATATCACACAATCCTCATAAATTACTCTAATTCATTTGGTGGCAAAAATCCTGCTAAATTACTCAGTTGTGTGAGACCAGTACTTAATTTCTTATTCTGATAAAATAATTTGCTGCAGACTTCTCCGTGAAAAAAGATCATTTATATTTTTTTATTTTGCACCCAAAAACATCAGTGCCAATGTCAACATACATCATATCAGCAATGACTTGAAGGATCACAATTGCTCAAGGAGTTCTTTGGCCATTTGGCGTTGACCATTATAATCTCTCATATAATTAGTCAACCATCTCATGACCAGCCTCGTACCATCCGGCCCACACCACATACCAAGAAGGGAAGGAAGACAAGGAAGAGAAGAGGAAGCAAAACACCACCACCCACCTTGATGGCCAAATATCATGTCTTCAACCCTCCTCCTCCTCCACCACCACCACCGCCTTGACTTGCCTCCGCCGAACACTGGTCAGCAGGTGGGCTCGCCTTGTCCACCGCTGCTTCCATGTCGTCTGCAGCCACCTCCTCTCCTGCTCGTCGCCCGGCGGGAACGGTCCGTACCGGCAGGTGAAGGCCAGCTTCTCCACACCGGACCTCGCCCAGGCAAGCGCAGGGTTTGTTGGAAAAAAGATACGACAAAAGAAGAGGATAAAAAACACTATGGAAACAAAAAACAAACACAAGATCAAGAATACTTTAGGAAAGATATTTAGGCTTCAAAAATGTATAAACACTTTCCTAAAAACGATATTTACACCCTCTTCTCAATAAGATTGTTATGGGTTTGATGCAAATAGTTTTAGTGGATATGACAAGCCTTTAGAAGATCTGTATTGAGCAAACAATAAAGAATCTTCAGAGAGGAATTAGAGAACTCAATCACTTGGAGAGTAAAGAAGAAAAGCATAAAAAAAATTTTCACTTGTTTTGTAATTTACCCTCAAATATCTATTTATAGATATTTTCTCAAAAGACATAACCTTTGAAAATTAACTATTTTCTCAAAAGACACAACATTTTAAAAATAACTATTTTCTCAAAAGACACAACCTTTAAAAAATAACTACCAAAATAAAAGAAAACACCTTTTTTCTTTTTAATTTGAACAATTTATAACAATCCCCCACTTATTCAAATTTAAAATTTTCTCCAAGTGATTAAATAGTATTTATGAATAAAATAATATATCTTTCGATTTGAATATTACCTTAGTGTAAGCATCACAAAGTGAAGTCGAAATCCCAAATAGCATAAAAGCTTTGAATTTGTTATTCCTCATGACAACACCGGTGATACCACACACATAAATACAACATTCTTGTATTCCTCATAAAATCTCGCTTAGCCCTAATATGGCCTTGGGCTCATCCAAGTTCATGAACTTTTATGAGAGAAACTCCAACTCTCAATCGAAGCGGCACCACTTCTAAGTTCATATTGGTGAAGTTCTTATAGTATCTTTGTCACTCTTTGAGATACTTGTCCTAACTTGACTGAACTTCATTAAGAGTATAATTAACTCAACCCTCATTCGGTGACAACCAAAGACTTTAACATCTTTAGATGGGACTCGTAAAATATTTCAAAGTGCTGAACCACTCCACATGTCAATGACTTGTTCTTACCCTTTGAACTCTTCATTACTCATTTCATAATGTTGAGTAGGGTTGCTATCATTGGTGGATCTTTTATTCAGGGAGTTTTAGTCCCATCCATTTTGATGTTGATCTTACAACTTCTCTTGTAAGAGGTTTGGTGAATGGATCAGCCAAATTCTCACTTGTTTTCACAAATGTGAGTGAAATAATCCCACTCTTGATTAATTTCCTCACATAATCATGTCTAAGACTTATATGTCTTGACTTTCCATTATATATTTCACTATACGCACGAGCTAAAGTAGCTTGACTATCACAAAGTATAGAAATTGAATTCATACTCTTAGAAGTCAATGGAATTTTTAATAGAAAGTCCTCAACCATTCGACCTCCTTTCTGCATCTGCTAGAGCAACAAATTCGATTCCATAGTTGAGTGAGTTATACACGTTTGTTTCTTGCTCTTCCAAGAAAGGCCACCTCCTAAGGTGAACACCCAACCAGTAGTGGATTTGTTATCTCCAAAACTCGATATCCAACTTGCGTCAGTATATCCTTCTAAAATAGCAGGAAATTTTGAGTATTGTAGACCATCATAATCTTTGGTTCGTTTAAGGTACCCAAGAACTCTTTCAATAGCCTTCCAATGCTAAATATTTGGATTGCTAGTAAATCTACTCAATTTACTAACTGCAAATGCTATATCGGTCTTGTGCTGCGTTGCATACATAAGACTTCCTATAGCACTTGAATATTCTAATTGAGCCTGTTCTTCCAACATTCTTGACTAATTTGATACTTGGGTCAAATGGGGTATTTGCTTCTTTGATTTTTAAGTGACTGAATTTCTCCAATACTTTCTCTATGTAATGAGTTTGACTCAAAACATATCCCCCACTATTTCCTTTTACCTTGATACCTAGTATAGTATCAACTTGCCCAAGATCTTTCATCTTAAATGTTGAAGATAGAAACCTCTTTGTTTCTACAATACCTTTCATGTTGTTGCTCACTATTAGCATATCATCAACATAAAGACAAACTATCACCATATAGCCATCACAAGTTTTGAGATAAACACATTTATCTGCAATATTATGAACAAATCCGTTAGAAAGAATTATTGCATCAAATTTCTCATGCCATTGTTTTGGAGCCTGCTTTAAACCATACAATGACTTAATAAGTTTACACACTTTATGTTCATTTCCCGGTAGAACAAAACCTTCGGGTTGTTCCATATATACCTCCTCATCGAGGTCTCCGTTTAGAAATGCCGTTTTGACATCCATTTGATGAACATAAAGATCAAAAATTGATGCTAAAGCAAAAATAATTCTAATAGATGTGATTCTAGCCATAGGAGCATATGTGTCAAAATAATCTATTCCTTCCTTTTGTTGAAATCCTTTAGCAACTAAACTTGCTTTGAATGTTTGGAGAGCACCATTTGTATGATACTTCCTACAAAATATCCATCTACAACTAATAGGTTTTGAGGCAAAAGGTAAATCGACAAGTTCCCAAGTTTGGTTTGACATAATAGAATCCATCTCATCATTAATAGCATCTTTCCAAAAAGCAGCATCACGAGAAGTCATAGCTTCTTTAAATGTTTTAGGATCATCTTCCACTTGTAAAACAAGAGGAATTGTTTTTAATACTCTCTCATTAGTTCCTTCTACAAGGTAAAAAGAAATACTTTGAGAATCAATCTCATCCGATCTTAATGTTTTTGCTTTTAGCAGTGCTTCTCCTTAATTCATAAGATTGCTCTCCAACCTCTTGTGAACTTGATTGATGTCCAATCAAAGGAATTTTAGGTTGCTCACTAACCTTTTGAGATTTCTCCATTAGTGACTCTTCACTAGTTGGAGGATGAATATTATTACTAGAAGTTAATAAATGTTCAAAGAACTCCACATCTCGAGATTCTATTATGATATTAGACTCCAAATTAAGAAGTCTATATGCTTTGCTATTTGAGGCATAGCCTATAAATGCACATTTGATTCCTCTAGGTCCCAATTTTGTCCTTTGAGGATCATTATTCTTACAATATGCAAGACACCCCACACTTTAAAATAACCAATGTTAGGTTGTCTTCCTTTTCATAACTCATATGGAGAGATCTTATTCTTTTTAGAGAGAATTCTATTTAAGATATGACATGCAGCCAATAAAGCTTCTCCCCATAAATTATAAGATAATTTAGCATGCAACAACATAGCATTAATCATCTCTAGATAAGTTCTATTTTTTCTTTCTGCTAATCTATTTTGCTCAGGTGTTCTAGGTGCTGAACATTCATGAATTATGCCATGTTGTTCACAAAACAAGTTAAATTCATTAGTAAAGTATTCTCCTCCTCTATCACTTCTTAAAGCTTTAATTTTCTTCCCCAATTGATTTTCAACTTCTGCTTTATATGCCTTAAAAGCATTAAAAGCATCATTTTTATGTTTCAATAAGTACACATATGTGAATCTAGACATATCATCTATAAAAGTAATAAAATATCTATTACCTCCTCTCGTTAATATGCCATTTAATTCACATATATCAGAATGTATTAAATCTAACAAAGTAGTATATCTTTCAACACTTTTGAAAGGTTTCTTCGTCATCTTTGATTTAACACAAATTTCACATTTATTAAGATCATCAAAATGATAATTTATTAAGCCACACTTAACCATTCTTCTAATCATGTTGATTCCAATATGTGCTAATCTATCATGCCATAATGAATAAGAATCAACAATATAAATAGAAGCAACATCTTTATTAACTTTAGAATCATTGTCAACAATAGATAATTTGACCATTCCCTCAGCGGAATAGCCTTTTCCAACAAAAGTTCCATTACGGGATAGAATTAACTTTTCGGATTCAAATCTGATTTAATTCGGGTTTGCTAAGGAGATTCCCACTCACTAAATTTCTACTCATATCTGGTACATGAAGAACATTAGTAAGAGTGACTTTCTTACCTGAAGTGAAAGTGAGTTCCACATTTTCCTTTCAAATCACCTTAGAATGAACTTCATTTCCCATTTGAATCTCTTGCCCTTCTGTGACTTCTTTGTAAGTCTTGAAGAGGCCTTTATCATAGCAAACATGGACGGTAGCACAAGTATCATACCACCAACCAGAAACCTTGCCAAATATGGCATTCACTTGCTCACCGTAGCGATTATATTATCATCTCCTCAACGGAGTTGACTTTTGGTTCGGCCCTTTTAAATCTGCAATCCCTAGCAAAATGACCAGGTTTTCCACAAACAAAACAGCCTCCACTCTTTGGCTTCTTAAATTTTCTTTGATCCCTTTTGGGGCCAAAATAATTCTCCTTGTTTTGTTTGCTTTTGTTGGAATTCTTAGGCTGATTCATAACATTTGCTTTTATATTGCAAAAAGAGTTCTCACTCTTGTCTCTCATCCTCGATTCCTCCTCGATTCGAAGATGTTTTTGAATTTGCTCCAAAGTGATATCCTTGGAGTCATGCAAAATCTTCTTCCTATACCATTTCCAAGATGAAGTCAACTTGGCTATTACAGCCCCTACTCAGGAAGTTCAATTTTTTCAGCCTTCAATTGATTAACAATAACTTGTAACTCATGCACTTGTGCCAAGATTGGCTTGTCATCCACAAACTTGTAATCAAAATATTTAGAAATTAAAAATTTCTTTGTACCTTCTTCTTCGGCATGATATTTGAATTCCAAAGCATTCCAAATTGCTTTTGTAGATGGTTCCACCGTATAAAGATCATAAAGCCGGTCCGAAAGAGCATTGAGAATGTGTCCTCTACACATGATTTCATCTTCATTTCTTTTCTTTTGTTCAGCCTTGACTTCATTGGTGTCATCGTCGGTTGGATCAGGAATTGGTTGAAGATTTGGATCAAGCACATAGAAGATCTTTAAAGCAATCAACATGAACTTCATCTTGTCTTGCCAACGAGTAAAATTCGTTCCATCAAAACGATCCAAACGAACAAAATCTTGATTCAATAATTTGATAGTATTTGTAGCCTCCATAGTGAATTTGTATAAACTTACAAAATATCGTTTTTAGGTTGTTGGAAAAAAGATACGACAAAAGAAGAGGATAAAAAACACTATGGAAACAAAAAACAAGCACAAGATCAAGAATACTTTAGGAAAGATATTTAGGCTTGAAACATGTATAAACACTTTCTTAAAAACGATATTTGCACCCTCTTCTCAATAAGATTACTATGGGTTTGATGCAAATAGTTTTAGTGGATATGACAAGCCTTTAGAAGATCTGTATTGAGCAAACAATAAAGAATCTTCAGAGAGGAATTAGAGAACTCAATCACTTGAAGAGTAAAGAAGAAAAGCATAAAAAAGTTTTTCACTTGTTTTGTAATTTACCCTTAAATATCTATTTATAGATATTTTCTCAAAAGATAAAATTAACTATTTTCTCAAAAGACACAATCTTTTAAAAATAACTATTTTCTCAAAACACACTACCTTTAAAAAAATAATTACTAAAATAAAAGAAAACAATTTTTTCTTTTTAATTTGAACAATTTATAACAGGGCTCGCTGCAGTGCGCACGGATAGAGGCAGATTACGATACGCTGTCGTTGAAGATTAGTCTCCTCGGCGACTGCCATATTGGGAATTCTTGCTCTTAGATGCAAGTACAGGATAAAACAGGATCAAAGATATTGGGAAAGTATCTGACAAGTTTGTATGTTGATCACAGATTAGTGTGTTTTATCATTGAAACCTACTGGATGGTTACAAGTTGAAAATGATACCGAAACGAAAACATAGATTGTCTTCATCTAGTAGGAACCTTGATCGCTGTTCTTGACGAATTCTAATTACCATCTTGTAGCAGGAACTAGCTGGTAGGTAATTTGTGTGGTGGTCTCAACCAGGCCAGAGCATACGCAAGAGCGATGCACGCAGCTATGTTCTTCTCGAGTGCCACAGACAACATTAATGGGAACAAGATAGATCTTCACTAAGCTCTTCAACTTGCCATGGAGAGCAGAGTGAAATCTGACCATGGGAGAACCAATCATTGATCTCTAACTTCTTTTTTTTACTGGTTTTTAGCTTTCTTTTCACTGCAAGTGCACGATTGCACATAGTAACAAGCTGAAAAGGAATGGATGATGGTCCTGCACATCTGAGACTACCCAACCCAGTTGGGATCCCACTTGGAATCTCCGTTGTAAAGAATAGCAGGTCAAACAACAGAGATTGATAGATTTATCTATCTATAGAAGAAAAATGTTATGATGCAAAGATTCCAAAAGTATTACAGCTAAGAAATAGAATATAATGATGTAGTTGAACAGGACACTCGGGACTCATTTCATGAGGCCCGTAGCTTCTTTTCTTGCATCAGGAATGCAGCAGAAAGAGATGTTTCAGGCACCGTTTTAAGCCATGATCCATGAGCAACCAAGAAAACTTGCAATCAGAGCGCTGAAAAGTGATGCAGTTGGAGAAGAAGATCAACATTCAGTGAATTATTCAATTGAATGCTAAATCTCCACAAGACGATGGTGAATTATCATAGCATCTCTTCTATTCAATCGTTCATCGCTGCCTTCAACTCGTCATCTCCCTGTTCCTGCATACTCTTTCACAACCATTTGCCCTCATCGTCTCTGCTTCTATGGCTTCCTTCCTTCATGTTGGCACTCAAACGTAACTCACTCCCATCTGCAATGCACTCAACAGCTTCAAGAGAAGCCACTGACGTGTTCGCCGATCTAAAAGCTTGCAACTTGATGTTCTATTCCGTCGAATCGAGCTCTGAATCATCTTCAACTCCACCCCGACCATTTAGGAAGAGGGGCAAGTTCTATGTTTTATGAATGCCTACATTTTAAACCTGCAGCCCTTCTTCTTAGAGCCCTTCTTATTATTCAATTTTTAAAAAAATTTAATAAAATAATATTTTGTTATTGGTAAACCTTCTTTTCCTTTTTTTTTTTTACTTCACCCTCTTCTCGCCGACACATCCTATTATCGTCGGCTCTCCTCATTACTTGTGCACCTTATTGGATAATTTATAGATACTCGAAATATGATATATTTTGAGTTAATACGATTGACCTAAAAGACGATCTTTGAGCTATGAAAGAATACATATATATATATATATATATATATATATATATATAATCCTAAAAAAGTGAAAATATGATAATAAACATCAAAACTATTTCTTATCTTCTCCTTTTTTTCATATTTAATTCATCAATTATTTTTATTTTTATTATTATTAAGTGGTGGAAGAGGATAAGAATAAGAAATAGGAATAATTTAAAAATATTTAAAGTTCTTAACGTCACCAATAAATAAAAAAATTATAAATAGCAATCTCTTTCGAACCCTAACGATAACTTACCGTCCTCGCATATAAAAGGGTCTCGAATTCAGGCGTCGGCTTTTCTTCCTACGCTTCGGAGGCGGCCACCGTAACGCTAAGCTGCAGTCATGGTATTGCGATCGAACTCTTTCTGGTCGATTCTTGTCCTTGTTTCGAAATATTTGATTTGTTGGATCTGTCGGATTAAAGATTGGTTTTCTAGTGGTGTGTCCGAATCAGCTACATTTTTTGCTGTGCAAGTATGAGGTTAGAGAGATGTGGATGCCTATGTTTGCTTTCCGCCGCTTAGGCATTCAGGATGAAATAAAGGGCATTCTTTAAGATCCTTTGATGAACTTTGCAGGGATAATTGTTTCATGTGTTTAGCACCCTATGTTGTCCTAGTTTTGGAATGCATATCTAATTTGGTTCAAATTCAAAATTACCTATTTTGATGTAATTTCTAATCGATTGAAGTCGTTTTTCTAATTTTCTGAGATCTCACTACTGGGGATGAAGTCGTTGCTCAAAGGTATTCTGAGTGCGGCATCTCCCTCTCTTGTTCTTTTGCTTTTTCGTGTACCTCAATTGATCTTGGAAGATACCAATCTGAGTTAAAATTGAGCCTATTAAGTCTTTTTCGGTTCGCTCATACTTGGTTTTATATGATTGTTTCCTTTCCCTTTTGGAACCCAAGCATGACCGTGATTCTTCTTTTATCTCGAGATGCGTGTCAGGGTAGAGTGAGCAGAGAGTTCAGAACTAGAGTTGAGGTTGGCAATTTCCATGGCTCTATCTTATTGTAACTTGTGTTCCAGAGCTTGACCTTCCTGGTGTAACAGCGTGCATGCCGCAGAACCATAATCCTCGTGAGAGCCTTTGAATTAGAAATGCATTGTTTATCATCCAGGTAACTTTGTAGGTGTTTGAACTTCTCTTTAGGTGTAGCATTGTGTATATTTTTGGTTTGTGCTATAGGTTTGGGGTCTTTTGGATCTCAAGTTTGACCTAATAATATGTTTGTATTGAATGGTTAGTGGTTTTCATATGTGATGAAGAGTTTCGTAGTATGAGCACTGTATTTTAGTTATTATAAGATGATTGTGGTTAGAGTTCTACTAATTTACAGTTTATCTCAAATATAGGTGGTCATTGAATTTCAAGTAGATTTTGGGTGTTAATTTACCTGATTCTATTAATTGATGGGATGAGATCAAACTTTCTTTTAGCAGAACTTCTCATTTCCTAGTTTTTTTTATTATTTTTTTCATTTGTTTTAATTCCGTGATGTTGGATGTTGGACTTTTACCATTGATGTTATCATACAGGTGAATGTGCCAAAGACGAAGAAAACTTTCTGCAAGAACAAGGTTTGTAGGAAGCACACGCTTCACAAGGTTACACAGTACAAGAAGGGTAAGGATAGCCTTTCTGTTCAAGGGAAGCGGCGTTATGATAGGAAGCAGTCTGGTTATGGTGGACAGACGAAGCCTGTTTTCCACAAGAAGGTACTTCTGTCTGTTCTATGGTGATTAATTGAAATATAATTCTACTGATGCGTGAATTGATATTAGCTACCATTGCAGATCTCCTTGTTGCTCAATTTGCAATAAAAAAATTAGTTTTTGTGTTCTGACGTATCCAGACTAAACTGTACATGATTACTAGATTTCCGAGACTCTCTCTATTTCAAAGAATTTGCAATGTCTTTTAATGACACTTTAGCTATGTATATTACAGCCATCTGAAAGTTTGTGTAGGTGTATTAAAAGTCATTGTGTTTCACTGCCAGGCAAAAACGACCAAGAAAATCGTGTTGAAGCTTCAATGCCAGAGTTGCAAGCATTATTCGCAGCATCCGATAAAGGTACCAACTGTGATCTTCCACTGCTCTTTTCGTTTTATGAATTTTTATTTGTAACAACTGTCACTTTCATTACCTTCACAGAGATGCAAGCACTTTGAGATTGGTGGAGACAAGAAGGGGAAGGGGACCTCTCTCTTCTAATTTGCTTTTGTTGACGATTCAGCATTACATTTTTATGTGTTTATGTGCATTATTCATGAAGTTTATTTGGACGGTTGATGCAAATCTTCCGGATGCCCATGCCCAATTCTTTTTACTGAATGAAAATGAACTATACATTAGAATTTTGATTTAGATAATCCACCATGAATGTAATCCTGTCTCTTGGTGGGGTCTGTATTATTTTGCTAGCCATATTTTCTGTTGCATTAATTCTGATCATGTATAGACTGAATTCTTTCTTGTTTCCTACTTATGAGGTCTAATATTTGTTTAAATGTGTCCAATTTGATAGACTTCTCTTGAAGTCATAACATCAGATTGGTATTATAAGTGCTACTTTTAACAGACTTACCTTGTAGACAAAGCTAGTAGCTCAAATCGGCCTGGTGTTTTCGTAGATTCCAAATCCATGAACATATATTATTAGTATGTGAAGGAATGAACTCAAGAAATTATTACCTTTACAAATTTGTTAGTTTCCCTGTAGGATTTGGTGCCTGGCCATTAGCTATATATACATGATGGCATTGATATGCCTAATCTGATTAATTGCATTACAGGATTTTTTTTTTCTTTTTTCATGTTAACCTGCAGTTTCTTGTTTTGTATGATTTGTGCAAACACCAAGAAGCTACATTGAGGAATAAGAGTCTTGTCAACTATAGGACGTTTTGTCCTCCTCTTGGCTTGAGGAACGCTGCCATGCTGATGACAAGAATGTATCATGAAAAATCATCAACCATAATGAATTAATTTGGTTTCATGATAATTGTCGATAGGATGATATTAACATATATTTGAACTCCATAACTTTATCTGCACAATGTCATGTAGTGTATAGGCAGCTTGACGGTCTTATGGATGCCACAGTGGATGTGCAGTGAGCGTATTGAAGAAGATGGAGTAATGTGCATGCAACCTAAACTTTCTCTTTTTCTTTTTTTTTTCTTTTTCTTTTGTCCGTGTCTTTTTTTTTTTCTTTCTCTTTTTCTTTTTCTTTTTGTGTGTTTGTTTATTTTTTCTTTTCTTTTTCATTTTTTAATATTCATATATATATTGTTATTATTAATATCTCTTTCGCTTTTTTTTTAATTTTTTATTCTGTCCTCTTTCTCTTTTATCTTTATTCTCACTATTTCTTTATTTTCCTTTTCTCTTCCTTGTGCGTTACGTAGATTATGGCGATGGAACTATATGAGTTGCAGGCGGAACACGAAGGCACCACAACCCCAAGCTTCTCCTGTGCCTCGTATCTTGCTTGCAACCATGTTCCCCTGCTGCGGATCCAGCGTCGAAATAGTGTCTCGGTTGCTGAAGCGTTTGGAAGAGGCCAAACGCCTCCACCAACCGGCGGCTGCTTCCCGGGCTGAGAAGCAGTTCGTCGAGATCAAGGGAAAATTGGAAGAGCTGAGGAAAAAGTTGCAGGAATCCAAGGACAAAGAAGAAGCCGCCGTGAATAAATTTGGACTCGTCGCCAGGCAGGTCGACGAGCTGTCGATGTCGGGAGACACCAGCAAGACGTCGACTCCCTCGGAAACAGAGAGCCGAGTCCAAGATCTCCAGTCGAAGCTCGACAAAATCATTGAAGCCATCAATGCAATCGAGGATTTAAAGGCGAAGCTAAAGGATTCGCCGGGTGAACAGGAATCCAAGGCTGAGCGGGGGGAGGAGGAGGAGGAGGAGGAGGAGGAGGATTTCCCACTGGAGAAGCAGATCCAAGAGAGCTCCGGGTGGGCGCACCTATTGCTTGTGGTCGACAGCTTCGAGACTCAGCTGAAGAGTTGCCTCTTCTGCCTCGCCGTCTTCCCGGCGAACGCTGTCCTCAAGAAGAGGCTGCTGATCCACTGGTGGATGGGCGAAGGAATAGTGAAGAATTCCGAGGAAGGCAAGAAATGCTTCGACCAACTCGTCTCCAAGGGCCTCATCATAACCATTGAGAAGAACCACTGTAACAAGGTGCACTGCTTCAAGATACAGTCGTGGATTCGGTGGCTGTTGATCACCGTCGCCAAGAGCAATGCCTTCCTCGAGTTCGACCGGGACGGCCACCCCAGCAACGACTACTCCAGGAGTCGCCGTGCGTGCTTGCGCCCCAAACTAAACCCCACCGGCGACGAAGCGCTTCGACTGCTCACCGTCTACAACGTCTCCATGCGCTACGTGGATTTCGAACCAACATGGCTGGTCAACAAGCGCGAGATGACCACAATGCAGCTGGGGCGGTGGCAGGACTCGAACCTGAAGCAGCATATCGAGGTCAAGAACGACGAGTTCTTGAAGGGCCTCGACAACTGCAAGAGCTTGCGGTACATGAGCCTCAGAGGCGTGTCGAGGGTGGAAACCCTTCCCGACTCCATCGCCAAGCTCACCAAGCTGGTGGTGTTGGACCTCCGGGCGTGCCACAATCTGGAGAAGCTGCCGGAGGCCATCGGGTCCGCCAAGAAGCTGCAGTACCTGGACATGTCGGACTGCTTCCTGCTCGACCAGATGCCTAAGAGCATCGGCAGCCTCTCCGATCTGCAAGTGCTCAAGGGGTTTTTACTGATCAGTGATCCTACTGACAAACATGTCTGTCATCTCCGTGACTTGGCCACGCTGACTAAGTTGAGGAAGCTCAGCATCAACATAGGCAGTCCGAAGGCAGAAAAAGAGCTGGAGCAGGTGGGCGAGCTGAAGAAGCTCACCACCCTCATCATTACATGGGCAGTGCTTACACCGAAGAAGCAAGACTCTCATTCCACCGGAGGTGCTGATGCGCCCTCACAGGCGAAGAAACAAGGAGGGACCGATGAGGACTCGATCGAAGATCTCCCACCCAAGTCCGAACAATCCTCCGATGCTGCTACTGCAGCTGCTGCTGATGCCGATGCTCATGATGATGGTGAGGAAGCTGCCAGCGAAAAGCGTCAACTGCCGCATCCAACGGAGCAGAAACCATCGACATCCGATGTCCCGTACAAGAACGCCGATCCAAGGAGCCAAGAGGTTTTTTCTTTTGGGACTGATGCCACTACTAAGAAGAAAGTTCAACCAATATCCGACCATGAGGCTCGCCCCACCACCGACGGACAAGCTTCAGTTGTGAGGCCACTGACGAAGAGCAAAACCAGCAAGATCGCAGAGGATCATCTTCTTAATCCCAAGTTGGTTACTCTTCCTACTTCAATAGAGAAGCTGGACCTCCGGTGCTTCGCCGAGGAGGAGTTCCCGCAGTGGGTTGGTCCCAGCAAATTACCAAAGCTGAAGAAACTGTACCTGAGGGGAGGGATGCTCCGAAGTCTTGGGGAGGGCCGGGAGTGGACGGTCGAGGCGCTCCGCCTGAGGTTCCTCCATCACCTGGATCATCCCTGGGAGAAGCTGACGACTTCGTTCCCAACCCTCCTAGTCGTGGAGAGACACAAATGCGAGAAACTAGATTCCTGGCCTTGCAATGAAGAAGGGCTTTGGTTCAAGCCGCGTGCCGCCGAGAAGAATGCAGAGGAAGAAGCCCGAATCGGTAGCAGCTCCATTTGATCAGCTGTTGTGCGAGCGCTTTCGTGTCGTCGGCTTGCTTTTCGTTGTGTAATGTCTGCGCGCGGGATTCCACGTTTCCCTTGAGCTATTAATAATGTATCAAGTCTTATGCTTTCTGCATTCTATTTATTTATTTATTGTCTTCGTGTGACATTCGAGTTTGGTGGAAGTTTGCTTTTAAGATTGTTAATCTCAAAACTATATATGTATATATATATATATATTTGTGTGTGGACAACAAAGAGAAGAGTTCTTGGACTCCGAGGGCTTTGGAAACTATAAATAGCTTCTTGAATAAGAGAAGTATTTATACATTTATGTTTTTCTTTTCCAGAAAAGAAATTTTATCACTTCACAACTTTTTTTTATAATCGATGGATAATCATATAAATTAGATATCTTTATAAATTATAAATATATTTAATTACAAATACATATGATATTATTTTTGAAGACAGTCAAGACGATGAATTCTCAAGGATCTGTTTTTCTTGCAACACAAGTAGCGTGGAACAGCTCGTCAAAAGAATATACAATTTTTTTCCAAAATATTATATAGGAATTCGGAAGGCTTAGAAATTTCTTCTTCCTCTGAGTTATACGCTAAGCTGCTCATACTAATCCAGGTTAATGCAACCGAATAGTAGGGCAAATGCAGGTTCAATTTAGGTGATGTGATTTTAGTACATTGCTTAAGTTTTTTTTATAGCTTATTTATGTTTAGAATAATTCTTATATGTTTAAAAATATAATATATATATGTCATTTTTATCAAGTCTAAATTAACAAATCTTAGAGCTTGATTACTTACTCATAATAAATTATTAATATAATGATATATAATTTAAATTAAGAAAAAAGATCTATTTTAGTCCCTATGATTTTTGTCATAAATTACTTAAGCTTTTATAGTTACGCTCATGTTTAAAATAATTCATATGTTTTAAAAATATAATATATAAGTCTCCGAGTTGATAAATGTTAAATTCTATTTTCATAAAATATTGACTCACAATAAATTATTAATATAATAACATATATAATTTAAGTTTATAGGTAGCTACAAACAAAGGTAGAAAGGCAAAGGTGAGGGGAAACTAGACCATCACGTTGTAAGCACAACGGGTGGAAGCATAGGAGAGGACGAAATGGGAGACGATGAGGATGAAAAATGCTCAAAAGAAGGAAAAGGGGTCATGAGATCATTGTGTGCCTAGTATTGGACTAGTCGATGCACATCTACCTTAGACAGGACTGGAAGCTTTTGAGCTCGTCAACGATACGGGAAAGGTTGTGTACATACGATGCACTGCTAGTTAGTAATGGCTTGGTGATGGTGGTGGTAGTTGCTTCCACGATGACGCCTCCTTTTGCCATTGATGATAGTCTCAAAATTTTTAATTTAAATAAAATATATATTATTATATTAATAATTTATTATGAGTTAGGATGTTACCTAAGTAGAGTCTAATATCTATTAACTCAGATTTAATAGGAGGGACTTATATGTTATGCTTTTAAAAATATAAGGGTTATTTTAAATACGAGTAAAAATATAAGGGACTAAGTAGTGCAATATCAAAACCACAAAAATTAAAATAGATATTTTAAAATTTAAAATATATATTATTATATTAATAATTTATTATGAATCAACATACTACATAAGCAAATGTATATTAACTCAAACTTGACGGGAAAAGTTTATATACTATGTTTTTAAAAATATATATTTTTAAATATAAATAAATCATAAGGGCTTAAATGGTTCATAATCAAAATCACAAGAACTAAAATGGACCTTAACCCTAAGACAAATAAGATAAATATAATTCTACTAAAACTAAAATAAATTTAAATTATTAGAAACCAAGATAAGAAAAGCTCACATAAGAAAATTGGAGATGAAAACATTCCTTAAGCATATTTCTTCATTAAAAATATAGGGACATATATCCCAAAAATGTACATTTGTATACCATCCAATTGTATAAACAATATCATAACACAATCAAAATATTATTATGATTGTATAACATAGTGAGATAATTAATATATTAACTTCAGAGTTTAAATCAATGCTTCAAATTGTTTAAGTTTAAATTATGATAATAGACTCATCAAGTCCTTTCTAAATAAATTCAAATATTTATCAACCTCTAATTAAAAAAAATAAAGGTGTCATAATCTTCGTTAAAGAATCCTAATCACATATTAATATAACTTAGAATCAAACTGATAGGGTAAATAATGGGTATACCCAGCAATCTCAGACACATCAGCCCCAGAGTCATGTCACCTCGACCAACTCAATTCTTTCCATACACCTCAACACCACCAGGCCATGTCAACACCACCAGACCATGTCGTCACCATAGCACAACCGACATGACACAATATTAATTGATTGACATTGTGTCAATCAACCTAACATAGTTCCCATCGATCGATGCCCTAGGAACCAGCAGGGATAGTGATCGGCGTGATATCGTACGATTGAGTCAATCGAGGATGTCGTCAGTATTAAGGAACCCAATACGACTATCCCTAGGCCTGCAGGTATAAAAGCTACCCTTGAGAATAACTCAGGAGGCTCTCTCTCATACTTATATATATATATATATATATATATATATATATATATATATATATATATATATATATATATATGTTGAACTCTTAAGACCATCTTGGTCGGGGCACTGACGTAAACATCCGAGGGCTCACATCGGGCGTCCCCACCTCGACAAGGCCTTCATACAGGATCCCTCGGTAGACCTCGAGAAGGAGAAGCTTAAGGCATGCTTCCGAGCAAACCCAGCCAAGGCACATTCCCAAGCAAGCCCAGTCGACCTCTCCCAAGCTTCCCAACCTTTTCCCAACTGATGCGGATGAGCTTGTGCACACAAGCGGAACCAAGCCGTGTTGACTCCTCAGCCATGACATAAAGTTTGACAACATTTTTTGCACTAGAAGGAGAGTCTGATTTCACAAGAATGCCCATAGTTGAACAATCCCAATAAGCACCTTAGAGATATCTCAATTGCCCAACATGCTCTCAGGCTCCTAGTATTCTGTTATTGATGAATTGAATTCTTGTTATCAGTAGTTCAATTCTGATAGAGTAGGAAGAATGGAATATATCAACTTCGACCCAGCTAATCACATCAATGCTTTCCTAAATTAGGTAACCCAATTTGGCATCTTTAATGCTCAGATGAGTCAAGCTTTTTCCACTATCCTCCAAGGCCCAGCTCGGATGTGGTACAATAATGCCTGAGCCATGCACCTCAGCTAAAGACTATCCAAGTCATGCACATCGGCCAAACAGTGTCTGATACTCGCACCTTGACCAAATAATACCTGAGTCATGCACCTCAACCAAATAATGCTCGCGTCTTGCACCTCGGCCAAATAGTGTTTGAGTCGTGCACCTCAGCCAAACAGTACCCGAGCTATGCATCTCGACTACTTATGAGCCCGAGGGCCACTCACGAGCTTGAGCTACACCTCAGGCCAGTCATGAGCCCGAGTTATGCATCTCGGTCAATCATAAGTCCAAGCTATGCCTCGAGCTTGTCCTGAGCCCAAGCTAGGTATCTCGGCCACTTACTAGTCCGACATACACCTTGGGCAAGACATAAGCCCGAGTTATGCATCTCGGCTACTCATGAGCCTGAGCTATGCCTTGGATAAGTCATGAGCCCAAGCTATGCATCCTAACCACTCACGAGCCCGAGCTATGCCTCGGGCTAGTCATGAGCCCAAGTTATGCATCTCGGCAAGTCATGAACTCGAGCTATACCTTGGGTTAGTCATGAGCCTGAATTATGCATCTCAGCAAGTCACGATCCCGAGCTATGCCTCAGGCAAGCTAAAAGCTGAGCAGCAGTGTTCGGCTAGTCCATCAACCGAACAATAGTGCTCAACCATCCAGAACCCGAGCAGTAGTGCTTGAATACTCCAGAATCTATACAATAGTGCTCGGTAGTCTAAAACCCGAGCAGCAGTTCTTGACCAGTTCAGAAACTGAGCAATAATACTCAGCCAGTCCATAAGCTGAGCATTAGTGTTCAATAAGTCCAAAACTCAAGCTATAGTGCTCGGCTAGTCTAGAAGCCAAGCAACAATGTTTGACCAGTCCAAAACCCTAGCAACATTACTCGGACAGTCCAGAAACTAAGCAGTAGTGCTCGATGACGGAACACGGCTATACTCGATTAGTCCGAACACGAGTAGTAGTGCTCAACGGTCAAAACACAGCGGTAGTGCTTGGCGGTTCAAAATTAAGCGGCGGTTGGCGGTCGTGAGAAGCAATGCTTGATAGTCTATAAACCAAGCAGTAGTGCCTTGAAGTCTAGAACCCGAGCAACAGTGCTCGGCCAGTCCAGAACCCAAGAAGTAGTGCTCGATCATTCTATAACCTGAGCAGCATTACTTGGCGAGTCCAAAAATCGAGCAATAGTGCTCGGCAGTCTAGAACACGAGTAAGTGCTCAACCAGTCCAAAACCCGAGCAGTAGTGCTCGGCTAGTCAAAAAGTTTTCATCGAGACCAGTAACTCGGCCAGTCAAATAGCTTTTGCCAAGACCAGTAACTTGACCAGTCAAGTAATTTTTGCCGAGAACAGTAACTCGACCAATCAAACAACTTTTGCCGAGACTAGCAACTTGGCCAATCAAATAATTTTTGTCGAGCAACAGTGCTTGACTAGCTTCAGCGGGCTTTCAGTCCCGACTAGCTCTAGCGGGCTTTCAGTCTCAACTAGCTCTAGCGAGAGTCTCGACCAACTCCGATAGGCTTTCAGTCTCGATCAGCACCAGCAGGCTTTCAGTCCCGATCAGCTCTAGTGGGCTTTCAGTCTCGACCAACTCCAATGGGTTTTCAGTCTCGATCAGCTCCAGCGAGCTTTCATTCTTGACCGGCTCCAATGCACTTTCAATCCCGACCAACTCCAATAGGCTTTCAGTCTCGACTAGTTCTAGCAGGCTTTTAGTTCCGACCAGCTCTAGTGGGATTTCAGTCTCGACTAGCTCCAACAAGCTTTCAGTCCCAATCAGCTCGAGCTTTCAATCCCAACCAACTCTAGTGAACTTTCAGTCCTGACCAACTCCACTTTTAGTCTTAATCGGCTTTTAGTCTCGACTGGTTCCAGTGATGTTTTAGTCTCGATTGGCTCCAATGGGCTTTCAATCTTGACCAACTCCAACAAACTTTCAGTCCCGACCAGCTTGACTCCAACAGGTTTTCAATCCTGACCAGCTCCAACAGGGCTTTTAGTCCTGACTAGCTCCAACAGGGTTTTTAGTCTTGACCAATTCCAACGGGCTTTAAGTCCTGACCAGCTTTAGTGGGCTTTCAATCCCAACGAGCTCATACCAACTTCAGCTCGACTCGATCTTAGTTCAACCATCTCATTCCAACTTCAACCCGATCAATCCGCGATGATTCAATCCGTGATCAACTTACTCTCAATTAGCTTATAACAACTTCAGCACAAGCTTGAGCCTATCACTAGGATTAAAGTAGATTTTTCTTTATTAACATTTAAAACAATATATATTATTGTACACATTTTTATAGTGTGTTGGGACGAAATGGTAGAACTTATTGGAAAGATTTTTCACATAAAATGAAGTTTGGCCGCTTGAACTTTTTACAAAACCCTCGAAACCCGAATTTTCTATTTTTTGTTGTCTATTTTTGGGTCACCACTTTTAACCGTGCACACTACTTCTCTTTACCACGCTGCACATTTGGGGTCAATGCCGAAATGTCTAGTCCCACGACTGAGGTGGACCCAACACTATAAACGTATAATTCAAATTGTTACTAACGTATTATCCAATTGTTGGCATTATTCTGTATAACAAAAAATAAAAAATAAAAAAACGGACGGAAACGCTTTAATTTTTCAGCCTTCAACTGATATCTCTCAACCAAACAGAAATAAACACTACTGCAAACTAGAAATCTCACTTGCACTAATTGAAATCCACCTTAACAGGGAAGGAAACAGTGGCTGGTTCATATGCCCCGACCACGATCGTGTGTTGCCCACGAGGCAAGACTTTGTAGGCCGTCTTCTCCACAATGCTCAAGCTCTTGCAAGCGTCGATCGAAAACTTCACCGAGCTCGAGGCGCCGGCCGGCAAGAACACCCGTCGGAACGCGACAACCTGCTTGATGGGGGCTCCTGCAACGCCGGCCGGAGGTTTGGAGTAGACAATCACCACGTGGTTGCCGTCGAACTTGCCCGTGTTCGCCACCTCAACCTCGAAGTTGATTTCATGGTCGCACGCAGTGTCGGCTACGTTCACAGATTGACATGCAGCTCCCCCGTGTTCTTCTTCCAACGAGGCATTCGGCTTGTATGTCAGCGGCAGACACAGCTGCAGGGGATCAAGCTTGACGACGACGCTGCTCGGCACAGATTTGAGGGTGTAGTTGAACCGCGTGTAGCTGAGTCCATAACCAAAAGGATACACCGTCTGGCCGTCGAAGAACTTGTAGGTCCTTCCAGGGTAACCGAGCTCATCGATCGGGCGTAATGGCATCGATGTCATCGGTAGCAGTTTTGTGTACTCTGACTTGAACCATGTAATGGGCAGTCTTCCACCTACACCGAGAACAGCAAGAACTGGGTGTCAATCCTGTTATGATGCAGCGTCCGACCATCAAAAGATCCAGTTACCTGGATTGTATCGTCCATAAACTACATCGGCGATGGCACGGCCTCCTTCGGCACCGGGATAACCTGCCCAGAGAATGGCACTGACCTTGGCGTTATCTCTGGCGATGGATGAGATATCCAGTCCACCTGCAGAGAAGATAACCAAGATTACAGGGCCCTTGGAAGCTTCGGTGACTTCGGTGATGAAGTCAGATTGGCTGTAAGGGATGAAGAGGTCGTCCCGGTCGCGGCTCTCGGCCTCCACTTCGAGGCTTATGCCGGCAAAGATGATGGTGGCATCAGCGCGGGCAGCGATCTCCTTCGCACGTCGGTGGGCTTCCTTCTCCCAACACCAGACTGTGCATCCGAGATCGTATTCTACCTTTCCTTCAGCATAGAATGCATCGAGAGGCGAAACATAACGGCAAGGCGTACCTATGGAGAAGCGCAGAGCAGTAAAACTGTAGTGTAGTCCGAAACCTACTGTAAACCAAATTAAGAAGGCTTTGAGATGAGAGAGACATGAAACCTTCGTAGTTTCCGATCATGGCTTCGGTTGCGTTAGTATGAGGACCAACCAAGGCAAGCTTCTTGTACTTATCTTTGGACAGTGGCAAGATGTTGTGGTCGTTCTTAAGCAGAACAATTCCCTGTCTCGCTGCATCTGCAGCCAAGTCAATGTGGTCTTTTGTGCAGATATCGTCTTCTGCAAGCGACTCATACTTGGGCATTCCGTCGAAGAATCCGAGCCTCATGAGGACGGTGTAGAGATTCTTCAACGCGTCATCGATATATGACTCCCTCACAACGCCTTGTGCCACAGCGGACTCCGTGAAACGGGAGTAGTAGTCACCACAGTCTAAATCCAACCCTAAGCAAAACATAGATAGATCGAAGGATCAACAAATAGATCACTAAGTAAAAGTTTAATCCGAGCATGAAATGTGAATCACCAGCACGAAGTGTTTGAGAGACGGCTGCCTCAGGTGTATCACCGAGCCATTTGTGGCCGTGATGCATAACCTCGAGCGAGTCACAGTCGGAGACTATATATCTGAAGAATTTGAGGTGAGACTCTTATACTTAGAGGTAATGAAGAAATATATTTGGTTTGTAGATTTTTACCCATGAAGCTTCCAATCGTCTCTTAGGGTTTGGGATAAAAGCTTTGGATCTGCGCAGGCAGGGATGCCATTGACACGATTATAAGAGCACATGACACTGCTAACATCACCCTCCTTAACACACATCTCGAAAGGAAGAAGGAACGTCTCCACCATATCTTGCTCTGCAGCCTATATATGAACAGAAAGAACAACTCCTCGATACAGAGAAGAGATCACTCGATTAAAAGTGACAACAAGTGATTGATCGAAGATTACCCTGGCATCAAAATGGTAGCGATCGATGCCAAACCAGTTGTCTACATCATATGCTGCATAGTGTTTGCAGCAAGAAGACACCTTCAATGGCCTGGAATCTGGATTTGCTGCGACTTCATGGCCCTCGACATCTTGCAAGCCTCTGACGAAATTGGCAGCATATTTACCGACAAGAAAAGGATCTTCTCCTGGTGTCTCGAGAATTCTTCCCCATCGAGGATCCCTAACAACGTTGATGTTGGGACTCCAGAACGTCAAGCCAGCATGCCCTAGATTATGCATTGCTCTCGCTTCTGTAGAAACCACCTGCCAAAGATCATGAGGAGAGAGAGACGTATGAGATTGTTGATGGATGTCACGACATCACCATTCCATTTCTTAGAGAAAAGAGTAGTTAGATCACTGGCCTGGCCGATGGACTTCCACAAGGACTCGTTGAAGGAGGCGGCGGAGACGATAACGGTGGGAAAGCTAGTGGCGGCGGGGACGATGTCGCCGAAGTACGTAGCATGACCCACGTAGGAGACGCCATGGAGCGCCTCCGACCACCAGTTGTAGGGCGGCAGTCCGATCCGCTGCACGCCCCGAGCCTGGTCGCTGATCTGCCCTACCTTCTCCTCCAGCGACAAGCTGCCCACCAGCGACTTCACCCTCTGCTCGTAGGAGAGGTTCTTGTTGCAGTAAGCGAAGTCGGTCACTCTGAGGCCTAAGTCGGCGAACCTGCGCGAGTCGCAGACGTAGGAGTAGTTGCGGCCATTGGTCTCGATAGGCCCATACGTCGAACGAGGAGGACGGCCGGTGCTGTGAGTTCCTAAGTAGGAGCTCAGAGCAGCGTGATGGAGGCGTCTTGAGGTGGCAGAAACAACGAAGACAAAGAGGAGTAGGAGGAGGAAGAGGGAAGAAGAAGAAGAAGAAGAGGCAGCCATGATTCAGATGGAGAGCTAAGAAAGGAAATGCTAGATCGGGTTATATAGAAGTAAGCACCGAATGAGATTGGATCAGATAGAAATTGTTTGAGAACTCCTCCTCAACAATTTAGTTAGATTTTATTGGATTCACGTAGGAAGAGTCCGATCTCCAAAAAATACATTAACGAACACAAAATCTAAAACAGAAATCGATCGACTTGCGTAACCATTGTTAGTTTCTATCTGGATTAACATATGCAGATCTTTGCGTGGAACTCTGCTCTCATTTATCCGAATAAACAGAGATTATCTTTGCAGATATTGATATTAATCCAAAAAAAAATAATCCCGATCGATCACACTACATCACAACACTCAAATATGACTAAATGTTGAGAATCTGCACTACAATTTTTATGCCAAAACTTATCTTAATCATGCTAAAAATCTCACAGAAGATTTGTGAGATTTGGGTGGAGAAGGGCAATGGAGAGGCAGCAGCTGCATCAACACCACGCATGGTTGCAGAGGCATGCAGTCCACTGAACTGTGTCATCAGGTTCACGATGATGGGGATCGGATAGCAGCCCCCGTGTGAGCAGAGGCATCATCTTCTCTCCATATGGCGAAGAGCTAATGATCATTCATGGCTACCAGAAGCTGACAACAGAACAGGGGAAAGCTCATCTTCCAGCATCAGTTTATATCAGTCATGTAAGTGTTGGCCATGTAACATCAACATGGTGATCCCAAGCTTCAGCCTTTTGTCCAAGTTACTGGAAATGCTCAAATTGGAAGTCTGTTCATGAATCCACAAAAGCCTTGAGACCACTTTGAGCTGAAGTCATCAGTCTTTCTCCATGGTTACATAGTTATTTTGACCAATGAAGTATAAAGGTTTCTGATTTTGCTTTGTATACTTCAGTTACTTATACACAATCATTTATTCAAGTCCAATATATTAAGTACATGATGATTAGGTTTAACAAAGTTGATAGACCAGTTATCCTATCGGATATCAAAGTAAACCTAATATTACAGTATAGTGAGGAGCACGAGTAAGAAAAAGATACATCTCAACGGGGATAGAGGATATTTATAGGTAGAGTACTCCTTAATCCCATCCCCTCTATGTTTATATTATTTATATTATATATAATATATATTTTTAATAATAAAATAAATAAAAATTATATTTTAAAAATGAATCCAATACCTACAACTATAGCATTCCAACATTAACGATTAAATCAATCTTGTATTTAATTTTTTAATATATTTAAAATTTTATAAATAAAATAATAATTCAAATAAAAAAATTATCAAAAGTTCAAAACCCTAACTGAGATTTACCGCTTGAACCTATTTTATGATTTTTATTTTCCAACCTTCTCGTGATACCGCCTCATCACCTCGATAATTTATATATATTTTTTTAATTTTAATAATATTATTTATTTTAAGGCGTATTGCTAGATATTTTATAAATTTTTATATTTATGTAGGATCAATCTTTCATAGATATGTGAGAATGAAAACATAAAAAAGTGAGATTAATAAAAAATATTAATTTATAAATATATTTGGATATATTTATATTTATTTGGTTGTGTTTATATTTAGAAATATTTGTATTTGAATATTATTATGATGTGTAAACTTTACAAAGTAATAATATTATTATTAACAATTTTTAGTATAATTAATTAATTTTGATAATTTTTATTTTTAAAATAAAATAGATTACTTAGGAGTTTATATAAAGAATTCATAGGTCCTCGCCTCCAATTAAAAATCTTTATCCCCATCCATGCCTCGACCTATCTAAATGGGGAATAAGATAGGATAAAGGAATATGAATTAGAGATGAGATAGGGAGCAATGGGGATGAGAATGAGAGAATTATTGCTCGGACCCACTCGGTCCTGTTGGCATTCTAATATTTTGATCAATAATTTGAGCTCAACGAAATTATCAAATCAATTATCATATGAGACTGGATAGTAACAATTATAATATACTAGATAAAAAAGAGAAAATATACGTACACAATAACTTGCTAAAGGAAGCAAAATAAGAATTACTCAAAGAAACAACAAATATAAACTAATAATAAGTATCCGTTCAGATAAGAGGATGCATGAAAAAAGAAAAAACTTCTTATATTATTTTTTCCAGTAAATTTGGAGATACAAGAGAATGCATAAGGGCCGTTAAACTTAAGTTTAGGTTAACTAAAAATTGAGTTTTATTTTTGGATTGTATTATTCTCATGTAGGAAATGATTTAAGTGTTTTCAATTAATATAGTATTGAACTATCTAAATCTTACATTGCCTATTTTATGGAATTTATATTGTATTATTAATTTCCTGAATTATTCTTTTGATACCAATATCCTCATCTTATAATCTTTCTAAAGAGGTGTCTCTGTAACTTTAGGGTGTCATGGAGTCATTTAATCCCCCTTGAAACCCAACTGTAAAAACGGCTCTTAACGCTCACAAAGCTGACCAATTCCATAGCAAATTTCCATGGTCAATTGTAGCAGATACACAAATGGTAAAGAAAGAGAATGGGTGAATGTTAGGTAGCAGAGTTCTAATGTCAAAGCAATCCTCTCTTTCTCCTCTTGCATGTTCCAACACTATACCCTCTCTCTCTCTCTCTCTCTCTCTCTCTCTCTCTCTCTTTCTCTGTGTCAGTCTTCGTTTGCTTTCTCTTCTCTTTGTGTTCTATATAGACCTCACAGAGCTCTTCTCTCCTGATGCACTACCCACCATATCTCCCACTGCCTAAGATGGAGGAATCAATCAACTCGTCAATGGATAGCGTCTTTTTCTCCGAGGTTGGCTCAGCTTCCTCTGAGGAGAGTGGTTGGACCATATACTTTGAGGACTTCATGGCTTCGGCCGCAGAAAAGGCAGGCGGTGTCTTCTGCTCCGGTGCTGTCAGCGAGTCTTCTGTGGTCTCCGACGCGGCTTCATCTGTTGCATGGAAGCTGTCGGCCAGCTTTGAGGTAACGGAGGATTACAGAGAGCTGAGCCTGAAGAAGAGGAAGGGGAAGAGGCTGGTGGATGATGACTCCTTGGAAGATACAGCCAGTTCACCTGTTCATAGTCCCAAGGTTAGAATATATATGTTTTCCATCTTATCTTTTGTATCTTGTATCGAGTTATTTCTTTTTTTTTGGATTCCTTGAAACAGGTTACTGATTTCAATTACTTGACTAAGAACACAGGCAAGAAGGATGATCACAGGGACAGCTTAGGTAATGTAAACCAATCTATATCTTTCTTCAATTTGATTTGATTTAAATGTGTTTGATACAGCTTAACCAAGGTCTTCTGCTTATGGATGTTGCAGGAGAATGTTGTGAGAGATCGGAATTATCATGAACTGAAAGAAACTGTGAATGGATCTGAGTTCATAGAGAGAACAAAAGGATGTACAGAGCTGAAGAAAACAGAGCCTAGTTTAGTTCCTTTGTCATGTCAGCAGTAGACTATCTCGAATAGACTTTTGGTTTAATGGATCTGTTCTCTGTTCTATATATGTGCAAATGAATAGATCATAAAATCTTGTGCAGTTTTTTTGATGATTGGTATTACTTGCTAATCACCATGTACAAGCCCATGACTATGCCCTCATTACCTTGTACTCTTCATCTCAATCCAATTGCGTGCTTTGACTTCCTACTTCAGTCAAAAGCAAAGGAAAAAAGAAATCACAGTACCAAAGTAGGAGTCAGAATAGGCATGCAACATATGATCAACTGAAGGTCTCAAAATGTATGTAGCAGTTGAACCAAGCTTAAGGGAAGAATATGAATTGAAACCTACCCCTTTGAATAATGAATCATCAGCATGTTCAAATGTATTCCTACTTGGGACACTCTGCAAGCAATCAAGTAGACCATAGTTCAACATCAGGAAACAGCTTCAAGTGCTATTGCATTTTTATTCAGTCATAGAAAACGATCTCAAGTATTTTTTTGCTAGGCTGATCCTTCCTTAATCTAATAAATGAATCATGTATGTTGCAAATTCTGATATTTATATTTTTCCCATATCAAAACACAATCTGAGAAAAAGAGTTGATTTTAACTACACAAAAGTGGGGAAAGTTGCCAAGTCCCAGTTATCATTAAATCAAGATTACAAGAACAAACAGTTTATAGTTCATTCCTCAAGACTTGCGTTAATGAATAGTCAGTCAATGACTGTCTCCAATTTCTTAAATTTATGTACTTCCCTGCTCTGTTCATAATTGTTTCTGCAAGTCCTTAATCCAGAGTATCCAGACCTCTTGATTGCCCAGACATTAAAGGAATAGATATTTTGCATAAAGCAAAGGTGTATACAGTATGATCCAATTATGTTTAGAACCGAATCTAAGACAAATATCCATCAAAAAGCAATCTGGAATAAGACGCAAGTCATACTGTCAGAATATGATAGATATGGACCAATATTTGAAAGATATGTTGGCAACTTGCTGCCCCTGCAACAACCATAGAAGGAACATCACAATATGGGCAGTAGGAAGAAGAAGAGCATTCCATGTGCTAGTCTTATGGTCAACTACTCAAAAAGTCTACACTCTTTTACTGTGATGAAGATGCAGACAAAGGCCTCCTAAAGTTTGTCTTCCCACGATCTCTTTTGACTGGAGTTCGAAGAATAAGTATCTAATGTAAGGCAGTGAATTATGATCATAGAGAGAGAGAGAGTGAGAGAGAGAGAGAGAGAGATAATGGAACTTGATCTGGAAAGAAAACTTGAAGGCTAATTAAAAGGAGACATCATCCACCTTGTTCACAAAGCCTCTACCCTAATTGATGGAAAGTTATCCGTTGTTAGGTACTGGTATACACGCATCAATCACAGGCACCACTGTGGCTATAGTAGATGAAAGCTCACCGCAACATGTAAGAGAATATAGTAGCGTTGCATTTCATCGAACAGTTTGTTGAAGACACAGACTTCTGTGAGTACACTGCAAGAATGTGTCTCGTTTGAAGCTAAACCTCTGGTAACTTTTGGTGTCGTCTCTCTTCCGCCCATCTGCTGCTGTTTCGTTCACGAAACCTCTCATTGCACGCGTCCAATGCTGTCGATCCCATTGTAGTTTGATAGAACCCTGCAGGTTTCATGAAAAACGAGATAAACAAGATAAAAAAATGGGATAAACTACCGATCATCACTTCTAGAAAATGGGATAAAATCTATCTTCTAAATCACTTCAATAAAATCTATCTTCTTAATCATTTGAACGGGATCTATCTTCTTATCACTTTGAGGGGATCTATCTTCTTATCACTTCGAGGGGATCACTTTGAGAGGATCTGCCTTTTTAAGCACCGATAGGATCTACCTCCTTGATCACTTCGAGGGGATCTCCCTAATTTATAGGGTGCTACCCTCTAATTTTAGACTCAGAGTCTTACTAAACTTATACTCTTAACTAAGTGATATACTCTTAACTAAAAATAATAACTAACTCTATTCTAACTGAAGATAAAAATCAACTCATAACTGACTCGATTGGGCTCACCCGACCCATAACTAACTCCGTCTGGATAGACTAACATAACTCAACTTGAATTAATTATGAATATATGGACCCAATTTAGCTAGGGTCCTAATAGACCCGCCACTTCAAATCATCCTTGTATATAAGGCTGAGCAGTATTAGATTTTGGGAGCACTTCAATATTTATCATGCATCACAACTCTTTGATCAATTAAGTAGGGTCTCTGTTTGGTGTAAGCAATGGTTTGGTTTTCTTGTCCAGTTGTCATTGTAGTCTTCTAAAAAACCATTTTCACATAATGGCTAGTGATAGTACCATGTCTTCTTTTGAGGATCACCACTTCGAAATCTTCCTAGGCATTAAAAAGAAATTACAAGTAGTTGTTTATTTTATATAATCAGCTTTACCTTTGAACACTTGTCACCACATGTTAGGATTCATCCATCAGCCATTTTGACTTTGAATTTGACATAACTTTTATAATCGGACTCAATATTATCAATTTTGTATTACTCCTTAGTTGGCTCAATCGTTAAAAATTTGTCACAACCTTCGTACTTAACCTCTACATTGTTAGTTTTTGTTTTCTCTTTAGTTAACTCAACCGTCAAAAGCTAATTTTGTTTGTGATTGTTGTCCACTTTAAAGTCATGTTTATTGAAGCTTCTATTTCGACGAGTGTCCATACTGATTTTTCCTTCATACGTTAGCAAATGATATGACTACTATATGTTGAATCTCAGATTTTGATGATGAAATCAATTGATGAGTATTTAATCTAACTTGTGTATTAAAGAAAGTAATGCTGGTCTAACTACAACAAAGAAAATAAGTTATAACCAGATGATGGACCAAGATCAAGTTTAGGCATCGAGTCAAGATTTAGACGATGTAGTGGCAACTCGCCGAGAGTTCGCTAGGAGTTCACCAAAAGAACTGGAAAGCTCATTAGGAACACACCGGGAGATCGCTGGAGGAAGACCATAAGACTCACCGCAAGAATGCCAGAGGTTGTCGAATTAGCGGGAGGTAGGTCATTGTTTAGCTTGATGGTCCTGATGGTTGTAATCAATGTGTCATAGTTAGGGATTGAGTCCTAATTGAGTTTAATTTGGAAGGAATCCAAATCAACTAAATGTAAGGCACTTGAGTCTACAAAGGGATTTGATTGAGCTCAAGCCGAGCTCAATTAGTTGACCTGAGAATTTGTCAATAAGAGGTACAAATCAGGATTGAAAAAGTGAAGAGAATCAATTTTCTGAAAATTCCAACGGTTGTACGGTCGGTGAGCGGTAGTTGTACCACCACCGTGTAGGTTTTTGGGCTACTTCTAGTGGTTGTATCACTCGTACCCTATTTTAAGGATGACTTTCAGTGCCAACGGTTGTACCGCTCGTACCCAAATTTTTTGAGTGACTTTTAATTTTGACTTCATTCTTGTGAAGCTAATTGGGGCTTATAAATACCCCAAGTTTTCTTACGTTTAGCATATGTGAAAATAAGTGTGTGCTAAAAGTGTGTAAGAAAGAAAAGGGGGGGTGGGGGATGGAGTGAGCTAGGTATTATATTCTTGTAAAGAGTCTCCCTTGTAAGCTGAAAGATTATAAGGGTTTGATCTTCACCCAAAGAAGATCAGTAGTAGACACCAGTGGGCCTTGACGAAGAGGACTCGGAAGTAGATGTAGGTCAAGATTAGGGCCGAGAACAACTATAAAATTATAAGTGCTCTTTAATTGTCTTATTTACTACTTTTAATTCTTCTTAATTAGAAAGTCAAGAGTATCATTTTCAATTATGTTTTAAATTATTTAATTATTCACCTTCAAGTCTAAGAAATGCTTCTGATTCTGATTTTTGATTCTCATGAAAAATTTTCTCCAAAATTGATTTTACACTTGCACTAATTCAACCCCCCACCCCTTTCTTAGTGTCAATTGATCCTAACACTATCATGGTGTGGGGATGACGAGCTTTAATTTCACACCAGATCTTGAGATTAAATCCCTCGATAAATTTTTTCACCAGTTGTATCTCGGACCAATCTTGGGTTTATTTTGACATGTGCTCAAATCTACTCTGGTACTCTTATATTGTGGAAGTCTAGCGGATTTTGGTGAGATGTTTATTAATATTTGTATACTTCAACAATCCGAAGTGAATCAAGAGCTCTCTCTTGAACTGTCTCCACAAAGGGACTCCGTGATCGATCTTGTACAAATCATACCACTGGATCGCATCACCTTCGAGTTGAGTGGAAGCTATCTTCACCATGGATTCATCCGGAGTCCTGTGAAAATGAAAAAAACTTTTCAGCATATGAGATCCAGTTGATTGGGTCTCCATCTTCCCTTTTAGGAAACTTCTCTCTCTTACGTGGGTTGCCCATGATCTTACATTTTAAATCGACTTTTTCTGAATTCATAGAGAATTTCTTGCAATATATTTCTTCTATATAGTCCTTAGAGACCTTAAACCTTGCATCTAGTGCATCATCCATAGCCATCGCATCAGTAACATCGTATTTGGTATGACTACAGAGGAAGTGGGCACCTATAGGAGCGAGGGATGACTAAAAAGGAAGATGGCGGTAGCGGTAGAAGCGACTATGGAATCATAATAGGAAGCAGTCGATGGGGAAGGAAAGGGATAGTTGTCATGAACTTAGCTAGTTTTACCTAAGTCGTGCGGCACCCTTGCATGTCCATCCACAAAGGTCAGCCTCCTTAAAACCTCCTATGATACCTCAGGGCCTATAGTAGAGAAAACGGGTTAAAGAAAATATTTCTTATGGGATCCACAAACAACCATGCCAATAAAACTTTATATAGCCAAGACAGATTACAATTATGAGCTTTACAAGCTCTGAATAGCTGTACATAAAGGATCAAGGTCCATTACAGATTGAAGTCCTCACAAGTGTCCATATGACATGACTTTCATTTACAAGTCGAAACTGGCCATGAAAACTAACCAAACGAGGGCTGTCAGGCTTACTACAAGCTTGCTACTTATTGTACAAAGGTTGTACAATAACTGAATGACACAGATAAACACGATCATTACATCGAACATATTTTTTATATTTTTATCTGTGATATTTTCCCCCACTTATTCCTTCAACGTCCTCATCGAAGTCATTGCATACACTTCATCTCTTCGCCTTTTTGTTGAATCTTCTTTCTTCTACTCTAGTTGCAACATACCTCTTGGCTCCGAGCCACTCTTCGCGACTGTTTGAGTAATTGAACTCTGATCCGCTATACTTCTTCAACTCACCAATGACTGACTCTGGTATAGAATCAGCTGAGTTGTGTTGGTCCTTGTTGATTCCTGTGGATCCTCGTAATAAAGGAAAATATCTTTCTTATTTTGTGCTAGTACCTCAAACTATTATGCTGCTTGAACTGGGTAGATGCTTGTTAGAGCTTTGATGAGTATCGCCTCACAGACTTAAAGTTTTTGAGGTCCTTCTTTTATAAAATTTGCCCATCAATTCTTCTTCAACTTAGTTGTCACCTCCAGGTAGGTTTGCATCACTTTCGCTTTCGATTGACATTCTGTTGGGAAATAAAATGGACAATCTACTTTCAGTAGTACTGATCACTAATAGTAAAAACTTGACAACTTATCTTTTATTAGATTTCTTTGAACTTGTGCAGAGCTCCTCTGCTAGATAAATAAAAGAACTGGGGTAATCCGTTTCGCCCGTTCTCTTAAGAGTTAAGAAGGTAAAGTTATTTGACTTCACTCGCCTTCTTGAGGTTGTACTTCATACATCGAGCTGGTTACTAGTCTTTGTCTGCTCTTTACTCACACTTCCAAAGCACCTGAAGTGTTTGCACTCATTCTGTTGAGTTAGCTACTGTAATTTGCCTTCTCTCTGCCATCGAACTTCTGGAATGCAAGAGGTTTTGCTCGAAAAAAGTAAAATTTCACTTCAATATGGAGCAAGTCATTGGTAGTTTTGGTCGCCTTTGGGATTGTACCATCTTATCCATCATCTTTGTCGCCTACTCCACTAAGTAAAGAAAGGGCAATACTACGCACTATCTGCTTCGTTCCTTGCTCGAGCAATCCTGTATCAACCCGAAGTCTCCCACTTTCAGTTATCTTGATGAGAAACCCATTGACACTAGTCTTATGAAGTTCCTTGGCCTCTGTCTTTCAACCCTGTCTTGGTACTTAGAGTTTGTCTCTATATTCTCCACCTCCTCGACCCCTTTCATGACTAACGCTCTCCCTCCATGAGAGCAAGGGATCAATGACTTCATAAAAGTCTTGCCTCTGTGGTACCATGATGCTGCTAAGCCCATGGTCCTACCATCTGTTGTGTTGTATCTGTATCCCTTTCTTTGTGATCGATAGATCTACCTCTATGGCATTGTGGCACTCCTCTAAGTCCACATCATTTCTAACTGATGCTTAGCTTTTTACGTAGTTGAGCCCCTCTAGACTTGTCATCGCTTCCTTACCCCTCTCAACCACCTGCTTCAACACCTATGTATTCTCCAAGCAGTTTTATTTGGTCGATAGAAAGATAAATTGTAACTCTTATACATGGCCTCCGTCATCTTATTACAGGGCTCACGTTGATTTTGTTCTCTTTAGCTTCCTTGATAGCAACGTTCGCTTACTTAGCCTTGTCCTCTAACTTGTTGGGCTCTTTTAAGCGAATAGAAGCACTGAAAGCAGTCCAACTCTCTAGTCCCCCCCCCTCCCCCTCCAATGGGACTTACTGGTAATTACAATCTGAATTCTTTGTTGGTGGTACATAGCCCTCATATGCTAATGACCAAGGCTTTCATTCGATGCAAGATTCGATGTGCACACACGGAAGACTCGTCACTGTGGTACCATGACATTCACTCTTTGAATTCATAGCCCTTCTTGTTGTTGTATTGTTCACTAAAGTGGAGCTCCCAATAGCTCATGATTATACCTCTGCATGATCATGTCCCTCACGAGACTTCTCCTGTATGTGTTGCATTACCTCAAACTATTCCACCACGATCTGCTGCACCATGTTGCCTTCTGGTGACATCTCTATTGTATTAAGATTCTTATGTGATGAACTTAGACCATGATTTCTATATTGAGTTTCTTATATAATGAACTAGGACCATGATTTTTCTATGTGTGGCCTCTATCAGGACATCGTAGGGCCTCTGCCACCTTCGATTATGTTCACTCCTTTGGCAATTCATCTTTGCCCACCCATTCTCGGGTCACACTTAGACAAAGCATCACTCTAGGATAGTCTATCGCCTAGTAGCTCTTGAAGTCCACCGACTTTACTAAAATTAATGCACCATTGTCTAGATCCTGTGCCTTTATCCCCCACCAGCACAATCTTCGTTATGTACTGCTTTTTTCATGACAACTTGATGGCAGTACTATGGTATTTTCTTCAAGAGTATCCACCTCTGCATCCTCTTTCCCTATGCTAAGACCTTTTAATAACAAATGCCTCCGCAAGTTGAATCACCTTAGTTCCTCCGTCAAATGCATCTTTGAGACAAGGTGCATGTGTTTTGAAGTTTCCTTCATCTTTGGCACTATGTAAGATGAGTCACCCATAGAATGATATGATCCCACTCTTACCTCTATAAGAGTTTATGTCCTTAACCTCTGTCCAAGGAAAACTCTGTGCCTCCGCTTTATGTTCCATCTTCTATATTGACTCCCTTCATATGGCTTAGATATTTCACCAAATTCCATCTAAGTTACTTCATCTCTCGATTTGCATTGAGTTGATGGTGGCCCTCACGCCCACCATTCCACGGGTCATCCCTCCGTTGAGTTTGATTTCTACGTTAACTCAAAGTGTGCCCTCGTATAATATTGCCATAGTCACTCCCTCACTTGATCTCACAATGCATTACTTCATTCGAGATCATGCAATGACTCCTTGCTGCTCGCTCGATCCGTTAAGCTTTGTAGAGATATTATCTCGAGGTACTCTTTCTCAATATATGTAATCAGTTGCACATGATTCTCCCTCTAGAGAACTATGATCTATCCCTCCCGGATATCTATCTTGTTGGAGTAACTTTCCTCTTTGCATTCTTCCCTCCAGAAGTTTCGGAAACCACCATCCCCTTAGACTACTTTGCCTTACTAAACAATCTGTATAATGTTTTGCACCCCTGCAAATGCACTTACTAGATTATGACTATTCGTTAATACAGTCCCTATTGCACCCTTCAAGGCCTAGTAACGTGTTAAACTTATTGCACACTTCTGTTTTCTATGGACGTAATCCTTTCCACGACGAAGAGGAAGTTTCAATGCTCTATGGCATTGAGTTCCGCTCGCCTTTGAATAGCCACGAACACTTCATCGTCCGTATATAAGCCCTTACATAAGTGCTGAATTCTTTGATTTAGCAATTCCCCTCACCTATGTGATCTTTGCATAACTCTTTCAATCATTACATAATACATCCTACTTTGCACGGTCTCATCTCTTACTAAGCGCACTGATTGCCTTGAGCACCGTCAAGTTTGATTTCTAATGTCGAGCCATAGCTCAAACTCAGCCATCATAATCTATGTGCAATACGCATTCTTCCTAGCTTGCTTGCTCTCGTGGTGCCTCTCGTGTAAAGGGTTTGTTATTCCTCTGAATGTCAATCATGGATGCCCGCTCCACTCAGCGACTCATTTTCTTACATCTCCATGTTCGTTTCTCCCAAACAATCACACGTGCTAGTTGGATCCCCCATGTTTACATGGCAAGTATTTTTGTATGTGCTTGCCCCGTTCTGATACCATCTATCATGAACTTAGCTAGGTTTGCCTAAGTCATATGGCACTTTACGTGCCCGTCCGCAAAGGTCAGTCTCCCCGAAACCTTCTATAGTCTCTTAAGACCTATAATAGAGAAAATGGGTTAGAAAAAATATTTTCCACGGGATTCACAAATAACCATATCAGCAAACACTTTATATAGCTAATACATATTACAATTATGGGCTTTACAAGCTCTAAATAGTTGCACACAAAGGATCAAGATCCATTATAGACTAAAGTTCTCACAAGTGTCTACATGGCATGACTCTTATTTACAAGCCAAAACTGGCCATGAAAGCTAACCAAACAATGGTTGTCAAGTCTACTGCAAATCTGCTACTTATTGTACAATGCTTGTGCAATAACTAAAGGACACAGACAAACATGAGCATTACATTGAAAACTTTGTTTATATTTTTTTTCCATGACATAGTGGCGGTCGGCGGCTACATGGCTACAGGTGGCAGCATTTGCAACCACAACAATATGACTAGCAGAGAAAGAAGAGAGCAGCAGCAAGGTGATACTGGTTACAGGTGCCCTGCAAGCCAATCACGTGAGTGATGACACGCGTGATACGTTGTGTGATCTTTTTGCTTATGATTATTACTAGCATATTTTCATATTATATTATATATGTTATGATGTCCTTGGTTTTGTGTAATGGGAATCAGATCATGATAAGATTATGATAGTGAGATTGATTCATTTTTAAACACAGATCATGAATAATCTCAATCATAGGTTACTTAAGAGGGACATCGAGATAACCGAACAGATTGATGTACTATATACTTATCTATATGATGGAGGTGACTGGTCTCGTAGCCACTCGTGTAGAGACACTAAGGATATTATACGAGTGCTCATTGGAGAATGAGTTCACTGATTGATCCGCTTATGAAATATTATATGGTTGATGACATCTAATATCAGACAGCGATTCTATAGTCTCAATTATGTATCTAGTCCTTTGACTTGAGACACTAAGGATGTCTTGCATGAGTACTCCTTTCTTTGATGCCAGACTTATAGGTTTGAAAAGTTTCAGATCTGGTATAACTTGTTATTGGGATTGTTAGCCAACCTTATGAAGGCAATTGAGTGTCAATAAATGATCATCCACTCTCAGTATCATGAGAGAAATATCTCGTATGTGCTTGCTCAGACAAATCCCTAACCATGGTTATTTGAATTGAGAGAGAAAGAGTTCTATAGTAGAATCTGATTAGAGTAAGATAAATTGATTCCGTATGTGACCTGACAGTACCATGTCCAATATACGGTCTCTGGGATATTAGTTGGATGATGGATTATAGATACACGATAATTGTGGATAGACAAGTCTAATAGATTTGATCCCCCCATACCATCTGGGGACTATCGGGTAGTGGCCTAGTACGTCCATAGTCGATGAGTCGAGTGAATTATTATGGAGATAATAATTCATTATATCAAAAGGAGTTCTGATGGGAGTGACTCACAACTAGCTCGGTATCGGGCCTAAAGGATCACACACATATGGTGGATGCTTCAGCAAATAGAGGATTGGATAAAGATCCAATTAGCTCATATTCTCATTAGATGAGACTCTATGATAATTGGCTCCTTGCTTAAGGCCTAATTAGAGGCCTAAGGAGAATATTGGATAGAGATCCAATAATGCAAGGTTAGTAGGTAATTGGATGAAAATCCAATACCTACTAAGGTAGGAGTCATGTGGTTTTTGGTGGCTCTTTATAAATATGAGGAGAGACTTATGGTTGATAGGTTGTAGCTTTTGCCATCACCTCCTATTCTCCTCTCTCCCTCTGCATAAGAATCGCGAGATCAGATTAGAGGAGTTTCACTGCAAAGATATATCATATGGATATTGCTAGAGAGGAGGACACTTAATCTTTTTTATCATCTCCATTTGGATCTAGAAATACAGGGATATACAATCTCCCTAGGTAAAATCAATCTCTCATACATCGCGGTTTTTTAGTTTTTGTATTTTTCTCACGACCCCAATCTTTTGCACGACGATTTGATTTGTGTAGAAAATTGATTTTTGTTTTAATTTTTGCTACACATGTGATGCTCCGACTGAGGTTTCCCAATAGCTGATGTGGGAGAGGGTGATCTCAGTGGCAAAGGTGGGAAAGGCAACAGCCAAAGATCTCAATAGCAGAGGAGAGCATGGCTATGCTACAACAGATGGGCGACCAATGTTCTAAGTGGACAATGGCGACAAGCAGGGGTAGCGGCTGCTGTGAAGGGTGATGGCATGGTTGAGAGTGACTACGATAGTAAGCGGGTAAGGCAGTAGCAAGGGAGCAACGACGTAACTTGGTGGATGGGCTGCAACCGTCGATCGCACTGTGGGGACAGTGCTAGTGATGGTGATGACATATGAAGGTTATAGGAGAGGCAGCGACAGGTGGCAATGGAAAAAGAGGGTGATGATGACGATGATAGTGATAATGGTGTATATGGCAAGGGAAGCGGCTATAGAATCACAATAGTAACGTCGAGGATCACTGCTCTGATACCAATTGATAGCGGGCGGCGAGGAAGAGTGGCAAGTGGCAGCCAACGTCGGGTGGTAATGGTGGCAGGTGAGGAGTAGGGAAGAAGGTGAAGGGCGCAGTGGGGCAGTGATAAAGGGCTAGCCGACGGTAGTGGCAGGATAGGGGATGGTTGTCATTTCTTTTTCTTCTCTATCTTTTTTTTTTTTTTGATGATTGCTGATGATAGCTGCAACAAGGTGGCTGTGGCAGCGAGGGATGAAGATAGTGGTTGTAGCAAGAGAAGATGATAACAACAAGAGAGCAACGACAGTGATGGTGTGGATGATAAATGACAGCGAAAGTGCACAAAAAAACGCTGATTTGATACCAATTGATAAAACCCCAAAGGTTTTTATCGATACTCTGATACCAATTAATAGAACCTCATAGGTTTCTAATATGAATGGAGATGGAAAAAGAGGAATAAATGATAACTTTAAGAGGATCGAGCCTTGTTGATCACTTCGAGGGGATCTGCCTCCTTGATTTCTATAGGAGATCAATTTTCCTGGGGTTTTGCCTACTGACTAAAACTAATACTTCATTGATTTTTTTATAAAATAATTTACACAAGTGAGACCAAAAGCCCCTCTAAGCTTGGACTCAGAGTCTTATTAAACTTTAACTCTTAACTAAGTGATTGACTCTTAACTGAAAATAATAATTGACACCGTCCTAACTAAAAATAAAAATTAACTCCAACTAACTCATAATTGACTTGATTTAGCTCATCCGACCTAACTCTGACCGGAGAGACTAATATAACTCAACTCGAATTAATTATGAATACGGATCAGACTTAACTAGGATCCTAACATCCCTCTAATCTCATCTTACTTATAGCAATCATTTAACTCTCGGTCATGCATATACGTACAGTGTCGTGGCTTCAGGATTGTTTTTTGACATGCAAAATCTACACTAGTTTGCCGCAAGAACAACATTCAAGATTCTGCTCAAGATTGTCTACGCAAATGGATAGGGTGACGAAGGAGATAAGAAGATGGGAAAAAGAGAGCAGAAGAGAAGAAGGAAACAGATAAGATTGAGAGAGACGAGGAACGGCTTTCATTCACATCCTGCTTCGGAATCATGTTTGCCATATGAAGGCTTTCTGAGTCATGTATTTATAGTCCTACCTTTCCGTGTGCACATTATATTTAATATATTTGTGTAACGCAATTGAAGAAAATTTGGACTCCATTCCACCATATTTTTGGAACAAAATCTCCACCAGCCAATTCGATTTCATTGAGTCTTTTCAAAAGAAAGGATATAAGGCCAAAGCTTGCAAAAGAACTAGAAGATAAAAGGCATGATTCATCAAGGAAAGCATCAATTAATTTTTCATAAGATTTAGTTTCATAACTTTCGACACAAGCAACTCAATCTATATATACATAGGAATTGGCGCATCAAACTAGCATGCAGCAACAAGCAAACCCTCACTTTTTATGTGATTTCGTTCCACAATTTCCAATTCATGCAACTCAAGCTCATAGATTGGTAGCACACACAAAAGATCCTCACTTTGCACACAAAGACAACCTCAGAAAACATATGACAAAGCTCCAAGAACAGCACCAATTGCACTGACTATGTCAACCACTCTCGAAGATGCCCCATTTGGGGGCGGTGGTTGAGCAGTTGGTTCCTCCACCACCCCTCTATAAGGCGGCGGAGGAGGTGAAGCAGAAGCAGGAAGGGGAGCAGGTGCCAAGCTTGAACTGTTGCTCCTATCAGCCATGACGACCACCACTATCTTCTCGTTCTTGTCGCAGTTATCTTTCTTTCCACTGATGAAGTAGAAGTGGCCGGAGCGAGTGAAGGTGAACACCGTGTTGCCATCATTGAAGAAATCGACGAAAGATGATGTATTGCATCTATTGTAAGCATCAGCATCAACCAACAGCACCGAGTCTTCATCAGGAAGATAGACAAACACTCACCCACAAAAGTTTCAAATGGATCACATTAGCATAGTGAATTGTGAATTCATGAAAGCAAAATAGTATTTATTGGTTGAAGAACTTACATAGGGAGTCACCGATTTTAAATCGATTCTTCTCAGCCCATTGGCTGTACGACATGGCATTGGTGTCAGGAACACTCCATCCATTTGATCCTCCTACCTTGAACTGAGTTCCAGCAGCTATTGATAGCAGCATGAAGGACAGCAGAATCAGGCACAGGTAGTTTGCCATAGTGAAACTTTGTAGAAAGTTGCAGAAATAGCAAGTATGGAGGCTAATACTATTTTGTGGGCATTGTAGAAGAGGTATGCTATCTGGTATTTGTAGGCCTCAAGAAGGCCCTTGTGCCTTTAGAAGTCTGGCCTCGGGGGCAAAGCATATGGGACTTTATGTTCATACAAGCCTGCTTTTTTATGTTGTTGGACACCTGCTTTCTGCAAGGTATAATCTCTCTAAGTTATACTTTGCTTCCCACCATGAGAATATTCATGTCTTGCATGTAAGGTCACAACGGTAAGCTCATTTGTTGTTGTGGGCATGCTGAAGATAGGCCTCTTATATAAAGCTGATGATGCAATCATAACCCATAGGCTTTGAGAGCCACCATTTGACCATATGCTGCATCAAAGTTCTAGCCGGTATAACTTCATGAGTAATTCAACAAGATGCCAGATGTTTGGCACACTAGTTTCTTCTGCTTTGTGAAGGACAGACTCTGCCCAGGATATGCATCAACTTAGTGTGACTGATGTCATGTTATCTCATTCCATGACTTCCAACAACCGTGTAAGGAAAATTTTATGATGCACTTCCCAAGATGTGAAAACATTTTGGCCATGCAAACAATACATGTAAACGATGTCTGCAGCAAGATTCATCCCTGCTCAACAGGTATAGGTCACAGAAGCTTAGCTCATGCAATAGATAGGCTATGTAAAGTTCTAAAATAGATACTCCAGTAAATGAAGCAAAACATGCATATTTATTCTTTATATTTGGTAGGAACTAATATTAATACAGGAGGAAATGAACTTACAACAGAGGATGCTCCTGCCTAAACACAGTGGACCCTTGCAATTATTTACTACCTTCTTTTCAACCATGAGAGTCCTGGTGTAGAGAGAGAATCATAGTTTCAATCCTTTCCTCAAGATGCAGATGGCATTCTGTTCAGGATTTATCAAAATGATCAACTCCACTTGGATAACATGAATTACGAGAAAGTTGTCGAGCAGATCTGAAGCAAGTCTTGCAAAGGTTAAACAGAGCACAAAAATCCTTGATCACTGCTTTAAAATATCATGTAGCATCCTTCTTAATCATCCATGGCTTCCTAAGATTGCATGTCTACAATATAATTACTAAGACTACATGAAAGGTAACACCAAAGGTTCTACCAAGTTCTCCCATTTGGGATTGCAGATTCTCAGTATCTTGAAGTTTCTTCATCCCATTGATTTAATCTAAAAGTGTTTTACACGTTTCAGGACTGAGTTGCTGACCTCTGTCTCATCATCTTCAGCAAATAGACTGCCCAATCTGAGTGCCCCGACATACACAACCAATGTAGTGAGCCTTTATAGTCAACTGAATTTGAGTGACATCCTATTCAGGATTTATCGAAGTGATCAAAATCTACTTGGATAACATGTATGGAGAGCAACTTGTAGAGCAGTAAGTTATTTGTGAACATTAAACAGTGCACAAAGTTAGCTCCTCGATTTCAGATATCATGTAGGGTCCTTAAATCATCCTTGGCTTCCTAGGATTGCATGTCTTCAAAATAATTACTGTGAATACATGAAAGGTAACACCAGCAAGTTCTAACCAACTTCTTCCATTTGGCATTGCAGATTCTCAGTATTTTGAAGTTTCTTTGCTCCATTGATTTCATCTGAAAGTGCCTTACAAGTTTCAGGACTAAGTTGCTGTCCTCTTTGTTTCATCGTTTCTAAGAAACAGACAGCCCGATCAGAGTGCCCTGATATACACAACCGATGTACTAAACCTTTATAGGCAACTGAATTTGGCTCAATGCCAATCTTTTCCATATGGTCTAATAGCTGCTCCACAGCATCATAATTTGCTGTTTCACATAGCCCCTCAATCAATATCATATATGTGATGGCATCAGGCTTGAGATCATTCATCTCCATATGGCTTACCATCTGTTGTGCAGCTTCAACTTTTCCATTCTTGCAGAAGCCATGGATCAAGGTGGTGCGCATGATAACGTCACACTCCAACCCATTTTCAGTAACCTCTCGGAAAAGTTCCTCGGCTTTTTCCATCATTCCAACACGGCAAAATCCACCAATCAACATGTTGTAAGCAGCAACATCAGCCATTCCATCAGATCCCATTTGACGGAAGAGTTCCATTGCCTCCTCCACTCTCCCTTTATGACATAAGCCATTGAGCAAAGTACCATACATGTACTTGTCCGGGCCTGAACCATGTTCTTTCATCACATCCAAATATTTTAAAGCCTCTTCAACCTTCCCAGCTCTAATGAGCCCATCCATGAGGGTTGTATATGTGGATATAGTCGGCCTCAAACAATTAACCAACATCTGGTCGACCATTGCCACTGCATCTTTCAAAAACCCATTTACGCAAAGCCCATGAATTATAGCATTATATGTGACAACATTTGGAAATACTCCGTTCTGCTGCATCTCAGAAAAAAGAGTTTTTGCTTCAGCCAGCATCTTCTTTTTACACAATGCATTGACAAAACAGGTGTAGGAGATGACATCTCCCAAAATTCCGGATTTACTCATCCTCCCATAAAGAGCGGTTGCCACATAAATCTTGACCTCCTTGCAGGATGCCAAAAGAACACAATTAAGATTCACTCTGCTAGGTTCCAATCCAAGTTGCAGCATTTCCCGAATCAAGTTCACGCCTTTCTCTGAATCTGAGCTACCCCGTGTAACGAGCCCTATCAGCATCGAGTACGTGTAGCTGTTCGGCACGATGCCTTCCTGCTTCATCTCATCGAGGACCCCAAAGGCATCTGAAACCCTGTGCTCGTCGCACAGTCCCTTCATCAAAGAGTTGAATGACACGACGTCGGGGGTGTACCCACGGGAGCGCATTTCACTGAACAACTGGTGGGCGACATCGAACTGGCGGGACTGGCAGCCACAGTGGATGAGGATGTTGAAGGTGACAAGGTCGGCGGCGTCGCGCGCCCAGGAGACGGAGTCGAAGAGGGAGATGGCGGAGGCGAACTGGCCGGTCCGTGAGAGAGCGGAGAAGACCGGGTTGAGGGCAGCGGGGGAAGAAGGAGGGGACCCGAGGGCGGCGGAGCTGCGGATGGCGGCGACGGCGGCGTCGGTGTCGCCGGATGAGAGGTGGAAACGTACGAGGTCAGCGAGGGGGTCCGGCGGAGGAAGGTCATGCGGGGAGGGGGCGAGGGTTTGAAGCGGAGAAGAAAGAAGGGGAAGACAAGCCCTAAAACCGGAGAGAAGGATTCTACTCCGGGTTGGTAACATTGTTTTGGGCTACGCTGTCATCGACAAGCGGTCTCCGCTTAGGTTTATACCAAAATCGATTGCCGAGAGGAAGACGACGGATGGTGGTGGGCTATCAATCTTGAAGGAGACGATGCCGAGCAGTTTGCGGTGCGGCGCGGCGCACTTGGAGACGATGGTTTTGAGCAAAATGTGAGGGCATATATGGTGATGAAGAAAGAGGCCGATCTGAACTCAAAGGCAAGCCTAAGTCGTTGGATGCACAATGAGTCGTATGGACCAGTGATATATATATATATATATATATATATGATCATTATTTTTAATTAATTAAAATATAATACATAAAATCCAGTTAGTATTTAACGGATATATTACAAATATTTAAAAATTATATTAGTTAATTTTAAATAGATTTTTGCAAGAACATTGTTATATATAGTGGTCTTCTCAAATATTTGTTTTTACTTACAACTTATTGAATAAGTATTTATGAATTTTTAGTATTCAAAATGAATGAATACAAATTGATTTTAAGGGATTTTTTGATGCCAACCCCCAATATATTCTCTTATTAAAAATTTGATATGAGATAGGGGTGTCTTATGCCCTCGAACTAAAGTGATAGGAGGGACATGATAGTAATAAAAAAGGAATCAAATTAAATAATTTTTAATAAATCAATTTAGTAACTAAATTTAGTCATAGCAGTTTAATGCTATAACGATAGCCTTCGATATGATATCATAGAAAAATAAAGCATATGAGGTCTACAATAATATCTCAACAAAATGATGCTCTCTGACTTCTGTAACGATTGATCTTAGACCAAGTGTCTTTATATTTACTCTAAAAGGTACTCATATATTGGTTCTAGACTCATACCACTGATGTGATAGAACCCTAGGATTCTATCGTGAAAGAATTTTTTTGCCTATTGGTCAAAAAAATTCTTCATTGATTGATCTTCATAAAAAAGTTTACACCCTTATTTATAAGGCTCTTACCAAGAGTTCCGCTAATCTTCGACTCTTAACTAACCTGGTAAACTCATAGCTAAAAATAATAACTGATTTCATCCTAACTAAAGATAAAAATCAACTCTAACCACTTATAACTGACTTAATGGGGTTCACCTGACTCATAACTGACTCTAACTAACATGACTCAATCTAAATAGATGGACCTAACTTAGCTAAGGTCCTAAAAGACCCACCCTCTTTAAATCAACCTTGTCCTCAAGGCTGAGCATCATCAAACTTCGAGGGTAATTCGATCCAGGATATTTGCTATGCGTCATAATTTTTTAATCAATTAAATAAGATCTCCACTTTATGTAAGCAATAGGTCGGCCTTCTAGTACAGCCATCATTGAAGTTTTGTGAGGAAGTCTCTCTATTTGATGGTTGCTAGCAGTTGTGATCTTGCTACCACGTCTTCCTCTGAGGATTACTTATTTTTCATCAATAAAAAACTTTATAATTAGTTTTGAAAGATTTCAGGTAACATCACCTAGGGTTGATAGTCATTTAATTCCAAACACTATTTTAATGTCCTCCAAGGGTATCAAAAAAATCCACCCATAGTTCTTGGCCCTATACCATCAATTTGATTTTTGAGCACTTACTATTACAAGTTAGAATTTGACCATCAGCAACCTTAACTTCAAATCTGTCACAGTCTTTAATTTGATAGGCCACAGCAAGCCTTCTGTCCATGAATTTGTTAGTGCTATTAGTATCGATTAAAATAGTAACAGGTTGTTGTTTCAAAACTCCTTTAGTTTTCATGGTTTGTAGGTTAGAGTAGCCTACCAATACATGTACTGTATATATAAAAGGTCCAATACTGTTATCAAAATCTATACCTTCTTGATCAAAGTCCACGCTATCATTTTCTGGTTCCTCCTTAATCGATTATATCATTAGAAGACGGCTCTGTTTGCATCAATGTCCTCTACTCCATTTTTGATCACAATGCTAGTATAATCCCTTTGTTGATCTTTCTTGGAGCTCTTCTCTAATAAGTCTTCGAGGGTTTTGAGTGGAGGGAGGTGGGACTATCGGCTTGCTTGCTACTAGTTGATTTATGCTTTTATTTCTACGATTGTCCCTGTTAAGCTTTTCTTCGTGTATGTGAGCGAATGATATGACAGTCATCACAGTATGGGGTTGTCGAGTCTTAACTTCACACTGAATCTCTGGATTGAGCCCTACAATAAATGTTTCCAACAGTTATTTTTTGAACTAGTCTCAGGTTTAGTTTGAGAGACACTTAAATCTGTTCTGGTATTCATGTATGGTAGAAGTTTTGACAAGTTATCCATATATGTTTTCATACCCCGATGGTCTTAAGTGAATCAAAAACTCACTTTTGAATTGCTCCCACGAGGGTTTTCCATAAGTGCGTTCGTACCAATCTTACTATTGGATCATGTCTTCTTTAAGTTGAATGGAGGCGATCTCCATCTTGGATTCCTTCGGAGTCCTATAAAAATGAAAAAAAATTTCAGCACATGAAATCCAACTAATCGGGTCTCCATCTTCTCATCTGGGAAACTCCACCCTTATGTGTGTGTATCCTATGTCCTGCCCGTGGTTATATTTTTCAGATCGACTCTCTGTGGAACTTTCATAATGCTGAGCTTTGTTGGGGCTCTTTGATCGACTTTTCTAATTTTGCGAAGGAGCTCTTGAAATCCATCTTTCCTGCTGATCTCGAAGGCTTTAAACCTTCCATCAAGTGCATCATCTATAGTCATCGTGTAAGATTGTAGATCAGTGATGTTCAGTTTTTTTTTCTGCTGTCGAGTCAGGGGCATAAGTTTGATGTGGTAGGACTTAATCGCAACGAGATTGTCAGTGTAAGAATCACTAATATGTCGGAAAACTGGTTGGAGATGATAGGGCAGTAGTGGTAGCAAGAGGAGGCAATGGTAGGGAGGGGCAACGGTTGCTATATCAACCATGTGAAGAACAAGGAACGGCAAGGAGGGGCTAGCAGTGATAGTAAGGGGGTGCATTGGCAAGGGGCACGGTTGGAAGCAATTGCGACAGAGAAGGCAGCAACATCAAGGGAGGAGGCAGCAACATTGCGAGGAGCGCCCAACAGGTAGGGAGCAGTAAGGTAGTGGCACCATTATTGGTGCTTCAAAGGGAGGGAGTCGATAGAAATGGAGGAAGAGGGTTGGGCGGTTGTTGTGGAAGGAACGACAGTGCTGGCTATGCTCTACTGAGAGTTGGCTGACAGATAGCAGCAAGTTCAAGAGGATTGGTTGGTGGCAGATAAGAAGAAAGGAAGGGGTGCGGTTGAGAGCGACTGGGCAGCAGAGGAGGGCATGGCTGGGAGCAACGAGCAACAAATGAGCATCGGAGAGGAGTGTGGGGTCGACGATTGGCAGCGGTGGCAGGGATAGCAGGGACGAGCAACTGATGAGCACTGGAGAGGAGGAGCGATGGGCCGACGGTTGTGAGTGGCGGCAAGGATGGCGAGCGGCTGCTGCGACAAGGAAAGAAGAAGGGAGCAGCAGATGAGGGAGGAGAGGAAGAAGGGACGACGATGACAGGAGAGGGCACGACCGAGGAGGAGGTTGCAGTAGCAATAAGAGCTACGGTAGGGGAGGTGAGCTGCGGTCGCGAGGGGAGGAAGGTAAGGATGCGGATGCAGCTGCGGCTATGGTTGAGGATGAAGGGAAATGGTGGCCAACGACTAGGAAGAGAAGCGGCTGTGGAGAGGATGGGGAGTGATTGTCATTTCTTCCTCTCTCTCTTTTGATTGTTGCAGCAAGGAGGCAGGGAAGGATGGGAGATGGCAGCAGCAAGATGATGATAATGATAGGCTACGGAATCACAACAGGAATGCTGCTTTGATACCAATTGATAAAACCCTAAGGTTCTATCAAAGAAGAAGAAGGTGGAAAGGGGGATAATCGATCTCTTCGAGGGGATCAGACTTCCTAGATCGCTTCAAGGGGATATGCCTCCTAGGGATTTTGTCTATTAGTTAAAACAATTCTTCATTGATTGATCTCCAAAAAAGAGTTTAGTCTTATTTATAGGGTTCTACCAAGAGTCCCGCTAATCTTCGACTCTTAACTAATGTGATAAACTCCTAACTAAAAATAATAGTTGACTCTATCCTAACGGAAGATAAAAACTAACTCTAACCATTTATAACTAACTTGATGGGGTTCACATAACCCATAATTGACTCTGACTAATATGATTTAACTTGAATTAATAGATCTAACTTACCTAGGGTCCTAACATCATGATAGGTTCTAAAGAATTATGGGTTTACTTTTTAGTCAAAGAGTAGAACACAAGTAGTTCTTGTTGATGCTGCCTTATGCAACCCATCTATTTTCTCTCACAATTGGTACATCTAACAATAACACCAAATTTGATTATTTAGCAAGTACATAAATATCTTATTATTCCCTAGCCATAACTAATTCTAAGCTCAATCCAATTCAACTTCATCACTCCTACGTGAATCCGAGATGATGTAGCGTTCTCAAGTTTGTTTGCATTCCCAAGTTACTAAATGAAACGCATTCAGATTTTGATGTCTAAAGAAATCTTATCATCAGAGAGGTTTTATAAGAAGAACTCTTAATACAATCGTTTGTAGGAACTGAGATATAATATGGAGGCATCCACATTCAAATTGAAGTGAGACGAGGGCCATAAGATATAGGTATTGGTAAGATTTCTCTCTAAGTTCCAAATCCTTAATGTCCTTTCCTCTTCTACAGAGTATATAGCACTCATAAGTAAGGCCTAGTCAATTTCGCTAAGTCAAATGGATAACCAAATTTAAACCTTTCTCGAAAGCAAATCCAAACAGGAATTAAAAATAGGCAATCGATTTATTTTCTAGAATAAGCCTCATTTTAGTATTTAGTAATTTTGTTCTAATGTACATTTGAGCATTATTAGATTCTTGGTTTCCTTCCTAATAGTGACAGTTAATCTTTTTTTTATTTATTTTGCACGCTACTTAGTCGCTGAAACAGATTGAATTTTCTTAGACACTCGAGTACGAATGGCTCCTCCAGACGAACAAGGAGAAGAAGAAGAAGGATGGTCTCAGCTTCAAATGGATGTGATGGAGATGATCCTAAAGCAACTGACTGTAGTCGATCATATTCGTGTTGGCGCTGTCTGCAATATCTCGGTGGTCATCGACTACTTCAACCATCAACCTCCTCCCTGAGACTCTCGTGCTCCATGGTTGGTGGTCTCCCCCGGCCATCCGGCTCCTCGGAGATGGAGTCTTTGCACCGTCTCCGATGGACGACGAAGCTTATGCTTGGAGATCCCGGAGGAGTTCCAAAGTCAGTGGTGAAGCTTGTGCTTGGAGATCCCGGACGACGAAGCTTATGCTTGGTTCTAAGGCTCATCTCCTAAGTCCAATCACGGGAGCCACACTCGATATTTATCCATCCTTGCATCCACCATATCGTTAAGAGCATCATATCGACATCTCCGCTTGCAGCAGATCGTCTCTTCGTAACGTCGGGTTATAGATTCTTGGAATCATACACAAGTGTGACTGTACGTAAACTACGAAATCAAACGTTCAAGATGTTGGAAACATATGACCAGCCCACAGACATTATGTTTCACCACGGAAGGTTGTATGAAAATTTATGCCTACGGGTTCAAACCCTATCAGAAGGTGTTGGTCATCCATCCCCATTCCCTTCCAGGATAGAGAGGGAGGAGATCGTCTTTCTAGCTCGTTCCAGGGTAAGCTGGTGGGATCCGATGGTGATGTCTTCGTCGTCTACTACAACACCGACCGGAGAGCACAGCTGCAACAGCTGAAGGTTTTCAAGGTGGAGGGGGTGTCAGTACCCGAGATGAAACCTGCGTTAGAGTCGGAGCTACTAAAGGCAGACTGTATCTATTATCGAAGGCACATCAAAGATAACTTGAGGAGGTATTGCATGCAGACTGGGCGTACGATTGAAGTCGGCGGGGTTGAACATGGCAAGTGATTTGGTTGGATGGTTCACTCCCGAGACGAGGACTGGTGGAGTTTGATGGCTCATCTCATTCTCGCTCCTTGCTCTATCTACACCATCATCACCGTCGTCATGGTAGCTTGGATATTGCATGTAAGTTCTGGTTTCTATTGTTCCGAGGGAAAAGTCTAACATGCGTGTGATGAGTAATTAGTTTGCTAGGATTAGTACAGTATAATATAGTATAAGGGAGGGTCTTTGCGGAACAAAAGGATCCATTAGATGCTGAAGTATTGCTTACAATTAGTCTTGCCTTTGCTCCTTCACTAGTGTTATTCTCGGAAAACAAGCTCCATTCGAAAAATAAAGAATCCTCCCTTTCGTTGTTTTTTATAGAACTTTTATGTTGTGAATAGAACGAAAATAATGCAAATGCTGATTGAGGAAAAAACATTAGATTTAAATGGATGCTATAAAGCAAAATTAAGAAGATTTCGCATGATCTACATTTATTGTATATGATGAAACTCTTTCTACGTGAAGGGTGTATTATGCTCATACTGTTGGAATTTTTAATTAAAGAAACCCAATGTGTACTAATCAACTCTTTTAATTCTTAATAATATATGACAACTCTTAATCCTATCTCAACCTTCATCTTACACCCAAGTATTTTCAATTTAAAGGAGAGGGGATGCACGTTTGGAGCACAAAAGATATAAATTTAATGTTCACATGTCTAAGTTTTTTCTTTTTTTTTTTTCAAAAGAAGTAGAAAGGTTTAATTACAAAGGTCTATAAAAATGATCTATGAAGGTTATCAACCAAAATGGAGAGTGAATCTTAAAGAGAACCCAAAGTATGTTAGTGTCGCCCTTTGAGGCAGCCCAATGGATTGTTCTATTGCATTCTCTAAAGCAATGGGTGCAATCAAAAAAAAAAAAAAAAAAAAAAACTTAGATGTACAATGAGACGTATGGATGGTGATATGATCGTTATTTTAATTAACCAAAACATAATACATGAAATCCAACTAGTATTTAGTAGATATATCATGAATATTTAAAGGTCATATTACTTAATTAAATCGATGGTAACAAGAATAATGTTATATATAATGGACTTCTCAAATATTTTTTGTTTAGAATTTATCGAATGAATACTTATGGATATTTGATATCCAAAATGAATGAATATATATTGACTTAATCGTTAGAGGAAATTTTTTTTGTACACACTCTTTACGCACTCTCTTAGAAGATACAGATTTTTTTTACTCTCAAACAAGGGATGTGAGAGACATGCACTTTTCACATTTGAACAAAAAAAAAAAATTCTCATTCATGTTTTGAGTACTCAATAGCCTTTTCCTCTTTCAGACACAAGAGTAAATAAAAAAAGAGTTTAGGTTGTATGAATTTTAATAAATCAAATTGATAACCAAAGATTAGTACTCCAAGGAGAGACATTGAGATAATGTTATAGAAAAACTAAGTATATGAAGTCTCACAATGAACATCTTGACCTTGGACTAAAAGTCTCTATCTTCAACTCAACAAAGGGCATCTAGATTGATGATAGATCATACTATCAATAAATGACAGACTTGAGTGACCATGGGTTTCTTTTCCAACTCAAGTCATTTCTTCATGTTGAGGCATTGTTTGGTCCCTTATACAACAAGTCTTAAGTGATGATCCAAATCATCATCCCTTTTCTCTCACATTCGATGCATCGATTAATAATACAAAAAATAATTGTTCATCAAGCACATGAATATCTATCTCATTATTGCCTAAACAGTTGGAACACTCTAATGCATTTATCTAGAGAAAAAAAAAATATTCCTCTAAATTTGAAAGGGTTTGAGGTGACTAAAATATTCCTTTTGTACCTGATGCATTTATCTAGAGAAAAAAAAATCATCCAAAGCACCTAATATTCTAAATCACCTCCTTGTGTATGATGCATTCATTATCTTACAATATAAAAAAAGTATCCAAATCATATAAAACAACAGATGCATACCCCTTTGTTCGAAATATAACCATCCAGACAAAAAAATATCGAAAATACTCAATGCATCCTAAAGCATCTCATTTATGTGTGATGTATTAGCCCAGTATACAAAAGCATATGAAGCACCTATTTAGGATAAAAGAAATATTTGGAGCATATGACACACCAACTACAAATAGGCCCAAACCATTGCATTCATATAATATAACACATGGCATCTACCTACAACAAATAAAAGTATAAGCACCCAATATATTCCAAAATATCTCATTTTTCTGTCAAGATGAATAAATAATCAAAGCATAAGTGGGGGGGATAAATGATATAGTCACTATAGATGAGCAATCGAGACTCGACTTAAGAGATATGCCACACTAGTATGTTATCAAAGGGGTATATGTTAAACCAATAATTACAATATGGTGTTCTAAAGTTTGTTTTCATTCCCAACTTGCTAAATGAACACCTCCTTTTTTTTTTTTTTAATGTATGAAGAGAACAAACGCATACTAACTTGATCATTAGAGGAGTTTTGTAAGATAAACTTGTAACATAATATTTTGTAGAAACAGGGATATGATATGCTGGAGTTTGCCCTCAAAGTGAAGTGAGACGAGGGTCACATGATATAGGTTTTTTTTTAAAAAAAATTTTGGTAAGATTTCTCCCTCGTTTAAGTTCCAAATCCTTAATGATCTTTCCTCTTCTACATACAATAATACTAGTAAGCCAGGTCAAATTTAATTTCACTAAATTAAATGGATGACCAAATTTAACCATATTTCGAAACCAAATCCAAATAGGAATTAAAATCGACCATCGATTTATTGTTTAGAATAAGTCTCTTTTTTTTATATTTAATGTAAATTCGAGAATAAATCCAAGTTTAAATGATCGGTTTCATTCCTAATTACGACACTTAATATTTTTATTCATTTGCCATACTACATGTCTAGTTTGTTGAAACAAATAGAATTTTGTTAGACGCTAAGCACCAATGGCTCCTCCACACAAAGGTGAAGAAGAAAGATGGTCTCAGCTTCAGATGGATGTGATGGAGCTGATCCTAAAGCACCTAACTATAGTCGATCATATCCGTGTTGGTGCCGTCTGTAGATCCTGGTTGTCATCAACTACTTCAACCATCAACTTCCTCCATGCTTCTCGTACTCCATGGTTGGTGGTCTCGCCCGGCAGTCCGGCTCCTCGGAGATGGAGCCTTTGCACCGTCTCCGGTGGACGACGAAGCTTATGCCTGGAGATCCCGGAGGAGTTCCAAAGCCAGTGGTGTTGCGGGTCATCCAAAGGCTGGTTGACGTTCTCATACAATCCTCCAGAAGTCCTCTTCGGTTCTACGGCGCGTCTCCTGAATCCAATCACAGGAGATACACTCGATGTTTCTCCATGCGTCCACCGCATCGTTAAGGGCATCATATCGACATCTCCGCTCGCAACAGATGGTCTCTTCGTAACGTTGGGTTACGAGTTCTTGGACTCGGACAAAAGTGTGACAGTGCATAAACCAGGGAATCGTACGTTCGAGAGATTGGAAATAGATGACCCCATAGACATTATGTTTCATCATGGAAGACTATATGTTCTAACCGGCTCGGCAGAAATCAACGTCTACATGTTCGAGCCCTACAGTAAGGTGGCTGTCGTCCCCCTTCCCTCCCTGTTTAGAAATGGAGATCATCGTCCTGGCTCATTCCAAGGGAGGTTGGTGGGGTCCGATGGTGACATCTTCATCGTGTACTACAACACCGACCCGAGGTCGGAGGTGCAACAGTTGAAGGTTTTCAAGGTGAGGGAGTGCGGACTATGGCGTCGTCAGGTGGTGGAGGTGAATAGCTTGGGCGGTCGCACCTTCTTCGTCGGTGGCTTCTCGGAGGGGGTGGCGGTATCCGACATGAAATCATCGTTAGAGTCGGAGTTAATAAAGTCAAACTGTATTTATTATCGAAGGCGAGTGAAAGATGACCTGAGGAGGTATTGCATGCAGACTGGGCGTACATTCCAAGTCCCGGGGTTGGAAGTCACAGGTGATTTGCTTGCATGGTTCACTCCCAAGTTGAGGACCCACTGAGCTTAATGGTTGTAGCTCCTATTGTACCATTGGCCTCCTCCCCTCCCATTCTTACACCTTCCTCTACACCACCACCATCATCATCATCATCCGATACGTTGTGTTGCTGGTGAAGAAGTCTAACATGCTTGTAATGAGTAATTAGTTGTTAGGATTAGTACAGTATAATATAGTATACTGTACAATTAGTCTTGCCTTTCCTCCTTCACTAGTTATGCTTGGAAAATAAGCTCCATTTCCAAAAATAAAGAATCCTCCCTTTTGTTGTGATAGAATGTTATGTTGGGAATAGAATGAAAATAATGCAAATGCTGGTTGAGGAAAAACGATAGATTTAAATGGATGCGATATGGTGAAATTTCACGTATAATACAGAAAAAAAGTATGGAAACATTTATTGTACTATAAAAATTTGACTTCTAGGAGGATTTATATGATGAAACTCGTTCTACGGGAAGGGTGTATTATGCTCATATTGTTGGAATTTTTAATTAAAGAAACCCAATGTGCACTAATCACCTCTTTTAATTCTTAATAATATATGACACTTCTTAATCCTATCTCAATCTTCATCTCACACCCAAGTATTTTCAATATAAAGGAGACAGGATGCACTTTTGGAGCACAAAAACTATACACTCAATGTTCACATGCCCAAGTTCCTTTTTTTTTTTTTTTTTTGAATTCAATATAGAATTCAAAAACTATATTGAATTCTCTAAAGAAACGAATGCAATAAAGAAAAGAAACTTAACAACTTAGGAGCGGATGTCTGCCAAATATTGGATCTTCCATGAGGAATGTATTCTTTCAATATCAAGGAGTCGATCTACCATATGATTGATGCGAAGCCCTCTGCCAAGCATGGAAGAGGCCTTTTTCGATTGCCAATGCTTTTACATTTGAGAGCAGACTCGCAGACCAGCAAATCTACAATTTCCATCACTCTCTATAATAAATCCCAACCCGCCAACCTGTATGAAAGAGGAGCCATCAGTATTTAATTTAATAAAGTCAAACAGGATTTGATCCATTTTAAGTCAATCCGTTTGTTCGTATTGTTTTCCATAAATATGAATTGGCTAGCGGAAAAGCTAGTTTCAACTGAGACCTTAGCCCAAATATCCTTACCCCACATGTCTAAGCTTTCCTACACGGATGGAGCACAGTGTGTTTGGATTTTGCCTCTCCTCTCATCTTCATATTACTCTTTGTTCCCTTCTAAAACCAGCATAAAGCCCAATGGCTTTCACCTGCATTGGCAGAAGAACAACTACATTTATCAAACTTGAACATTGAAATAACCAACATACCTTGAAAGCTTTTGAAAGAAATGTTAGCAGTAGATATACAATTTACAACAAAACAAAATCCACCAAAGAATCAAATTTATGAATCATGTGTTAGATTCTGTAATTTAGATTTGAAGAGTTTATTTGATCTAGGACATTATCATTAGCTAAGATTAGGATTAGACTAAATTATTTTCTTGGAGATTTGCTGCCACGTATGCCCTTTAGATTGAAGCCTATATAAGAAAGTTTATGCTTGTGCTGTGAAAACAAGAGGGGAGCAACACAGAATTGTGGAGAGATAAGAAAGGGAGAAAGTGAGTTCAGCAGATAGACAGGTTTTACTATGGTAATAAATTCTTCTTTGTTCCTTTAGTTTCTTCTTGTATTTCTTCTCTAGTTTTATTTTGTTTGATTTGAGAATAAGAAATCTAACAGCATGATCATGAGCTCTCTCTCTCTCTCTCTCTCTCTCTCCCCACTTGAAGATTTTGATGAGCTTGAGGAAGATGAAAATTTGCATCTTTTTTCATTGACCTTCTTCAGAGCTTTGGGAAGAAGAAGAGATTCCTCTTCGATTACCTGAAGCAACAGTGGGTTTCCTCTATGTTGATCCATGCATTTATCAATGACCTAATATCATTATTTGGTTGATAGCCAAGAAGCTCCGACAATGTTCCCTGACCTACTTCAAAAAGTGAACTGACTCAGCCACTGATGCCCTTATGTTAGTGAAAAATAAGGATAACACTACAAAGCGGCACACAAATAAACAACCTTCTTAAACTTCAGGACATCTGCCATCTTGTGAATCCAAGTTGTCTAAATGGGGTGTTGATCTCATAGAGCATATCGTTCAATGCACACATGGCCTTATATGATACTTTCGATGCTCTCATTTGGGGCTTTTTGACTACTCCATAACGAAATACTAGGGAATGATATTCTCATCTTTTTTTCACTTTTAATGCATCCTTTGGGCAATTGGTGAAAAAATTCGAGCTCCACTTTGTCATAAATTAGTGCCCGAAGAAGTCTCCACGATTGTTCCATAAGGTGATGATGAGCCCAAACAAACTACATTATGAGGTTTGAAATGAGCCTAGACAAGTCAATTCACACTTGTTAGTTTTGATCCATGCACTCATCAACAACCTAAGATCATTATAATTCCTTCGGTTGATACTCAAGAAGTTACGATGATACTTTTTTCCTTTGCATATGCGTCGACATATTAGTGGTCAGGCTTTCATTCCCACTCCATCCGTTCATCTTGGCATGTCTCCAGTGGTGGAGGATATCATCTTCTTAAATGATGCCTAACTCGTGACGCTATCTCAATGCATTTATTTGGGAGTGCTATCATGTCGACATGTTCCCAACCCCTAATCATCTCTCGCCTGCTTTCAAGCCTACAAAAGGATCATTGACTACTATGTTGCAACCCAAAGGGGTTTAAGATTAAGAACACCAAGACCTTCAACGAGCGTGAGAAGAGCCACTTATTTTTTGTTGGAACAAGATGAGACTGGGATTTCAATCTCGAGTGGTCTGCCAATTCAAGGGAAAGAAGTTGGATGTTTATCAACTATCGAATAGAAGAATCGGGAGGGTCTTAGGTCAAACATGAAAGCCTAGATAAGTGTTGACGGATGCATATCAGTCCCTGATGGAATCAGTTTGTCTTAGATCTTCTAGACAAAGAGCGGCCCTGTAAAGGCATCAGCATGGTCCTCACCCTTGTCAAGATGGAATTCTTGACACATGTTCTCTAAGCATCAGTGCCTTTCTTGTATCTATACACACAAGGTACAGTTTGTGAAATCCATTGATTGAGCCTCCATCTTAGGTAATCCTGATTGTGCATGGCCTAATCTATTGACTTCAACCATGATGGATGATGAGGCACCATCGTTGGGTGGGAGAGCTGTCAATGGAGTTTTTTGGAGTGCTAGGTGCTGTCATTGGTCAAGGTGCATCAGTGGAGGCCATCTACTTTGGGATCTGTGTAACCACAATTTGAGCTAGTTGTGACAAAAAGAGAATGACAGATTGCATCATTTTCATAAGGGTTTGAACTTGTTAAGCCGAGGAAAACTTCCATAGGGACTATCATGTGGATCGTCATCTCTAATGACAGAGAAAGCTCTGGGTTGTTGAACAACTATTGGTACTCGAGTTTAGTTTGAGTAGATCCAGAAGCACCAATTGAAGAGAACACAAGTGGTTGGCCGACATTAGTGAAGGTACTATATAGGTGGAAAGTAGGACGTCTTCATCAGGATGCTCATGCGGAGCATCTACTGTGGTTCTCCTAGACATATCAGCTTTCCTTCTAGTGCCAAAATAATATCACTTATTTGTGACCACCTTTGAGGAGAGCGATCAATTTGACCTGGTTTAGACCCGACCTTTGCTAGGAGAGTTGATGCCGGCTGAAGTATTGTGGACTTATATTATAGTGCCAAATCTGAGTCACTTTTCCTGCATGGAAACCAATGTCATGATGGATTGTAGATGTGGTCTCTCCCATGTGGTCATGTTCATCAGATTATAGCCGGTCCATCATCTTCTATGATGGCAAGTCATTATCTCAAATCCTTGTTCTAAATAGATGAACAAGTGGAGTAGATCAAGAGACCTAACATCGAGGATGATTCTGACTTCACCAAACAATATGGAGAACCTGAAGTTGGAGACACTCCTTGAGGACATCAATCATGGCATAGGCTAAGGTAGACCTTTCTAATATTTAAGCATATTGTGAATCAGTTCATATAGATTTCATGTTTGAAGTCTCATTTAACCTTTAAAGAAAAATAGAGTTTATCCTATTGTTTTACTATTATACTTTCTTATTTGAAAGATACCAAACTATATCTTGCTTGGTGGTATTCATTTTCTTCGCAAGTTGCTATTGGGATGAACTAATGAGTGGTGTTTGACACCTAACATGCTTTTAACTCTGAATTTTCGTTGCTCCTACTCTATCACCTAACTGCACTGATCATGTTTGATAGTTTCTTTGTAACTTGAAGTTTCTAAATTGCATTATTCTTATGCACCTTCAGTCCTCGGTCCTCAGCTGCACTATCATGTTTGATAATTTCTGTGTAACCACAATAGTAAGAGTTAACTAAGGCCCGAAGGTGCACAAGAAAAATGCAATTTCTGGTTTCAGTAATTCCGGACAACAGTTTCTTTTTAAAGCACCTTCTTCTAAGACAATGGCTTTCAGTTGCTGGTGATTGGTTCAAGGAATATGGATATCTTGGCCCAAGAATTACACAGTAGAAATTGTAGCAATATCTAAATGAGGATTCTCTTGCAAGAACTGCAAGAAGTTTAAACATCAGGAGGAAGTCACAAATACAGTAATTTCAGAAAACCACACAGATTCTAGGAGAAATAGAAACCTAATAATTGTGAGTTCAATTACACATTTCCGATGTGTGTAAGAGGTTGCCGTGATTAAGACATTTCGCGCAGTCAGAAGGTCCAAGGTTTGTATCCTACTATAAGTTTGCATGTTATGTAATGTGTGAAAGAGTGAATTAAGAAAAACACATGAGAGAATTTTACCACGGGCACATTTTAATATTATAGAAAACATATAATAGATCGATTTAGTTCCATATTGAAAAGTAAAAGAAGACCTGAATTTACAAGAATTAGATGTGCTTAACATAAGTTTAAGCATTTAGGCAGATGGTATAGACTTCATGAGAACGCTTAAAGATAAACTTACCACATTCAATGTACGACACCCGAATACTTCGTGTATCGTTCACTGCCAAAGTGAATCGATCCAAAACCGGTTCCTTCGCCTGCCAATTAAAATGAAATACCATTAGAATATTGAGATACCCAGCTCAAAAATGTGCAATGGCTGCTCCTTGCAGCCCATTAACCACACAGAAAACGAGTAATGGATCCTGTAATCATCTGATCTACTTAAAAGGAACAATATCAATTTCACAATAAGTAGCAGTCCAACTTATTGCAACATCAAAAGAGTTGGTGAAAAGGATTTTATCTTCTTAGTTTTCATGCTTGATTTGTTGAGAATGGAAGGGCCACTCCAATGGCATCGCGTTGGTCCACACAAAGAAGGTATGTCTATGCTACAATGACCCTCTCCTTATCTCCATCTGTATTGCAAAGCGCTTCTACCAAATGGCGCCTCCTCCGCCTTCCATCTTTACTCACAAATAACCCTCTCCTCATCTCCATTTCCTATTGCGAGGCGTTTCTCTCACCCTTCTTTCCCCCAAATGGCCTCCTCCGCCTTCCATCTCTTCCCGCCACCGAACTCCCGCTTTCTTCAACCCCACCGTTCCCGCCAAAAGCTTCCCGCTACCCACTTCCGCGGCCCCCGCTGCACCTCGTCCTCCCCTTCCATTGGAAACCCTGACACTGCCTCGGACTCGAATCCTACCCTTGAAGCTAACCAGTCGGAGGAATTGCCGGACCTCCCGCCGGCAGCCATTACTACCTCCTTCGAGATCGAGAAGCGGTGGAAGTCGGCGATCCTCCGCGACCCCGGCCGGAGGCCCGGTCTGCAGAGACCGGAGCCGCCCAACTTCGAGATCGGGTGGAAGCGAACCAAGGAGATCAAGATCGAGAAGCCCAAGGGGTGGGTGATCGCGGACTTCCTGGAGAAGCTGGAGGGGCTGATGGCGCGTGGGCGGTTCGGGACCGCGGAGCTGCTGGCGAAGACCGGGGAGATCGTGGCGGAGCGGGCGCGGGAGGAGGCGGAGGTGCTGCAGGCCGGCGGCGAGGTGGAGGAGCGGATGGTCACGGAGCTGCACCGCGTGCTGCGCCTCATGGAGATGGACCTGGCCATGGTGCGGGCCGCCGTCAAGGAGGAGACGCTCGCGGAGCGGATCGAGCAGGCCCGCGCCCGGTGCCGCCAGGCCATCCTGGTGGCCCTCTCCTTTTGAAACAGAACGAGGTTGAGATCAGCATTACCAAAGCGCGCAAACTGTTTGTTGAAATGCTCGAAAAAAAGGAGTGAGCTCGCTGTATTGTCGTGTCGTGATGGAAGAAACAAATCATTAGTTCTCCTGACACGAACGCAGCAGTCGGCCATGTTAGCTCTACCAAGCAGACAAAATGTTTTCAAAATGCAGCAACAACAGCAGCAGTAGCACTACACGAAGACATATTGGCTTGATTATAACAAGTAATAGCAACCAAGACATGCTATGATATAAGTTTTTTATTTGCGCACATATTAGAAACTAATTGATGAAAAAATAAAAAAACTACGGTGGAAATGAAGCAAGAGACGAAGTTTTGTTGACTCGATAATAATTAATATATATATGATTTTTTTAAAAAAAATATAGTGTTTTAATATTCATAGAGACCACCCTATTTTCAAAAATTCTTATATAACATCTTTTTCTTATATAAAAAAACTATTTTACCTCTGTCTTCATCAAACCTATCATCGCCTCCACCTTGCATCGTCGTCCTCATTGTCCTCACACTCTCTAAGGTGACGATGGGTGGAGGAGCAACTCGTATGCTCTCATCGTCACCCATAGGTCTCCCTCATCATTGCGAGGAAGGAAGGGGCACAACTCATGCTTCTTTGTCATCGCCCATAGCCTCCCTTCATTATCGACTGTGGGTAAATAAAGAGAGGGTATAGTAGTTACACTTATGTACTCTTGCCATCGTCCACAACCCCCTATCATCATCAATCACTTATAAGGAAGGAAGGGGCACAGCCTTGAAAATGGACGAGGAAGGAGGGGGCACAAGCATCAGCGTTGTATCACGGACATTTGTTGTGCAGTCGTCAATTTTATTTGCTTATACATATTTGGATAGTGTGTTTTACCTTGAATTTGTGTGTTTTACTTGAAAATAAGTAAGAATAGTTTACAAAACTGTAGAGAGACCACTACTAGAATAAACAAAACTATTCTAAAATGACTAATTTTCATGTGTCATAGCCTATTTTTTGCGGACTATGGTGTGAATAAAAACATAAGTCATCTTAGTACCCTAGGACCCTAAGGATATTACCTGGCTAGGTGAGGTTTGGAGTAGTGCTGGACATTGATTGGATTTACAAGTTCGTAAGTTAAGCCTATAGAAACTTGCCAACACGCTAGACACCCTATGAGCAATCGTTTGAGAACTTGTGACTATTCATTTGCCTTCTAAATTCTTTATTTTCTCGTTCCTCTTATTTTTCTCTTGCACACCAAGTGTTTGCTAAATTAATTGTAAAGCTACCCTCTTTGTGAGACATCGGGACTTGTTTGTTGCTCGCTTTCGAACTAATCAATTAATAATTTTATATATCTTTTAGGACCTGAGTGAGATTGCAACTAGGTTGTTCCTTTGCGGATAGATAATATAAGGGTACATCATGGCTTAGGCAATTCCAGCTAAGTCTGTGACATTGCGGTATGAGAGCAGACAAATAGTTTGAGCAAACAGTGATAGTTTCATAATCTCGCATGGTGAAGCATTATAGTGACTTGAGCAAGATGAGATAAACTAGACCATTACCCAAGTAGTCGTAGTGAGTTGCAAGTGCAAACTCACTCTCAAGCTATTTAAGTTGCTCAAGAGGAGCATGGTGATGAACAAGATAAGAAGTTAGCTATTTTTCACAAGCGAATGAAGTACAATAAGAAGCACCAACCAAGAAAAGAAGTCATAAGGAGAGGCTTACAATTACTGAAACCTATCTTGATGTTCTTGAAGCAAGTATAGAGGAACTCTACTAAAGCTTACTAAGGCTTCTTAGGATAGAGAACTCACAAGAAGAGGCATAATCTCGAATCGACAAGATTGAGTCCTAGTAGATCGATTGATAGAAGATTCTGACGACTTCATCCAACACTTACATGAAGTCCTGATAGAACTCACATCTAGGATTACCTTGCTCACAAGTATCTTAAGGTGGGAGGAAGCAACACCCATGTTGCTCTATCATAAAACTTGAGGGCACCCCAACCATATTTCTACAAGGTGTCAAGGATGCGAAGGAGGTTGAGAATTTTTTGTTTGACATGGAACAACACTTTCGAGCTACGAAGTTCGATTCTGAAAAATTCAATGTTTTGATAGCAACCATATACCTAAATAAAGATGTAAAACTTTAATGATGAACATGTTGGAATGTGACCTAACAAAATCGGTGTCAAGTAGATACATGGGAATACTTAAAATGAAAATTAGGAACTCAGTTCCAATCATAAAACATGGTGTTTATTGCAAGAAGGAAGTTAAGGTAGCAAATCGACTTAGGATCACTTTTTGACCTGACATTTGCCTTGCTTAATGATCTCCCCTAATATTTCACCATTGCTTAAGTTTCAAATATTCAATGATCTTTCCTTTCCACACATAATATTACTAGAAAAAAAAGTAAGGTCAAGTCAATTTAGTCAAGTCAAATTGATGACGAAATTACACTATGCATAGGTTTCAAAAAGCAAATATGGATAGGAATTAAAATATACCATGGATTTATTTTCGAAATAAGACTTTTTAATTATTTGGTAATGTAAATTTGAATATAATTAGATTATTTGTTTCTTCCTAATTATGACTCTTATAATCTTTTTTATTTATTTACATGCTGCATCTCTAGTTTGCTCTACAAATTGATTACTTTTAGACACCAACGTACGTACGAATGGGTCTTCCATCAACAAGTGAAGGAGAAAAACCAAGTTGGTCACGACTTAATATTGATGTGATGGAGATGATCCTCGAACACCTAACTACTATACTCGATCATATCCGTATTAGCATTGTCTGCAAATCTTGGCAATCGGCCACCATCATCTCCCTCCATGGTTGTTAGTCACCACAGATCGAGCACCTCTAAGTTGGGTGCTCCATTGGAGGCCTTTGCACCGCTTCCAATGGACAACGAAACTTAGTCTTGGGATGGTTGATGTTCATACCCCATCCACCAACATGCTTTCGAGGTTTTAAGGTTCATCTCCTAAATCCAATCACGAGCGCTCTTATCAACTTGGATGAAAGGTTGTATGTTTCGACTAACTCAACAAAAATCATGGTCTATGCATTTAAACACCATTGGAAGGTGTCGATTATCTCTATTCCTTCCTTGTTTAGAAAAGGAGATCATCATCCTAGCTCATACAATGGTGACATCTTTGTTGTGTACTACGATACCAAGCTATAGCAATTAAAAGTTTTCAAGGTCAAGGACAGGGGACTATGCCATAGTGCAGTGGAGGTTGATAGCTTGGGCGATCGGACCTTTTTTCATTTGTGGCTTCTCGGAAGGGGTATCAATATCCAAGACGAAGTCATCATCAAGGTCAGAGTTAATAAAGCAAGACTGTATCTATTATCCAAGTCATGAAGATAACCTAATGGGGTATTGCATGAAAAAAAAGGTATTCATTTCAAGTATCAAGGTTGGATGCGGTAGGTGATATCCTTGAATGGTTCACTCCTAAATTTGAGGACCGATCGAGTTTGATGGTAGTGACTCCATCCAATGGCTCCTCACGTTCTCGCTTCTTACTCCTCGCCATCATCATCGTCTTGTTAGCCTATGTCATCCGATACATGTTAGGTCGACTTAACGTTAATGGTGTCTTATATGTACTTTGGTTGATGTATGATTGACTTTTTATAAGCATTTATCAAATTATAGATTGTAAACAGTAAATTGTTGCTGAAGATACCTAGCATATATAATAATGCACGCTAATCTTTATGGCCCAGCTTTCAATTAATTTTATAGTAAATTCTTGAGTGTTTGCAGTGAGTTATAGAATTAGTATAGTAAATGCAGTACAACCATTTTACATTTTGTATGGCAATTCTTTGTGAACGAAAAGATCCATTTGATGAAAATTATTGCTTCTTCTTAGTGGAGACTATCTGATTTATAAGAATTCTATGGCAGATTGGATTTCAAAGAGGATAGGAGGAAGAAGATTCTCCTATCATTCACTTTTTTTTCATTCAATCCTCAATTACAACATCCTTGAGATTACCAAATGCCAAATGACCAAGTCTCTTATGTCATAACCAAGAATCATCTATCATATACGGTCTTCTGGTAGCATCCTTTACATATATGAGGAAAGGTCAAAATTTTATATTCGCTATTCTTACTTGTGATAATATTTGTTTTCCGTTCTTTTCATCATAGAGGATGCATTTGCCACCTTCAAAATGAATGGAAAACTCATGCTTCATAAGCTGTGTAAAACTTAGGACACACATCTGCTACAAAGAGGACATCATAAATTTTTTCAACTCCTTTATTTGTTTGAACACTAACTGTGCCATTTTCTTTCAGTTCTACAAGTGCTCGATTGTCCATTTCGACTTTAGATTGAAATGAGGTGTTAATGTAAGAAAAAAATATGTTCTTTTATAGTCATAGATTTGCCATGAGTACCATTGTTCGCATTTTTGCTCTTGAAAACTTTCACAAGTATAAAATAAATTCAACTCAAAAAGTTTTTTTTTTATTGATTTGTGTTAATGGCCAAACTTCTTGCATTTGTAATATTGTACTTTCTGTTTGTACCAACAATCATTGGTTGATTCAACTGCATATTCTACATCTTTTTATGGTTTTTTCTTCCTGGAATTTGTATCATGAGTTGCTCTCCCACTTCCTCTTGATGAGCGTCTAACTTTTCCCTTTTCTCTTCCTTTGGTATCCACCTCCAGGTTGCTCTCCTTTACTTTGTGATTTGATTGTTTACTTTCCCTTTAATATTTTTGGAAGCAATTAGTACTTTGGATTGGATGCATTTTCACTATTTTTTTGAATATTGAATCAACCTTTGTTCATAATGTTTCAAAGCCTATCAGTTTTGCAACATATAATGTAGAGAAGTTTTTAGTTTCTTTATTGACTGTCATAATATGATCAAATTCTTTTGAGACATTAATTAAAAGCTTCTCCATAGGTCTCTTGTCACTAATATTTTGACCTTTAATCTTCATTTGGTTCACTAACTTTATAAGCTTTGTGAAGAAGTCATTCAAAATCTCATTCTCCTCCATATTCATTGAGTCTCTTCTCAGTGTTTAAAGTTTGATAGTCTTAATTTTCATATCTATTGAAAATTCTTTTTGCAAAAAAAATTCATATGTGTTTTTTTACTTTTGTGACCCTCATGATCCTTGGAAAGACCACACTAGAAACACCTTGTTGAATCTTTCCAATTCATTGCATCTTTTTGTTACTTCACTTTTAATCTAATTATTTCATTCTTATATTATCATCATAATCATGATAGCCATTCTGATCCCAAATTCCATAAATCAAGTGAAAATACTTTCTTTCATATCTCCTTTAAACTTGAAAGTTTGACAACCCTAACTTTCATCTCTATTGAATTTCTTTTTGCAAAAGATCTCATGCATATTTTATTTTTTTTTGGGCATTCATGATTTTTAAGAAGATTGCACTGGAAATACCATATCAAATGTTTTCAAGTCAGTGTATTTTTTTGTTGCTTATCTTTTAATCTAACTACTTGATTTCTTGCCATGGTGCCATATTATCGGAATCATTATAACCATTCTCAACCAAATCATTAAAAACACATGGTTCTCATATTCACAAATTAAAAAACATAAATTTTCACCATTAATAATTGGAACATTTGATGTTGTAATTTGAGACTTGAGTTGCCATTGCTCGCCATGGTGGATCCTCCTTGAATCTTCTTCTCCTTGTAAGTTGAATCCACAAGGATGATCAAGAGAGGGCTTCGGTATTAAAGATTAAATAAGAAAAGAGAATGACAATAGCATCTTCTTCCTCCAATAATACTTGAAATCCAATATATCATATCGGTTCTATAAATCACATAATCTTCATCACATGATCAGTAAACATGAGTCTTAAACTCAAGATCTTGTGATGATCTACATGAAGATATTAATGAGATCGAGGAAGATGAAACTTTGCATCTTTTTTTAACAGCATCTTCTACAGGTTACAGGTGCCCTATAAGCTAATAACGTGAGTGATAATATGTATGATACGTTACACAGTCTTTTTACATTATTGTTAGTAGCATATTCTTATATTATATTATATGTTAAATATATATATTGTGATATCCTTGGTTTTGTGTAATGAGAATTGAATCATGATGAGATCACAATAATGAGACCGGTTCATCTTTAAATACAGATCCTAAATAATCCTGGTATATTACTCGAGAGGGGCATCGAGAAAATCAAGCAAACTGATATATTGTATATCTATCCATATCATAGAGGTGGCTGAGTCTCATAGCTAATTGTGTGGGGACACTAAGGGTACATTACAAGTGCTTATTGGAGAATTCACAGATTTATCCGCTTATAAAATATTGGATGATTAATTATACCTATCATCATATAACAATTTTATAGTCTAGTTATATGTTTGGTCCTTAAACTTAAAACACTAAAGACGTCTTATTTGAGTACCCCTTTCTTTAACGTCGAACTTATAGGTCTGAAAAGTTCCATATATGATATAATCGGTTATCGGGATTGGTAGCCAACTTTACAAAGACAATTGAGTATTAATAGAGGATCATCCACTCTCGATATCATAATAAGAATATCTCGTGTATTATCGCTTGGACAAATCCTCGATCAGGGTCATTCGAGGTGGGGCCACACGTAAAGGCGACAATCGCCTATAATGTGAGTGACCATCATTGGGAAGCATCAATTGCCTACAGGCAGAGGCAACACTCGCCCACAGGGGTGGTTACCGGAAGGTAGGAGCTGCAGCCTGCGGTAGTGGCGCTGCCTTACTAGCGATGCCTGCCGCAAAGGGCGACGACCACCACCGTTGGAAGGGGGAAAGGAAGGGGATTAGGATTTTTTATAAAATGATAATTTTACCCTTAAAATTTGAGAAATTCTAATATTTATCCTTTTGTCTAGAATTCTAAAAATACCCTTAACGATTCTGTAAATTATTGGTATGTCTTGATTTTAAAAAAATAAATAATTAAATAGTTTAATTAATTATTATTTATCTAGTAGTCCTACATGATGATGTGTGTACATGTAATGTATGATGTGGACAAATGATCATGGATCATGTGATGTGATGTATATAAATGTGATTATTATTATTATTATGGGCTTGCGAGCCTTTATTTTTCTCATTTATTATCGGGCCTACGTACTTGTGATTATGTTGTAATTATATGAAGAGGTGCGATAGGAGCGTGGATGTGTCAGTGGGACCCTCAATACCATAATGAACGATCACGACAAATGGTGATGTGTCAAGGATCTGATAGAACCAATGATGATAAGACGGACGATTACAATGCATGGAGATGCATCAATGCACACATAGATCATATTGTGAGTGATTGGACCCACTAGCTCGAGCCTAATAACATTAGGTGATGGTTCGTGATCATCCAGTGTGACATACATATGTAATATATAATTATATATATATTTGCATGCGATATAAATATAAATTAAATATATGTGTGTGACACAATATATAAGGAGATCGATATAAAATAAAACCCCTCATACGATAATATTAAATCGGTGAGTGTGATGCATAAGATTGACCCATGTGGCCTTCCATCGTTATAGGAAGAAATTGAATCACAATATAGGTTGAGTTGGTCGAGCCCATCAAGGCTCACCTATCTACGCGATCGAGATCTTACCTACGACATAGAGATGTCACCGGTGACATGAGGATATAGTATGTTTGGTCGAGTCCCTCGAGGGTATATTATAAAATCAAACTCATCTAGTAACGATGGTAATGACTTAACTAAACATCATGGTTGGTCGAGAGGTGACCATGATGGTTCGGAGGCCAAATAGAATGGGAATCATAAGGAGTTATGATCGGTAAGAGTTGTCTACCTTTTTAGCTTAATGTAATTAGTTGAGTTCCTAGAGCTTACAAGTGCCCTACAAGCCAATCACGTGAGTGATGACACATGTGACACGTGTGATACGCTGCACAGTCTTTTTATATTATTATTATTGATATATTATCATATTATATTATTTGTTGAATATATACATTGTGATGTTTTTAGTTCTATGCAATCAGAATCGGATTGTGAAGAGATCATAATAATAAGACCAGTTCGTCGTTAAACATATATCTTAAATAATCCTGATCATAGGTTACTCGAGAGGGATATCGATATAATTGGACAGATCAGTGTATTATATACTTATCTATGTGATGAAGGTGACTGGTCTTATAGCTACTTATATGAGGATACTAAGGGTACATTATAGGTAATCATTATAGAATGAGTTTATTGATTGATCCGCTTATGAAATACTGGATAGTTAATTATACCTACCGTCAGACAATGATTCTGTAGTCTCAATTGTGTGTCTGATCCTTAGACTTGAGATACTAAGGATACCTTATTTGAGTACCCCTTTCTTTAATGCCGAACTTATAGGTTTAGAAAGTTTTAAATCTGGTACAATCGATTATGGGATTGGTAGCCAACCTTATGAAGACAATTGAGTGCTAATATAAGATTATCCACTCTAGGTATCGCGAGAAAAATATTTTATGTGTTATCGCTCAGACAAATCCTCGGTCAGGGCCAATCAAATTATGAGAGAATGAGTTCTCCGGGAGAATCTGATTAGAGTGAGACTATGACAAATTCGATATAAAGTCTGATAGTATCATGCCTAATATATAATCTCTGGGATATTAGATGGATGAGAGACTATGGATGCACGATAATTGAGGATAGATATATCTAATGGATAAGATCCCCTATATTGTCCAGGGACTATGGTGAAGTAGCCTAGTACGTCCATAGTTGATGAGTCAAGTGAATTATTATAATATAATAATTTACTATGTAAGAAAGAATCCTAACATGTAGGACTCACTGCCAGCTCGGTATTGGGCCTAGAGGGTTACACACATGTGATGGATGTTTCCATAAGTAGAGAATTGGATATGAGTTATCCAATTAGCCCATGTTCTCAGTAGATGAGACCCAATATTGATAAGCTCCTTGCATGAGGCACGGTCAGAGACCAATTGAGATTATTAGATAGAGATCTAATACATATTAAGGCGGGATCTATTAGAGTTTTTGGGTGGTTCTCTACAAATAGGAGATATAGGCGACTCATTAGTGAAAGACTGCATCTTGGGCTGCCCCCTCTTATTCTCATCCCTTCCTCTATACAAGAGTTGCTAGCTTTTGGGCTGCAATTTGAAGAGCATCGCTACAATGATCTATTATGTGAGAGGAGGACATTTGATCTCCTTAATCTATCTGGATTTGGATTTTCATGAATATACGATCTCCCTAGGTAATCAATCTATTATATATCGTAGTTTTCAGTTTTGCACTAATTTTTACACGAAGACTTGATATACGTGAAAAACTTATTTTGTTTTATTCTTGTGCAACGTATGTGATACTAGTGTTGGGTTTCCCAGATTTCTTCATAGCTTTTGGAGCTTGTTAGGACCCTAGCTAAGTCGGGTCCATCCATTCATGATTAAATCGAGTTGAATCATGTTAGTCCGATTGAAGTCGGTGAGCCTGATCGAGTCAGTTATGAGTTGGTTAGGGTTGGTTTTTATCTTCGGTTAGGATTGAGTTAGTTATTCTTTTCAGTTAGAAGTTTATCAAGTTAATTAAAAACTAAGATTAGTGGGATCCTTGATAGAGCCCTGTAAATAGCTCTAAACTCTTTTATGAAAAATAATCAAAGAACGAAGAATTAGTTTTAACCAAAAGAAAAATAAGATGAAGTTACTGATACATATGGATGAAGCTTGTCCTCTCGAGGAGTCGAGGATATAGTTTCATCATCCTGTTATTATAACTTAATATTACAATGTTGCATGTTGGATCCAATTTACCTGAAAATTGAATGCTTTATTAGTTGATGTTGATGTTACCAATATCCTTTCACTAACTACATTATACAGGCACCTAACAGGCGATTAAAATGCTTTAAATCTGCATAAATGGCACATTAATTTAGCAAATGATGTATATGTTCTGTGAAGGAGGAAGCCTACGCAAGATCCCATGCACTTGATAAGGTCATAATGCAGCTAAGACATGGATACATACTCGAGTCTATGGAGTGTCTTTGGCAGAATTCAGATGTTCTCAAGAACTTTTTGAGTCCTCTTGGTGAAAAACACAAAGTTACACTTTGTCATCACTCTTCTTTAGATTCTACCGCCATGGCTGCACTCATTTGTCTTCTTATGGCTGCACTCATTTGTCTTCTTTCTTTTCACAGGCCTTAATAGGCCGGCACTGTATCTTCCTTATTAATCCTTCTTAGTCCTAACTTTTATTAGGTTTCTTTCTCCTGTGACTTGCTTGGAGCTCACACAATGAACGACCTTTTCAAGGTATTCATCTCCTTCTTTCAGAGTAAAGAGTTCATTATGTTTTATGGGCATTGTGGCTCTGCTATATAGAAACATTACACAAACTGAATTATGTTTTGATTTTTTATATATTAGTTATCTTCATTAATCTCGTAAAGAATTCATTATGTTTTTATGAGCATTGTGGCTCTGTTATATAGAAATCTTACACAAAATGGATTATGTGTTGATTTTTAGTATGTTAGCTACCTTCATTAATCTTATAATTCTGTACAACATGTAATATAGGCACCTGAGCTTATCATTTTATAAAAGAAACCATATCACTGACACCATGATGCTTTCATTGAACAGAGGAATTCTTTTGAAATGAGCACAAGTCAATCTCTGAAGGAGAGGGATGTCGAATTAGGAAGTCTGCGTTCGGATAGTACATCAGACTATGGAATGGAAGAATTCTTAAAGCAGGTAATATTACTGTTCATGTACTCCGAATTGTCTAATGGAAACAATATGCTCACATCTTCAAGATGGGAATCCCATTAATGTTTTTGTCGGAAAATACTTTACCATCATATTTGTTATGAGTGCATTTTTTTTTTATATAGAATTTGCATTTAGTTTTCATATGTTACTTTGTTCTCTAGCTTCTCTTGTATTCTCTAACTCAGCCTGATCATTAAATAAAAAAGAGAATAATTTTTCTTTGCATGTTTATTCATTCATCTTTATCAGGTCACTGGAATTGAGAAGATGACGGAAAAAATATCCAATCACCTTAAGAAGCTTCAGGTTCGTCACACATTCTTATTCATGTCTTCCTAGTTTCCTTTATTTCCACATTGAGTTCATAAACACAAGTATATAACTCACTGCTCTACTGATGGTCTGCTGTTGTGGTGATGTTTGCTGATTCTGTCACTGTTTCCTTATTCTCCTTATTAGTTTTTGCATATTTGTTATGTTTAATTATCTTCTGCCATTAATGAATGACCAGGTAAGGTTTCTCAGATCATTAATTTCTTTGCTCCTTTTATCTTCTGTAGCCATCAAATCTTTACGACTTCAGTAACTAAGATATATATAAAGTAGGCTGCAATAGCTATGATTTGATGCTCATTATTCACTCCTCGCCAAGGAAAATTTTGGTATCATCTGGTATGTTTTATGATGCATGACATTGAACTTGAATTTACAATAAACATATGTGTGGACTGGTACTGGCAATGTTTAGGATCTTTAGGGGCAATTGGAGATTCATGAATGCCAATGAAGGTCATAGTAGATTCAAAGAGATATGTATTTGTTATCATAATATTTTCCCCCTTTTTTTTGTTGGAAAAGCTACAAATACTTTTTAAGCCAAAGATAAGTAAGCAGTCCTTTGATCTGCTAGAAATGTGATCCCAACTAATGTTAATCATCCATATGTATCAGGAAGCAAATGAAAATTCCAAGTCTGCTACTAAAGCCTCTTCGATGAAAAGTACAGATCTCTTTGGCATACAGCTGATTATTTCCATGTTCTTGAAGTCAACTGAAACATAACATACTTGATTCCAGCAATGAGACAGCAAATGGATAAGGATGTGGATGAAGTCGGAAAAATTGCTCGCAAGATCAAAGCCAAACTACATGAAATTGACAGAGATGTATCGTTTTTTAAAGTTCATGTTTGAAAGTATCAATTCCAGAGAATTCATTATATCTAGAATCTATCGATTCCCTTATTCTTCTCTAGAATTTAGCCAACAGAAATAAGCCTGGCTGTGAGAAGGGAACAGGAGTCGATCGATCCAGGATGGTTCTGACCGCGTGAGTGTTGCCATTATGCTTGCAATCATCATATCAGTTCATAGCAACTCAGATAAAAAAAATGTTCCTGAAACATTATCATTGTTTTTTTCTGCTGCCGACCACAGTGCTCTAAAGAAGAAATTGAAGGACAGAATGAATGACTTCCAGGTGCCACATCTGACTGATATCTAGTCCAATCCTGCATGTCAAAGTTCTTCTTTTCTGCACTGTCTTTGATCAGGGAAATGTGTTGTAGAATCTCAGGAAAACTATCCATGATGACTACAGGGAGGTGGTTGAAAGAGCAGTGTTTACAGGTTTCAATCTTTCTCCTTTCTGCTTTCTGACAAAAAAAAAAAAGTAAAAGGAAAATTATTACTGAACTTGTTGTTCTAAACTTTGTAAAATTTGACAGTCACTGGAACATTACCAACTGATGAGGTGAGGTTTACAGCCATGTGGATTAGTATGCTAAACTCTTCATGTACTCACTCATGGCTGCTCAAGTATGTGCAGATGATTGATCGCCTGATTGCGACTGGAAACAATGAGCAAATCTTCCAAAAGGCAATTCAGGAAATGGGTAGAGGGCAAGTATGATCATTATTATACTGGGGATTAAGGATTACCTTGAAATTTGGTCATTAGTTGTGCTTTAATCATTATGAAGCATGTTTTCCAGATAATTGATATAATAGGGGAAATCCAAGAGAGGAATGATGCTGTGAAGGAGATTGAGAGAAAGCTACTTGACTTGCATCAGGCATGATAATGAAATAGTAAATTGCAGGAACTATCATTATCTTTGTTTCACTTTTATTTCTGTGACAATTTATCATCTATGTGAACTTTGGTTAGGTTTTCATGGATATGGCTGTATTGGTTGAGGCACAAGAAGAGATCCTGGATAACATTGAATCTCAGGTCTGCATTTTTGTCTTCCATGATATGGAATTCTGCTTCAAAATATATATCATGCTTATTGATGAAAGATGAGGCTAATAAAACCATACCAATCAAAAAATTTTGGTTATACTTATTTCTTGCAAGGCCTAATCAATTGTTCATTTTTCTTTTTTGTTTTTCCTCAACCTTACTGATCATATCATCTCTACAGGTAGCCACCGCCATGAACTATGTGCAATCTGGAACTGATGAACTGCTAACTGCAAAGAGCCTCTCAAAAAGATCAAGGAAGTGCATGTTTATTGCTATAGTGATCCTCTTGGCAATTGCAGCAGTCATTGTGCTCTCAATCCTGAAACCATGGAAGTGACAAAACAAGAATGGCAAAGCCTGCACATCTGGTTCAGTCATCCAACCTCAAAGATGAACAGATAGAGAATCCCAGTGTCTGGTGCAGACATCAATATTTATTTTCATCAATATATGTTATGATATCATAAACCTACCTACATCATTGTTCACTTAGATACACTAAATTTCATACTTTTTTGATACCAAAAAACACCAAATTTTCTCTTTAAAGTCACTGGTTACTGCAGAAACATGAAGTTTCTCTGGGTGATGAAAAAATGTTAGTAAAGTAGGAGTGGACATATTAATCTTCTTTTGCTCAGACTGGCACATATAATCAATCCATTTCAGTTGATAACTAACATGATTATGATAAAAGATTCACATATAGTTACAGACATGAAAAGCCAGAAGGTTTGGATCAGACTCCCCCAAAAGCAGTAGCTAATTTTTGGACACCTCAATACATTTTATGTTGTCAGTGAGCCAATATCCAAATTATCAGTTTAGTATCCAACACAAATTCACTTATATATCATTTTAAAGTTCTGGTAAATATCCTTATGACTAAAATATTAAGACTTTCCATAATACATTACCAATATTTATCTGTTATAACTTGGTGGACATTACACGGTTACCGTAAGAGAAGAAGAAGAAGAAGATGACTAATCATAGTAAGATATTTGAAGCTGTAATGGGATGACTGTCAAAATACTTATTTAAAGATTTTTAGTCCAAACTTCTGTGGTTTCCTGACAATTGAAGTTTTTAGAAATACTGATTGTCCAATTAAAATACTCATCATGAATAAAAATAGGTCTCAAGTTAAAAACACAACCTACAAAATGGATGGTAAGAATTATTATTTTTTGTACTTCAACTTTTTTCTTAAGCAGCAGTAAAATAAGAAGACATATGTACACCAAAGCTCAAAGAAGAAATCCCCTCTCAAAATAAAAATAAAATAATCCTTCCCTATATCCATGGGAAATTAGAAATGTATCAAAAAGATTAATTACACCTCATATATATTCAATTAACCTATCTGTATTCCTCGCCTAAAATATCATGCAATTCGCATAGTACATAATTTGTACAGTGATCTTGTACAAAATGAAATTAATTATATATTATTCTTGTAATTAGCTATCTTTAGTATCTAGATTCTTATACTTTCAAAAGTAATATTGAAATTTCTATATTTATGAATATTCAAATATTTAATCATGTTAACAGAAATATCGTAGGATTTATTACAAAGTATGTGCTGATTTTATCTTACTTCGATTTATCATTATACACGTATAGTATATCTGTTGTAAAATAATGAGGAAAAAAGAGTTAAATATTCTATTTTCGTAAGTATAGGGATCCCAATATAACTTTTAAGAGTGTCAAGATTGAGATACTAAGGGTAACCAATTATAGGGGCTAATATATAATTAGCATTACAATATGCAAAACCTGAGTTATCGGGTCGGTTTCGTATAGGATCTAGTTGGTAAATCCGACACGAGATGAATTTTCGGGTCGGATTTTGAGTTACTGGGTATAGGAGAATGGCCCATTCCAATATATTCCAGCCCAAACCAGAGCTCAATCCTGAACCGTACAAACTCCCATCAATCCAAAGATCGAACGACTCCACGAATTTCAACGCAGACATGAGCAGTTTCGTAAATATTTGTGAACGCGAAGTGCATTTGACTTCCCCCGCCGCAAGATATTTCTGCCATTAGAAAAAAATCGAACACAAAAGAAAAGCGGAGGATAGGGCGAGAGAAAGAGTAGGGTTTTGGTGCTGGCAACGAGAGAAACCCCGACGCACGCACAAGTATAAATGTGGACGAACCGCATCGCCTCCACTTCGCTCGGCGATTTCTCACCCCTCGTCTCCTTCAATCCTTCACCGTGAACCCTAAACCCACACACCCGCCCCCACCCCACCAGAAGCCTCTCTCCGGATGTGCTTGGGAACTCTGATATACTCGCTTCCTTCCCTTTCCAGGTACCAGTTTCGTTCGAATCCGCTCCGTCCTTTTTTGGTTTTGTGGAATCCTGTAAGTTTGGAAGTCAAGGTGCGCGTTGCACTGATGCTGTGTGATTTTGGTTGTGGGTCTGCGCTGGATGCTTCGAGTGTCGCATCGAGTGTTTTTTTTATTTCGTTTCGCGGGTTTTGAGCGGTCGTACAACGAATTCATGAGCTGGTTTTGGTAGATACGAATTGATGTCTGCTTTGAAATGGTTTTAGGTTACAGGGTTTTGACTTTAGTTGCGATTGATTGGCGTGAATGTCTTCTGATGTTGACAATCGTTGTATTGAGAACCGACAATTAACAGAGTTGATTTGTTTTGCACTTTTCCCGTTCTTGCTTATGGAATACATGGTTGAGCCAGTGAATCTTAATTTGTTTAGTCAATCGAACGATTCAAAGCCTTTTTTCCTCTGTTTTTTCTTGATTTGATTCTTTTTCTGCAAGAATTCATGGGGAAGCTTCTTGGACATTACGTTTCATTTCTGTGGTTAATTTAGAGGGATTCATGGGCGGTTGATTCTCAACTAATTCTGCGTTATTATCATGTTTTGACTTTTTAGTTGCATGTAATTCTAATTTTGACTAAGAAAATGGCTATTTGCTGAATGATTCACGATATGGATGTAGTCTTGTTTAGATGGTGAGTTCTTTTTAACGTACTCTACACTGAATCAATTGACTGTAGTGAGCTTAGTTCTAACTAATTTGTTAACATACATTCGGTTAGAATATCTTGCTAGTTAGTTAGTTTTTGTAACTGTTTTTATGTTTTATCAAAGAGATTATGAATCCAAGTAAAGTTTTCTGATGATTTCCATGGTCCTAATTCTGTTGCATACTATTCTTCTCTAGTTCATTACTAGATTGATGGGCATTGACGCTAGCAATGGACAAACAGACAGTCCAACAAAGAAGAAGACCACGAACCAACTACAGTCTTTGGAAAAATTTTACTCAGGTGTTACTTTTCCATCTCCAGTTGGATCTTTGAGTTTGTCTTTATAGCAAGGAGTTCCTTGTGTGTCAGTGTTCTTATACTTATGTTACTTGTTGTAGAGGAGAAATATCCCGAGCAAACTAAAATGGAAGAATATGCATCATTGCTGAATTTGACATATAATCAAATTCGCATCTGGTTTGTTGAGAGGAGAAGAAAAGAAAGAAGGGAGAATGAAACAATGGCTTCGAACGTAGAAAGCCTTCTTAATGGAAGTAGTTCCCAAGCATCTAAAGTCACTGATGGTAAGATTCTTTAGTATCCATCTGTGGTGGACATTGTCTGAGTATTGCAAAACTTGACCAAACCAGTAATAAGCAAAATTTATCAGGTCATGGGAGAGTGGCTGGCATTTCATCCAGATGTGCAACTGAGAGAATGTATCAACTTGTCAGAAAGAAAGCTAGACATAAGGTATTGGAGCAACTGATGAAGAGCCAGTCAGTTGGGAGAATAAATCATACAGATAAGGACCAGATCCTCTTACAGATTCTGCTCTCTAAAGATTATATATTAAAGAAAATATTCCGCAAAGATGGTCCTACCCTTGGATTTGAGTTTGATGCTGCTCCTGGAAATGCAGTTGGTTACCATACAGGTATGCTCATGCTCTGTTCTCTGTGATGTATCTGCAAGCTTGTATATTTAATTGTCTAGAACTGTTAGATCGATAGTGATACTTATTTCCAGTGAAATGACATTTCTAGATTCATGCAGTGGAACAAAGAAAATTTAAGCATTTTTTATAATATATTTATTGAAAGATTCAAAGGGTGCACTTGTTTGGTGGTATTCTAGAGAAGGATTTTTGGAGTTGCTGAGTACAAGGATATCTTTGCTTAAGCTTGACTTCACTCTTGTAGTAGTCTGGCTTTGATTCCTTTTTAAGGCTTAGAAGGGACTTGGAGCTATATTCATCTTGTGGAGATGTTGTGACTGTAGTCATCGATAATAGTATCCAAAATCTAGTCATTTCTCCTGTGTGATAGCCATTTGAATGCATTCTGGCACTACTCCTATTGCCTGAGATTTAGCAACATTTTATGGGCCAAAATACACCAAAACCAGTCTGCCAGTCTTGCTGTTCAAGAAGTAGAGTCCTTTGCCATTTTCTGCCTTCTGAAACTATTTTTGGTAATCTATTTGTCTAAACAAGTAACTTTGTAACTGTTATTCTAACAATTTTAGATGATTCTTGTGAGTACTTCTTCAAGTGGACCGGTACCTTTTTTTTATCAGTCTAGATCCTTTTTACTTATATTTTTCATGATTTTACTGCATCATTCTGATTTGTATCCCAACCTTTATTCTTATTGTAGAATTGCAGGAACCTGAGCCCTGTCATGGCAAACTACAAACCGCCAAAAGGAGTAAGGTACTTCCCAAATTTTAAGCAGTTTGACAAGTAACAGATAATTTTTTGGAAGTACCAAATACTAATCGTGTTTAACTAACTGGCATGATGTTAGTCACTTGTGAATAATTGAAACATTAGCCAAGCATCTTTTGCTTTAAAGCATCAATGTGGCAGTATGTCATCCGAGCATAGTTGTTCGTATTGGATTTTTTTAGTTTATCTTGTACTCTGTCGATGTGATGCACTTTTTTATGGTCACATAACTTCAAAATATTAATTTGCTATCCTATGTAGCATTTATTTTAAATTTTTGTAAAATTATGTTTGGTCATATTTTGAGTACTTTTTGCCACTTTTGTGATCAATTTGCTAGCTTTTTAAATATGTGCTTCTATCATGATTTTTTCATTTTAATAAGTGAATCGTTGTTAAACAGTAAAAAAATGAAAACATGAATCATCGACTGTCCTTTCATTTTATAATCTCCACGGAAATTCTTCTTTGAGTTGAAAGTAACAAATGTAATTTTTTTTTGCTCTCTTTTTAGTTTAAAAATTCTTTTTTGCAGGCATTGGTGTCTCATATCCTTGCTACCAGATCTCTTCCTGAAAGAGATCTTCGTACAAGGAAGCATGGTATGGGCAAGGGATTGATGACGGTATGGCGTGCAACATGCCCCAGTTCACAAAAACTTCCTACTGGTGTGAATTATACTGACAGAAGTGCTTCTTGGAAGCCCTTAAGATCCAATGCTTCTCGTAGGGCTCCACCCTCTCATGCTTCAAAACAACTACAGCAAAGAGAATCATGCGTGGTAAATGGTTTATTTTCTGGTTATGATTTTTCAACCATGGCACTAGGAGATTATGTTACTATCCTTACAGATTATACTATTAAATCTCTTAACCGATGGCTTATTGTGCTTATCATATGTTCCTAAAATATTGTGCTTTGTTTTTATTGTTTCAGAGACAAAGTTCTCAGAGAAAGTCACAGGAAAGGAGAAAATCTACAAGAATTGGAAAGGTGACCCTGCTTCTATTTCCGATGGACATTATTTTTTAGCTCAAATGCAAAATAGATTATGGATTTACATGACTGCAACTTAAGACCAAGATTTTCCATACCGATCTGTACCGCCCGTATCGGGTGGTATTGCCAAAATCGACCATCGGCGGTCAATTGAGGGAGGAAAAGGGAAGAAGAAGAAGAAGAGGAAAAGAAAAAAGAAGAAAGAAGAGGAGAAGAAGAAAAAATATGTCGCGTTGTCCTCACCCACGCATTGTCTTCGCCTGCGCACTTCCCTCGCCCGTGGGTCGCCCACGAGCTCTGCCCTCTCTCACGATTTTTCTCCCGCGCGGGGAGAAAGATCGAGGCGACGTCACCTTTTTCTAAATATATTTAATATTATATTTAATATTATATTATATATTATTATAATATATTTTAATATATCGGGCAGTACATCCTGTGTATACTGCTCGGTATCGGTACCGACAATATGTCGGTACACTAGTATGGACCGATAAGTAAAACCTTGCTTGAGATATCTGTAACGTTTATATTGGATGCTCATAGTGTTTAAATCTGAGCAGTGTACAGTACCAATTTTGCAGATTGAGTAGTTAGAAGTGTCCTATGCATATGACCAGTTCTGGGGGATGCTCTTCTTATGTCTTCTTCTTACTTTCCAGGTATCATTGGGCAAAGATACGAATCAGAAAGAATCTTGTTTAAAAGATTGCAAGCTTTTTCTTGATAAATTTTCAGAACAATCAAGCGAACTAATTGATTTAGTTGATGATGAGGAGCTGGAACTCAAGGAGTTACAGGTGGGATCTAACTCATTGCGATGTTCTGCCCACCTTGCTTCAAATGGCCGACATGGTTGTCCCCTTTGCAAAGGTTGGTTACTTTTCCAGTATTCTTAGTGGATCATCTCTATTTGCCAAAGCATACCATGATTTTGATTCTTTTGTCTTCTAGACTTGTTGGCAAGGTTTCCTCCACAAACTGTTAAAATGAAACAATTATTCTCAACCAGACCTTGGGATTCTTCACCTGAACTTGTGAAGAAACTTTTCAAGGTAACTGCCCTCTGCTCTGATAGTTATTTTCTGACTTCACTGTACTAAGGTCAGCCTTTTTTCTTCCACATTTAAAATAGTTGGTCATGACTCATGATTAAAACCAGTTGTTTTGCTTAATATATGAAACTTCTATGGTAATCCTATGTGATCATTTTCTTTTGTTTTATTCGCTTATTAAATAATTTGACACCTTTTAGTAGAATAAATTACAAATTTATATTTTATCTTGGTGGTTTGCTTTGTGCTTATAACTCGACATGGCAACTGCTACTCACTATTCACAATGAAGAGGCTCTATAGCAATGTGTCCACTTGCTTTATATAAAACATCTGATCAACTTGGAAATCACACATATACATACGTATATATATATATGTCTTGGATAAAATGTTTGATATGTTATTAATTTTTAATTATATACCATAAATTTAAGATAATACATGAGTTTTTTGATAATTTTTCAGTCATTATGTATGATTCTCCAAAAATATCATAGAAAATTTACAGTCTATTATATAATGGGCTTCCCATTTGAGTAGAGAACATAATTAGGCAGATTTACCGTGGTGTCGTGTTTTTCATGCTGTTCTAGTTATGAGATATCATACTTTGCATTCTACTTGCAGGTTGTGCAGTTTATACTTACTCATTCAGTAACTATTGAAGCAGGCTCCTTTACACTTGATGAGTTTGTTCAGGCATTTCATGACAAGGTCCATTTTCTGCAAGGCTTGTTCATTACTTGAATGATTTTCTCAACTGTTTGGCATTTTACTATCTGCAAGTTCTGGATTCTAAGGAAGTGTTCTATATCACATGCATTGCAGGACTCTTTGTTGTTAGGAAAAGTTCATGTGGCACTTCTCAAGCTTCTTATGCTCGATACTGAAAAGGAGATAACTGCAGGATTTATGCCTCGGGCTTCTAATGCCTGCAGGTTTTTGGTGTTTTTGAACTTTGTAAGTCTGATTCAAGGAAAATGATATGCGTATTCATAAATTCTTATTTCTACATGTTGCTTTCTTTTCCTTTGCAACAAACCACCAAAGGATGGTCTATGCCATTGCTTATATATATGTTTTGGAGTTACTTTTGTTTGTTACATCTGTTTAAAGTTTACTTCACTAAGTATATATTTGATTATAATTATTAAATTATAACTTTTGTAGTTATAATTCTTAATTTTGTTGTCATATCAGATGTAGCTGACATACGAGGGAGTGGGTGACAGCTATTTGATTGGGCCAGTACTTTTGTGTTTGCTTTGTTTTATGTAAGTGTACATTTGTCCATGTGCTGTCGCTGAGAAGGGAAGGCTAGCAAATTGACATTGATGGAAAAGAGATGAGAACAGTATAGCATTCGGTGAGAGGGGAAATAGATGTCTCTATAGGAAAAGGGTGAGAGGCATCGTTTGATGAGGAAGGCTGCAAATTGGCTGGTCCAACTTGAGCGAAGAGGTTAAGCCATTTGGCATCTAAATAATTCATGTACTTTGACCCAGTTTGTCCCAATACATACACCAGGGCCTTGACTTGTATTTGAAATAAGATAAAAATTGATGTCTGAACACAGACTTAAAATAATGAGATATCTACCTAGACCCTTTATTTTCCCAGGTTGTGTTATCACACAATTAGTGGCTATCATTCTAACTTCAACTTGAGTTCAATCTAGAACAAACTTGTTGCGGCTTTCTATAGCTAGGCCCAAGTGGTGAAAAAAGGTTGGGCTGTGATTGGGTTTGGTGTGGCCCACAGAAGGGGAAATACCTGCAGGTGTGATGCAGGACCATTTTAATGAATTTATCATTTGAACAAAATTTATTAGTTTAGAGGTATTTTTTAACTGTCATAATTGCTACAGAAAAAAAAGGAAATGGTAGCATCTCTACTATTTCTAGTTTAGTTTCCCTAGATTGCCAGAAAGAAGGAAAAAGAAAGCCAAACAGAAAAAGGAAGGATATACATCTGGGGCTTGGTTAGATTTTACCATACTCTTTCATAATTTGAAGGATATACAAATAGGAGTCAATCAATCAATCAATAAATACTCTTTCATAATCTGAACTATTAACTTGATGAACCTAAATCATTGATCCAAAGCACTTAAGCTCAAGTTCATAGCAGCAGGCCATCTAATCCAAACATATCAATTCAAATCACTTCCCAATATGATGTGGGACTATATTATGATAAATAATTGAATGAACTAAAATTCTTTTGCCACACTATTGATGAGTGGAATGGGGTCACATTTTTCTTTTTCGTGTGGTTGTGAGACTCGTGGAGATGCGAGATCTTTGTTCCTGAAATTTCCTCCGTAAGTGAGAGTTTGATGGTTATCTTTGTCTTATCTATTATCTTTCTGATGATTACCTTTCTATCCTCTATTTTCACAAAAAGAAGATCCTCTGTCATGAACTTGTCCTACATCAAGATGATAATTAATGGTCAAATCAATAATCCATAAGTGAATTTGTTCAAAAGGTCCCTTCCCATTGTTAAGCTGAGATTTCTACTGGGGTGTTTATATGAATATGTTTTTTTAATTTTTTTCTTTTTACTGAAACATCCATTGATATGTTGGATTTTCTCATGTAGATAAGAGAACAAGATATTGATGTTGACCACTGGAGGCGATCTCTTAATCCTCTTACTTGGGTTGAAATACTACGGCATGTGTTAATTGCAGCTGGTTTTGGTTCGAAACAGAATACTGCTCAGAGAGGAAATTATAATAGGGTATACAGATGACACTTTTTCTCTAATATTTGTCAGTGTTCCATGCATAATGAATTAAACATGTCTTATATCCATATTTCAATAAAATTTCTTTTCTTAACACTATCTGCACAATTCATATGGATGGTTTATGTGCGAGTTATCATTATCATGGTTTCAAAATCTTGAACATGTTGAAAGAAAGGATTTGATTTCCTTCTGTCCTCGGTGCACGCATGATGCATTTGCTTTTCCTTGTGTGAGTATGATTGTATGTTTTGATGCCATGAAATGTTATGCAGGTGTAGGAAGTAGATTTTGATTTCCACTTGTCTGTGACATAAATTTATTTGTTGTCTGGCTATGATGTTGATCAATTTAGTTTGAAATATGAACACATGTTTGATGGGTGAATCTGTTGTTCGGCTTGGGCCGTGTGATATATGCACCACGTAATGTTTTTTGGCTTTTCATTATCCATGAAATATGTGCTACATGTACACATTTTTTTCAAGTTCGTGTGTTTCATAAAGATATGCATTGGTTGTAGCATTGTGGTTTTTTTATAAGGTCTTTTTTATCTAGCTTTTGCTTCAATGAAGCGTATTAACCTATTTAGTCTTTGATTAGGAGATATCACATGATAGAATGATTAGCAGTTAGTAAGAAACCTGCAACTAATGCACGGAGATCATAGAATACTTTATTCTCTGATCTCTGATTGATGATGATTTAAACAAGCGAATGAAAATGGTCCTTTTATGTCATGAGGATTGTGCATAAGTGTTTGCATTCGTGTAATAGTGCAGAAACATATTCTCCATTAAATTTGCCTGGGTAGGGGAAGACATAAAGCCGGCCAAATAAATCAGTGTTCCTCGTTTCATCATTGTGATAAGTTGATTGAACAGATTAATTCTATCGTTACTTAAATCTAGTAATATAGATCATGGTTGCCTCCAACATTGAATGCCTGCCTGGATTTTCTCATAGTACTGGCTTTACATTTTAATTTCTCATAACTTTTTACCTGCCTACTGACTGATCATATTTGATTCAGTGGAATTTTTTAACATCTTATTTGCATGTTCAATTGCCAGCTGAGCGTAGTATTAAAGTATACCTATTTCATCTATTTATGGCTTCTCCTGAGTATGTATCACAGGCCCTGTCCATTTGCCTTGTAAAATAGACAAAAAGTGCTATGGTTTCTAGTTCATGATATAAATTCTGTATGCTGGTTCATGGTGTATAAAGTTATCTTACTTATTCTAGGAGAGGAATCGAATGGAGAAATATGGTCTACGTCCACGCACATTAAAGGGTGAACTGTTTAGTTTGTTATCCAAGCAAGGAAGTGGTGGGTTAAAAGTTTCTGAGCTGGCAAGCACACCTCAGGTACAAATCACTAGATTATATACTGTCTCAAGGTTCAAATGTCCATGAAAAGATGCTGAGCAACTTTTAAAGTTATGAGTGATGACAATAGCAAAAGTTGTTTTTTTTTTTTGCAGATTCTTGAACTTGGCCTTCCCAGCACAACAGAAGAATTGGAAAAGTTAATATATTCAACTCTTTCAAGTGATATTACATTGTTTGAGAAGATAGGACCTTCTGCATATCGTCTTCGAGTTGACCCTCAGATTAAAGGGAAAGGTGATTCTCATTCAGATACTGAGGATTCAGGAAGTGTTGATGATGACTCTGAGAATGACAATGCAAGTGGTAGCAGTGATGATTGTGAGGAGATGGAATCCACTATTCATGATAGGCGAATTATTAAGTACAACTCCCTACATAAGAAAACCAGCAAGACGATAACTGAATATACTGAAATTGATGAAAGCTATTCAGGGGAAGCCTGGATGCAAGGGCTTATGGAGGGTGAATACTCAACATTAAGCATCGAAGAGAAGATGGATGCTATAGTTGCTCTTGTTGATCTTGTTGGTGGTTGTTCCAGTTTAAGAATGGAGGTATAATATATGCATATTGATATGTCCGCAGTGAATTCACTAACCTGATTATAGCTTTTAGATTCAGTGTTGCTTAGTTTGAGTTGTGTTCTCAAGACTATTTTTTCTCATGGAACAAACCTGATCCCTTAGCTGCCTAGTTCACATGTTTTATGTCAAAATATTTTTCTTTGCTTAGATAAGTATTTAAATTTATTTCTCTTATGTGGATCTACATGAGCTTTACTGTCACAGACTAGGTCATACAAAAGTTTTTTGTGGGTACTCTTTAGCCAGATAAACTGGGTTTGTTCCATTATCCTATTTTCTTGGACTTGATTCATAGTTCATTAATAGCTTGCATGTTCCAATCCTAATCTGTCACTTTTCATGTTGAAGTCTATTTTGTTTTGCTGAAAGCTGCTTTGCTTAGTGAACTTTTTAAGCAAATGGTGTTTGATCTCTTTTTGTTGTTTATTCACGTGAGTCATTATAATGACTTCTTTTTTTATGTTATTATCCTATGACAGGAACCTGTAAGAGCTATACTGGTCAATCCAAATGAACGGCATCGTGGATCAGGTGCAAAGATAAAAAAGTCACTTACAACCAATCAAGTATTATCAGTGCCATTGTTGGAGGGAAATGGGTGTGGCGGAACTTATTCCTTGCTAAATGTTTCTCGATCTGATCCTTCAGAATTATACATGGGTTTTAAAAATGCTAACGCTTCTAGTAACAGTAGTGGATGCCAATCAAGTGCTTCAGGAATAAGTAACTCTAAAGTTGTTAGAGAATCCTGTCAGGATATGCACCCACCACAATGCATACTTTTAGGATCTGATCGTAGGTACAACAATTATTGGCTTTTTCTTGGTCCATGCACAGCACACGATCCTGGCCATCGAAGGGTCTATTTTGAGTCTTCAGAAGATGGTCACTGGGAGGTCATTGATACAGCACAGGTTGTTGTTTTTGCTATTGTGTTAGCCAAAATTTTACTAGCTTATGCATTTTCCTTAATAATATTTGTGAGATGTTTATGACGTATTCCTAAAGTTTTACTATTTTGTACCTGGATTACAGGCTTTGCATTCTCTGTTATCTGTCTTAGACAGCAGGGGTGCACGGGAAGCTTGTCTGCTTGCTTCTTTAGAGAAGAGGAAATTATATCTTTGTGAAGCAATGAATGAGCATATGACTGCTGTGATTGGAAGCAGACAAACAAAAAGTTCTAGACCATCCGATTTGGATTCTAGTAGTGGAGATGGATCTTCACCAATTTCAGATGTTGATAATTATCTAATTTCTGTGGAATTAGATAGTTTATCAGGTGGCTCTTGTGCTATAGATATTGAAACTGGAAGGAGTAGTGAAGAAAAGAAGCAGAAGTGGGACCGTTTACAAGCATTTGATAAATGGGTTTGGAATATGTTCTACTCCTCGCTAAATGCTGTAAAGTACAGTAAGAGGTCATATATGGAATCATTAGCGCGTTGTGAGAGTTGCCATGATTTATTTTGGAGAGATGAAAAGCATTGTAAGACCTGCCATACCACCTTCGAGATAGATTTTGATCTTGAGGAGAGGTATGCCATACATGTGGCAACATGTAGAGAACCAGAAGATGTGGGTGATTTTCCAAAACATAGAATTCTGTCTTCACAGTTGCAAGCACTGAAGGCAGCAATTCATGCAATTGAGGTGACTTGCTCATACTTTCTTTCACTAATATGTGCTGATTTTTCATCTGTCATTTATTCATTAACATATAATTGCATGTACATATCATTTTGTGTTGGTGAGCGTGATCTTTGTTTAAAGTTTACATGAAACATGCACCCATTACTTTTTGAGTTTTTTCTTTATCTTCTGTTATCGTGCAGGCAAGTATGCCAGAGGCAGCACTCGCTGGTACATGGACGACCTCAGCTCACAAGCTTTGGGTCAAGCGGCTCCGGCGCACGTCATCTTTGCCAGAGCTTTTGCAGGTTTAGTCTTGCTTATAATTAATTAATTAATTTTTAAATTGTTTACTTGGATTCAACATCTATGCTATGAGGACTTTGATGTGAACTGTTGATCTTCCTAAATATATGACAGGTTCTTACTGATCTTGTTGGTGCCCTAAATGAGGAATGGCTGTATGATTGCTCTACCTTAGGTTCTAATATTGTTGCAGATGATGTAATCTTACAATTCCAAACTATGCCCCAGACAACTTCTGCAGTAGCACTTTGGATGGTCAAGTTGGATTCCTTGATTGCTCCACATTTGGGAAGAGTTCAATCTGAAAGAATACCAATATGCATGCCCCAATCAAAACGTACGCGAGGATTGTGATATTTTATCTTTCTTTTCACTTTGTTGGTTTATACCTTTTCTTTAGTTCTTGTTTATCCTATCCTCTTTAATAAATTCTTGATATCATAAATATGAGGATAAATCATCTGTTACTATATCTCTTGATTATTACAGGCGAGTGGTTAAACTTGTTCTGTTAGTAGTACTGAAGCATAATGTTTACCTTGGGCTTCAGGTTAAACTTCTGATTTTTTTTTTTTTAAAAAAAAAACTGTGGCTTCCTATGTTCATTTTTCTATTGACTTAATAATTTTGCATTTTTGGTTTTTGACTCAACTGCTAATAAACAATCTTTTGAATAGATGTTGCAAAACTTACATACCTGTCTTCTTTGAGCATATGCCACCACTCTTATGCATGAATAGATTGGCTATATAAAAGGTGATCATATATTAGCTGCTATATATCATGTTACTTGAATACCTAGAGATGAGTTACTCTTATGAAAATCACATGTTTTCTTTTGATAAACCCTAAAGAATAATCCGTCATCTGTACCTGTCAATTTGATTTATGGAAAATTTGATTTGTTTCAGGAAGACGGACCTAATCCGAGTATTCTTCTTCTGCAAGCATACTTGCCAGATTTCCAGACATTCTTCAATTTGTTGTGATGAGCATGACAGCTGCTTGTATTGTCTCCTCCTGCTTTAGGGTCTGTCTTTTGACTCTTGGGAGAAGCAGATATTTGTAATCTGGGATTCTGAGCACCATGGAAGATTTTTTTTTTACCATGGCCTTGGGCAGGTCAACTGGATCATCAAGCTTTTGAAATAATACTAAAACGAACTACTGAGGGATGTCCAAGGAAGCCTTTTTTTTTCTTTCTTTCTTAGAAGTACCATTTTGCAGTTAAACAGCTATCCAACATCCATGTTAATATTCATTACTTCATTCACATGAATGTGACAGAGGTTGTGTCTAATGTCCAGTTAGACCTCAATTGGGAAAAACCAAACACATGCCATGTTGGCAGTTTAGTTTCTTGTATGTTTGAAGAGTTAGGTTGGGTTGGCTTTCAATGGAATAAATAGCTTTTCTGCTATCCTCTTACTAGGTGATTGTGTACTTACTGAACAATTCTCTCTCTCTTTATATCTGTGAACGATTCATGCATTTTTTTGCGAGATTCTTGTTCTTATCTGATTCTTTCTCCCCGGTTGGTGCTGCTACATGTCTGAACCCCGCAGGTAGACCTAACATTGTTATCAATCACGGCATCATCCGCACATTTGTGGTGCATGCATGTCTTAGAAGAAGGCCCTTTATGAAAACATTTCTGGCTTTCGATGATTATGAATAGTAACAAAAGCACTACTTTAGGATATGCTCAAGAGAACAGCAAAGTGCACTACTTTCCGATGGTGTCAAACTCCGAGGAGGTCGAACCTGGTTGATTTTAAAGAGGTCAATGCGTCTCGATGCTTACTTTAACCTCAGGATGATGATGATGATGATGATGATGATGTGCTGAGGAGCGGCAGCAGTCAGTTCTTCTCGGTTTCGTATCCTCAGGTGCGTCCACTGTCCTCAATGATGGATGATGGGGGGGGGGGCTTCATCAGGTAGTGAGTGCATTAATTAAGATGTCCCTTAACTTATCCTTTGTGAATGATGATACATTTGACACTTAATTTGTTTGTTTCTTGTCATCGGTTTCAACTTTGTCTGAACCTTTCCATCTGATTGCATGGCTTTGTCTCGCATGAACTCAGCCAATACGGCTGTGACCAATTTGTAACCTTTATTCGATGATGTCAGTGCTCTTATCTTCTCTGTGACAACCATTCATTTGAGTGGATCCATCTTAGGTGATATGAGTAAAATTTTTTCATGTATTTGTGTCTATATATGGTGACACATAAAACTCTTAGTCTTGACCGACGACATCGGTGGATGTACTATCTATCGATGTCATCTTTGTTGATCCTATGTTTAATAAAATTTGACGGCAGCAACTCTCCAAGAAAATAATTTGTTCTAATCCTAGTCTTAGCTAAATGATAAACTCTTCAAATTTAAATTACATAATCCGAGACATGCTTGATATATTTGATTCTTTGATTGTTTTCGCTATCCATTTTGTGATCATATTTGTTGTAAATTGTGTGTATATATATATATATATATATATGGTTGATAAATGTAGTTGTTCTCCTGTGAATGCAGGTGAAAGAAGCTATTGGGCTTTATGCTGGTTTTCAAATGGAACAAAAGAGTAAGTAACAAACATGAAGATTGAGAGAGGAAGCAAAATCCAAACACATTGTGCTCCCATCCCTCCCTATAGGAATGCTTAGACTTCTGTGCTCCAAACGTGCATCTTCTTCTCTCCTCTTCTTGTGTGAGATGAAGATTGATACAGCATTAAATGTTAGGTGATCCTCCTGCCCATGAGTTAATTAAAACCCTAATAATCCTAACTTAGGTGTTGGATGAGAAGACTAAAAGCAGGATCGTCATACACAAAAGAAGAAAAAGATGTTTTTATTTGGGTAGAAATAAGATTCGATAATTGATTAGTCCAATTCAGATCCGACTATTATGGTTTTCTAGTATGTTGATCCAGACACTTTACTCTCTAAACTGCTTAGTATATATATATATATATATATATATATATATATATATTTAAGGTTTTTTTCTCTTTTACTCAGTTGTTCTTCATGATTTTTTTGAAACTCATTTGAGTGTCTATTTTCACATGATATTGGATATCCTCTAAAATTTACTTAGAGAGAGAATTTTTGTAATCTCACTATTCTATAGTGCAGGATTTGATTTAGTCATGAAATCTTTTTCTCATGATTTACTTATTACTTGGTCCCTTATTTGGTTAGTCTATGATGTAAGATGTAAGATTGTCTACCATCTTATGTTTGTTATTATATTATATACCGCTTGATTCATCACATAAGAGGAAAATAAATAAATAAATTTGATTATGTGATAATAATAGGATAATGACTGAACAATATTGATTTTGATGTTAATTTGGTTAAGGAAGAAGATTTTTTTTTTTTTTTACTGATTTGGTTAAGATTGATTATGATGATTCTAATAATATGGAAACTATGATAAGAGGTCAAACAATTAGATTAAAAGATAAAAAGAAAAAAAATATGCAATGACTTTTGGAGATCACGAAAGCCACACAAGCAAAAGATGCATGAGATCTTTTGCAAAAAGTAATTCAATGGAATAATAATAGTTAGGGTTATCAAATTCTAAACTCTAAAACTTAGAAGTGGATATGAAAGAATATTTTTTTTCACTTGATCCATGAGATTTGAACAAAAATGATTATGATAATTCTAATAATATAAAAATCATGACAAGAGATCACATAATTAAATTAAGAGTGAAGCAACAAAAGGGATGCAATGGGCCTCGGAACGATTCAACAATGTGTTTTTACTGCGATCTTTCAAAGGATCACGAGGGCTATAAAAGTAAAAGTTGTTTGAGATTTTTTGCAAAAATAATTTTAAGGAGATACTTAGTAAAATGTCAAACTTTAAACTCCAAGAAAAAAAGTTAAAAAAACATGAACTAGAATGAAATATTGAATGACTTCTAAACAAAGCTTTTGGAGTTAGTAAACCAAATGAATACTAATAGTGAAAGTATTAGTGACAAGAGACTTGTGAAGATCTTAATCAATATCTCAGATAAGTTTGATCATGTTATGATGATCACTGAAGAAATAATTTCTTTTTTCTAAGTTGCATGTTGGTTGATTCAGTATTAAGATTTTCCTTTTATTATGAATAAACTAATAGATTTTAGCGTGAAGATGATGAACAATATTATAAACAAATCGATATATTTTACTATGAAGATTTTTCATTTATATATTATTTATAAACACAATAGTTTCAAGCCTAAACTTTCTTTTATCATTGTTACCCACTCCCTTGAGCAATTCTCAAAATATTATTAGTCTTTTCTACTTTAATCTTAATTCTTTTCAAACACGGTCAGCTCATTTAAGTTTTAATTATCTTTAATTTATTATAATAAATTTTAAATTAAGTCAAATAAAAAAATATTTTTTTTAGAATGACTCAACTACATTTATGCTCAATGTTATTGAGCTTACAACTCTGTCAATCATATTAAGAATATAATTTTAAAATTTTCAAATACTGTCAGACTGAATTTTAATTAGTCCTCTTATTAATATATCAGCTAATGATTTGTTAGTAAATTCAAATTAATATTTAAATATTTTAGTATTCTAGTTGTATACTATAATGAAGTCTAAATATTATTAATAATTATCATAAAACTAATTATTTTAAATCTTTTCCTATCATTTATTTTAATTATTTGTTCTACTGGACTAGTTAAGTCTACTATCATTTCAACTAATATGATCAAGGTCTAACACACTCAAGGTAAATTATATATATTTAAGTCATTTCATCCATAAAATATATTAATATTTATCAATATGCAATTAAGGAAGTATCATTATAATAAAATAATATAACATTAATATTTTAAGTTTTTAATAAATATTAAACTATTGATATTATCTTTATTTTATATTTAGATAAAATATTAACATATCTAGTATTCATAATGAAAAGACTGATACATCCTTATTGAATAGATTCCCTTTTTAGATTATCTAAATCCTCTAATTATGTACGTCATTATAAATATTATTTTTTAATATCATCTATGATTAGTTTATTAATGTAGTTTTATAAGCTATTTGTATAGACAACTTTTGTGATTAAAAGACCAATAAAATGATATAAAATATAATTAATAATATTTTATAAATAATAAAACTTCTATTGTAATTCGCATCCCATAAGCCTACCATCCTAAACCACTCTAAAAGCTATTAGTTAGATAAAACTCAGGGACATGAGTTACAAATAATATTTATCATATTTTTTAATTTAATTTATACTAAAATATTTTAATAATAATAATAATTGTAAAAATTATTGAATATTAATCAGCATAAAAGAAACTTATATGATAATTGTAATCATGATGACATATAAATCATGCCTTTATATAAAAAATAAATATAATAATTATTAAGTTTGAAATCAAAATTAAAGTTGATCAAGATCAAAAATTGATTAAAATTTGAGTTTTCTCCAATTTGATCAAAACTGATTGACGAAATCGAAATCCAATCAAGCAATAAAAATACAATAATTATTAAGTTTGATCAAAATAATTAATTAAATGAATTAAATAAATTAAATAAATTAATTTTATAATTGAGGACATTAGTTAAAATAATTAATTCCTGAAGGGTAAAACTATAATTTTAATTAGGATATATATGAATTTTTTAATTTATTAAAGGCACAATTAAAAAGTAATTTAAGGGATATGTATTAGAATTATATAATTTATGAGAGGTAAAACTATCTTTTTAATTAAAACCCTTAATTGTCACTCCCTTTCCACCATTGTGTGACCATCGCCATCCGTGGCCGTCGCTATCGCCACCTACGTGTGACCTCCCTGCTCATGCACGGTTATACGCGCACATCACTTGGCGACCCTGCGGTTGTCGTGGCATAGCTGTGCACACATACACTGTCCAGCAACCTCGCTGGCCTTCAATGTCCAATGATGTTGGTCATAGCCAATAGATGCCACCATAGCGGCATTACTGCAACTGTTGTAGGCAACGTCAATGCTGTTATATACATCGCACGTAATGATAATCGCCACAACTGCATAGGCAGCGGTGCTGTTGCAACCACTAATGCAATGGTAGTGGTTGAAACCATCACAAGCAATAATGCTACTATAGTTGTCGCTTGGCAATCCCCATAGTCATCGTGGTGTGACTGTGCACATACACACTGCTCAGTGACTCCACTAGCCTTCAATGTCCAATGATGTAGGCTACGGCCAGTAGATGCCATCGTAGCGATAGTGCTATCACATCTATTGCACGCAACGACAATCACCATAATGGGTAATGATGCTACTAGAACCATCGCACATAATAGTAGTGGCCGAAGTCATTGCAAGCAGCGACATTGCTGCAGGCACCGCACGTAGTGGTGTTGTTGTAGTCATCGTATGTAATGGTGTTGCGCAACCACCATAACCATTGAATGCATCACAACTGCCGCAAGGTTGCTGCAATCTATAGCTCTTTCACTGCACACATAGTTGTTGCTCGTGATTGGGCTAGCGATAATTGAAGATATCACCCTTAACAATACTATTATCAATAATAAGTTATCGACATTGGTCCATCGATTAAGTATGAGGAACCTCACATAGCCTATAATCAGGCAATATGATGGACTAGATATACAATAAAGATGTATCGTTCAAGAATCATAAATCAAAATTGAATCACCTTTTTATGAGCGAAAGGTGCTAACAAATAGATCTCAAGTGTTTGATTTCACAGACATAGATTTGACACCAATTATATGCATAAAAACCATCATTATGCTATTGTTATATGAAAAACTTTAATGCTAAAATCTAAAATCAAATAACAAAGTATCAAATTTATGACGCATATATTTTGATGTCATTCAAAAAGATTTTTTCTAATCTGCGAGTGCACTATCATCGGATAAAAAAGTTATAGTAATGTCATCACAAATAATAATAAAGAATATAATTTTTTTATCTTTCTTAAAAGATGTAACTACTGGTTATATTTGTCTTATAAGCTAACTATATGAGTGATGACACGTGTGACATGTTACATGATCTTTTTGCTTATTGTTATTATTGACATATTCTCACTTTATATTGCTTGTTGCATATATTGTGATGTCCTTGAATTTATGCAATGAGAATCAGATCATGATGAGATCACAATAATAAGATCGATTCATATTTAAACACAATCGCTGAATAATCCTAGTCATAGGTTACTCAAGAGGGACATTGAGATAACTAGATAGACCTGTGTACTATATACCCGTTCATATGATAGAGATAGCTGGTCTCAAAGCTGCTTATTTGGGGACACTAGGGATATAGTGTAGGTGCTCATTAGAGAATGAGTTTACTGATTGATCTACTTATGAAATGATGGATGATTAATGATAGTTAACATCAGATAGTGATTTCGTAGTCCTAGTTGTATGTCTGATTCTTAAATTTGAGACACCAAGCACTTACATGTCTGAAAGTTCTAGATTTGATATAACTGGTTATTGGAATTGATAGCCAATCTTACGAAGACAATTGAGTGTTAATATAAGATTGTTCACTCTCGGTATCACGGGATGAATATCTTATATATTCTCGCTGAGGCAAATCTCTGGCCAGGGTCATTTGGATTGAAAGAGAAAGAGTTCTCCAGGAGAATCCGATTAGAGCGAGACTCAAATGAATTTTGTATGAGGACTAACAGTACTATGCTCGATATATGATCTCTAAGATATCAAAAGGATAAAGGACCTTAGATATATGATAATTGAGGATAAACAAGTCTAATAAATTAGATTCTCCCTCATGTATCGTCTAGAGATTATGACATAGTAGCCTAGTACGTCCATAGTTGATGAATTGAGTGAATTATTATATCAACTCAGAAGGAGTTCTGACAGGTGTAACTCACGACTAGCTTAGTATTGGGCCTAGAAGGTCACACACATATGGTAGATGTTACGACAATTAAAGTTCAGATATGAGATATTCACAAAGCTTCTATTTTATTAGATATCCAATAAGCCCCTATATTATTGGATCTTATGGATGAGAGCTAATAATAGTTAATAAGAGATTATTTGTAGAAATATACTAATCCAAAAGGTTTGATAATTAGATGAAGATCCAAAACCCAATATATAGGATCTATTAGGGTTAAGTTGATAGATCTATAAATAGGAAGGACCATGGGGCTCATGGGCTAGTTACTTATGACCGTCGCCTCCTATTCTCCTCTCTCCTTTTTCTTCTCAATCGATCACCCCTCTCCTTAGTGCATAAGGATAGCGAAGAAGAAAAGAGTTCTTCTTCTATGTTTGCTACAAGATAGTGTGCAAAAGCTTCAAAGAAGATATACAAAAGCTATGATTTTTTTGTGCTATGAGAGACGAGCATCGTCAATTCTTCTACTATGCAAATAACTCTAGAGAAGAGGACATTTGACTCTCTTCATGGTCTCTTTTAGATCTGATTTATTAGGGATATACAATCTCTATAGATAAAATATTTAATATGTGTTATGTAATTTTCAGTTTTACGAGTTGCAAACCAATGATCACATGATGATTTGATAAACATGATAAATTAATTTTATTTTTATTTTTTAACTATATATGATGATTCTTTTAATATTTTTCAACGGTAATTACAACATATAATGGATGATTCTCGGTTATGACAAAAGAGACTACAACATATAATGGATGATTCTCGGTTATGACAAAAGAGACTTGATCATTTAAAGAAGTTGTATTCAAACAAAAAAGAAGAGTTGAAAAAAATTAACTTTTTTTTTAATACCATATCAGAATGTGTTAAGTGTTAGACATCTTATTAAGCATGGATATTCTTTTCATTTAGATGATAGTAAATGCATCATCGATGACAAAAAGAATAGATGATATATATCATCACAAATAATAATAATAATGAAGAACATAATTGTTTAACCTTTCCTGGTTCATATATATGAAGGTTGTAACTAGAATATATAATGGATGGATGAGTCTTGGTTATGACACAAGAAGCTTGGTCATTTAAATTTTGGTGGCTTCAAATTTCTTTCACAAAAATGTATGGTGGGAAGGACTATCTGTTTTTGAAGAAAAGGAAGACATTTACAAAGGATGGACACTTTTGGAAAGTAACACAAATTAATCATTTCCCATAGGAGTTGATTGGAGACTAAGACAAATACTGTATTTAGTGCACATAAGTATTTGTAAAATCATGAAGACATTTATCCTCTTTTTTTATGATTACAATCACATGGCTAGGTATATATTTCATGAAGCAAAAAAAAAAAAAAAAAGAGCATTTCTATTATTTTTTAAAAGTTTTAAATGTCTGGTTAACATATTAAGACTCATAAAAACAATAATAATAGGACAATACGAATCGTGTGAGTTTGACGAGTTGTGTGAAGATGAACGTATTAGAAGATAGCCTACAGTTTCTTAGAAACTGGAGCTGTGGATGAGATAATAAGGAAAAGGTTGATTTGACTGAAGGAAGATTGAATGAGAAAAGTGAATGATAGGAGCATGTTCTTCGACCCCTCCTCCTTGAAATCCAATCTCCTCCATCAGAGAAAACAATAATTCACTATCAAATGCATCTTTTCATTCACAAAGCATCGTTATATTAAATGCAGAACCCCATCCTGGAAACGAAGCACTCATTATGAACACCCGAGAATTCCAGATCAAACTAAAAACCAAAACTTTAACGTCAAGATTAGCATGCATTAGTATACTTGCAAATTATCTTTAGCGATAGTTATGCAGCCAATATGTATGTACTGTTTCATTTATCTTACCTCGAAATCCATACACGAAAACCTAAATGCCAAGCCAACCCAACATGTATCGGACGATGACAGCTAACATGAGGATGCTGATGGTGAGGAGCAAGTAGCGAGAATGGATTGGAGTCACCACCATCAAACTCGATCGATCTTCCAACTCGGGAATGAACCATTCAAGTATATGGCCCTTCACGTTAAACCCTGCAACGCGAAATGTACTCCTTTTTTGCATGGAATGCGCCCTCAAGTTGTAGTCAGTACGCGATAGATAGTAGATATGGTCTGGCTTTATGATGTCTAACTTTGATGATGGCTTCATCTTGGAGGATATTGACACCCCATCTGAGAAAGGACCGATGAAGAAGGTGCGACCGCCCAAGGTATTCACCTCCACTGCACGACGACGTCGTCCCCACTCCTTGACCTTGAAAACCTTCAAGTCTTGTCGCTCTACTCCTGCCTCCGTCGTGGTGCTGCAGTACACCACGAAGATGCCGTCGTTAGACCCCACCAGCTTGCCCCAGTATGAGCCGGGATGACCACCATCTTCCTCTTCGAACAAGCTAGGAATGTATCCGAACGACACGTTCCAACTGGGATCGAACCCACACACCCAGATGTCTGCTGAGCTAGTCAGAACATACAACCTTCCATGATGAAACACGATGTCCATGGCGTTATCTATGAGTATTTTCTTGCGCAGAGGCTGCATTGGTCGATACGCAATCACGTATTTGTCGAAGTTGCTAACTTCAAAACACAAAGCTGCTAACATAAAATCCGCTGCAAATGGAGATGTCGATATGACGCCCTTAATTGTAGTTGGTGGAAATGGCGGTAGTTCGACCGTGGCTCCAGTGACTGGATTCAGGAGATGAGCCTCATACTCTGGGGAATGTTGTCGTGGTTCGCGTAAGAGCATCAACCATCCTTTGGATGACCCACAACACCACTGGCTTCGGAACTCCTTTGGGATCTCCAAGCCTAAGCTTCGTCCTCCATTGGAGGAGGTGTAGAAGCCCCAACTCAAAGAAGCTGAATCCATGGCGGAGCCCAGCAACCATGGCGCACGTAGAGCAGGGAGGACGATGTCGGAAGTAGCTAATCGCCATGATTTGCACACAGCGCTAACACTGATGCGATCGGCTATAGGTAGGTGCTTCAGGATCATCTCCAGCATGTCCGTATTAAGTTCATACCAACTTGACTGTTCGTCTTCTTCGCCGCCTGCTAATGGAGAAGCCATTCATCCACGGGCACCTAAGAGAAATCAATTCGTATTAGCATATTACACATGTAGCCTGTAAATAAATAAATAAAACTCATAATTAGTAAGAAACAAATAATTTAAATATATTCAAATTTACAGAAGGAAGACATTACCAAATAATATGAAGGCCTTATTCCAAAAATAAATCGACTGTCTATTTTGATTCCTATCTAGATTTGCTTTTCGAAACTTTTCCACTTGATATGGTTTTATTTTTGGTTATCAATTTGGCTTGAGGAAATTGACATAATATGTGTTTTTTTATTAATTTCATGTGTGCAAGAGGGAAGGTCATTGAGTATTTAAAATTTAAATAAGAGAGAAATCTGACCAAAAGTAAAAAAAAAAATCTATATCTTTTGTCACTCATATCATTTCAATTCAAGAAGATGCATGCATATCGTATCTCATTTTTTTTATAAAAGATTATATCAAGACTTTTATCTTGTAAAATTCCTTCGACAATCAAATTAGTATACGTTTATTCGTCTAACGCATCAAAAACATGTATGTATCCATTTAGCAAGTTTATAACGCATCAAAAGTATGTTTATTCGTTTTGTATAGCATCTTTTTTTGGTAAGGTTTAATAACGAAATATATCCTATATTGATAAAAAAAATAATGAATATATCATTTGTGGCCCTATTTATTTTTTGAGATAAGGGTTTCTTTAGCTTAAAACATAATATTTGTTCAATTTCATTTTTTTTTGTTGGGTGGATACGAACAAAAAAAAAAAAAAAGAGTTAAGATAGTACATCATCTTATAAAAACGAAAGTCTTTTTAAAGTAGATAATGTCACTGTACATGCACTCCGAGTTGTTTAGTAAAAGAAATATATTTACATCTTCAAAATGAGGATCCCAATCATATTATTTTCTAGAAAATATTTTACACTCATATTTGCCATGAGTGAAATTATTCTAGGGAATTTGCGTTTAATTTTCAATTGTTAATTTGTTCTCTAGCTTTCCTTGTATTCTTCATAACAAAAAAAAGAATAAAAAGACTAATTGCTAAGAGATGTCAGATTTCCTATTATATTTTCTTCATCATGCAAATACAATTTATCTTTGCATGTCTTCATTCATTTTTATTAGGTGACTGATGGCGGAAGCAATCATCCCATCATCTTTCAGAAAATGATCCTCTTTTGATGATAAGATTATTTGATGAGCTATTGCTTTCATAATGTGACCAATTTAAATAGGGATCATCATTAGAAAATGATCATCATAAAAATTAGTTCCATATGAAATAACAATTATCTTCAGAGGGTAATAGAATATGAGTGAGACATAATGACATATTTTTGGCCTTCTATACAAATCTTAAATTTATAGGATGATAGAGAACGAAGAATATGAAGATTGTTTACCTCTATGTCATTTTTTTAATGTAATCATTTTTTCTCTATCATAAGTCTTTGGCTTTTATGCGGTTCCATCTTTGGAGTAGATAAGATCTATACATTAGCACAAAAGGTTACATCCCTCATTGACATATGATCATCTCGTTCGTACTCATCTACTTGAGGTGCAAGCTCTCTAGGAACTCGAGGGTGATAATAGAATCTTGATCATAAAAACCTCTTTATGGTTTGAAACTTTCTATCAGCCTTTAAGTTTAAGATTTTGATGTCCCCTCTATAAAGATAGATGAGAACTATCTTCCCAACCTTAGGCTATTCAAGGATAAGACTTGGACTCCCTCGGTTATTCGGTGACTAAGAGATGGATACTCAAATGAGTTTGATAAGGAATCCATGTTACACAACCTAAACAATGGAAGAGAATAACCAAAGAGGAAAGAGATCGAGAGTTGGAAGACACATAATAAAAGTAAGACCCATCATTGCCCTTTGAAACCATATAAAGGACGAAGACCATTTAAATTCATTCTAGATGTCTTTTTGTCTCTTGTCAACTCTTCACTATTGATTAATTTCTAACAATTGATTTTTCTATCAAATTAAATTCAATATTGATGAATTTCTAACAAGTGATTTTTCTATCAAATTAAATTAAATCAAATATTAGGGATGACTTTTAGGATTGAAAGATAACAAAAAAGATAAAAAATTAATTGATGCACCCTCTCTCAAGCTAAGCATCAAAAGTCTCTCTATGCACCCTTCTTAGGCTAGAGATCGAAAGTTGTATGATGTGCTTTCCTTGGGTTAAGTATCGAAAGTCATCTGATACGTTTCTCTCGAGCTAAACATCAAAATATTACGTGATGTATCAGTGTGAAAGGTTAAGTATTAAAAGCCACCTTACGTGCTTCTGAGTTGAGTGTGAAAAATTTCTTCGCATGGCGTATCCAACTAAGTATCACATCTTTAGTTTAATTTTTTTTTAGTCACTTACATAGTAATATAATTTCCACAAAATCATAATTCAAAGCATATAATTTTATTTAAAATAAATTTAAAATATTCATAAATAATATTGTATTACATAAAAATCAAATTAAGCCCTAGTGGTTAAAACTAAAACTGCATAAAAATTAGGTGCATTGATACAGCTCCACCTAGCAATAGAAAATACTCCTCGTTGATTTTAGTAATGAGATTAAAAATATGAACAATACATAACTAGCAAAAGTTATGTATGAACCTCCTATATGTTCTATCAAAATATATTAAAAAAATAATATAATTAATATAAACCAAATAAGTCAAAGTTAATCATAAACTAGATGACTAATACGAACAATATGAACAATACATAACTAGCAAAAGTTATGTATGAACCTCCTATATGTTCTATCAAAATATATAAAAATAATAATATAATTAATATAAACCAAATAAGTCAAAGTTAATCATAAACTAGATGACTACAATTCTTAAAAATTAATCTTTGTAGCACAAATCAAAATAAGGATCAATATCAGATTTTATATCAAAGCTCAAATACATCTCATAACATATGAGATACGTCAGACATATGATGGAGCATACTTCGAGTAACCGATAGCGATATTTTATCTTTTGAAATGAATCTCTCCCAATAACAGATGAAGTGAATACATATCACAATCCCAACAATAGATGAAATAATTTCCCTCACATACCAAAGTGGGGATATGCTCGTACTAATAGAGATGGAGAAGTCTAGCTATCATATTTGATAGCCCATTAATCTCTGAAAATAATCATACTACCATACATTAGTCTTCCTAAAGTTGAGAAGGATCATATAGATCCTTTTATCATATCAATGGCATATCTTATGTAAGTTTTAAGCCTAGTTCTATCACATATATCTATTGATCCATAAATCATCAAGCAAAATTAGTATCATGAACTATAACCTGATTAACGCTGCTTGAATTCTAGTCAAATCGATCCAATTGACTTACATTAGACTCAAATCAATCGTAACCTAATTGAACCAATCGACAATCCTCGTAAGACTAATTTGGAAACTAGTCTACCTTAACTGTAGTTAGGTCCAATTTAGGTCAAGCAAGATTGGCCCAGTCTAAATTGATCCGAAATCATCCTAACCTAGTTTAGTTTAGTTCAGATTTAATCTAGATGTCAATCAAACTCAAATTCATATGAACAGGTCAATTAAGCCCCAATCCAAACCCAACACAAGGTGGAAATTGGCTTTGGTCGGCTCAGTGCAGTGCAGTGCTCGGCCGATCCTGAACCAACCCATAGGAAACTCACGTGCATGGCACATGCACTGGATAAGGGATAGGCCAACAGACCGCGCGCCTAGGCTGTAGCCAATGGGCCGAGTATGGGCCACAGTCTATGGGCCACATAACTTGGTCCGCAACTAGTGGGCTGCATCGGCCCATTCATTACCTGGCCCGGTCGAGCGTGTCGTCAAGCCTATTGGCCTGATAGGTTAAGTCAAACCATCGGATCCGAGTCAAACCAAGTCTGCACCCGAGTTAAGTCTAGTTGTATGCGATCGACTGGCTGTGCTCGATCAGATCAATTTTGATTTTTGATTTTTGATTTTTTTCCTTTTTCATTTTTACATACAGTTTTAAAATTCCATAATCAATCTAATAACTAATAAAATATCAAAAACAAGGAATCTATGTTTCATACGTGCACAATAATTTAAATGAAGCATAAACACGATCTATAAAACTCTAAATCTATTTTTCATGAAGAACTAATAAATTTGAGTTAAAAACTCAAAATCCAAATACAAATTTACAAAATTAATGGATCAAACAGTGTATTATAATCTATAGTTGAGTTTTAAACAATTTATAACTCTATATTTCGTGTATTGCGTTTCAAAAAAAAAATTTAATACAATTTATAGAAATTTTTAGAATTCTATCATTAATCCTAAAATGGATTATCTAATTTTAAAAATTTATTAAACTAGGAGAGTTCTTGTGATGTCTCGCACCTCTCTGTAAGAACCGGGCCCCTCTCCATTGTGAAAAATAAACAGGGCGCTAGAGAGAGAGTCTTAACACGTTAGGATACTAATAAAATTTTTTAAGATTAATGTTTAATGAATTTAATTTTATTTATTTTCTAACTTAAACGTATTTGTTTAGGTTTGAAACTTCTCTTATCATCAAATTCAATTAAAAAGGAACAAAATATTCCTCTTGAGATGAAATATTCTTAATTTCTTATTTAAATTTAAAATTATTTTAAATTTAAGATTTTTAGAGAATTACAATAAAATTCAAAATAACCTTCAATGCAGAGCCAACCTACTGATCTCTTTTTAAGGCATCCAAAAATATAATTTTAGGGTGGATGGATAATATGAGAATATTTGACACATGATTGTCACATCATCAAAAATAACAAAAAGTCAACCAATATATATGTCAAAATCGGAACATAAAAAAATTATCACCTTAATCCTTTCCCTAGAAAAGTTTATAAAAAAAAAAGGTCATTGTATTTTTTTCTTTCAATTAAGTCCCGATATTAGAAGCATAATAAGTAACTCGTGAGGTTTCACTTGACTAGTCTACCTTGTATAGAAGAAGAAGACGACGGCCATGATGATTTTTTTTTTTTTTGTCCCTCTCATATATTTGCATTTCTATGGAAAATTTTTGTTTGCTAGATCAATCAATTACTTATTCACTTAATATAGATGATTAGAATAAATGAGGTTGTCATGAATGATAAGCTTCAGGATAAATAAAACATATCCATTTTTAAATGTTACCATGCACACAATATTATATATATATATATATTTAAGAGCATTCTCAAACAACAGGAAAGAAAAGGAGGACTAATTTACGTTTTTTGTATTTGAGGTATCTAAACAAATGGAGGATATGGAGAACATTCCTTGGCTGCAAAGAGGACTTGAGGATAGAAGTTTCTTTAATTTGATGACAGGTTGTATGAGTTCAATCACAAGTCAACTAAATACAAATTTCTCTTACAGTAAAGGAAATCTCAGGCAAAAATAACATAACATGAACACTTGTGAAAATACATCATACTATATGTGCAAAATAGTATGAAGTTAATGACAGGATATATAATTAGTAACACAAATAATTCTTATAATGTGTGTTCATAAATGCCCTATGAAACACTTCAAAACTTCATGCAAAGAAAAAACACAACAGTTAAAAATGTATCCCTTTGAAAAGATACACTGACCTTTTTCCTAAGCTTTTCCAAGGAAAAGGACTTTGGCAATCAATCTGTTGCCTACCAACTCGCTGGATGCTTATGGGAGGGAGGTGTCTTCTCCTCCATCGTGATCAAGTCCTATGATTGCATATTACTTGGTGATTGGTGTGCTTCACGACTCTTGAAGAACAACCATTTCATTCCGACGGCTCCTCCAAAGCGACGCCTTCGCCCCACGGTGCCGACATCCCGAGCATTCAAGTCTGGGCCTCGGGCAGTCCTTCTCGGTCAACCCTTCCGTCGCCCTCCTAAAGATGCCTATGCGAACTCTTGGATCGACCGCACAGGCATTTCATCAAACAAGTTGGTTGCATGACTTTATCTTGAACCTAACACAATCCTTCTTCCTCTCTCACGGTCAAAAGGAAGGAAGCTAACCGAGATCTGCCCCCTAATTGGTCCTCTTAGTTTCTCCCAGCGACTAACCCAATATGACAAATGCACTCGCTCGTTCTCATCTTTCTTTTTCCTCTTATTATTTGTTCAAAGACACCTCTTTCTCTCTCTCTCTCTCCCTCTCTCCCTCCAGACATATATAATTACATAATTATTGTCAAGTCAACAACACCTATTCTGCTGCTTCGTTTTTCCATTCATTTTTTATTTTTTTCATCAGATATGCGTGCAAATCCATATTAGAAGAAATTTTTATCATAGCATCTGTCTTACTATTATTTGTCAATATCAAGTCAAAAATATTTTTGATTTTGTTTCAATGATATGTTTCTGATATACGTCAGAGTTTACAATGATGTCTACACTAATTATAAGAAACTAATTGATAAAAATAGAAGGAGAATTCTATTGATAATTTTTTATTATTTATAAGTTTATTTAAAAAGAATATTACTATTCATAGTCCTTTTATTGTTGAAATCTCGTCGTCATTACTTATTCTTTAAAAATAAATAAAATATTATTTTACTATTTATCATCCTAGTATCATCGATATCTTTTTTCTTTTTCCCCCCCCTTCTCCAAAACCCTGCTCTTACCTTCTTTCTCTTCTTATAATTAAGAAATTATAACAAATAAAAATATGGTTGATAATTAAAGGTTATATTTAAGAAAATTATATTTTATTATTTTTTAAATGATGGAGAAATAAGAGCGGTTGTCGATAGGAAAAATGAGATTGCCAGTAGCAGTCTCCTAATGTAAAGTAAAAGAAGGGCAGAAACCAAAGAGACGTAAACGGGGAGCTCATTATGTTTGGTTCTCTGACTACAAAGCGATCCTTTCTTCTCTTCTCCGTCTTCCTCATCGCCTGCCTTATCAAAGAAGATTAGCATTTCCCCTCATCTCGCCTTAAACTGCTTCTGGCTCCCGGAAATAAGGGAGCTCGTCAATAAAGCGCTTGCTTTTTTCGCTGATTCGGACGAGGAATCCGTCGAGAAAGCTGAGATCTTTAAGCAGGTTTCGTCTTTGAGGCACCGGGGGCTTGTTTCTGTAGAAAAGATTCGATTTTGATTCTGGTTTAGTTGAGTTTATAGTTCTTCTGGGAAAAGATGGGGTTGTTTCGCACCTAGCTGAGTCCTGGGCTGTTTCTTGTTTCCAAAGAAAGGAAGAAAGGAACAGACTCGGTTTATGATCGGAAGCTGTTCTGAGATTAGAGCGCCTGGCGTTCACAGTTTGGATCTTGCTTCATTTTCTTAGGGATCTTTTGAGGGGTTTTGCGGCGGGTGATGAGGAACGATGTGCAGAAACCTCAGGGTGACGGTGTGCCGAGGAATCACCGCAACGGCAGTAGCAATGAGTTCTTATCGGTTCGATCTTTGTCGAATTGCATGAGGATCGTGTCCTCCGCTGCGTCCAATGTTGCATCCAGTGTTCGCAAGGCGGGGGTGTCTATTGTCTCCTCAATCGCCAACGGCCATGATGATGCGGGCCATGATCAGGTAGTGCATTCAGATTTCCCTTATCCTTTGTTAAAAGTTGACTTTTATTTGGATTAGATCGGCGGAGACATGATCGAAATTTAGTTTGTTTCTTATTAATGGCAACAACTTTGTTCTGTATCTTTTGATTGGATTACATGTTTGTGTCTTGCGTGAATTCTTGAAGTAAGGAGTATGATGAATGTCATGAAGTAACAGCCCGGATTCTTACTAGCTCTGATTGTGATGCCAAAATGAGTAGCAATGCATGCATTTGTTATCAATTTTTTCTTCCTCGAGGATAATTTGTGCTTCTTAAAATTTAATTCTTTACTTTTCTGGAACCTCTGATGGGTAAAAAGATTGCTTTTGACATGCATATCTTTAATGCTTTTGACACTACTTTCTAAGTCATTGCAATTTGCCTGGAGTTCTCTGTGTACATGTGACTACTGAAGTAGGAGTCATGGGTAACATGATTACTCCCATTTTATCCTGGTTGATTGATCTAACGGAAAAGAAATGATTTCGCATGCACTCACATGATAACTGCTCATTTCAAATGAATGGTGTTGATTTATGATTTTAGAGTTAACTCTTTAATTGTAGCACTGAAAAATAACTAGCTTACGAATGATTCCCATATCTAGTGAACTATGTGAATAATAAAACTCATGTGTGCACAATTGCATAATTCTGGATTTGTTGTACTTTATTTGTCAAATAATTTGCTACATATTCCTGTTGTCGCATGTGGGTTTTGTCACAGTATTAATTTGGTTAAATTTTACAATGCACGACTGTTTTTCACAGAGGAGGAGATTGTTATTTGATGAAATTATTCAATATCGATTCATTCATCATATCTAATCTTCTAATTTCCTTCACATAGTTTAATTGATACTAATTTGGTGCATCAATTCATCATTTCTGCCAGTTTTAATATCTCTGGTTAAAGGAGATTCTACATATTCTCTGGCGAACTGCTGCCATTCCATATATTATCTGATTGATATTGAATAATTTAGAAGAACAACCACCAGGTAGCGTGGTGATTTGCTCAGACTTTCGCATGTGGAATGTTCTGCTATTCTAACCCTTGGTGTCCTGGTTGCAATGTAGCAACTTTAGTACCATGCCAAAGTTCACCATCCATGATGAAGCAACTCTCTGAAATATGAAGCAAAATTCTCAAGGATTACAAAACAGTGGATGTTATTTTGATAGCTTTATTTGTTTATACCATTGTACTTATATTTAAGCCACTCCTAATCATGATGAACCCTAATAATACACCTCCACCTAAGTGAAATACTAACATGCTTCATCCTAAGTTATTTTGCTGAATTAATAAATAATATCTATACTAAATTGAATCTTAATCACTTGAAATGCTCAATGATAGCTCGTGTGCCTCCTAACTGTTGTTGATGGTTAATAGGTGCTTTGGGCAGGATTTGACAAACTGGAAATGGAAGGTGATGTCCATCGGCAAGTTCTCTTGTTGGGTTATGGGTCAGGGTTCCAGGTTTGGGATGTTGAGCAAGCAGATGATGTAAGGCAGTTGGCATGTAGACATGATTTCCCTGCTTGTTTTCTTCAAATGCAAAAGAAGCCAATTGCATTAGAGGGGCTAGTAGATAGGTTTGCAGGCGTTCGTCCAGTGCTGATTGTGGTTGGGGATGAATATGTTAATGGAAATTTCAACAATTTTGATGGGTTTAGTTTTTCTTCTAATCGTTCTTTTGGTGGCTGTCAGGAGATGGGAAGTGACAGTTCCTTGGTGACTCATGCCCGTTTTTATTCCTTAAGGACCCATGAGTATGAGCATGTCTTGAAGTTCTACTCAGCTGTTCTCTCTGTTAGGTGCAGTCCTCGAGTTATTGCTGTTTGTCAGACGTCACAGGTAGGCTTTACTGTATTTCTTATGATTTTGTTTTCAAAGACAGAGCTTTGATAAACAAATTGTCGTGATATTATTATGCAGATACAATGTCTTAATGCTGCAACCCTAGAGAGGGAATATACAATTGTTACTAATCCTGTAGCTTCGGCATCTGTTGTTTCTGGAAGTATAGGCTATGGCCCACTTGCAGTTGGCACCAGGTGGTTAGCTTACAGTGGAATTCCGGTTCCAGTTTCAAGTAATTGCCCTGTTAGTGCTCAAGATGTAAGTCCTGCTACAGTGACTCCTTCAAGAGGTAGTCTGATGGCACATGTTGCAAGAGAATCAAGTAGGACGCTTGCTGCAGGTTTGGTGACACTTGGAGATATGGGGTTGACAACATTCTCCAAGTATTACACAGAATATGTAGGTGACAATAATGGTGTTACAGTTTATGGGAATTCCAATTCAAATAGCAACAAGACCATGCATAGGGAACCTGCAAACATGGAAAATGATGCAATGGTATGATTATTTTTTAATTTTCAGTTTCTTTTTTGTTTTTTTATTATTTTGTATAATTTGATGGTTTATGCGGCCCGCAATACACATATCAAATAAGCTAAACATTGACTCTCTCTTAAGGAATATAATGTGTGTGTGTTGAACAAATTTGTTAAATGTTGCATTTTTCTTTCAACATCAACAGGTCATAGTTAAAGATATTGTCTCTAGATCAGTGATAGTTCAGTTTAGGGCACATAAGAGTCCTATCTCCGCATTGTGCTTTGATCCTAGTGGGACCTTGCTAGTCACTGCTTCTATCCATGGCCGTAACATCAATGTTTTTAGCATAATTCCTTCTCCACATTCAAAGTCAGAAGGATCAGGTGCTATGGGGACTTGCATCCATCTTTTCAAGTTACAACGGGGCATCACAAATGCGGTAGATATACACCCACATTGCTTTTTACCCGTCTTCATCACTTATGCTGAGTTCCGAACTTTTAATTACATGAGGTTATTTCTCTTTGTATCAGGTTATACAAGACATCAGCTTCAGTGATGACAGCAAATGGATAGCGATCAGCTCATCAAGAGGTACTAGTCATTTATTTGCAATCTGCCCTTCTGGAGGAGCTGCAGACCTTAAGTTCAATGAGAGTAATTTTGCAAATGTCCATTACGGATCAGCATGGACAACAAAAATGTCAGTTCATTTATCTCAGAATTCTTGCTCTTCAAAGATAAGTGAGCAGAGCCTTTATTTGCCTGGTAGTCCTGTTACATTATCGGCCGTAAGCAGAATAAAGAACGGGAAACCTGGGTTTAAAAGTACTGTTAATGGGTTAGCAGCAGCTGGTACCGGTAAGATCAGTCCTTTGCCTGGGGCCATTGCTTCTGTTTTCCATTACTGCAAGGTTACTGGTCTTAATGCCAATATCAGCTCACTGAGAAAAATGTACTACTTTCTTGTATTCTTTCCTTCTGGTTCTATCATACAGTATGTTCTTCATCAATCAAGCAGGGAATATTGTGGCATTGATCAATCTGCGATAAGTTCCATAGCTCACGAGTCATCGCATGAAGCATATTCTAGGTCGGACGTTGAGGCAGTTCAGAAATGGGATGTTTGTCATAAGCGGAACAGAAAAGATGGATGCGACAATGTTGATATATATGGTGATCATGGTAGTGGAGAGAACACTAAATTTTTATGTAAAGACAAAAGGAAAGAAATTAGTGCGTATAACTCTGCTAGTGGTGTCGACTTGAAAACGAAGCTTCCTGTTAAACAAACTCCTCACTTATACATATCTGAGTTCGAGTTGCAAGTTCATGAAGCTTGGGTTCCCCTATGGTCAAAGTCTAAGGTACTTAGGCGTTACCAATTGGGTTACTTCCTTGATGTTTCCTACTTGTATTCTGTCTCTATTTATTTACTGCCTCTGCTTATACAGATTTCCTTTAATGTGTTGATGGACCAAAATAGCAAAGAAGGCTACATTGGTACTTCTGTTGGAGAAATAGAGATTGAAAGAATCCCATGCCGCACAATTGAAGCTAAACTGAAAGATCTTGTTCCAGTTTTCGATCATCTGCAATCATCAACATTCCAGCAACCAAGGTTCATCTAAGTCTAATATCAGATATTTTTTTTGCTAATATTTATGCATTAGAAGATATACTTTTTCAATGTCATCTCGTTGTTGCTTTCTTTTGCCATACGTTTTTGCATGTCAATATAGAGTGGAAACTAAAATATCTTAAAATCCTCTTAAGCATGTTAGCAATTAGAAGATCATCAAACCGATTCTCTTTGTATCATCTTGAAATGTTCATACATCCACTGACTTCAATGTTGATCATATGGTTCATTTTGATAAATGATAACTACATCGGTCTCTAAATGAATACTACAGTATATCTCTCATATTTTGCCTTAGTGAATTCTATAATATGTCTCTCTAATTTGGCCTTGTTGAATTGTTTAAAATGTCTTTCTAATTTGGCCTTGGTGAAATCTACAACATGTCTCTCAAATTTGGCCTTTTACTTTCTGTTTGTTCAGCTAAGTTATTTGGTTGCACATTCTATTTGCAAAAGCTACTTTGCAGGTATATCTTAATGTTGCTCTTTGTTGTCACATGGATTGAAATGCTTGAAGATATGGATGCCTATATTGTCAAGTGTCGCAGTCTGTCACTATAATATTTATCTTTGCCTATTTAATTTAAACAATCTTTATTTTTTCAGGACAGATGATTCTGACCTCATCCCACATGGCCCACCTACATGCCAGAAGACAGGCCTGTCGGAAGTTGGGGAGCATTCACACCGAAGTAGCTTAAGTTCTCTTGACGGTGTGTCTGAAAATGCTGTGATAGCTGAGCTTCCCAATAGTAACAGCAACAGTGGTTGGACCCGATCTTCACAAGATACTGAAAAGGGCTTTCTAAGTAATCATACAGATCGCCCAAACATGGAAAGTGATCTCGAGTCTGTAAATAATATTGAGGGCCTGAAGACGGAGGCCTTGCTCGAGTTTGTACATAACACAGAACCTGAAGCTGGAGACACACCTCGAGGACATCAATAATGGCAGATACTAAGGTCTACCTTTCTACTGTTTAAGCACATTCTGATCTCATTTCATACACATAATGAATTTTCATTGAACCCTTGTGGAAAAATAGAGCTTATCCTATTGTTTTACCTATTATACTTATTGAAATATCTCAAACCATACCTAGACTTGTATGATGTTCATCTTTTTCACAAGCAGCTATCGCGATGTACTCATAGGTGGTATTCACATCTAATCAATATAGTTATTTCCTAATTTTTGATACTCCTATTTTATATCACATTTACTGCTACAGCTACATTGATGATGTTCATAGTTTCTTTGTAACTGGCAGTTTATTTTTCTTTTTGTGCAGATGGCGTTATAGAGAGGCTGGAATGTGTCAAGTGTCAGGTGTTAAGCAGCTTTCTTTTCTTTCTTTTGGTCGCTGTAGGTGTTTAGCCATTGTTCATAGATGCACATACATATACTGGGAGTGTATAGCCAGGTGGGGTTGATCTTTGGAAGGGAAAGTTAATATTATTTTCCAGAACATTTGTGAATGAAGCAGATTCCAAGCTTTCAATTCCAATGACTAGTGTATGAATCAGTGACAAGGCTTCTTCTTCAGTATCTACTTCATAAGAAGGGAGACTGATGTGATTTATGTTCATATATTTTTTTGTTGTTGTTCTATCATCTATGTTGTCCTTCAGTATCTATTCTTCTTTTCAGTATCCATTTGGCTTCTCTGTTGTTGTTCTTTTAATTGACACCACTTTGAATGTTACCTTTCATATATATCAATCAATATAAATGAATGAGTGAGAGAGAGAGAGAGAGAGAGAGAGCGAGAGCGCTTGGGAAATAAATGTAATGGGCTCTTAGTGGGCTACTTGGTTGGGCTTCGAACATGGTAGGCTTTCAGGTTCTTAGTAGTAGTAGAAGGTTCAAATGGCCCATCCTCCCTCCTCCCCTCTCGTCGAGCTCGGCATTCGATCTCCGATAACTCAGTAGAGCTCCCATTCACAGGTTGTTCTCGGAGCTAATATTCTCTTCTTCCTCCTCGGTGTCGCCGCCATGGATTGAGTGCGAATTCCGTGGTTCTGGCATTCCGGTTGGCTCAAGATCTCTGAGGCGGGGGCCTCTCCACCCTTCACGGGTTGTTGATTTCGTCGTCTTGATGTAGCTTGAGATGGGTGTTCCTGAGCAATTCCCCCTTTTGTTCTTCCAAGAAGGTCAGTTTTCCCCATCCCTTACAATTTCGTCTGCAGTTTGGCATCCGATATTTAGTTTTTCTTCATTCGATTATACTCGAGATGGACTTTTATGTCAAATACGCCGTAAAGGTGATATTTTTAGTACAGAACTTCAAATCTAATTGGTTTCCACGGACATGGTTCTGGTTCAATAGCGACGAAGACCCTCTGTTTCCTGCTTCAAAGGACATACCTTTGTTAGAAATAGCTCGTGAGATCTCTGGTAGTTCCTTGTATTGTGGAAACCAATGCCCTTTGTTGCGAATAGAGATGTTGATGATAGATTTAGTTAGATGTGCCATCCATGTTCTCCACCATCCCCAAATTGAATAACCTAAGGGTTAGAAGATTGCTGTTGATTTGCTCACTATCCCGCTTGTAAGTTTTGCCCTAGGTATTTGATTGGGTTCAGCTGTCCATTTCAGGTCAACATCTTTATGGTGTATTTGACAGACAAAAGTGCATCTCGAGATGGAATTTCATGACTTTTTTTTTTTTTGTTATAGTCCTTGTTGACAACAAATAGTTTTAATGCTCGAAAGACCAGCCAATACGAAAGAAGTTTGGGGTAAACATTTGAAGCAAAGTTTGGAGTAAAACATTTGAAGCTACAACACAATCTTAAAGATGAGGAAATCCATAAATACTTTGAGAAATTTCATAACATTTCTTCCATCATATGTGAGAGTTTACATCTCTGTTAACCATAGACTGATTCAATAAAAACAACCGGCTTAGTGGGCAGAAGAAAGCAGCTTATTGGATGACATGTACTACAGTCTGGTCTATGGACTCAATGCATTATGAATTATATGATTCTTACTAAAACTCGCAATAATAGTCTTTATGTGTTGGAGTCAAAGTCTGATCATCTTCCTCAAACTTATACAGGACTATATTGGCTCCGGGAGATGCCTTTGGTAACATTGAGAGTTGCTGTCGAAGAGTCAGCAAATCAATGTTATATCCAGGTACTACCTCTCCTACTCCACCATCTTGTCCTTCACCAATCCTTTCTACTTTGTCGTGTCCTGGAGGAGTGACTAGCACCATGATCTCTAAAACAACAGTCCTCTGGAGAAGAAATTTCACCAAACTCATTTCGCACTTATGTCCTTTGAACTTACTCAGCTTAATCTTCCTCAGATGTCCGAAAACCACTCCGGATGGTTCTTGAACTTCTTTTGATGGATCATACATATAGGTCAGAACTTCAGGGATTGCTGGAAGCTGAAAGGGAAGACAGATTTTAGTTATGTTAGATAAAAAGGATCTGCGAAATGAAGATTAAGACATTGAGATACAACCTACTCGAATAAAAAGTTTCTCAATGAGTGGGGTGTGGCAGAGCCTGAGGTAGCCATAGATGTATTTGAGGTACTCACTGTTCATCGAGTCCATTAGCAACTGCAGTTCTTGCAGATTCGGCAACACGAGTGGCAAATGTTCAGCATTGATTTCTTCGTAGACGGTGAAACGCTGTTGAATATGGTCGATTAAAAATCATCAAGCCAGGGTGAATTATTGTTTTCTTTTAGTAAGGAGCACCGGATAGTATTACCATTAGAGTTGCTGAACACACTGTTAGGATCTTGACATGTGCAATATCAGACAGCAGCATTATATAGTCATGTTCCGGTTCTGAGCATTCCTTGTCCATGGAGCTGATGAAGGCATCCTCCAGTGATGGGAGAATGACATTTGAACTTTCAGATGAGGTGAATTCGCTTCCAAAGGCATATTCACCATAGAAGATGAAAGACTGCAGATGAGTGGCAGAAATCTCTATTTCATATGTATTCCAGCAGTCTATGAAAGCTAACCTCCTAAACCTGGGGTTCTCAGCGACCAGTTTGATCGATTCAAGAGACGAGCATTCCCTGAGGATCAAACTCTCAAAGTTTGGGCAGTTGGCTAGTATGAATTGTAGCACATCATTCGTGATGTCCACATTGGCAAGAGACAGAAATTGAAGGCCACTGAAGCCGGTAAATCCCAAAGGTGGTTGGACTTCACAGTGGCTCAAACTCAGATGTGTGAGTGAATTGCATGGGTATAAATGATCAGGTAATCTAAAAAACCGAGTTCCATTGCTGAATTGATCGGTTGCCAGATCAAAGCCCATGGAAAAGTTCATATCAAGTGCTTCGACTCCCTTTGCGATCGAAAATGCTATCCAATTATTGACGTCGGGAAGAAATAAGTCGAGCGGGCAAAAATACAGGCGAAGCCTCTTGAGCTTGTTACCTCGATGAAGCTGTAGGATGTTGTTGACGACTGCGACAAATTCTTCTGGGGTTTTGTTGCTCGCGAATTCTGGCCCGAAGTCTAAAGCAGTGGCAGAGAGCTGAAGAGAAGAATGGAAGGACTGGCCGATGGACTCAGGCAACCCAGGTACCATCTCCATGGTTTCTCTCCTATATTGCAACCGATAGATGTTTTATCTGCTGCTAATGTAGTACCTCTATTTATATTCCTGTAGGTGATGGTTGTCAAGGGAAATCTTTGACCAAGTACTTTTTTCCAAGAGAAGAAGATTGTCTGTGATGGACCAGGTATTCATCCAATTCATGTCCATATCTTCCTGCACAATATATTGCTGGTTTCAGAAATCTTTCAGGGGAAGATTCTGATGAGTCCATGAGAACTTTCAAAAGCTCTGTGGAACGCTGACTGAAGGTGGCCATCACCATGGGTGGCGGGTGTACTGGTGCCTAAAATTAATAACTTGTGTGCGAGACTTTGTAAGAGTTCTTAGACAAGTCAAATTGAGATTACTTGTTGGTTGTCTTTTGGGTGGATGTCCATGGATTCATGAACTATGCAGTGCTACAAGTAAATCAAATATATCATCATCAAATTATTATTTTACGTGTAAATTTATATCATAAAATTTCAAACCCTTAACCTAGGGTAAGTCACATGCACCACACCATTATATAAACCAGACACGATTAGACTATTATTCATATTGTAAGTAAAATATATACTCTACTTTAGGGTTAATTATTGATTGTTATCTGTATATATTTCTAGTATTATGATCTATTTTAAAAATTTATATCTACATATCTATTGTTGTGAAATTAAAACATTTAGGTCTATTACTCTATTCTCATCCATTTTACCTTATCAACAAAAATATGAAAATAAAAAAAAATAACATTTTTTTTAGTGGTGACGGATGGTATCGGTGGATGATTGTTGTAGATGAGGAGAGCGATGGTGAGAGGTGATAGTTGTTCTACATCTGTGTGATGCCAATGCAAATGTCAATAAGTGGTTGCCATCTCTTGTCGTCACTCTACTTGTTCACAACAACTACCCATGGGCTTCAACGTCATTTGGTAAGAAACTCATTGTCGTCACTCTACTTGTTCACAACAACGACAAGAGTGGTTGCCATCTCTTGTCGTCACTCTACTTGTCGTCACTCTACTTATTCTATTATTTATCTTATTCTGATTAATATTTACTTTTGGTAATAAGTTAGTAATTTGGTAAGAAACTCATTGATACACAAAGAGATAAAAGAAATTATTTCACTTAAATAGTTTTTCCAAACAAGTGATATCACAAAATATGTTATTTGGTACAAAATTTTCTTGTATGATTGAAATGAAAGGATCATATAGTATGATTAAATTGAACTCATTAAATTATTTCTGTTGGAGGTATATAATGGAATATTTGCCTTATTGCAAAGATTTGTATAAGCCCATTAAAATTAAAGTAAAATCTTCATGGAAGATGAGAAATGAGAGGTACATCATAAAAAGCTATTTCCTATATTAGAAGATGGATTAATATAAATTTGCATGAGCATATCTTTTATGAAACCAAAGTTGATATTATTTGGCAGAGGTTAGATTATATCTTTGCGAAAAAGACAATGAGAAACAGAATTTCTCTCCTCGGAAAGCTTGTCAATTTAAAGTATAAATATGATGATAATATTATTGAGCACATAAATCTATTTTAGAGTATTGCAAACAAATTGATTGCTATGGAAATGAATATAGATGATGAGATGTAAGAATTATTACTTATCAGTTCTTTACCAAATAGTTGGGAAACGTATGTGGTGATAATTTCTAACTCTACACCAAAGGGGACTCTAACTAGATATGGTTAAAGACAACTTGCTAAATAAAGATGTCAGAAGGAAATAACAAGGAGAATCTTCTTATTATGCACTTATTATTGAAAAATAAGAAAGATGTGGAAGAATTTATAGTAGAAATCCATATAATTATAGAGTAAAATTCAAGTCTAGAAGATATATCAAATGTTTCCACTACAACAGGTCAAGTCATATAAAGAAAGAATATAGGTTTTGAAAGCGAGAACAAAATGAATGAAAGAAAAACGAGATATAGACTAATATAGTTCCTGTTGAAAGTGATATTGTTATTAGTTGTAATGATGGATATGTCAATCTTGCAGCTCATAAAAGTAACTGGGTAATTTTACTATAGTGCTTCTTTTCATGTTGGTGATTTTGAAAATGTTAAAATGAAAATCAGTGGTACATCTAAGATTGTGGGTATTGAAGATATTTGCTTGGAGACCAGTATTGAGAGCAAAATGATACTAAAAAATATTAGACATATTTCAGATATTCGTCTTAACTTGATATCTACAGAAAAATTAGATGATAAGAGATTTATGTATTCTTTTGGTGAAAGCAAATGGAAGGTCACTAAAGGTTCTTGGATGTGGCAAAATAAAAGAAGCTAAACTCTTTTTATGTCATAGAAGCTAAGCTACACTAAGGAGTGATTAATGTAATTCAGAAGGATTAAAGCATAGATCTTTGGCATAAGAGACTTAGTCATATCAACAATAAGGGACTTCAAACTCTTACTAGAAAGTAGTTTTTACCAAAGTTGCAAGGTACATCTCTTACATATTTTGATCATTACTTAATTGAAAAAACACAAAGTTAATTTTTATACTTATCCACCATCTAAAAGATTAAATATTATTAATTTAGTTTATAATGATGTCTGTACTAATGCAAACAAAAACTCTTAGATATGCTTTTTATTTTATTATTTTTATTATTGACCATTCTAGAAAATTTTATGCTTTTGTTTTAAAATCTAAAGACCAAGTATTAGATGATTTCATAGTGTTTATTGCAAGTATTGAAAGAGAAACAAGAAGAAAACTAAAGTGTGTTTGAGCAAATAACGATAGCAAGTACCAGAGTCATTTTGAGAATTTTTATAGGTTTCATGATATAATACTTGAGAAGATAGTTCCTAAAACTCCTCAGCAAATGGTATAGCAGAAAGGATAAACAAAACAATTGAAGAAATGATTAGATGTCTGATTTCCCATGCTAAGTTACTTAAGTTGTTTTAACATATCTATTATTATAAAAATAAAACATCTACGGTCATTACTCTAGTGTCGATGATTTTATGAAAATAAAAAAGAAAATTTTTTTTTAATATTTTTGTTAGTGGTGATGGAGGGTACCGATGGGGGTAGTGGTTGACTGTTATAGATGAGGAGAGAGATGATGAGAGGTGAGGGTCGTTCTATTTTACATCCGTGTCGATGCTAACACAGTTATCGATAAGTATTACTCTGCATTTGCATCAGTGTTGATATAGATGTAGAGCGATCCTTATATCTTTTCATCATTCTCCTCATTTACAACAGTCAGTCTCCGCGTCATCATCGTTTATCACCATCTATTACAATATTAAAATTATTTTTTTTTTATTTTTATTTTTTACTAATAAAACTAATGACATCATAATAAATAGATTTAGATGTTTCAATTTAATAATTATAAAAATATCAATATAATTTTTTAAAATATAATAATTAAAATGCTAAAGCTCACTAACTTATCATAAGACTTCAAACGTTCAAAGGTAAATCAGATCCATCACCATCACCGACTATTGAATCCTAATCAAATAGTACAATAAAAAAATTAAAATTTTAATATTAGGATATACTGTACTATTATTTTTAGTGTTATTAAATTGTCATCCGACTTCTAATATAAAATAAGTGAATCAAATAGTAAGATAAAAAAAACAGTTTAACTTTCAATATTAGGATATACTGTACAGTCATTGTTGAATTATTGTCTCCTTGGAAAAAAAGTCATGGCGAGCATGTGCTTTTCTGACTCGATTCGTTGACTGACCAGGTCAAACATCGAACACCGTGTGCTTAAAGCGTGTTCTGCTCGTCTTCCTCCCGCATCACCATCCGCAACGGAGGAACGCAGACATGCCTCGTTCCTACCATGTCCTCCTCTTCTTCTCCCTTGTTCTCATGCTCCGCTGTCACGGAACCAGCTCAACCTTGCTCTGGAGCTACTGCCCTCACGATGCCAACTACACCACCAACAGCACCTTCCAGACCAACCTCAACCTCCTCCTCGCCTCCCTCTCATCCTCCACCGCCGCCACCGGCTACTCCAACAGCACGGAAGGTCTGTCCTCGGACCAAGTCCACGGCCTCGCGTTATGCCGCGGCGACGTCTCCTCCTCCGTGTGCCAGACCTGCCTCGACGCCGCCGTCCAACACGTCGTCCAGTCGTGCCCCAACGGCATGAGATCCACCATATGCTACGACGACTGCCTGCTTCGCTACTCCAACCAGACGTTCTTCTCCACGGTGGACACCTCCTTCAGGTACTGGGCGTGGAACAGCCAAAACGTCTCGGACCAGCAGCAGTTCGACACCACGCTGGGGAATCTCATGGACGGTCTCACCAAGAAAGCAAGTAGCTCGCCCAAACTGTTCGCGGCTGGATCGGCCAACGTCACCAGCTTCAACAAGCTGTACGGGTTGGTGCAGTGCTCGAGGGATCTGTCGGCGGACGACTGCTACCGGTGTCTCCAGGACATGGTGAACTTCATTCCCAACTGCTGCAGTTGGAAGCAGGGAGGGAAGGTGTACGTCCAGAGTTGTTACCTTCGCTTCGAGTCGTACCTTTTCTACAACCTCTCCGCCGTGGAGGCTCCACCGTCTCCGAGCAGCAAGACGGGCAGCGATACCGTGCCAAATGATGCCAGTGGAGGTAAGAAATCTTTTACGCAACGTAGAACTTATCACAGTGCTCGAGAGACGCAGAATGCTCCATCTTTTTCCAGTCAGAGGACATAAAGTATCATATAATTTAATCGACCTTCTTCGACATGACAGCAGTGCGTTAGATAAGAACGACGATCCCTTCATTCCAAGCGCCACCCGTGTTTGACCGGTGCGTTAGATAAGAACGACGATCCCTTCATTCCAAGCGCCACCCGTGTTTGACCGGTTAGAGGCAATACCGTCAGCTGCTGAAACTAGCATCTCACCCATCCGCTGCGTCTTCTTCTCTTCCCCAATATAGAAGTTCCATGTTCTTGAAAGACCTTCCCGTCTCGATTGTTCCCCCTAGGTCTAGCAGGGAATCGAAGCAATATGTGTACGTCGTCCCCGTTAGATCATAAGGAAACTTCTGACCTCTCTGCTTTTATGACGTCTAAAAGGAGGTTCACCTAATGGAAATCTCTTAGCCTCTGCATTATGTCACCTCACACTGTTGATACACTATCAATATCTGTGTAGGAAAAAGTAACAATGCTGCGAGAACAGTTCTACTTGTTGTCATCCCTGTTACTGCACTACTGTTATTCCTCCTTGCCATTAAAATGTACCGTCGAAGAAGGAGGACGCGGCTGCACAAACAAATAATTGGTGAGGCAGCAGAATTAGCATGTTTTTTTCTTATGAACTTTGCAGGTGCTTACTGTGACAACTTTTATTGAGCAGACAAGGAAGACCAACAAGAGATCAAGAGCGCAGAATCTCTGTTACTTGATCTGGAGGTGATCAGGTCTGCCACAAACAACTTTTCTGATGCAAACAAGCTAGGAGGAGGAGGATTTGGACCAGTTTATAGGGTAAGCCCTCGAGACTGAAGAAAAATTGTTGTTTGTGTAACCTGTGAATCCATATGGTTTCTGCACCACAGGGAACACTAGAGAATGGAGATCAAATAGCTGTGAAGAGGCTTTCAAGAACCTCAGTGCAAGGGCTTGTTGAGCTGAAAAATGAGGTGGTTTTGCTGGCCAAGCTTCAGCACAGAAACCTCGTGAGATTGTTGGGGTGTTGCTTACAAGAGGAGGAGAAATTACTTGTCTATGAGTACCTTCCTAACACAAGTCTTGACAAATTCTTATTTGGTATGTATGCTTCACCAACTTGCATCCGCCTCCATCATGCATCACCCACCCAATGCTGCTACAGTAACATCAGAAGCTGTATTGCTTCATATCTTATGATGATACTGCACTCCAGCTGAAACATTTGAACTATGTTAAAACATGAGATGGCACTACTGCTTCACATTTCAGTAACCTGAGACACTTGAGCTGAATGGAGCAGATCCTGTGAGGAGACTGCAGTTGGACTGGGACAGGAGGTACAAGATCATCGAGGGCATCGGGCGAGGACTTCTTTATCTCCACGAAGATTCAAGGCTCAAGATCGTTCACCGGGACCTAAAAGCCAGCAATATCTTGTTAGATGGAGATATGAACCCCAAGATTTCAGACTTCGGTCTCGCCAAGCTTTTTGATGTGGATGAGACACAGAAGAACACTAGCAGAATTGCAGGAACATAGTATGCAAACTCCTCAGTTTTCTTCCTTGTCATTCATCAACTGCGAACTCTTACCATTTCATCTCATCTAATGCTTGTTCCGTTTGTTGTTGATGGCAGTGGATATATGGCACCGGAGTATGCTCTGCGCGGGCGCTTCTCGACTAATTCAGATGTTTACAGCTACGGTGTGCTAATTCTGGAGATCTTGACCGGTCGACAGAACAGCGGCTACGAAGGATCTGAGAATTCCATCGACCTTCTTAGCTACGTAAGCATCAATCTTCCTCAGATAAGCATTTGATTTGGTCAGAGTCCTGTGACTTCATGTCCTTCTTTTCATGTCAATCCAAAAGGTCTGGAGGCATTGGAATCAGGGGAATGCATTGCGGGTGGTTGACCAAAGTGTGGTCGATCGATGTCAACCTCAGGAAGTGTTGAGATGCATGCATATAGGGCTGCTGTGTCTCCAAGGAAACCCCGGGCAAAGACCCACCATGGCATCTATAACTCTCATGCTTAATAGCCACTCTGTTACTCTTCCTCCTCCTTCAGCACCTGCTTTTGTCACTCATAGTGTCACAGCCAGTGAGTCAGGTGCTCATGGAAGGGACACAGAGGTCGGTGAACCACAAAGGAAGCATAAGATGGTCAGCAAAAGAATCCAAAACTGATGTTTCCATCTCTAATAAAAAGATGTATGTTTTTTAAGCTTTGTTTCTGTAAGATTTAAGGCCTAGAGTTCAGTTTCATGTGCCACAGTCTTGGATGATCATGTCCTGACATTACTTTGGGAAAAAAATTGATTTATGAAAGAAAAAAAAAATTCAAGATCAAAATCTTGGATTGGAAAAGGCTCTCTAATACAAGCTTGAATGGATGTGTAGGTCTATCTTCTCTTCTCTTCTCTTCCTTCTGTGCTCTTCTGCACTATTGTATCCTTAACACCCAGCTTTATTTATGAAGCAAAAGTGTGGCATTTGGTCACATAACAAAATTTCATAAAACGAAGATAAAATAAATAAAAAGAGTCCTTTCATGTCCATATATATGGACAACTTTATTTTAGTATAGATGTCATATTTCAAGCGAAAGATAACTTGAATTGACTTATGAAGATTAAGGACTAATTATATATTATTCTTATAATTAATTATCTTTAGTATTTAGATTTTTATGTTTCCAAAAATTATATTCACATCTCTGTACTTATATTAAAATGAAACACATTCCTATATAGGATTAAAAAAAATTTAGAAGATTAAAAATAAGAGATTTTGTTGAATTAAAGAGATTAAATATTTCAATTTCCTAAATATAAAGATCTCAATATAACTTTTGAAAATATAGACATCCAAATACTATAAAATTGATTAATTACATAAAGTAATATATAATTAATTCAAAGATTAAATAATATTAAATCAATAATTTAACTCGATAAACTTGATACATTAATTAATTCATCCATTAGAATTTTATCATCATATCAATCGATCATGCATGCACTTGATTCCAGTTCTACTGGAAAGATGAGTTGCTATAACATTAATTAATTAATTTTAAAAATAAAATCCATTCACAAGAACAGACAAGACAACGCGTAGCGCACGTGTCAACCTACTACTGGCTAATAGCCTATCCAAGGATAAGGCAAACACGACACCCCCTCTCCAACTAGAGAGAGAGAGAGAGAGAGAGTGAGAGTGAGTGGGAGAGATGGCACAAGCGATGGCTTCCATGGCAGGCTTACGCGGCTTGTCACAGGCATTGCTCGAAGGAAGCCTTCAGCTCAGCGGCTCGAGCAGGATCGCCGGTCCCCGCGGCGACCGCGTGGCCGTCGCCCGGCCCGGGTATGCCGTCCGAGCCCGGCACCAGGCTGCGACCGAAGGTGATTCCTCCGCCGCCCATAGCAGCCGCCGCGCTGTGCTAGGGATCGTGGCCACCGGGCTCGCCGGCGGATCCTTCGTCAAGGCCGTGCTCGCCGATGCCAAGTCCATCAAGATCGGCCCGCCTCCCCCGCCCTCCGGCGGCCTCCGTAAGTTCTCCGCCCATTCCTCGCATCATTACCGTATTAGGACCCCTGTGGGTACTGTTCCCACAGCTACGTGTTCATATCGATTCTTCTTACATATCCTAAATGAATACATGGTAAATTATGATCTTTGATCTCTTCCAAAAGAGTAGAATTAAAATTGCTTATTGCATTTACCTTCTACCGCCGATAGCTGGGACCTTGAATGCCGATCAGCCAAGAGATCTTCAGCTGCCACTGAATCAGAGATTCTATCTGCAACCACTGCCTCCATCGGAAGCTGCAGCGAGGGCGAAGGAGTCGGCCAAGGACATTCTAAATGTGAAGCAGCTGATTGATAAGAAGGAATGGCCGTATGTTATGAATGACCTCCGCCTCAAGGCAGGATACCTCCGTTTCGACCTCAACACCATCATCTCCGCTAAACCAAAGGAGGAGAAGAAGACACTCAAGGAACTCACTGAAAAGCTCTTTGCTGCAATTGATGAGGTTAGTGCTTCAGCTTGCATGATCAAGTTTATACTCATGTCACTCCACAGTATTAAGTCCTATCTGAATTGTCCTCCACAGCTTGATCATGCTGCAAAGATCAAGAGCACCCCACAAGCTGAGAAGTACTATGCAACAACCAAATCTCTCCTCGATGATGTTCTTGCAAAGATAGGCTAGAGGGTAAGAATGCGGTTGTGCTATAAACCTTGCGTGTGATCCTTCTTATAACCGACGCTGATGGGTGTAACTTTGAGAAAATTGAGATTCCAAATGCCGAAAACTGCAATGAGACCAAATCAGATGGGGCAGTAGTTCTTGCTGGGACTCCTTTGACTGCCTTAAGATCAGATGAAGTAGTTCTTATCTGATCACTTTTGATTCAGTTTCCAGATAAACATCATGCTGATGAGACGGTCTGAATGAAACTTGACACAGCTCATGTTGAAAGATATCTACAAATCTGAATCCAAAGCTGTAGACATACTTCATATTAATGTGATCAATCAAAATTGTGCTACATAGAGAATAGAGAATAACATACTTTTACTTTATGCTGCTTCTTGTCTAAATTTATCACAAGCATCGTGCCATGTATCCGAGAGGACACAAGGCATCTAATCTTATATTTAACTTTTACACCTTTTTCTGATTCTTAGATCATGTCTTCTTCTCTGGTTTTGTCGGAACTGATGCTGTTCATACAGATTCTGATTCCTTGGCTTACACAGCCTGCATTTGCTGCAGGTCGATGTCTGAACTACTCTTTGGAATTCTCATCTCAAGAAAGATGTCATCAGTGATATAAGCTTCCATCTTCGTCCAGTTTGCATCTTCGGGCAGCTCGAGACGCCTAGCAAATCCATTCTCCCACCAGCGGCCATTTTTCCAGTCCTTTGTATCAGTTTCTCGCCCTCTCCACCGCCCACTGATCTCGACCACCATTTCCTTGAGGTTGCATACATCTACGTCACATTTTCTTGCACCAACTGAAAGAAAACATGAAGCGCTTGGTTTGCCCTTTGTTAATCTTCAAGTAGAGAAGTTTTGGGAGACGGCTATATATAGAGATGAACAAGGAGAGAAGAATACCTGGTAACTCTGCTTTCAGCAGGTAGTCTGCATTCGTTGCAGACCAATCGACGGTGCTCTTGGAGGCGTTCCCAAGTCCCGAGAGCAACGCATCCGATTCAAACTCCCACAGAGGGAAGGCATCAGCCGGATCAAAGAACTTCCCGAACAGTAGCGGGCTGAAGAGTGATCCTTCTCCGAAGACGTTTCGCGCAGCAACCCCGCTGTGGAGGATGAAAGAACGGAAGGCGTCTTCGGTGAAAGGGACTCTCCATTTCTGAGAGTTCTGATCGGCTGGTCCGATCTGTACCACCCTTCGCGCTGGCATTTGCGAAGAAGCTGTGCGGAGGGGAGATGACCATGTTGGCTGTCCTTTTAAGAGAGATGAAGCTGCCTTTTGAGGAAAGCAGAGGCCAGATTCCTCTTGGATTGCTCCAGGGAATGCTGCTGCTTCTTTCTGTGTGAACCTTTCTGAGAGCGGATCTGTTGCCATGCTTTGCCACCACCTTTTTTAACTTTCTTTCACATGCATCAAAAGATCGGAGGTTAGATTCTGTGACAAATCTGCATGAACACTCTCTCATTTCTTTGTGTAGCTTTGATCTCTTTGGTGGCTACGGTGCGTCAGCTGAAGTGGGAAGTAGCGGCGACCATGAAAGGCCATGTCAGTGTCATGAATAATCTCATCAACATGACATGACCAAGTTGATTCGATCTCAGTACATTTTCCGAATGTTATCATGCTTGAAAGATGAGCATATCACTCCTCGGCAGCAGACTCCTTCCAAGTTGCTTGCTGGATTCTGCAAAACTATGTCAGAGAACCAACCCCTTTGATGCTAGAAAGCTCAAGATATCGAGCATGGTTTTGAGAGTTACAGGTGAGTTCATATCTAGAGAGGCGGCTGCCCACACACCCCAAGCTAAGGTAGATATCTATACGAAATCTTTCGTTCTGGATGTTGACTGAAACCCTATCGTCACCATCTAATATTTATTGGCTACCACATTATTACCATGCTAATTAGGCTTTGGTGGCCAACTAAGCCGACATGCGTCGAATATTTTATTGTCGCTTATGATTTAATTGGATGTCGTGCATTGAGTTATCATATGTTTGTGTATGATGAAACACAATCTCTAGTTCAGAAATTTCACATGTTTTGACCACGTAATTATTATTTTTGTTTGGTTTGGTTAAAGTAAAGTATCGATTGGAACATTCCTAATAGAATCGATTCAAAATTTGTTAATCTGATTTGATTAATCGATTAATCAGTTTATAATTTTAAGTAATTTTAAAATATATATATTTGTCAAATAAATTGGTTTAATTCAATTGAACCAAATCATAATCTTGGTCTAATTGTGAAATTGGGCCTATGTTATTTGTAAAATTGGACATTTGATTAATCGATTCGAACCAAATCATAATCTTAATATATTTTAAATTAAGATCATCCTGATTCGATTTGAATTGTTAAACTTAACCCAAGAGATGTATGAGATGCGTAAGTGCACGAAGGCATGCTGAGTTAAACCACCTATATAGTTGGTGTTGGATTCAAGAGACTTAATCGTCTACGTAAGAGGTGTTGTGCACATGAGACGCACGAGGATATTGAAGCATATTATCTTAAATTATTAGGTAAGAGGTGATAACGTAAGTGTTGATTGTGCCGACTTGAACGAGCGAGCGTGAGATATGCAAGGCCATTAGTTAGGCTGCTCGGATGAAGGCATTGTAGTTGCTTTAAAGACGGGGACGCCATGACCATCCCAAAGCACATCAAACTTAGATTGTTACCGTCATCACGAAGATACAATGGACATAAAATGTCACAATTGTTCTAGAGATGTGATAGACTTGTAAGTGGGAGAATCGTGGATAAAGTCATGGGTCATGGTCAACGTCACACTAAATGGACAAAAGTTGTGGTCAGAGGTTGAATCCACGAAAGAGACACTCTAGAATGGTCGAAGCCACAAAATAGACATTTAATGAAGTTGTAGACGTGACATTAAACCAAATCTTAAATTTTCAACATATTTTCTAAATATTTTAAGTACTTAAATATTATTTAATTGATGAAAATAGGAGGATTTATACTCTCAATCCATAAAGAAACTTCATTTTGAATTAACATTTTCTTTATAGAAATGTACCTCTATTCAAATAAGAATCACACCAAAAAGATAAATCTAGTCAGATCATAATTGTTCATGTTGACAACTTTGTTATAAGATCAGCTAGGTCGTATTTGGCCTCTCCATGAACATTTGTTCATAGCCATTGTAAACCTTTGATAGGTGGGTACATACATAAAGTGTTCCTCTTGTTATGGGTTCCAAGCTAGGGTATTTGATGAGGAATATTTTCTTTTAGGTACTATGCTGATTGGACATGCTTAGGTGGTGCCATAATCACCATATTAATCGAGTTGGTTTAGATGGTGTCACATTATCACTATACTAGTTGAGCCTCTCATTGGTCAACTAAGCACACATGTCGAGTCTTGATTAATTGTTTATTATTTAATTTAACGACAGAGATTGAGTTTTTATTAGCTATCAAATCTAATTGTATCGTTCCATTTATTATGCTTGGGGAAAGGTATTGTTTCTCGAGAACTCAAAGATCATTATGTATACAAATATTTATCTATTTATTTTGTCTATGTAAGGCGTATCAACATTTAGACTCTCAGAGTAGAACATCACGTGGACATGTCGATTTGAACTATGCAGGTGGAGGGAATTAGACATAGGTGTTGGAAAACCTGAGTAGAGCATTACATACGTAACTAAAAACAAAAAATAAAATTAGTTTCACATGTCTTATCAAATCATCGTATACATATGTTATATGTTTTACTTAGGGAGATCATATATCCTTAAAAATTATATATATAAAAGATGATAAATAAGATTAGATGTTCTCCTCTCTAGCAGTATCTATACGATGGAAGAAGTGACGATGCTCCTCCCTCACAACGTAGAAAACCCGCAACTTTTGTGTATATTCTTCGTAGCTTTTACGCACCACCTCACAGCAAGCGTGAAGAACTCATTTCTTCTTCGTTGTCCTCACGCACTAATGAGATGAGTGGTCGACTAAGAGGAATGGGGAGGACCAAAAGTGTAATCTATCACCTTTCTTGGCTACCCTTGTCACCTATTTATATAGAGCCTCTTAGATCTTAATGAATCTTGTCTTAGTGAGAATTTAATCTCTATCCAATTATCCTAACCTCTTGGATTATTGGATCTCTATCCAATAATCTCAATTTGCATTTAATTGGGCCTCATTCAAGGAATCCATTAATGTTGGATCTCATCTAATGAAATATGGGGTTTATTGGATATCTCATAGCTAATCATCTACTCGTCGCAACATTCACCATATGTGTATGATTCTCTAGGCTCAATACCAAGTTGGTCGAAATTTGCAGCTATTAGAACTCCTAACTCAAAACTCTTTCTGATTAAGTAAATTGTTATCACATAATATTCATTCAAATCATTAGCTATGGACGTACCATGTCATTATGTCATAGTCTCCAAACACTACAGGGAGATCTAATCAATTGGATCTATTTATTCTCAGTTACCGTGTATCTAATATCTCCAAAAACTCTTTATGATTCTCTAGGCTCAATACCAAGTTGGTCGAAATTTGCAGCTATTAGAACTCCTTTTAACTCAAAACTATTTCTGATTAAGTAAATTGTTATCACATAATATTCATTCAAATCATTAGCTATGGACGTACCATGTCATTATGCCATAGTCTCCAAACACTACAGGGAGATCTAGTCAATTGGATCTATTTATTCTCAGTTATCGTGTATCTATAGTCTCTCATCTATCTAATATCTCAAAGATTACATATCAGACATGGTACTGTTAGACCCTCATACATAATCCATTCAAGTCATGCACTAATTAGACTCTCCCGGAGAATTCCTCTCTCAATCTGAATGACCTTAGCTAGGGATTTACTTGAGCGAGTATACATGAGATATTCCTCTCATGATACTAAGAGTGGACGATCCTCTATTGACACTCAATTTCCTTTTAGTTACTAATCTCAATAATTAATTATACCATATCTGAATCTTTCATACTTGTAAATTCGGTGTCAAAGAATAAAATACTCAAATAAGATATCCTTGATGTATAAGTCTAAGGACTAAACACACAACTAAGACTACAGAATCGTTGTCTGACATCATGTATCATTAACTATTCAGTATTCTATAAGTAGATCAATCAGTGAACTCATTCTCTAATGAGCACCTGCACTATATCCCTAGTGTCCCACACAAGTAGCTATGAGATCAGTTGTCTCCATCATATGAACAGGCAAATAATACATCGATCTATCTGGTTATCTTGATTTTCACTCGAGTAACCTATGATCAAGACTATGTAGGGATTGTGAAAGGTGAATTAGTCTCATTATCATGGTCTCATCATGATCCAATTCCTATTGCAAAGATTTAACGATATCACAATATGTGTAATATACAACATAAAGTGAAAAATACTAATAATAATAAATAAATAGATTATCTAAGTGGTCATACGTGCATCACTCATGTGATTATCTTACGGGGTACTTGTAACTAGCAATAAGTGATGCATGAGGATGTCAACCTAAACCTATTGCATAAAGTGTCAAATGCAAGAGATATGTGAGAGCAACCGTGTGCCCTTGTGAATTGTATCTGTCAAACATAAGTCATGTGCAACGACATTGGATAAGAGTATCGGATACATTAGACATGAGGGTATGAGGGCATGATAGATGCATGAATGCATCATAGCATCTCGAATTCAATAACTAATGTATTAGCGTCAAATGCATGAGTTGCAAGAGAGCGTTAGAGCATGACAATTTGGATCGCCAACATGGTAGGAGTCTAATGCAATAGACACATGAGAATATTAATATGTATAAACTTGAACTACTCACATAAGAGGTGCTTCTAGATGCATAAGCCTTGCATCATCCTTGTCGAACTATTAAACATATAAGACACGCGAGAGCATCAAACATACCAAGTTGATATAAGATGATATTAGGGTTGCTAGAATGGAAGACTTGCAACTTCCTTGAATACGGGGAAACCATGATTGTCTCAAAAGGTATAGTAAACTTTGATCGTAAAGGTCCATCATGTAGATACAGTGGACTTGGAAATAGGAGATGTGGTGGGGGTGAAGTCTTGAGGGACGACCAAGGCCACGAACAATAAACAAAGTTGTGGATGGTAGTCGAAGATGAAGTCACTCCTATGACGTTAAGCAAAGCCTTGAACTTAGTGGCATGAAGCTGCTTGCGATAATGTGACATGAAGAGGAAAGTGTAGAGGTCGAAGGCCGACGCCTGGCGAGGGGCAGTAGAGGATTATAGTGGCCTCCAACTATGATAGGAAGTGATAGTTGGTGGCAATGGTGCAGCAAAGGGTTACAGCAAACACTTGGGACGACATCGCCTACGGATAAAGTCGTTGTCGACGACGAAGTCGCATACGAAAGAGTGAAGTCATTAGCTATAGACAAAGTGGTAAACAATGGTCGATGTTGTGAACTATGGACTAAGCCTTAGATGGCGGACGATGGACGGAGCCATGGAACACAGGCAGAGCACGGACGATTTCGCGAATGGATGATGCTGCGGACGATGGAGAAGACTATGAATTATCGATCTATAAGCATAAATATTATATTTTTATATTTTATTATGTGAAATTTTAATGTTAAAATTTGAAATCAAATAATAATAGATTTATATCTTATCAATTAAGTTTTGATCGTGGGAGAAGTTAAATTTTGATTAATTTTTTATTTCGGTTAACTTTCACCTTAACAAGCCTAATTGGATGAATGATCGATCTAAATCTATGAGTTTAACTTGGATAGCCCATCTATCGAATTAAATAGCATTGATTGATAAAAAGGTTCTATACAAAATTTTACATATGATAACTAAAAATTTAATTATTATTCTTAGATATTTGTTTGTTTATTCATATATATATATATATATATATGTTTGAAATTATAAAATGATATTTATTTTTACATAAAAGCATGATTTATGTTTCATCATAATTATAGTTATAATATGAGTTTTTTAGCTAATTAACATTCAATAATTATTATAGTTTTTTTATTATTGTTAAATTATTTTGATATAAAATATATTGAAGAAATTTAGTGAATATTATTTGTAACTTATTTTTCTAAGTTTTATCTGATTGATAGTTGCCAAAGTGGCATGTGATCTTAGGATGATGAGATATAAATTATAATAAAATTATTATCATTATAAGATATTTTAAATTATATTTTATATTATTATATTGGTCTTGTAGCTATCAAAGTGGCTTAGACCAAAAACTTATAAAATTATATTAAAAAATTAATCTTAAATGATATTAAAAAATAATATTCTGACACACATAATTGGGAGATCTAAATAATCCCAAAAGAAAAGATATACTTTGAATAATTATGTGATGTGATAGGATGATATATCCTTATAACAAAATATAGTAATACTATTCCAAAGGATGGTATAATTTCTCTATAAACAATTTTGTGTGAATACTAGATCTATCAATATTTTATCCATTTAACATTTATGAAAAGATTCAAAGCATTAATATTATATTGTAATAGTACTTTTTTCATTATATTTTATAAATATCTCTATAGTTTCTAGATTAATTGATTTTAAATGGCTTAAGATAAATGATCAAAAAAAGTTTAAAAGACTTAATTTTATGATATTTGTTAATGATATTTAGACTTTAGTAATATATACAACTACCATACTAGAATATTTAAAGATTAATTAAATTTATTGATAAGTCATTGATTAACATATTAATGAAAATCTATTTTAAATTTAGTATAATAATATGGGTTAAGGTCCATTTAGCCATTGTAATTTTGGCCATAGACCATTTAAGCCCTTATGATTTACTCTTGTCTAGAATAATCCATATATTTTAAACAACATAGCATATAAGCCCCTCCTGTCAAGTTTAAGTTAACAAACGTTAGAATATATTTACATGACATATTGACTCATATTAAACTATTGATATAATGACATATGATTTAAATTAAAAATTTATTTCAGCCTTTATAGTTTTAGTCATGGACCACTTAAGCCCTTATAGTTTACTTTGTCTAAAAGAATCCATACATTTTTAAAAACATAGCATATAAGCCCATCATATTAAATCTAAGTTAATAGATGTTAGAGTTTACGTGTTGACTCATAATAAATTATTAATATAATAATATACATAATTTAAATTAAAAAATGATACCACCATCAATGGCGAGATGAGACATCATAATAGAAGTGACCAACAATAGTAGCATCGAGCCATTGTTGCCTAACAAGACATCATACACATGTAGCCTCTCCATGTTGATGATGAGTTATGGAGCTTCTAGTCATGCCTTAGGTGGATGTGCATTGACTATTGGTCTCCTGATCCATCTTCATTCTCCTGAGTGTTTTCATCCCCACTGCCTCCTACTTAATCCTCTCTTGCGCCCTCACTTGCTGCACCTATGACGTGGTGGTTAAACTCTCCCTCACCTTTGCTTATGGCCTCTCTTATCTCTACATCTCCATCTTTGTCATTATATTAATGATTTATTGAGAGTCAACATGCCATGTAAGTAGTATATTAACTTAAACTTGATGAGAATGACTTATATACTATGTTTTTAAAAATGTAAGAGTTATTTTAGATACGAATAAATCATAAGAGCTTTAGTGATCCCTAGGCCTTCCCAAGGGCTGGCCTAGGATAAGATTAAGTTACCACTTGATCTTTCTGGTTTCTAATCTTGATAAGGTGACATGGAGCTCTACTTAAGTGTCGGCCTCTGTGACAGCTGAGTTGATAAGGGATAAAATCATCCCTATCACATGTTCTAGTTTACAAGTCTAAGATTTTAGGTTCGAATTATCAAGATATATTTCTCTTTTGGAACTCAATATATTTATGAATCAATAAATATTAATTTTTAAATTATATACAATGTTCTATACATAATTAATTTGAACCATGAGTTTATAATGATCTCGTAATCAAATATTAGAATAAAATATATTTTCATTAACTCTTTAAGATTATATACGCTTATATCTGTGGGTCACTTTATATTTATTATTATATTAGAGAAAGATATTTTATAATATTTATGAAATATCTATTGAGATAAAACTACCTAAGGTCTCAAACTGTTAACATCATAAATCAAGTCGAAAGATAATTATATAGAAACATAAAAAATTATTAAATCTAACATCCTGATTATAATAGTGTTTTAGAACTCATCGAATTGCTTAACAATTGTAAAAAAGTCTATTATATAAACATGACTCAAAAATAATATCGAACGATATAAAAATCAGACTTATGTAGTTAAAGATTTACTCATAAAGAATACATCAACCATAATGAGAAATTTTTTAAATTTTTAAATGAGCTTATTAAGAATCGTCATGACAGTATTAGCTCAATATAATCTTGAGTTACATCATATGGATGTTAAAATAAGTTCTTTAAATTTATATGGATTAACCTAAATGATTTGTAAAGAAAATAAAAATATATAAAATTTAGCATACAAATTTAAGAAATCTATTTGTAACCTTAAATAAGTTTCTGAATAATGGTATGTAAAATTTATTGATATCAATTACTTTTAAAATAATGATGATTAATATTTATAGTTAAATATATGTGAGAGTAAGCTTATTATATCGGTTATATATATATATATATATATATATATATATATATATATATATATATATATATATATTGATCGAGTTTTGGAGATATTTAGTATATAACATTTATTTAGCAAATGATATAAATAAAAAATTTAATCAAAATAAATATATTCTTTATGTATACACAATTTAAAGTCTTTTGTATGCTAAAGCTTATGTCATATCATATTATGGTTAAATGATCACTAATAAAACTTTATGATCATAAAATTTTATCTGAAGACTTGATGTGGTCAAACTTAATTATCAAATCATTGAAGATACTTTGTGACATATCATAATAGTTTTCTTCTTTAAGAATAATAATTACTATTGTAGCTCAAGTACTTGATGGTTTGAGAAAAATATTTGAAAATAATTAATATTAATTAATAACTTGAGTTGCATTGTATTAATTATGAATGAAGTGTTTGAAAGAATATATTTTTATAATTAGATTTATGAGCCACTCATAAAAGATATAATGATGCATGTTTGATTGAATATTATAATTGGTATTATTACTTAAATACTTGAAGTTATTTATTGTTTGATTTAATGTTCACATTTATGTATATACATATTATAATTAAATATGATAATAAAATTATCTTGATAAGCTAAATTACAAGAATCATTTTGGCCTACACTAAGAAGAGCTAACGATATTGTGGTGCATAAAATTAAGTATGAGATTGATGATATCAATGTCAAACATAATGTAGTACTATGTTTATTAGACTTATTAGCCTTTTTTTTATAAAATTCATATGCACATCTTTTAAAAGTTTTAGAATCTAATTAAATAAAATTATTTTTAAATAAAAATTTATTTTAATTTAAAATTTTTTTATATCTTATTAATTAATGGGTCAAGTAGGAGAATGTTAAATTATGTGATCATATGTAATTATGTAAGATATATTATGGATCTGATGGCTAAGAGAAAAAAAAAGTTTAATTATGATAGAATTCCTTAGGAGATGGTGTCGATGGGAATGACTCTCATAATTACTATTCTAGACCATCTGTTTTCGCTCATAAATAGATAGGACTTTATAGAAACTAAATACATAATACATGTATATGCATATATGCAAATAAAAGAAGACGAGGACATATTACATTATTAAAAAATTATAGATTTCTCTAATCTTTCTTTAGTCATGTGAACTAATCAATGATAGATTATAAATCTTTTTTCATCTCTCATTTATTCTTAATTCATCACTCCTAAAAATTTTCATTGTAATTGGACTTGTTTTCTATTGGTTGATAGTAATCAAAATCTAATCATATTCATAATATATCATACCTAATTAGATGAGGTCACATAATCTAACATTATCATATATCTAAGTATTCTCTTATCTACGTATCCGCATATGTGTATCTAGTCCTTAGGAGGTCATGTTTATTTATATGTGAGAGTAGAAGATTTAAAATAAATAAATAATTAGAAGAATCTTTCTCGTGAAAGTTATCATCTAAATAATCCTATTATAATTAGACATTAAATATAATTATAATAAAATTTTAATCGTATCCATAATATCTTTTACCTAATTAGATAAAATCATATAATTTAACACGATTATCAACTAACAATAATTTCATATGTGGTTGCATGAAGCCAAGGAAGTGTTGTCCAAGCCCTTTTTTTTATCGATAATTATAATAAAAATTAAATTATATCCATAATATATTTTATCTAATTAGATAAAATCATATAATTTAACATGATTATCAACTAAGAATAATTGGATGAAGGTGTTGTCCAATACCTTTAAGGTTGATGACATGATGATAATCTGATTAGTTGCTATGAGAAGATTATTTATATTTTCGGTAACATAAATTTTTAAGAAGCAAACAAGTGAAGTGGGATTGTGGATTGTGGATTGTCACGATGACTATTAGGGTTACCAATTGATGAACTATATTTTTTTTTCATATTTTATTTTTATACGTTTAATTTGTTTAAATTTTATTTTGCATGTGTCAGGTCACATGCGAACCTCTAGAATACTTTTAATTTAGTTTCCTATACTGCTCAATCAGCAAAACAAAACAAATGTGGGGGAAAAAAAAAAGCAAATTATGATTGTGATTGAAGAGCATAAATCTTGATTAAAAATATTCTAAAGATTTATCTCTTGAAATATAGAAATCTATCATCAAATGAAAAATATTGTTTGATATAATTGTACCTTTACTTTCTTTTTTTTTTCTTCTTGTACGACATATAAAAAGGGTCAACATTATAATTAATCATCAAAAATACGAATTGGTGAAATGAATAGTTCTCTTCCCGCATTACATATGTGAGAGTAGTGCAAGATTATATTTATTTTTCTGATAGTATGATTTCATTATTCATGTACGAGATGTGCAAAGGTGAGAAGTCTTCGTCTTTGGAGTTTGTTCAACTAAAGTGACATTATTTTCTCATTATCTTGTTATTATTATTTTTCTATAAAAAAAATTTCGTTGTAAGTTATTTTACATCAAATTTGATATCAAATATTTTGATTTAGTTAAAATTTTATATCAACAAGGTTGATCCATATTTCAATTATATAAAAACTCGGGACATGTTCAAATATAACGTAAGCATACAATACATAATAAATTTTATTCATCTTTTATTTGAATAAATTTAATTAACTTAGAGGTTAATTCACATATATCAACATACCGAATAATTTTAATCTAGTTTCCTAGATTGCTTAAGGAATAAAAAAAAAGAAGCAAATATGATAAGGTATATGATTGTCATTAAAAATTATAAAACTTGATTAAAGATATTGTGAATATTTATCTTTATAAAGATGGAAGGTTGTCCTTAAAAGAAAAGATTGTTTTCAGGTCCAATTCAAAATGTTATCTTCTTTAAAAGGAAATAAAATTTGATTTATTTGATTTAAAATTATCATTTCTTTCTTATATATATATATATATATATATATATATATATATATATATATATATATATATATATATATTTCTTTTCTTGTACACAAGCCTATAAAAAGGAGTCAAAATATTATAGTAAATCATAGAGAATATAGAACAATGAAATGAATAATTCTATTATCACATTATAAAAGTGTGCGAGTACATTTGATTTTTTATTCATTGGAGAACAATACTCGATTCCAGGTGTAACAAGCTCGATCTTTTTTTGTTTTTTCATAGATTAATAAGGTTAAAGGTTGAGGTTGATCGTTTGAGATTGAAGGCTTAGGCTATTTATTGTTAAACAACTTAGAATTATCCATCTTCCTTGATAGAAAGTCCTCCATTTTAATATGTTCGTTAGCCCTTTGCAAACTTCTTAGTCATCGACTAAAGAAGCCAAAACAGTTTAGGTTTGTTGACGAAGGCATGGATGAGCATGGAAGGATAAAGCTCCGTCACTTGCCAAGCTTCCTCGTTGGACCATGAGATCTAAGATGTAAAGCTCTGTCTTCATCTTGTCAAACAAACGAAGGGTCATTGGGTCCTCGGAAGGATGTGACATGCAAGCTGGTGGTAGATAGGAATACTATTATCTAGTATTTTTCCTATAGGAATGGGGTGGTGAAGAAAGAGCGACGACGCAATAGTGTAGCCATTATATGCTACATAGGGTTCATGCATGTATCATAGGTTCTTCGGAGCTACGAAAGCAAAAACTTGGATGATAGGTTCTTCATAAACTCCTTAGAATAGAGGATCATTTATATCCATCGACTCAGATCGATCATTTTCCAAATCAGATTTCACGTCTTGTGTCTTCAAGGCATTGGTTCATTATTGGAAGTGAGGCGAGGGGGGTAGTATTTTGAGTATAGTTTCCATGTATCATATTTCTTTAGACCTTCCTTCTAGTACCAATATGTTAGTACATCGATTTTAAAATGCCAAAACTAATTGCTTCGCTCTAGTGATAGTAGATTCCTCATGAGTTGAGTGATCATATAAAATTACATCAATTATCCTTTTATAGATTGTAAATTAGGACATCGATGAAATATATTTCTTTTTCGGATTTCAAGCTAACTAGGCATGTTTCAAGTTCGGATTGATTACGAAATATAGTAACATCAGGTCAATTAAGAGATTTGAATTAAAAGAATAATTATTATGGAATTTTTTATTTTTTTACACATACTTACTTACGAAAAGATATTATCATCAATAGGATCATAATGTGTGTGACGAATCTACTCGATAACTTATGTAATTCTTTTCTTATTTAAAAATCCAGATATAGAACTCATCTCACTGATCATTATTTTCTTCTTATTTTTTTATATAATGATATAGAATATATCTCATAACTAATTATTTTTTTATTTTTAAATATTATAATAAGAAATAAATTAATATATTTCTACTTAGAAAAATAAGTAATATGGAATATATCTCTGCACATTAATTATGATTCTCCCTCATCCTCTATATTAACACCTCCATTGACTTCTTATTATTGGTCGAGAAGGATTTGATTACAAGAGAATTGTAGATAGAGGCCATCCTCTGTAGGAGACCGTAAGTTTCTCCACATTTGTCTAAGCTTTAAATTATATAAATTATTTCTAGATTTTATTTCTTATCATTTCTTGTTAGGAGAGTGCAGTATGCACTCTTATGATAACTCAAAGTAATGTCTTTTTTTTTTTTTTGGTTGCTAATGGATGTTCGACTTTTGTGTATGTTATATATGAATGTCAACTCATGGTTTTGTATGTCTAAGCTCTATTATTTGAGACTGATGCATGATATATTTATTTTACATAGGAATTGTTATCGTTAAATAAATTTTATTGATTATGATTTTCATGAAGAGATAAATTGGGTTATTTTATAAATATTTATTATATATGAAAATTTTATAACAAAAATTTTATTTTTTTTATATCTTAGTTCTTATATTTTTAAAAATTATATTAAGATCTTTATACTTATGAAATGAAATATTTAATCTTGTTATTCTAACAAAACTCTTTTTTCTTTCTTGATTTTTAACCTTGTGAAATTATCTTATTATTGTTACATAGCAATCTCAATGTTTCACTTTAGTAAGTATAGAAGTTTCAATGTAATTTTTGAAAGTGTGGGGGGATCGAGACGATAAGGATATTTGATTGTAAGGGATAATTTATAATTAATCCTTACTCTACATAATTAATCAATTAATTATTTATTTTTTTAGCACAACATAGTTTTACAATAGAGAAAACAAATTAGGGCATCTCAAGGTTTTGGAATAATGGTCTGGTATTAATGAATATATTTCGAGGAGTTATATATATATATATATATATAGATTCTCGCAACAGACAAAAAAACAACAACAATTCACGTCATTGTATTTCTCATCTCCTCTTTACCTCCTCGCCTTGTGTTCTTCAGCCGCTCGTCGCCATGTCATCGAAATGTGAAGCAATAATCATATGCCTGTTGATCCTTGCCATGGATGGAGCTGCTGGTTTCCTCGGAATGCAAGCCGAGGATGCTCAAGATAAGGTAATGGTGTTGCTCGAGAGAAACCCAGGAGTAGTACTTCAAATACTTGGTCATCTTTCTCGGCGTGCATGCTTGAGCGATATCATCGAGTCTTATCATCACAGGGGAAGCACGTAAGGATCATATTCGTGGAGTGCAAGAAGCCAGTTCACAAGGCCTACTTGTTGGGGCTCGCAGCAGCTGCTCTCCTCGCTTTGGCTCACGCCCTCGCCCATGTTCGCCCTTGTTGCTGCTCCAGACGTCGCTCCGATACGTCTTCATCTTACCGGCGGGGACTGTCCAAAGCTGCCCTAATCTCTTCGTGGTATTTACTCCGACCTTCTTATCTTTAAGAACTAGCGTAATCCACCACAAGGGATGCAACTCTAATGTTTAATCCATACTTGTCATCATTACAACGGAATAAAAAAAATTACGAGAAAGATGATGAACATGAATTTTTTTTTAAAAAAAAAAGGGGAAAGATGAGTGGAGAATATAACCTCAGAAAAATCGTTTTAATATTTCTTTTGTTCAGAATTTTTTTTGTAAAACTATTATGATTCTTATCATTATTTTATTTTTTATGTTTATAAATACAATGATTTTTGCATTTTTTTATAATCTACTTTTTTAAAAAAACTCATACTTTGGATTTTTTTTTCTTCAATTGATATCTCCTTTTGTTTTTTTTCTAAATAATACCTTTAATTTAGAAATTATCCCTTTAAGAATTATTTCCACATATTATAACGTTTTGGTTTATATATAGTATTTTTGGCTTGTTATAATGTTTTGATCACCACAATAAATAAAAATATTGTAAAAGTAAGTGAGCTAAATGAAATCAAGACATACTAGAAACCATTTAATATATCATAACTATGATTCAAATAGGTATTCATAATAGTTTAGAGATAACATCACCTCAATTAAAATATTGTTAATGACTGTATTGGTTGGGTATATAGAAGAGAAGCAATAATAACAGGACAATGTCATCACTATACCTGTCGGGGTTGAAAGATATTTCCAAATTCTTGAGGGTTGGAGGATAATAAATTTGAAGTACAAAAGAAATTTTATTGTAAGATAAGGAATTCAAATACGTAAACACTTCTATAGAAAGTAAGAAACCTTATGTATCCTATAAGTACTAATTATAATATCAGATGATTCATTTATCTATTATTAATTATCGTTGTTTATGGTCAACGACTTCCTCACATCATCTCTTCTCTACCTCATTTTTTTTTCTTCTTCCTTTCATCATAAAACCTACTTAATAAAAACATTATAAATAATCCAAGTGATGGTCTCTATGAGGAATGACAACCGAGGAAGCATAATATACTGTCAGCTATAATAAATATTTCTCAATAAAAACATTGCAACGTTATTTTAAAAAAAAAAACATTGTAACAGTTTAAGAAACATTTATTTATTACTTATAGTAATAAATAAAATGGAAGTATCGAATAAGAAATACTCAAAATATGAATCTAATATCGTATGAATTATAAGAAAACAATATATGTAAATTTTTTCATTATTAGTTTCCAATTCTGCACCCAATCCCTCATGTTGATCAACATGATTAGGATCGTATTCATCGTCGGAATCGGATTGCTGGTGGCAGGAGCGATGTCTAATTCGAAGTCCAAATTAACCTGTGGGTTCACTAAACATCAGGTGCTGTATTATGGTGGAGTCTTCTGCTTCGTGCATGCAGTGCTTTGCGTACTCGCCCACATTTAGGTCGGTCACCGCGAGCAGGAAAGGAAGAAGGGAAGGGTTGTGGTTATCTAAACTGTGTTGTGTCGTATCACCCCATCTCAGAACTGTTGTGGTCGATACTGTAAGTTATATAGTTTTGATTTCGGACTCGATGATTCTAATTTTACTGAATTTGAAATCAAAATCGAACTGGTTCTAATTCCGATTCTTTAATTTTTTTTAATAAAATATCCATCCAATTAATCATTTATTAAACATTAATGAATAAGAACATAATTTTTATCTTTAGTATTTCGATCCCTGTAATTTTAAAAGTTATATTGATATCCTATATTGATAAAGTTGACACGTGCTCAGTAGTAAATCATATAAGTCAACGGAGGAAGAATAAATAAGATTAAATATTTTATTTTTATAAATATGAGATTTTAATATAATTTTTGAAAATGTAGTTATCATATAGCTAAAGATAACTAATTATATGACATAATATGTAATTAGTCCTATAAAAATCTTTATGAAAAGTTATCTCACATTAATGACCAAACCCTTGTAAGTGTTAAACTTGTTCCTTAATTAGAATAGGGCAAAAAGCGCTTTTTATCTAGCTATCATTATCATAATATTCTCGCTCCAATCTAATTCTCCCGGAAAACTCATTCTCTCTCAAATCGAACGACCATAGCTAGAGATTTACTTTAGCCAGAACACATAATATATTCCTCTCGTGATATCAAATGGGTAATCTTTTATGAACACTCAATTATCTTCATAAGATTAGCTACCAATCCTAATAACCAGTTTTACCAAATTTAAAACTTTTAAACCTATAAGTTTGACGTCAAAGAATGAAGTACTCAAACAATACATCCTTGGTGTCTCAAATCTAAGGACCCGACATACAATTGAGATTATGAAATCATTGTTTGATGTCATATATCATTAACCATATATATTTGTCAGATCTCATAATCATAGTGCATTGCAATGGCCAAGAGAATTTTTATAGATATCAACATGACTATTGTTGAGAAAGTTTTGTTATAGTCAACACATTGCCTTTTACATACCCCTTAGCCATTAGCCTTGCTTTATAGGTCTCCACCTTTTCATCTGCTCTAGTCTTCTTCTTGAAGATTCATTTATAGTTGATGGGTACGATACCTTTAGGTGCCTCAACAAAGCAAAACTTGTTAAAGTATATAGAATCCATCTTAATATTAATGACTTTTGGCCACTTCCTAGAGTCTATGCTCATAATAACCTCCTCATAGGTATGAGAATCAACATCATGAGTATCCTCTCCATTGATATATCTCGCATATCTTATAGAATCATGAGATACTCTATCAGACTTACGCAGAATTAGAACTTGTGTGATAGATTTATGAACAAACTCAGCCTTCAGAATGGTGCTTGAGCTAGGTTCTCCAACTTCGCTCAACTATATGATGATTCCATTATTTCCAACAAGAATGTGCTCATTTTCAAGGAATAATGCCCTCTTGGGGCATCCCATGAACTTGCATCGCTTCGTCCTTGATTCTAATTTATCGAAGTTGTGTCTTCTAACGTGGGCAAGGTAGCCTCAAATCTTAATAACTTTAAGATCATGCATCTTCTCTCCAAATCTCATATGGTATAGATACAACTGATTTAGACAAAACTATATTCGGAAAGTAAGCTATGGTCTCTAGAGTATATCCCAAGAATGAGACTAGTAGGTTAATAAAACTCATCATGGCCTGTAACATATTTAATAATATATTAGCATATAAGAAAGTGCCTATTGAGATAGAATCTCATAGTCCTTGAGGAAATGGTTAAACTCTATACTTAGGTACTCTCCTCCTCAATCTGATTGAAGAGTCTTAATATTTTATCCAGTCTAGTTCACTATTTCATTTCTATATTTTGTGAATTTCTCGAAGGCTTTGAACCTGTGCTTTATTAAGTACACATGTCTGTACATAGAGAAATTATCAGTAAAAGCAATAAAGTAAGAGTAACCACTTGTGGTCTGAGTCGACATGGGACAATACATAGTACTATGTATGAGTTCCAATAATTCAGTAGCTCTCTCTCCAGTTCTACTAAATGAAGAGTTAGTTAATTTTTCATGAAGGCAATGTTCACAAGTTGCATATGACTCATAGTCGAATATATCTAGGTATCCATCCTTTAGCAGCTTTTGAATTTTTTTCTCATGGATGTGATCTAGCCTACAATGTCACATATATGCATTGTTTACCTTGTCTCATTTCCTCTTAGGCACATTTATGTTTATGATATGTAGAGCAATACCAAGCATAAAGAAACCATTATGTAACATCCCTATGATCTTATTATCCATAATTAATGAATAATTATTATTCTAAAAATCTAATTTATATCCATTAAATATCAAATATGAAATAAAAATAATATTTTAATAATAGAAGGAATCTCCATTAGGTAGATGTAGGATGATCTTGCCAATAGCCACTACATTAACTCTTGCTCAATTGCCCATCTTGAAGTTCATCTTATCTCTCGCCAATATCATAGGCCTTGCCAGATTCTACAATTGATTTCATATGTGATAAGTACTCCCAGTACCCAATACTCATATATTATCATAAAAAACCAACAAATAGATACTAATTATGAATGTACATTAAGCTTTTCCAAGCTTATATTTTGTATTCCCTGTAAGGTACTCTTTGTAGGTCCTCTACCAATGCTCATCTTTGATGTAGTATTAGGTTTCTATCTAATTACATACTAATTTTGGATTATTAGATCTCTATCCAATAATCTCAATTGGTCTCTAACGGAGCCTCATGCAAGGAGCTCATTAATACTGGGTCTCATCCAATGAGATCATAGACTAATTAGATAACTCATATCATGTATCTATAGTCTATCTACAATTATCGTGTATCTACAATTCCTCATATATCTAATATTCTAATGATCGTATATTAGGCATGATACTATCAAATCATATCTCTAATTGGATTCTCCCGAAGAACTACTTCTCTCTCAATCCGAATAACCTCGACCAAGGATTTGTCCGAGTGATAATACACGGGATATTCCTCACGCGAGACTAAGAGTGGATGATCATCTATTGACACTCAATTACCTTCGTAAGGTTGGCTACTAATCCCGATAATTAGTTGTGTCAGATCTAAAGTTTTTCAAACTTGTAAATCTGACGTCAAAGAAACGAGTACTCAAATAAGGCATCTTTGGTATCTCAAGTTTGCGGACCAGATATACAACTGGGATAATATAATCTCTATCTTATATTATGTATCATTAACTATATAACATTCCATAAGCGGATTAATCAGTGAACTCATCAATGAGCATATGTACTGTACCCTTAGTGTTCCCACACAAGTGGCTATGAGACCAATCACCTCCTCCATCATATGTATAGGTATATAGTACATCGGTCTATCCGATTATCTCGATCTCCCTCTCGAGTAACCAATGATCGAGATTATTTAGGATTTATATTTAAAAGTTAATTAATCTTATTATCATGATATATCACGAACAAATTCTCGTTGCACAGAATCAATGACATCACAATATATATATTCGACAGATAATATAAAGTGAGAATATACTAATAATAATGATACAAAAAGACTATACAGTGTGTCACACGTGCTATTACTGATATTATAAGCTTACAGGGCACCTATAACCAGCAAGTTAGATATCCTCCTCTCTAGTGGTGATCCACATGGGAGGTTGATGTAGCGATTCTCCTTCCTTTGTAGTATAAATCATCGCAGTCTTCGTGCACCACGTTACAGTTATGATCAAGAAGGGTTTGCCCCTTCTTGTTGTCCTCATGTGCCACCAAGAGGACTATTGATTGAGGAGAGGGAGATAAGAGAATAGGAGGTAGCACCCAAATTAGGTCTAGCCTATGACCCTTTTAGTTCGCTCCTATTTATAGAGGTCTCTATCTGCTTAACCCTAATGGATCATACCCTATTGAGTACTGGATCTTCATCCAATTACTCGAGCCTCTTATTTAGCTTTTATTAGATGTCATCTATAAGATCCAATAATATATGGACTAATTGAATATCTAATAAAACATAGTTTCCATAGATATATCATATTTATATCTCTACTCATCCCAACATCTATCATATGTGTTTGATCTTCTAGACCTAATATCGAATTGAATGTGAGTTACACGTATCAGAACTCTTTCTGACATAAAACTCTTTCTAACTAAATAAATTATTATCACGTAACGACTCACTAATAACTTTCAACTTAAAACTTTAACTTTTACACTTCGCATACAGTACTTCTCGCTTTTAAGCTTCACATTAATCTTCATGCTTACTTTTAACTTAAAGCTCAACTAGATGAAAATTCATTAAAAAATAGATTATCCTAATAGGTGTACATTCATTCAAAAAAGATATTATCTTAAATATTAAGTCATCAACTACAACTATCGGTCGAACTGAACTCCCAAGATAGAGACAATTTACCTTTTTGCTAACTTTAACGCCTGTTACTATGAAAAATGTAGAATCTATCATTCACAACTAAGAAACTATCCTTAGAATGCTCGGGTTTCGACTCTTATCTTTGGACTACTTGCTCACTCCAAAGCCGGTAAAGTAAATAACTCTTGTTCACGCACCAATACTAGCTTCTTTTCTTTCCTTCACTTGAGAACAGAAATAATATTTTCAGATCCAGCTCTATATTCGGCTTCTATTTACGATTCCCACTTATTCACAAAGAGACTCTCCACGTCCACCGTCAAAGCCTTTACTTTCTTACTATTCTTCTTCTTTTGAATCTGATACTTATCTCGAAACTGCTTATATTATTAGGTAATTTCATAGTATAATTGAAGAGCACTGGGTTGGTTACTTCTTTCTATCATATCATATCGAGCATCGGGTTACAAGAATTCCTCTCTTTCTTCTTATCCTGTTGACAAAACAAGAACTGGAACTCCATTTGCAGAACCGCTTGTTGCAGACTTAACTCGAACCTGCAGTGTTGTTTCTCTCCGCGCTGATTCATTATCTGGTCTACTTTACTTTCCAAGCACAATCACTACTCCTCCATGCCCTTAAGCGTTATGCCAGCACTATATTATTCCTTTCGAACTCCAATACTTGACGAAGATTGCTCGAAGAAGTAAGCTCCAGTGCAACTCACAACACTTCAAACATAAAGAAGGTTGTCAAAATGGTGTTAAAGTTGAATAAGGCATATTTTCAAGTAAAGGCAATAGATTTATTGTCGTTTAACACTTGTTAACTAATCAAATAGCTAATCACTTATTGAAACTCTGAAACTATCCTTAGAAAGAATGCCTTTTTTCCTAATAAAAAGGACTTAGCTTGCTTACTCTACCACTATTATAAGAACTAATCGATGTAGCTTCACCTAACACTATAAGTCATATTTTTGGGAGTAGGAACAAGATCTTCAGCGGGAATAAAAGATGGGGGTTAAGTTACAATCGGGTCTGTAATAAGATTTGAGATCATTCTGCCATAGTCTCAAAATGGCATAGGGGATCTAATCCATTGGATTTATTTATCCTTAATTACTGTGTATCTATAGTCCTGCATCCATCTAATGTGACATCAAATATAGGTGGTCCAAATCCAAAACTTAAATAAACTTTGGAGCTCCCTTTGATATATTTAACGATCTATATCACTACTACCTAATGCTCTTTGCTTAGATTTGCAATAAATCTACTAGCAAAACTCACTGTATATGCGATGTTCGGTCTTGTACATACCATCACGTATATCAAACTTTCAATTGATGAAACATAAGGAACCTTTTGTATCTTCTCTTTTTCCTTATCACTTGATGGACTTTGATTTGAGCATAACTTGAAGTGACATTTAAAAGGATAACAGACTAGCTTATTATTGCTTATATTGAATCTATCCAATACCTTTTTGATGTATTTCTCCTGTGACAACTAAATCTTATTATTTTTTCTATCTATATGCCCAATATTTACTTCACTAACCCCATGTCCTTCATTGCAAATAACTCATTTAGTTCCTTTTTTAACATATCAATTGTAGACATATCTTTCCCAAAAATAAAGATATAATCAACATAAAGTTAGATAATAATAAAATTCTCACCAAATTGTTTAATGTACACATAATAATATGAAGCTATTCCTTTATATCCATTTTGAGTCATAGATGAATTAAACTTTTTATAGAGCTTATTTCAACCTATGCAAGCTCTTCTTCGACTTACAGATAATTTTTTTTACCTTTGACTTTGAAGTCTTCTTGTTACTCTATATAAATTTTCTTTTTTAATTCATCATGAAAGAAAGCTGTCTTCACATCCAACTACTCAACCTCCAAATTCAGGATATTAATAATACCAAGAGCAACACAAATAGAAGATATTTTAATAATATGAGAAAAAATCTCTTCAAAATTAATAACTTTCTTTTGATCAAAGTATTTCACAGTCAATCTAACTTTGTATTTTAGTTGAAAATATTGTTCTTAAGTCTTTAACCTGAAAACTCACTTGTTTTCCAAGGTCTTCCTTCCCTTTGGTAGTTGCACTAAATCATATACGTGATTCTTCTACAGAGCATCTATCTCTTCCTATATAGGAACTACCACTTCTTTTTATTCTCACTTTTAATTATTTCCTGGTAACACTCTAGTTCACTAGTATCAATAAGTATCACATACTTATCTATAGAGTATCTTTTGGGAAATTGATGTTATCTAGAAGATCTTATCAACTGAGGTTCTACGAGAAGTTACTCTCCATCTTTTTCATGCTCAACATGTCATGCAAGTATATCAACATCGACCTTTACACTATCTTCTTGCACATCTTTTTCATGCTCAACATGTACTGGAGGAGTAATTGGGTTACAGTCTACTAATCCTTCTGCAAAAGTCTTGGCTAGTGTCTCATTCTTTAAATCCTTAAGGGTTTGATCCTCAAAGAAGACTATAACTCTACTTTTAAATACATTTTGCTTTTCTGGATTCCAAATCATATAACCAAACTAATTATGTAAGTAATCACAAAAAATATATTATTTATCTTACCATCCAATATGGACCTCTCAATGTCTCGAACCTATACAAATGCACAATAACCAAACACTCTCAAGTTTCTATAGGAGACATCTTTCCCTAATCATACATGCTCTACAACATCATCATCTAGAGCTGTTCAGGATAACAAGTTGATCACATCAACCGAAGTCCTCAAAGCCTCATCCCAAATTTTTTTGGGTAGCTTGCCTTGTGAAAGCATATATCTAATCTTTTCCATGATGGTGCGGTTCATCCTCTTTGCAATTGTATTATGCTGAAGCGTACCAAAAACTTTTATCTCATGTTGGATACTATGTGACCTGTAAAAATCATCAAATAATCATATGTACTTACCACCATTGTAAAATTTTATGTATTTTAATTATCTTTCTATCTCTCTTTTAACTTTAGCATGAAACTCTATGGAAACATTAACAACCTAATCTTTAGTCTTCATAGCATAGGCCCAAATTTTTCCTAAAAAGTTATATATAAAAGTAATAAATAAAGTGCACCACTAATACCAAAAACATTAATAGATTCATCAGGAGTTTTTATCCTCAAAGGACCACATATATATGTATTAACACAGCCCAAGACATATATTTTTCTAGATAAAGTAGGACTAGCATAGGAAAGTATCTATTATTTACTAACCAAATAATTAATATAAGAGTTTACACATGTACATCTAAGATCTTGCAATACTTCTCTCTTAGAAAGAACTTGTAGTCCCTTCTCGCTCATGTGTCTCAATCAACTATGTCGTAACTCCATGCTGAAGTCTTTCTTTGTAGCATTCAATTACTCATCACAAGTTTTAGCATGTAACCTGTATAAACTGTGACACTTCTTACCACTGGCTATAACAAGAGAACTCTTACTAAGCTTTCATTACCCTATGTGAAAATCTGTTATCAAAGTCTTCGTCATCTAGCCTTCTAACTGAAATTAAATTTAGCCTCAAGTCAATTATATATCTCATATTCTTGAGTACCTTAGTAGCCAATGTTAGTCTTTATATGGATATCACTCATGTCGATGATGTCTGTAGTACCATAGTTGTCTATCATAACAACACCAAAATTTCAAGATTTATAGGTAGTAAAGAACTCCCTCTGTGGTGTAGCATGATAAAAAATACCTATGTCAATCACCCACTTGAGATCCTAACACATACAATAATATATATCATCGAAAGTAGACAAACTCAAATTGTTATCACCCTGTACTATAAGTTATGGTATTCTTTTTTGACTTTTTAGACTTCACTTTTTTTCCTTTTTGTTACTTTTCTTTGGTTTCTTACATTGATTTTTATAATATTCTTTCTCACCATAATTGTAGTAAATAATATCTTTTCTTAATATTGACTTGCTTCTACCCATGCATGAACCGATTCTATCCTTGGACTTTGACATTCCTCTATTATCTAGGATAAATGACTATGAATTAATTTGAGATATTGGATTATTTCTCCTCAACTCCTCGTTCGACAAACTGTTTATTACTTGGCTCATGATGACAACACTATATAGTGTAGAATTATTGAGGGAAACCACTAGTGTCTTCCAACTTTCTGGTAATGAACTAAAAAGTAATAATTCATTTAAGTCATCATTAAGAGATATTTTCATAGAGGATAACTGATTTGTGATACTCTACATTTTATTTAAATGCTCAGAAATCGAAACGCCTTCTTTATATTTCAGGTTCATAAGTTTTCTGATTAAGAAAGCCTTATTGTCACTTTTTTTTTCTCTCATAGAGACCTTTTTTATTTTTTATTTTTGAAAGAGAGTGTGTAGAACTTTCAGTAGAAACATGGTGAAAGACATTGTCATCGAGCTACTATCGAATAAACTCAACTGTTTTTTGACAACTTTTTTCATCCATTACTTGACATAGTTGTAGGCTTTGTGATATTCTCTTGCAAAGGTCCATACAAATCCCTATAATACAAAAGGTCTTTATTCTTAATTTTCATATTATATAATTATTTTAATTCAAGCTAACCATGCGAGAAATACTACTGACCTTCATGTTCAAACACAAAAATTAAATGTCACCAAAATTCGCTCTGATACCAGTTGATGTGATTAAAAAAACTTATATGCGAACAAATACGAGTAGGTCCTAACACGTAGCAAAAGATTAAATAGAAATCACAGTTGCGTAGAACACTAAGATTTATGTGAAAAATATCTCCAATGCAAATGGGAATAACCACGAGACAATCCAGAGAATCAAATCCACTAAAAAAATAATAAATATACAAATCTCGAAATATCTTACCTAAGACTCGAATAATAATAACAACAAGAGAACGACAAAGATATAAGGATTACATTATCATGTATAATATACAAACTATTCTCAAATAATCTTAGCAAAAATCTACTACAAATGTGATCGAACATAAGAGTAAACACTACCTAAAAAATTGAGAACAGCCTCTACCTTACATTTTTCATGTCTCTTTTTCTCCGAGTTACTATCACAGCAGCCAAGTCCTTTTTATATTCTGCCACTGTCGAAAGTAACCTTTTTTTTTTTTGGCATATCTAAGTAAAAAAAAAAAAAAGGGTCAACCGTAAGCTGTGGGTTATTAAGGCGTAAATTAATGGGTCATGGCCCAACCGAAGGTTGTCTGCGGCACAAGGTGGCACACTAGCTTTTATTGATGGGAGCGTTGATACCAAGCTTTCCTTAAGCTCCATGGAAACGAATCCAAACACAGCAAAGCAAAGGTTGAACAAAGGCAGAGAAAGAAAGCATCCTGACACAGCTAAGTTCTTTACTTTTCACCATGAGCAATCCCATATCTAAGCTTCCTCTCTCTTAATATCAGTCATCGCATTCTTCTCATCTTCAGTTCTCTACCTCATCTTTGAGTTCTCGAGCCGGCCGCCCATGGCCAGAGTGGAAGGAGCAACCATCTGCCTGCTGATTGTTGCCATGGATGTAGTTGCCGGTGTGCTCGGAATAAAAGCCGAGGAGGCTGAAAGCAAGGTACTCCAGGGATTCAAATACTTGGTCATATATACTTTGAGCATCGAGTCTTGTTGTCACAGGGGAAGCACCTGAGGCTCTTCTTCCTCGAGTGCAAGGAGCATGTTCACCAGGCCTACAAGTTGGGGCTGGCAGCGACTGCGCTCCTCGCGCTGTCGCACGCCTTCGCGAATGTGCTCGGTGGGTGCCCCTGTGTGTGCTCCTGGGATGAGTTCCGTAGGTCTTCGCCTAACAAGCTAATGGCCGCAGCCGCTCTACTCCTTTCATGGTATCCATCCCACTCATCTTACATCGGTAAGCTGAAAGAGCTTGCACGAGTCTCATGTTCATCAACTCGATCAGGATTGTGGTCATCGTTGGATTGACAATGTTGATTATGGGAGCAGTATCTAATTCGGAGTCAAGGGCGACTTGTGGGCTTGCTCATCCTCGTTTCCTGTTTATTGGAGGAATCATATGCTTCGTGCATGCGCTGTTCTGCATCGTCTACTATGTTTCAGCCATTGCGAGCGGGAAAGAAGGGAAGGCTCACAGGGACACCAGATCTCAAGGGAGCCATGCTTGAGTACTTCCAAGAACAGCTACTGAAGGAAGCTGAGGTCCCAAATGGCTGCTGGTTCTGCAAGATTTTAACTCGAGCTAAAAGAGATATAATCCGATCTAATTTCCTATCCTTTTCTGGGTTGAGTTTTCTAAGCACTTAATTAGATGTCGTTGTAAACTGATCTGTGAGAAAGATAGATACGAAAGGAAATATCCTGTTTTCTTAGATCATAGTTTTCACACCGTATGAATAATGATTCCATTATCAAAAAAAAAAATTCTTAGAAAGATTTCTGCTTTAAGCATTCTTATTAAATGGGTATGTAAATTCTTTCCTCTGTTTAGCTCCAGTACCAGTTAACAAGCACAGTGTTTTGCTTCTATATATGATACTTCCTTACTTGCAGCTTGAGAAGAGTACAACCATGAACACTACAACATTAGACTGGGTTAGACATGAATCATGAGCCAGAGACCTGTCTCCTGTGTCATCTCTCTATCAGGTCAGGTCTTGGTGAGAGAGTTTGTGTGCAGCAAGCCACTTGCAAACAAACAAGCAACAGTATTGGCTGCTGTTTCAAGCACTGTACCACAATACTGGTGCATCCTACACGCCAGGGCTCAACACATCGATGCATCACAGAACAATGACCTTTAAAGCTTTTGTGGTGAGATGGGAAACAAAATGGTAGCAGCCATTTCCTTGGTAGATCTATCTAAAATGATTTCATCATGTGCCTGCCAGTGCCCACTATGTTAGTCGCTTTTCTCAACAAGTTTTAAGGCCTTAAAAATCTACAAGAACTTTTTGAGTTTCTATGTGGACTCTTCTGTAAGCGATGTCTGTGCTAAGTTTAGTAGTGTTTTGAGTAGATTTGCAATGGCTGTTGGGTTTCCAAGAGAGCAATCAGTGTGGAGGAGACTACGTTTTGCTTCACATGGAAAAGGAAAGGAACCACAGATACAGCTTTGATGGTGGGAATTGAGCTCAGGCAAAGAAGGCAGGAAATAAGCAATTGAGATCGATTGCCATTGAATCTACCAGTTTCCCGAGTCAGGGTGGTATGCAGAGAGTCCATGAAGCACCAAAGCAGAAGAGAGAGAAGGAATACGAGGGAGAAGGAGGTGGAGGAGGAGAAGATGCCAACTTTTTGGTTTGCCTTGAAGAGATCTCTCCACTGCAAGTCTGAGCCATCAGAGGTTCATGATCCAAAGGCCAGGGGGCATCTTGAGACCATCTTGACAAGGACAGCAGGAAGGTCTGGGTGCTCTAGATCCATGGCCAACCTCAAAGATGTCATCCATGGGAGCAAGAGCCACCTTCTGAAGCCACCAAGTTGCAGTCCAAGGTCCAGTTGGAGCAGTAAGCTTCTGAATCCCATCACCCATGAGGTTGTTCTTAGCAGTCCAAGCTGTGAGCTAAGAAGGATCACTGGATCTGAAGCCTGTCATGACTCTACCTATGTTGCCACCGTTAGGTCTGGGACACCATGGCCAGGAGTCCACCATCCTCTCCAACATAACCCTTCGTGCACACCGAGAAGATGTCCTAGCTTTCCTGGTGACGGGGAGGTTCATGGCTCTGGGGTTTCATCTCTCTCTCCTGCTTTGCCTGGCAATGGTGTTGCTGCAGTTCATCATGCTGTTCCAGCACCAAGGTTCTCCCATGAAACAGCTGCAGCTGTTGCCTGCCATAAATGTGGGAAGAAGTTTGTGAAGTGGCAGATCTTGGAGGCACACCATCTGTCGAAGCATGCAGGTATCAACACTCGTAAAATGCTTTCAGATAGATTTCCCATGTTCATCTTACCTCATAGAACTGATCGGTTTAATCGTTTCTCACATTTCCTTTCTTCACATCTATCTTGACGAACTGTGGTCATACCATTTCTCTCGTCTCTGTAGTGAGTGAACTCGTGGAGGGAGACACCTCTAGGAAGATAGTAGAAATGATCTGCAGAACAAGCGGGTTAAACACAGAGAGCAGTTGCAGGCAAATCGAGAGGGTCCTAAAGATCCATAACATGCAAAGAAGTCTTGCACAGTTTGAGGAGTACAGGGAGATGATCAAAACGAAGGCCGGTAAGCTTCCAAAGAAGCACCCCAGATGCCTGGCCGATGGCAATGAACACCTAAGGTTCCATGGCGCCGCAATCGCCTGCTCTCTTGGCTCGAATGGCTCTTCCAGCCTTTGCACATCAGAGAGGTGCAGTGTTTGTCAGATCATTCGACATGGATTCTCCTCAAAGAAAGAATCCAAGGGAAGGATAGGTGTGTTTACGACTTCCACTTGCGGTAGAGCGCTCGAATCTATCGAGACTAGCGAAGATGATCCTTCGGTGAAGAAAGCACTGCTGGTTTGCAGAGTCATCGCAGGTAGAGTTCATAAGCCTTTGGACAACTACCAAGAGCTCGTAGGTCGATCTGCTTTCGATTCGATAGCCGGGAAGATAGGTATCTATGGAAGAAGCATTGAGGAGCTCTATCTGCTCAATCCAAGTGCTCTACTGCCATGTTTTGTGGTGATATGTAAGCCATGAAGTTGCTTGGAATCAATGCCGATATCGATGAGTTTAATTCTCGTTTACTGTTCCAAATTGTTATCTGATCGCATGCAAATTTGTCTGAAACTTTTCAGTCCTCGTATCAATTACAGCCAATTAGCAGGACAGGCAGAGAGCTGTTTCTGCTCTCCATCCACATCAACCTTCAGTCAGTGGCAATGTCTTCATGCCTGCAATGTCAAGAACAGACCGAGAGACCCGTGATGATGTTTCTTGGGAGTATATGGATTCATATTGCATCTAAAGAAGCTTTTGATGCTTGGTCAGCAACAAAAAAAAAAAAAAAAGATAACAAGACATTGATGCCATTGCCTTTTACAGGGTGATCATTGCTGCTCAATGATGCAGTTCCATCTTTTGAACTCTTCAGCTTGTAAATATGCTTATGTTTTTTTTTTTTTTTTTTTTATAGATATCTGTGATCATAGGTGCCTATTTATCATCTTGTTATAATTATAATGTCTGATGGTTCTACGTACATCTTTGCAGCTAAATGAAAGTTACTTCAATTTTAGTGATTACTCGAGTTTCCTATAATAATAATAATATAAAAAAATCCTCTAACCCATTTGAAAAAATTATACGACTCTATTTCTGAATCCTTCGGATCTCTATTAATTTAAGCATAATAAACGTGAGAGTCATCACCGGTTCAAAAGTGTCGAACACCATATTTAAAAAAAATATATGTTTATTGTTTTTGCTCAAAATCATATTTGGTTTGGGAAACATGCTTTCTGCCCTAACATCCAAGTCAAAGTTGGGGTCATCTTTTTCATCATAATTAGCTCTTCCAAGTCAACCAGTTGAATCTAAAGATTTTTCTGCTCTTCTGTGTCCACATTGCTCCAATTTGCACTCTTTTGGTCACTAATTTTGTTGTCACAATCAATCTTTTTCTATGTTTTTGTCTAATACCTGAGGTGGAGATTTTTATAACATAATTGTTGCCGAGTGGCCTTTATAATTAATCCCTAAACCATGGTTTATGTTGCAAATATGCGTCAAGTTGACTTTTTTTTTTACAAGGGCCAAAATGACACACTGCTGATAAATCAAATTTTAGTAAATGAGTTTGAAAATTTTACGGGAAGAAAATTTGAATCTTAATATTCGGTGAGTGAAAAAATTTTGGAAGAAGTTTTGAATATTCAGTAAATGGGTTCGAAAATATTATTAAGCTGCTGTTGTTAGGAAAAATAATAACAACAAAATACTCGAACTCCATAGCTAATCTCATCTTTGACCAATCTGACCTATCCATTGGACCTACGCAAAAATGCCCCATCTTTGTCGATGCCTAACTCGGTCAAATGGTCCTCCAAAGAACAAAAGTCAATCTCAAGTTCCCTCCATACATGCACTTCGGCTCCCTCGATGTCGATTCACATTCCAACCGTGGCCACCCATCAAAAACATATCATATAATAAATAACAAAGACATAATTTTTGGCTCGTGTTACGGTGTACACGTAGCATCATCGCATCCGTGGTCCACCGGAAAGGGTTGTTACTCGTTCACGTGTCACCCGTCTTACGCTACCGCCACGGTCTCCGTGGGACCCACCACGATCATGCATTCGGCTCCAGGTACGACGCGGGTGGACATTTTTTGGGGGGACAATTATGACACCCGTCGAACACGCAAACCTGAGTTGTCGCCTTCCGCCTATTGGAAGGGGCCCACTTCCACGTCAGTCCTCCTTCGACTCGGACGCGTTAGGACGGACGGCTGGGATGGAGTCAAATCGGTCAAAAGCGAAGAAATATTCGAGAGAACGATCTACCGCCGTTGAAGCTCCATCGCACGGTGGCGGCGCGACACGTCAAGTCACGCTTGACGCCTTCCGCGTGTCCCGCGGGGGGGGGGGGTCCCGCACAGTAGTAACGAGAGCTGGGGTCACGTGACGAGGCGCGCCGAGTCACGCGGACGTGGTGGTTCGAGCGCCAGGAGCCGCGCGATTCGGATCGGACGGCGAGTGATCGTCGCTGCTGCGTTAGGACTCGGGAACGTTGACCTGAGCACTGGAGACGCCGTTAAGTCGTACGGTCGCTCGCCATGCGCTGGCATATGAAGCCGTAAGAGAAAGTAACGAGAAAGAGGGAGGGAGCGAGATCGAGAGAGAACCGAGGCGAGGCCAAGAGATTCTGAAGCGATTTGGGGGGCATCAGAAGGTAAAATCGGCGACCTCAATTGTTTTCTTAGCGGTTTGCTTTTGGATTCGTGTGACAATTTCGTCCTCGAGTTTGGTTTTTGTTTGCTTATCCTTACCCCTTCATTTGAGCTTAAGTTTTTGATGGTGTTGGTGTATCTTGTTTGATCTCTTGACGAATTTCACTTCATATTTTTGGCGATTGAGACTTGTTGATAAGGAAGACCAAGGGTAATGGGTTGGAGATGGCTGTAGGTGGTGGGATTCTTGTTTGGGTATGAAAACATTTCAAGTTCTGGCTGAAGTTAAAGGGGTAAAGGTTATCTTTTCGTCTTTGATTTTGCCTTTTGGAGTTGCATCTTTGTTACTGTATGAAACTTGCGTTTTGTGTAAGGGAGAAAGAGGAGAATTTGATATGTATTGAGTTCTTTCATTTTTCTTCCTTGTTTTCTTGTTATCAATTTGAGTGTGTTTCGGTTGATTATTACTGAGCTTTTAGTCATCACTTAGAGTTGAAATAAAATCTTGACAAAGCAAAGGAGAAGACGAGAAGCCGTGTGCTACAGATCGATTGTTAAGTTGCATGCACTTGTTCGACTGTTGCCATTTTTTCCTAGCTCGTATTTTTTATAACATGCAAAGTTAAAAATGGACCTCCTGGCATGTTGCTTTTTTTCAGATATTATCATTCCTATGTAGGTTCCTTCAAAATGTAATGGACAACAAAGAAACAACACCTATATGTATAGGCACTTATGGTTTTTAATAGAGATGCTACTGTAATTATTGGGACTGGTAAGTGTTTTGGGATTACCGGAGTCAGTGGGATAAGGAATCGTAGTACAAGAAGAAGTTCTCGTGAAGAGAGAAAACCCTGATAATTAGGGCTTGGTTATTATCTCTAGGTTTTGATGGGAGGAGAGCAAGATGTGAGAAATACTTTTGGTGCTCGTGAGTTTCTCTTTAGGGTGTCTACAGAGGGTGCTCTCCAGGGTTTCTAGAGAGGGCGAAAGACAAGGCACAAATTATTCGGGGTATATGTGAGAGGATGTGCAAGGAAATTTATGCTCGAATGGGGATAACCTATGGGTCTTGTGATTAATCTCACATGGTGAAAATTTTGATTTTTTTCATGGATCTAGGCATGATTTGCTGAACTACGTTAATGTTACGTTTGGTATGTTTTTTATTATTAATCTACGGGTGTTCTTTTGGTTTTTTGAGTTTTTCTCTCTCCCCAACACTAATTCACCAACCAAGGTTTCCTAAGTGAGACAACATCAGATGTTATTGTGCATGCATCCTTCTTGCTGTAATTTCTGTTCTATAATGCTAGTCAAATCACTGCCAATGTAGTAATTTTAGCCTTTGCTGCATAATGGTTAGCATGAAAACACATTTCATGAGTGGGTCATCTTTGCAAAATTGAAAAGTTTCTACTTCAGGTAGCTTGAAAGTCATTTTCCTTATTTGTGGCAAAAGATCAGTGAATAAGATCAGTAAATATGAACAAGAAAAGTGGGAAGGCTTGACTGGCTAATTACTAGCTTAGGTGGATATCTAGTTCTCAATATCTTGACCTGCCGCATATATGCATTTATCAAGTTTACTCTTAGTTAAGGCATTTGATTTCACTGCATGGATTCACATAAATCAACATATGCATAAAACAATTGTCAGAGTTGGAATAAGAGCAAAGAATAGATATCCTTATATGATTATCATACAGAAGATGAAGACATTCTAAACGTAGATAGAGGAAAAAGATACTGAGGAAACTGGAAGACAACACCAGAAGTTAAATGTTAAACATGCTTTATGCAAAAAATTGTGTTTCCCATAACTGGAGTCATCGGCAATATCAGGTCTTTTGAAGGACGAAATGTTTGTTGGTTTACTTAAACAATCTGTTGATAGACTGTCCTTTGGCATATGTTTTATGATGGATATTGGTAATAGTAAAGAGGTAGGACATTGCGTATGAGAGATTGGTTTGGGCTTCAAGAAGAACATAGGATGGCAGGATGGATACTTTATGATATTGTTATGCTACAATTCTGTTATAGTGCCTAGTCTATCCAAGTTCAGCTGAAAAATATCTCTGTCAAAGAAGATTGAAAGGAAGTTTGTAGTGAAGAACAATCATGATCCACAGGTACATTTATCTTATTTCTGTTAAAGAATCATGTGCATTTTTTGTTGTGGCATGAAATTCTCATGATGATATGCTTGGTTGCTTTGTTTTCTCTTTGGGATTTGCTTTACAACAATTGTATATGCTGGTCAGTTATATGTTCCATTTTTGTATCTTGCATTTTTCACATGTGAAATAATAAAAAATAGATGTATAGATGTCCCCATTTTGTCACGGGCTTAACTTATTTTGCCTAAGCCGTGCGGCACCCATGCGTGTTCGTCCGCAAGGGTCAGTCCTTCCCAAGATCTCTTAGAGTCCCTTAGACTTACAAAAGAGAAAATGGACCAGAAGAAGCAATTCCCACGGGATTCACAAGCAACTGCTCAAGCAAACACTTTATAAAGCCAGATACAAATTACATCCATGGACATTACAAACTCAGAAAGGTTGCACACAAAGGATAATGGTCAATTACAGATCGAAGTCCTCACAAGTGCTTACAAAACACACTCATATTTACAAGTCAAAATTGGCCATAAAGACATGAGCATTTCATCGAACACCTTATTTACATTGTTGTCCGTGACATCCGCCGCCACCGTTGTTGAGTAATCGAACTTTGATCCGTCATGCTCAACTCACCAATGACTGAATCTGGTGTGGGGTTGGCTGAGTTGTGTTGATCCTTGTTAGTTCTCGCGGATCCTTCTGATGAAGGAAAAGACTTGCCTTATTATGCGCTAGTATCGCAGTATACTTATGTTGCTTGAACTGGGTGGATACTTATTAGAACTTTGACGAGCATCGCCTCGCAGACTTTAAGGTTTTTGAGATCCTTCCTCCACAATGTTTGCCCATTGATCCTTCCTCTATGTTTAGTTGTCATTTCTAAGTAGGTTCGCATCACGCTTGCTTTCAATTGGCATTCAATTGGAAAATGAAGCGGACAATCTACCATCAGTAGTACTGATCACCAATGGTGAGAATTTGACAACTATTGTCTTCCATAAGCTTTCTTTGAAGGGTCACTGAACTTATGCAGAGCTCCTCTGCTGGATAAGTAAGAGAACTGGGATACTTGACTTCACCCATTCTCTTAGTAGTTGAGAAGGCAAGGTTATTTGGCTTCGCTCACCTCCTCGAGTTAAGAGAATTGGGGTACTCAGTTTTGCCCATTCTCTTGAGTTGAGAAGACAAAGGTTACTCGATTTACCGCCTCCTCGAGTTTGTACTTGCATCGAAATGGTTACTAACGTTCGCGCTTTTCACACTCAAGTACTAGAAGTATTTGCACTCCTTACGTTGAGTTAGCTCGTGATTCGCCTTCCCACCGCCATTGAACTGAAATGCAAGAAGTTTTGCCCGCAAAGTTTACCCCAACTTGGAGTCCCCAACTTGGAGTAAGTCTTTGATAGATCTGGTCGCCTCTGGGATTGTACCGTCTTCTCCATCACCTTTGCCGCCTGAGTAGAAAAGGTATAGTACCGCGTATTGCCTACTTCGTTCCTTGGTCGAGCAATCCTGCATCAACCCGAAGTCCCTCGCTTTCGACTATTTTGATGAGAAGCCCATCGACATCAGTCTTATGAAGTTTCTTGGCCTTTGCCCTTCCACCCTGTCTTGGTACTTAGAGTTTTCCTTTGTATTCTCCACCTCCTCGGCCCCTTTTACGACCAATGCTCTCCCTCCATGAGAGCAAGGCATTGATGACTCCACGGAAGTCCCGCCTCTGTGGTACCATGGTGCTGCCAAGCCCATAACACTAATATCTGTAACCTTGCATCTTCATCCCTTCCTTCGCGATCGGTAGATCTGCCTCTGCGGCACTGTGGTGCTCCTCCGAGTCCACCTCCTTCCTAACCGACGCTTTGCTTTTGGGTAGCTGAGCTCCACCGGACTCGTCGTCGCTTCCTCGCCCCTTTCGACCACCTGCTTCAACACCACTATGTCCTTCTAGCAGTTCTCCCTAGTGGATGGAAAGACAGACTGCAACTTCTCATGCATGGCCTCCGCCATCTTGTTGCAGGGCTTGTATTGATTCTGTTCTCCTTAGCTTCCTTGGTAAAAACGTTCGCTTATTCGGCCTTGTCCTCTGACTTGTCGCCCTTGCTTAAGCGAGTGATCAAGTAGTCCAACTCTCCAGCTCGATCATACCCGGTCCATGAGACTCACCGGTACTTCATCGGACTTCTCCTCGATGGTACATCCCACGATGACCAAGGCTTTCATCCGATGCAAGCTTGATGCACACACGAAGACCCCTCGCATCATGGTATTCACCGAATCCATAGCCCTTCTTGTCGTTGCATTGTTCACCAAAGTGGAGCTACGAGGCTCAGATCATTCACGATCATATCCCACCCATGGGACTCATTGGTATCTGACTTGATCGATGAACACAAGACTAAAGTGGAGCTCCGAACTCCTCGATCATACCTCGCGTGATCTTGTCCCTCGGGGACAAGATTGCCTATATTCATTGCCACAAACTATTCCACCACGATCCACGCACGCCTCCCTCGGTGACATCTCCATTGCATACAGATTCTCGTGTGATGAACTCGGACTACGACTTCTCCACGTGTGGCCTCTGCCAACACACCGTAGGGCCTCCGCCATCTCCTATTTTTGGTTCGCTCCCTTGGCAATTCATCTTCGTCCACCCACTCTTGGGTCACACCTGGACGAAGCATAGCTCTAGGACAATCCGTTGCCTAATAGCTCATGAACTGCCCCTGATTTCGTTAGAATTGGTGCACCATTGTCTGGATCCTGAGTCTCTATCCCCTACCAGCACAATCTTTGCTATGCACCACTTGTTCCTGACAACTCGAATGGTAACACTGTGGCATATTCTTCAAGAGTACCCGTCTCTGCGTCCTCTTGCCCCGTGCTAAGGTCTACCGATCCCAACTTTGCCTTTGCAAGTTGAATCACCTTAGTTACTCTGTCAAATGCATCTCTGAGGTAGCTTGCATGCCTCAAGCTCCCTTCATTTTTGGCACCATGCAAGATAAGTCTCCCATCGAATGAAGAACCCATAGACGACATGATCCCACTCTTGCCTCGCAAGAGTTCATGCCCTAACCTATGTCCAAGGAAAGCTCGTGCCTCCGCTCCATGTTCCATCTTCTACGCCGACTCACGCGGCTTTGTATACTTTACCCATTCCACCTAAGTCGCCTCCTCGATTTGCATTGAGTTGATAGTGGCCCTCGCGTCCACCATTCTACGGGTCGACCCTCCATTGAGTTCGATTTCTGCATCGACTCTAAGTGTGCCTTCATATGATGTTGTCTTGGATTGCTCCCCCACTTGATCTCGAAATGCATCCACCAATGCATTACCTCATTCGAGATTATGCGATGATTCCACGTCACTCGCTCGGTCCGTTGAACTTTATGGAGATATTATCCTGAGAAACTCTTCCTCAATATGTGCGGTTAGTTGCACATGATTCTCCCTCTAGAGAACTAGGACTTATCCCTCCTGAATATCTGTCCTGCTGGAGCAACTTTCCTCTTTACATACTTCCCACTGGAAGTTTCGGAGACCACCATCCCCTTTGGACTACTCCATCTTGTTGAACAACTTGTGCCTTGTTTTGCCCTCGTAAATGCACTTACTGGATTGCGACCCTTGGCCGATACAGTCTCCACTGCACCCTTCAGGGTCTAGCAACGTGCTAAACTTGTTGCACATTTCAGCCGCCTACGGACGTATCCTTTCCATGTCGAAGAGAAAGTTCTGATGCTCCATGGTGTCGAGTTCCGATCACACCTTGGGATGGCCACGAACACTCTATCGTCCGTGTACAAGCCCTTGCATGAGTACCGAATCCTTCGAGTTAGCAATTCCCCTCACCTCTGTGAGTTTTGCACAACTCTTTCGGTCGTTACGCAACACCTCCCACTTTGCACGGTCTCATCTCTCACCAAGCACCCCGCTTGCCTTGAGCACCATCAAGTTTGATTGCCAACGTCGAGCCGTAGCTCGAACTCAACCATCCCAATCTTTATGCGCCACGCATTCTTCTTCGCTTGCTTGTCCTCGTGGTGCCTCTCGCGCAAAGGGGTTGGTCATTCCTCTGAATGTCAAACCTGGATGCTCGCTCCTCTAAGCGACTCCTTTCTCTACATCTTAATGTCCGTTTTCCCCCAAACGGTTGCGCGTGCTGGTTGTCCCCCACACAGCCCAGCTAGGTCCCCCACGTTTGTATAACGAGTGTTTCTGCATATGCTTGTCCTGCTTTGATACCACACTGTCACGGGCTTAGTTGATTTTGCCTAAGCCATGCGGCACCCATGCTTGTCCGTCCGCAAGGGTCAACCCTCCCCGAGATCTTCTAGAGTCCCTTAGACTTACAAAATAGAAAACGGGCCAAAAGAAGTAATTCTCACGGGACCCACAAGCAATTGCTCAAGCAAACACTTTATAAAGTCAGATACAAATTACACCCATGGACATTACAAACTCAGAAAGGTTGCACACAAAGGATAATGGTCAATTACAGACCGAAGTCCCCACAAGTGCTTACAAAACACACTCATATTTACAAGCTAAAATTGGCCACAAAGCAAAATAGGGCTAAGCCTCGCCGCTACTTGCAGGTATGTACACAAACCGAAGGATACGGACAAACATGAGCATTTCATCGAACACCTTGTTTACATTGTTGTCCGTGACGGTTTGCATATTAACAAAGTAATATTTCTTAAATTCCTTTTCACATTTGCTTGATTGCTTTATATGCTAGATTTTTCCCACCTTGTTTTGTGTGTTCTCTATTTTTATGTTGTAACGTGTGCATTGTGTGCTTTCATATTTGTGCAATTTTGCATTTAGAAACAAGTTTGCAGATGCATATGATGCATGTTCATAAATTGGTATTTTATGGACAAGCAGATTACAGTAGTCCAATTGTTGTTACCAATAATATATCATGACCTTATAGTATGTCTTCTAGGCCTTCTTAGGAGCACTTAAACTGTGCAATAGCACAAATGTTGGAGAGTATACGCTAGCAAGACTGATACTGTGTCATTATGTGTATAACTTACAACTGAAAAAGAGAATTGAAGAATCAAAGCTTCCGTTTTTGCTAAAATATGTGTGGGGAGTGCCAGATCCCCAGAACCAATTTTGTGCAACAGTCTAACTATGTAGGTATTTGTGCTATCTGAAATCTAACAGTATGAGCACTTTGTACCTATCTCACAAAGGCATGGATTGATGTCGTCTCCCAAGTCTTGTCCCAACACTGGGTTCCTCCGTACATTAACCTTTGCCTGATTACCAGAGTTATTTATTATTAAAACTAATGTTATTGCCTTCATTTTTATTTGTGTGTACCTTGGAGCTATCATTCTTTCGTTTTCATTGACCCAACATGAATTTAGTGACATTTTCTTAAGGGTGTGTTCTTGTTTTTTCTCATTCATCATTGATCCTCATCTTTTAGCATGGATTCTGATCAGTTTTGAGGGTTTACTGCTGCAGACATCTACCTTGAATCCCCTTCTCTGCAAATTCCTGCTTACACCGAATGGACATTTGATTCCATCAAATTAGCTCTTGGCAACTCAATCAACTCCCCTACTTCAAGTGGGTTCTAATTTTTCCCTCTGCTAAGCAATAGTCAGGAACAGTACAGCTTCACTAGAAAGTTAGCAAGCCCGGGTACACCCTGCAAGAAGTAGTTGATAGCATTCAAGCAGTCCCAAGTTCATCTTCCAGAGGTCCAAGTGCAATCAGAGTCACTTATGCAGTTTCCAGTCAGAGCATGAGGCAGACTTTACAAGAGCTGGGGACTGTTCTCATGGCACCTGATACTGTCAAGTCAACAACTAGTACTGATCCTGAGTTGAATGAGAACAAACAGCCCCAGCATACAAAGCAGCGGTCAAGGACATGGACCCACAAAACCCAATTGGAGTCTCCTGCTATCCCTCAGCCTCAGTATGCCTCTGGTGGACATATGAGTATCAGTCATGAAGTCCGTCCGGAGAAACGAGTTAGGGAAGTGAGGAAACAATCGGGTAATAATGTGAGACAGCTTCTAATCGACTGTGCTGAAGCTTTATCCGAGAATAAGATTGAGGAATTTGAATTATTAGTTGAAAAAGCCCACAGAGCTGTTTCCATCAGCGGAGAGCCTATTCAGCGTCTTGGTGCTTATATGCTAGAAGGCCTGGTGGCAAGACACGAGTCTTCTGGCACCAACATCTATCATGGCCTGAGGTCCCGCAAGCCAGAGAGCAAGGAGCTTCTTTCTTACATGGGGATCTTGTATGACATTTGCCCCTACTTCAAGTTTGGATATATGGCAGCAAATGGAGCAATTGCTGATGCACTAAAGAATGAGGACAGGATCCACATTATAGACTTCCAGATTGCTCAAGGGACTCAATGGATCACTCTAATACAGGCATTAGCAGCAAGACCTAGCGGTCCACCACATGTCCGTATCACGGGGATCAACGATCCAGTGGCAGAGTACACCCGAGATGGCTTGCAGCTGGTCGAGAAGATGTTGTTGGAAATGTCCAACAAGTTCTCGATTCCGCTTGAGTTCAGAGGTCTCTCCATCTATGGGCCTGAGGTCACAAGAGAAATGTTGGACTTAAGAACCGGGGAGGCACTCGCGGTGAACTTCACTCTTCAGCTCCACCACACGCCCGACGAGAGTGTCGACGTGAACAACCCTCGTGATGGATTGCTGAGGATGGTGAAGGGACTGTCGCCGAAAGTGACAACCTTGGTGGAGCAGGAGTCCAACACCAACACAACACCGTTCCTGACACGTTTCATGGAGACACTAAATTACTACTCTGCAATGTTCGAATCTATCGATGCGACGCTGAAGAGGGATAGCAAGGAGAGGATCGATGTGGAGCAGCACTGTCTGGCAAAGGACATAGTTAACATCATCGCATGTGAAGATAAGGATAGGGTGGAGAGGCACGAGCTGCTCGGTAAGTGGAGATCGAGGCTCAGTATGGCAGGCTTTAAGCCTTACCCGCTTAGCTCGTATGTGAACTCCGTGATAAAGACTCTGCTGAGTTATTACTCCGATAAGTATACGGTGGTGGAGAAAGATGGTGCATTGCTTCTGGGTTGGAAGAACAGGAACCTAATCTCAGCTTCTGCATGGCACTGATCCTTGTTCATCAGAGAACCATGTAGGCCAGATTAGATGAGAGATTATTGAGAACTGAACCACCGGCTACTGTGGATACAAATAATGTTACCTATTTATACAATGTATAATTCAGTTAATTCCCTGTGCAATTTCTTTGGATGCTGCATCTTTTTGTAGCTCGAGACTGTCTATGAATTGTTCCTTGTTTCTTTGCATTACCTGATTCAAGCAAACAAACTGGAGAGGTTGAACTAATGGTTGATAGGTTGGCCTGGGCTGTTCATGAATGGAGAGAGTAGAATAGACCCACCCAATACCACACTAGATTTGGAGTAGTGACCAGAAATGATTTGAGATTAAAATAAACTTAAGTGTCTTGTGATGATTTCTCAATTTAACAGAGAACAATGTCAAACAGAGAGAGCTCATTTGCAACGTACCATCTCTAAATCCACAGAACGAGAAAAATGAAAACTCTGCACATTAGAACACAGATTGATTCAACTAATATGTGCTGATCCAAGATTCAATTTTCTTGGCTGCTATCTGGAAAATATTAATTTAAAAGCCTATTTTCACTAAAGTAAGACAACATTTATTCTGCAACTATCAAGATCTCAAGCCTCATTTCTGATCAGTATCACAAGTCTATCAACCACAATTTTCAAAATTTTATTGGAGATATATTGATTAAACAATTTGTATGCCATCCAAGTAGCAACAGAAGTGGTATAATCCGTGTCATCCATCGAGCAGTAAAATTTTCGATCAACAGCCTCGGGCTAGCAACTGAACAACAGATTATTTATCATGTATCGCAATAATAACTGCATGTAAGAGACCATCCAGAAACACTTGTATCTCTAAATTACAGGCGAAACAAAGTTCTTGCTGTACCCTCCGGAATTCAAGCTTTGATGATATTGGCAATCAAATTTTAGTAAACTTTATGTCGGAAGAGTATTATCTAAAAGTAAAATGTTGCATGCTACTCAGGTGCTTGTATGTTTAATTTGCTGATCTCTTTTGATGAGACAGCTCTCAACAATGTCTCCAAGATTCAAAGTTATAGGAAGATATTAAACAAGTAGACTATTGTGATCATGAACCTGAACAACTTATTTCCATGTCTCCTTATTGATTTAGGACAAAAAAAATGTAGCACTAAATTTATCTGTACTAGATAAACATTTTCGCCTCTAGAATTGTGTATAAAGTGGTTCAGATGGAAACATGATATAGAACAAGAAGTTGCAAACAACTACGATGCATTCATGCTTTTATTATCTTTAAATTTAATTTGAAGGCGTGGTAAGCAGATTACACTGGAGGAATAATCACGGAATGCAAGGTTAATAGAAAATACATATTCTAAGTTAAAAAATGTCAAGGTTCATTGTAATTCAAACTAATATATAATGTAAGATAATAAAAATGAACTAGCAAGTAACAGATTCTATGGGGATGGGTTGAAGTAACATGTAAAATACATATTTTGCCAGAAACACCAACCTATTGGAGTTTACTATAACCAATAAGCATCAAAATTTTGCCAACTACTAGGTAATTATCCTGACATCCTTTCAGCTACCTTGTTATTAAGTCCGGACCTCTATTTCTGCTTCAAGTACCTTTACCTTTTTTTTAGCATATTTTAAACTCTAACAATGCCACAAGTGGATTGTCTCAAGTACTTACATCCCTTTTCAAGCTTCTTAAGTGTGTGATAAGATTAAAAATGGTCGATGCTGCCTAATTCATGGTTCACGAGCTTGACATCTGAACCATCTCCTCATTACCTTGTCCAAGTGACTGCGTCACAGTACAAGTCATTCTTGTCTTATATGTTAGCAATAAAGTGCTAGTAATATGTCATAGGACAATTATATCATGTACCATTACTTCCATGAATCGTCTATAGAGAAAAACAATAAGTCCATTCATATTGAAAACTCACCTTCGTCATTAGTTATAAAGCTAGTCTACCTCAGTATGCATGACAGAAACAGTTAATTTTATATGTTGCTCAATGCCAGTTTTTTAACTATTGAATGCACGAAACTTTACTTTAAAAATCGTTCTCATTCTTATTTCATAATGTCTATCTCAAAGTAAATGAAACAAATGACAACTTATGCAGAACAATTTGGAGTTATAGGTAAAGAACGACCATCACATAATTATGATCAGCAACAAATATCAAATTTAAACAGCCCAAATCAACAGTTCCAAATTCCTACAATTTTAATGTGCAGAACTAATGGACTTTCAAGGCCCTATCCAGATTATTGTGAGAGGTATCACAGTATACACAGTCTAAGCTTAGTTAAAATAAGTTTTGAGAATCATTTTCTCCTACTATGATATATATCAGAGAGACCCACCATGAATAGATCTTGCAATTCTAAGCACATGGACTGAGCTGATGCTATTAAAAGGATAGATTTAGAATCATAAATTTTGAGCCATCAAATGATATGCCATAGAAAAACATATATATTTTGGCACTACCAAACCGATGAATCAAGTATATCGCATGGATAGTTGAAATGCACCAGACCTTCTATTGTAGAGACACGATTCATTTTGCATCCTCTTGTTGCACTTCAGACCAAACAACAGAGAAGTACTTAGCAAACAATTGATCAATCCATCAGTTGCCCAAGAAGAAATAACACAAATGTATATATTATAATCATTTGCAGCTAGAGATCAAAAGATAACATAAAGGTGTCTAACTGAAACAAACACAAAAAGATGGTGAAAAGGATGAGAAAAATGACCACAAAAGGAAGGACATCCCCTCAAGTCAGAATTTTGTTCATGATATCACGGATCCGAAAAGATGTTCTGCTATCAAGCGGATTTGTTCTTCTTGTTAGACTTGATCATGACACACCCAACAAACACACACAAGAAACTGAGGAGCGCAACACCAGCAAACACGGGTATCAAGATGGCATACTCCTGGGGGAGGAAATACCCATGCACAAAGTGATCCTTCTCCACAAATGGCTGCGCAATAGTATCAATTAAAAGATCCACAAGTTAAACGAATCAAGGGTTCCCACATGAGAACCAAAACAGAGGGGAGTGAATTGGCTAACCAGAATGATGACCCAGAAAGTGTAATAGCTGAAGATAGAGATGCTGATGGCCGACAGCAAGAGTCCGACCGCCTTGTCCGCCAATTCCATCGTTGCTTCGGTCAATTCCCCGCTTCGAACCCCACCCTTCGATGCGAAAAGGTCGGATTTTGGGATCGAAGACTGCTTGATCTTGAGAAACTCCAACAACGTAAGTCCGAACAAGATCGAAACACAACGACAAGAATCGCTCGAAGAGGAGAAACCCTCGAGTTCCCGAAGATATCGTCGGAGGCGTCCGGCGATAGAGGTGGCAGAGAGGCGTCCATTTTGGGGTATGGCAAGTTGGGCTGTTATGTGGGCCGTATTAAGCCCATTTAGAGTAGTTTCTATCCGTACAATAGCAGTTTTTGGGAGGGTGTTGTTACCTGTAAAATTACTCTTTCCAACTCATTTTCGAGAATAATTAAATAGAAAAAAATTTCACATAGTATCCAAAATGATAGTTGTTAAGAAAAAAAATGACGTATTTGTCAACCGACCTGATTTGTATATGGACCTGATTTGTATATGTAGACTTGTCTAAGGTGGAAAGTATCCCCTCCTAAGATGTTTTATGCACAAAGACCGAAATCGGGAGAGATTTCTCAAGTCGATCCCTTTGATGCTCAGAGTTGAGGGTATATTTTTATACCTAATATTGGAGAGCTAGAATATTTCCATGAAGATTCTATAGGGGAGGCAATTTGTAACCGTCTCTAGTTGCCTCTTGAACTCCTATGAATATTTTGAAGTGGATGCATCTTGTAATTGTCCGGAACTATCCCTTGAACTCCTATCTATATAGGCAAGTGGGTGGTAGGTTGTATGGGCTTTTCCTCTTAGGACCTTATGTGGTGCTTATGTGGTGAACGATGGTTAGCTGATTATATATTCCCTATCATTTATTCCACACACACACACACACCCCCTTGCGAAGGCATGCTTTGGGGTTTTTTGCAACAAGGGTTCGAAGCGCATCGTTCAATTCGATCAACATGGGAGCGTTTATAATTTCATCTTGTGAGTCGAGTTTTATTTTTTATTAAAGTGTTTTGGGCATGTTGGGTCTATATTTTATTGTAGTGGATTTCTCTTGGCGTGAGTCGAGTTTTCCCAACTCACGTGTCTTGGGCGCATTTGGCCTTGTGCCTCCACAGTAGCAAATTTATCTTGGTACGGGTCATGTTTTTTCGACATACATGTCTCGAGCACATTTGGCCTTGTACCTCTATCGTAATGGATTTATCTTTGCACTAGACGAGTTTTCTCGATTCACGCATCTTAGGTGCATTTGACCTTGCACCTCTACTTCAATGAATTTATCTTGGCACAAGATGGGTTTTCTAAACTCACGTGTCTCAAGCATATTTGGCCTTGTGCCTCCATCGTAGTGAACTTATCTTGGTATAAGTCAGGTTTTCCGACTCATGTATCTCAGACATATTTGACCTTGCGCTTCTATCATAGTGGATTTATCTTGATACAAGTTAGGTTTTCTCGACTTATGTATCTTGAGCTCATTTAGTCTTACACCTTCATCATAACGGATCTATCTTAGTGTAGATCGGGTTTCCTAACTTATGCATCTCAAGCACATTTGGTCTTGCACCTCTACCGTAGCGAATTTATCTTAGCGTGGTTAGGTTTTCTTGACTCACCATCTCATGTGCATTTGGCATTACTCCCCCGTCGCAACGAATTTCTCTCACGCAAGTTGGGTTTTCTTGACTTACACATCTCAAGCACATTTGGCCTTGCTCCTCTATCGTAGCGGATTTCTCCTGGCATGGGTCAAGTTTTCCCAACTTATGCATCTAGAGCGCATTTGGCCTTATACATATGTCATAGCAAATTTATCTTAGTGGAAGTCGATTTTTCCTACTCATGTGTCTCGTGCGTATTTTGTATTTCACTTCTATCACAGTGAATTTCTCATCACACGTATTGGGTATTCCTGACTTATGCATCTTAAGGGCATCTAGTTTTGCGCCTATGCCATACCAGATTTATCTTAGCATGAGATTAGTTTTCCCGACTCATGCATCTTATGTGTATTTAGCTTTGCATCTCTATCGTAATAGATTTATCTTGGAGCATGATGGGTTCTCCTAGCTCACATGTCTCAGGCACATTTGGCCTTACGCCTCTGCCTTAGCAGATTTATCCTAGCATGGGTTAAGTTTTCTTGATTCACACGTCTCGGGTGAATTAAGCCCTGCACCTTCATAGTGGCGGATTTATTTTAGTGCTGAATTCTCTTGACTTATACATCTCAAGTGCATTTAGCTTTGAGCCTCTGCTAAAGTGAATTTATCTGGGTGATGGATGAGTTTTCCTAACTCACATGTCTCAAGCGCAATTGACCTTCCATCTCCGTCATAGTGGATTTATCTTGCCCCGATTGTATTTTTCCGACTTATGCATCTCAGGCGCATTTGGCCATTTGGCCTTGTACCTATATTATAGTGGATTTATCTCAGTGTAGGACAAGTTCTTCGGAGTCATGCACCTCAGACACCATTCACCATAACTCTTCACTGTAGTAGGTCTTCTAGCACAGATCGAATTTTTTTGACTTATGCTTTTCGAAGTGGTCCACTTTTCTCGATTGACATCTATAGTAGGAGGTGAGAGATCATATCCTTTTATATCTTCTTCATATCTTCCTTAATTGACACCTCAATAGTAGAGGAGAGAGAGAGAGATCAACATCCCTTCAATATGGTTCCAAAAGGACATTGTGTTAATCATGGGAGGAGAGAGATCATCCCCCATCTATAAATCTCCCTTAGCTTGCAAGTTGAGCGTCATTCTATTGTATGAGCCTCTAATGTTTTAGAAGCTTTCTCTTTGGTTCTAGCTCTTAAAGGTGAGTCAATCTTTAGGTCATCCATCATCGACTTCTGCACCTTAGGGGTATCTCTCCTAGCTCGCACGAGTTCCTTTCAATCTATTGGCTACTAGTTTGTCGAGGTCCAAGCCCTATCCTCAGATAGTTTGAGGGTGGAAGGGGTCTCGGCCCTCCCCCGTGTCGAGAGAGCACTCCACTCTTGGAGCTCTTGAGAGTCAAATATTCTATCTCAGATGAGTTTAAGTTGCAAGCTCCTCATCCCGAATAGTGTCTTTATGATCGATGCTCGGGTTTTTGTATTTGTCCTCAAGGTGGGACTCTACCTTCCCCTTCACCTAGTAATAGTGTCCTGTCCTGAACGGTGGGGCATATCGCTATCTCAGATAACACCTAACTCATGACACTAACTAGCAGTGTTTATTAAAAAATATAGACGTGCTAGTATCACCCTGACTCATAAGCTTTTTATAGTTTACTTCTGACTATACAAGGGGAAAAATGACTACTATATAGTTACTTGGGGGAACTTTAAATTTGATGGTATCCCCTTGAATAATAAGGGTTGGAAGGAGCAATTTTTTTTTTGTAAGTCTAGGTCAAGGTTGGGGGTTTAACCTCACTTGGTCGACATGCTGCATAGACAACACCCCTCTCCTTCTATCGGACGAGAAGGGGGGTCAAGTGCTTTGAATGAGGGAAATACTCTCCTCGTCCAAGGATATTCGAAAGATACATAAGGACTGGTCGATCAATGAGGGTCTCAATCTAACTTCTCGGGGACCCGAACCTTCCACCACCTCTTTCTGCAATCCTCTACGATCTAATAATATTAACCTTTCTGCATACATGGCGTTACATTCCTTGAAAAAACAGAAGTGTGGCTCATCTTTAGGCATAATGATCGCCTCGACAAGCTTGACCTCTGTCCGCTAGGCAGTGCCTAGGGAGTTGGGCTTAACTCAGCCCAGTCATCATATTAGCACCGATTGAAGAAGAAACATAAAATCATCATAGCCAAGGAATAAGCATAAAATGTTTGGCCAATAGTTCGGTGGGCCCTGGATGCCCTTGAGATGTTGGAAACTCATCGAGCGGGGCGACCCTAATGGACGTTGATGCTAGTGGTTGTCAAGTTGCCTACTAAGATTAAAATGGTGGCATCACCTATTAGGTTAGCTAGAGTAGAAGTAGGGCAATGACCTACATCATGTCGGCTAGTACTTATACTTGCTAGGTAAAGTTCAAGAATGCCACGACAAGGACGAGTAGATGGCACGACGACACTCCCAAGGGTGAGAGTCTTAGGTTTTGGAATGGATGCTAGTACGACATCAGTATTTATGCCAAAGTAAATGCATCCATGTGGGAAAAAGATGGTTGTTGCCTCATCTGAGCAAAAGTGTTGTGAGTTAAGGGCAGAGCCTACTCACTTGAGTATTTATTGACAGGGTCAGCTTGTGGATTCTTTTACGACACGAGGTCCTTCCTACTGCCAAAATATTAAGAGAAAAAGTCATTGACATTCGTATTAACTTGACGCGGCCTGGCCTCGATCTGTATGCGTAGAGTCGTCTAAGATGGAAAGTGCCCCCTCCCTTTATGTTATATGTATAAAAACTAAAATCAAGAGAGACTTCAAGAGCCGATCCTTCCGACGCTCAGGTTATTCCTAAGGTCAACTTCTATTGGTCCATGTTCTATATTTTAGTACCCTCTATTTGAAGTTAAGGGTGTATTTTTATACATGACCTTAGAGAGATAAAATATTCCCATGAAGATTCCATAGAGGAGATAGTTTGTAAATGCCTTGAGCTATCTCTTGGATTCCCGTAAATATTCTATAAATAAGGTATCATGTAACTATCTCATATCGTCCCTTGGAATTCTATCTACATCGACAAGAGGGTAATAGGCCATCTAGGCCTTTTCCTCGGACAAATCTTATATGACACTTGTGTGACAATTGATGGTTGACTGATTGTGTATTACCTATCAATGGTTATTATAAATGAATTAAAAAATAACTTTCGGATCATTACCTCATTGGTTAAGCTTATGGATCAACTAAGCTTTTAAAAAAAAATATTTTTAAAAAAATAAAAAATAAAAAATATAATATATATATATATAATGGAACATTACTATTTATAATCTTTTTTACTATTTATAACCTTATTTTAATTTTTTATATTTCTAAATTACTGCTAAACGTAAATATCCTCTTCTTCCTCCTCCTACTCCTTTCTTTATATCTTAAAAAATTAATATTTTTAAATCATCTTTGGACATAAATACTTCTTTATCCTCCTCCCTATCTCTTTCTCCTTTTCTTTTTATCTTTTTTCTCGAGAGGATGGCATCAAAAGGGTAGCGAGAGAGATCGGATACTATCGAGCAGCATCAACGTGAACAAAAAAAAATTATGAAGGAAAAAAAAAGGATAAAATCGATAATACTAGGATGATAAATTATAAAATAATATTTTATTATTTTTAAAAGATCATCAATAGTAAAAAAAAAAAAAGGATTGTGAATAGGAAGTTTGAATTGAATGAGGTAAAAAGACTCACATCTGTTTACATTATAAACATAAAGTCTTCATTCATATAAAAATAATATATTATATAATACATGGAAACAAAAATAAATTGAAGTGTAATCAGGTGTTGATGTTGCCACAAGAGTCCTCCACCCATAGTTCTCTTGTCATTTACATTATATGAAAGCTGTTTCAGTGCTGTGAGATCATGGCGTAGAGCATCATTTCCTCTGTATGTTTGAGATGGTTCTTCTCTCAAACTCTGAAATATTAGCATTTTCTGTTCTCACTTCTAAAAATTATCAAGTTTTCTTGTTGCTGTATTATTCCAAAAATATGAGCAGATAGGCATAGGGATCATTCAAGAGTCAGGTCAAGTGAGAGAAAGAAACTCATCTCAATTCAGAAGCTTGAAATTGAGAAGGCTGATGTAAAACTACTAAACATTTTGTAAAGACAAACTACGTTTGAAATATATTTATAATTATTGATAAATTCCAAGAACATACAGAATTATACATTGTATAAAAGCCCACTGGTTGGCTTTACATACAAAAACTTTTTAAGATTTTTTTAATATACATACATACATACATACATATATATATATATATATATATATATATATATATATATATATATATATATATATATATATATATATATATATATATATATATATATAATGGATTCATATGGAAAAGACCTCATAGCTTGGTCTTGTTCCCTTGGATCTGCAAAATAGAGAAAAGTGATTTAGTGGTAATGATATCATAGATTGCTTGCTTGCATTGTGATTACAATTTTGCTTTGGTTACATACATTTTGGATCTTGTTTTCTTGATCCTTCTTTCTTTGGAATCCACAAGGTAGGTAGGTAGGTAGGATAAGACTACTCCATTCAATTAAATGACAGGAAAAAAAGAGTAGTGATGGCTGTTCTGATTCAAGATAAAAAGAGAGAACAAGAAAAAAACAGCTAGTAAATTATCATCATCATCAATCATTCAATCAATCATCAGTAGTAGTAACTTCATGGTCCACATTTTGATTCTGAGGATTTCTTCAAGTGCACTGATTAGAACCAAGCTTCAGAAGAAGAAGGCTGCTGGAGCAAATGTGGGCACAACTCCATAGTGCCTGAAAGAAGCAAACCAACAGACCCAATATTAACTTCTTATCCAAAGAGAATGGCCAAACACAGCATTCATTTTATATACAAAGAGATAGCATATTGACATTTCAGAAAGAGTTTGGATGACCATGTCAATTCTAACACATGAATGATTCCTTGTGTAAACACTTGTATGTACATCCCATGGTAATGATTCCCAACATCATAGGAATCATAAGAGACTCTGACTTTTAGCATCCATTTATTATTCCCCCTTTTCTTTTTCTCTCTTCTTCATCAGCTCTTCTCCTTTGATTGGATTTTAACATCACAGGAATCATCAGAGATCCTGTCTTTTAGCATCCTTTTATTATTCCTCTTTTTTTCTTTTCTTTCCCCCTCTTCTTCAGCTCTTCTCCTTTGATTGGATTTCAACATCATAGGAATCATAAGAGATTCTGACTTTTAGCATCCATTTATTATTCCTTTTTTTTTTTTCCCCCTCTTCTTCATCTCTTCTCCTTTGATTGTATTAAGTCAAATGGTTTTGACAGAATAAACATGGAAAAAGCAATATTGAACATAAAAAAGGCCTAGAGAGGAATTTATTTGTCGATGAGTTCAAAATGATTCATAAACAAATCGTTAATACTTAGCTGAACATCATTCGATCAACCAAAAATCTTAAATATTACTAAGGCATTTATTTTAACAATAATCATAATAGATTTTAGTAAGTTCATGCATTATTATTATTATTATTATTATTATTTAGTTTCTGTTGACATGTTTTTGCTCAACCCCTGCACATACTGCAGTCTATATTTGATCAGTCCAATTTACCTCAAAATTTTGATTGATCAATCCAACACAACTTGCATTGCAGCATCTACTGATCATGCATGGATGTCAATCATCTCTCTTATATCATTTGACTTAAGCTATCTTTAGGCTTAATGTTTGAAAAAATATACTTTCATGTAAAATCAAATCTAATGACTAACTGCTGAGGAAGATGCACTAATTGTGGAGTCTTTTGGGAAGACAATTCTGATAGGTATATGTTTTCTTTTCTCCCTGAGCAGTTTGAAAGTTGAATGAATTTATTTTTCTTTTAAAAAAATCAAGTCAAATGAAGAACAAATATCACGTGAATATTTTTTTTATGAAATACTGAGAAAGAAAAACAGGATTAGAATTCGAATACTATCTAAAAATCTAATTTTATAATCATAAATCCTATAAAGCTTAAGTTATTAAGATGGGATCTAATATATGATTTTAATAATATCATTGCTAAATAATTAGCTACAATTTTTTTTTATTCTTCCTGTTCCACAATTAAAATTTTATATTCTAAAAATTAATCCTTAGCATAATAATAATAATAATAGGTTGGTAATAGCAGTGAGGAACCGACAAGCTAAATATGTACTACTTACCGGTAGTCGTCCTTGGCGACGCGAGACGCTACCCTTGTGGCCGGCTTTGACTTCGCCTTGGCCTTCGGCTTCGGCTTCGGCTTCGGCTTCCCCGACCCTCCGCCCTTGGCCACCACCGCCGCAGCCAGCGCCGGCGACGGCGCTGCCACAGCTATCCCGTCCTCCGAGATCGCCACCAACGAGGGCTGCCACTGAGAATCCTCCCTGTGCGACGCCCTCCGACGCCGCTTATCCGGAGACGCGCACACCGCCGCCTCTGCCGGCCGCGTCTCCTCCATTTCCACCGTCGGCTTCGACTTCGGCGTCGCCTTCTCCGGCCACCGGGATCGCCAGCCGCAAGGGAACTCCAGTAGCCTCATCCCTCTCCACCTCTCGCTTCCCAGCAATCACGAGCTTGCCACCGCAGGCATCGCTGAGGTTGGAAGAGAAGACCGTGTGCGCCAATGGAAACCCCCGGCGATTCGGTTCTATAGAGCCTCGGTCTCGTTGAGTTGGATTTGACCATAATACCCTCAATTCCGGCGAGACTACCAGGGGTTTTTAAGTAAATACACAACCTGATATCCTATTGGGTGGATGATAGCCGTGTGATTCCAGGAAATCGCCGACCGTCGGATCCTGATCGTAGGGCCTGCGATCTTTATATTGGTCGTTGATACCGATAGGCCTTTTGTGGAGGCGATCGAGTAGCAACTGCGCGTCTCTTTCGGACGCTTTGGAATCAACCACTGTCAATGCTAATCCAATCCGTGAAGGAGACTTTGTCGTTGAAGGAAAGCTTTATGCACACTTTCTCTCTATTTTTGACGGATCCGAAAACTATTTTTATTATATATAATATTATCATATCCTTCGATCTGTAAGCTTCTCCTCCATTCGCCATTCATTCGATGCATCCAGTTGGCTACACTTTCCATCCAAGCATTCATTGATGACCATCAAAAATCCACAGCATTTGGCTGTCATGTCCCTCTCAAAGATTGATGTTTGTTTTCAGCTACAATGCTCAACCTACCTGCGTCACTCTGTTTCGAGAGCATTGCAGAGATGCTGCTTTTATCTTCTCATCTCCTTTTTTTTTTTTTTTTCTTTCCATGGAACTCAACTGAGAGTGGAGATGAAAGAGCTGAAGGTCTCTTTCGAGGAACTTTTAGGTTTTGAGTCCATCTGAACTAAAAAGAAGGGATTGCTTTATGTAGCAGACTGTGTTTGGCTGCCCAAAAGCCAGCCATCACTGCTTGCTTTTGTGCACTAGTTGGAGGAGTCTGTCATGAAGCAGGTGGGAAGATGAACCACTTGACTCAACTTGTGCCATTTTAGTGTCAAATGTCTCAACTGGATTGACAAAGATACATTTCCTACCAATATGTCTGTCACTTGGGACAGATCTGTTGTGAGCTTCAAATGAAAATTGACCTGATCCAATATTTCATTTATTTCTCATAAACTCCCTCCCTCTCCCTCACTCATCTTTCTCAGTCTGCTGGCTCTCAGGATAAGAACATACTTGGCATCTCAAAGCTTTGAGATATCTGGGCCAAACAATGTTTCCTCATCACTTCATATTGCTTGGCTAAAGACAGTCCAAAAGCTGATGAGGTTTAACCTTTCATCTTATCTATGTTATGTAGCTCAGAAAGTGACAGCTATGGATGCAATGATCAGAGAAGCGAAGTTTCTCATTATCCTGCTCTTAGGCATATTATAGATTCCAAGACAGCACCAGAGTTACTGATCTAATGGACAAGGGAACAACTTCTTCCGACCAATCTGATCTAAAGAATGCCCGTGTTTCAGATTCAAGATGTGTCGAGTACAGACACCTCAATCTGAATCTAGGAGTGATCCTTTGTGTTCGTTCCCAACTTCCAACCATTGGGTAGCTATGGCAACAGCAAAATGATGCATTGGAAGCACACAATTGAATTGTTGCACAGAGAGGGTGGGTGGCTGTCAAAGAAAGGCTGTGAGGCCAAATCTCTGCATCTCTCTAGCAAAATTCCCTTTGAGATGCTCTTTTGTCGCGCTTATCGAATTCAGAGATTGATTTTATCACGTAACAGGAACTGAGATGTGAGTTCTTGTCATTTTGTTTAGAATATGTGTGAAGTCTTCATCTTTCTCAGGAATAGTCTCTTCAGTAGGTAAACATATGCATCACACGACCAGAGAGTAATCCTTACACATTTGGATACTTCTCAGAACTTGAGAAGCCATGAAGCAATCTCAGAGAGGAACAGAAGCTGCTATTCTCATATGCATCTTCCAAAACTGGAAGATAAAGCAATTTTGTCACTGTGACTTGTATCATAATTATTCAAAGACCAAGTCAAATATCACATATGATCACCATGAACCGCAAGCTCACATCTGTCTTGAAATGTTCAGTTGCCAAAGATGTCATTCAACTGCTGTGGCCAATTATCCTCACTGCAAGCATGAATTAATTGTGAAGTAGTCTGTAGTTCCCAGCAGATTGGTGATCTTTTTCTTTACCACAGGTATCAAATTATTTCTCCTGTGTTTCTTGCATGGGGAGTTCTGCAAATCCAGGGCAAAATACACCAATATTAATGTCATAAAGGATTCAAATCAAGGAACTGTAACATGCTTAGATGGAATCGGCTCTGATGTTATCCTTATTATGCACTTACTATCGGCAATGAATCCTCAGAATTTGCTATTGTGCAAATTCTACTCTGCACACAGTAACTTCTGACAGATCTAATATGAAATGATAACTCTATCACACAACTGGCGAGCACTTCAAAATCAAACCATCCTTGATCTAGTCTGCTTAAATAAAATATAAGTCTGCATGAGATCCAAGAAAAGGCACGGGAAGCAAGAAGATTCCAAAGGTTGCACACTTGCCTGAAACTAAAAAAAACCTGAGATCGAAGGTGCTCACAGCAATTATATAGGAGGTACAACCAAAGTGAGAATGATCCATAGCGAGCAGCACCAGATTGAAGTATGAAGAAGAAGTGCCAACCACAAGCATTGGAGTAAATCTTGTTAAGAGTGGTTGAAGATACCTTCTCCTGTAACCCAAATAAAGAACAGACTCCCTTTGCTGTTCACTGAATGGAAGATTCCTAGAAAAGAGAAAGCATGCAAGGGGACCAAACTTGGATAATTTAGTTGCACGAGGAGGTTGCTGTTGTCAAAATGCTAGGAAACATGATGCCATGGACGTAGAAACTTCGACTTGATAAGATAATAACAATGCCGACGATGGCAAGAATATTTTGGATCTGTGAACTGGAAATGATGTTTGTGCTTGTGATGCCGAGACATGGAATCTTCCATCAGAAATAAAAGCATGTTCTCCTTGTCTGAATGACATGGATGAGGGAGAGAAGATACTGTTTCTCCAGCTTGATTTCTTTGATGCCACTGAGAAGTGCAGAAAGTGATACTGAAGCAGATACACGTCCGATATCATCTTCTATGCTCATTAGCATTGTTCCAAGAATTGAGCTATAAGACCTCAAGTAAGCCAGGATGCAAGAGAGTCTTGTCATCTTAAGCAGTGTGTCCTTGTGCCATTTGATGGACCACAGACACATTTATCTCCTAATCTCAAGCAGATCTAGCTGTATCTGCTTGTCTCTCTCTAAAAAAACAATTCAAGGGAACACCAAGCTGCCAAGAAGCTAAAAATACTAGGAGTAAGTACTGCCACACTGCCCACCACCTGTGGGAGAGTGCTGCCCTGTCTTCATCTTTGGTGGACAGAAACCTTAGACAAATCAGCTAAAAAGATGCATTCATTACTCAGTAGCTCAACCTTATAAAAGGCCACAGTCCTCTTTCTTCGTCCATGAGCTCCATCGTCCATCAAACCATAAGTTCCAGATCTTGCAGATAGTCCACTAAAGTTTCCCATCTTCTTCCTTTATATGCTTCAAGCTTCTCTGTGAAGGTCCTTCCAACAGAAACTCCATCCATGGTTCGGTTGCTCCTCTTTATCTTGGTAGCTGCTGATGGTCTTGCAGCCATCGTTCTGGCTAGACCTGTCCCGGTGGTAGAAGTAGACAAGCTCGTGTTGGCAAGCTCACCAACCTCTACCTTTCCTTTGCGTGAAGCCAAGATGGGAATTGCAACTGCACCCGCAAACCGAAGGCATCACAGAAACCACCGGATCGATAAGTCCATTGCCATCGGAGAAGTGATGCTCGGCGGGCTCGCTGCCACCGTAATCATTGCTGTGATCTGCTACATTCGTGTCACCAGGAAAAGAGTCGAGGGCAGCAAATCCTGAACTCGGTCACTTGTTTTTGCTTTTCCTCCTGTATATTGGAATCATTTGATAGAGATGGATCGCGTTCACGTCTACCATAAATATGTTATAAGTCTTCATAAGCTTCTTCTGCAAACATGACTTTGAACAATGCTGAAATAAAGGAATGATCTGTGGAGTTACGAACTACGTGCTAAAGAATCAGCTTAATGGAACTAATTCTGTGTACATAAACTGAATCCTTGCTCGGTGCTCGTCAAAATCTGAAGATGGCCTGATATGCCTCGGGAATTTTACGCTACTGGTCGAGACTTGGAAGTGATCATCTGTAAGGAAATCAGTGAAGAAGATGAGACTGCTTAGGCTGCGTGTGGTTTGCCTGGAGGAAGAAGATGAAGTAACAAAGTATGAAGAGGAGAGACAAATTTTTTGGTAGAACATTGGTTCTTCATGATTTTAGTTTTTTTCTTGCTTTTCTCCTCTGCCATTTTTATCTGATACTTTCCACTCTGTTATCATAATTCAATTTCGGACCTTCCATTTCAAAATAAAAGGATTTGATTCTCCGTAATTATTCTGATAAAAATGTTTACCTACAGATCGCTATTTGACCAAATACAAGAAGGCTAATAATTTATATAACCCAAACGATTTAAGCCACCAGCCTTGCAATTCCATTACAAATGTCTTTGGTGAAGAAAGAGCAGTACCATGCAAGTGCATATTGCAGCAGGAACAGGTTTTATGTTGTCTCATGTCTTCAATGCATATCATCATAAGCCAGAATCCAATTCAATTTCTACTATAGAATTTGATAAGGTACATTTTGGCTCATCCAACGTATACTTCCGCATTACCTTTCAAAAAATCATATAGACACTATCAATTCAGCTCGAATTAAGGTCTCGGAAAGGAGTACTACCCCGAACCACCATTCGAGGGGCCAAGACTAGGCCTCACCACCTGCCTCCCCGATAAGGTCACATTCCATATGTTCCCTACATAGTAAGAGGACCTATTTCAATGTAAATAATGGCCCAAGAAAGAATTGTGTCTACTACAAATATGTAATAAAGGTAACCAGCGCCATAACGAGACTGGATAGACAGGTATGGGGTTCAGTCACCGACCAGCATACGACGTAAACCTATCACCCACATGCATTAACCCCTTCTATACGATTTCTACCTCCCTAGGTAGTATTAAAGGTGCATAGGAAACTATGCCTGGGGAGCCTCTAGGACAAAAAAAAAAAGACAGACAACACAGGATGATATATCGCTAAGTTGACCATCGGAGGGGCCACATCGGGGTGACACCCCCCTAATCAACCGCGGCCTTGGTGCAGATATCGACGACCGAAGAACTAGCCAAGGAATGGATGGACACACTCACAAAAGAGGAAAGTTCCATCCTCAGTGGCCGACCGAACGAGGTCCCCGACCAAGAATAAGCGACTCTCCCCTGGAACATCGTAGTTGACCTCGAACTGATGCAACTCCACCAAGGTCCGAAATTTGACCCCAATATGAGGTGATCGCCTAAGTTCCCGACCTATCGGCTGACATCCTGAGGAGTTTGCACATCCCTCGAATGCCAACGAAGAATCATCAAGTTCCCATGTGTACGCGTGCAGGACCAAGCTGAGGCGATACTTCGATCTCAGTACGTGAAATGTATAATATTCTGTAGCACTAGAAGGAGGGCTTGCGTCACTTGAGCAGACAATACCACATACAGACCTGGGAGAATGCCCGGGCTGGGTCGCATGTGTGCATACCCCTATTCCGAGTTCAAGGGGTCATACCCTCATCCTCTTGCCACGAGCGAGAATATTGTCCAAAAGAGCCAAAACTCCAGCACAAACATGACACACTCATCTTCAAACATCCACACACGGAAATGGAAGAGAAGGATTCGCTTTTATTGGCCATGAAAGTCTGGATCGAACTACTTACAATAAATCAAGAGTATTACAAATACTTTTGCATGTAATAAAAAAAGAACTGTCAACTCCAATGAAAGGGGGAGCCCCTAACAGCGAAGCACTGATACACCCCTCTCAGCCAAATTTAGGGCTTGCCGACCTCTAATGATGGATGGTTGATGCTCACACATGCCAAGGTATCTTTCGGGAGAGCAAATGAGCGAACTCCCAACCTTGGTCACTTGGTCCTCTCTGATCAAAGGGAGGTCCTCTACCTCCCCATCCCTCTCCAAGGCCCCCTCCAGATCAAACTTTAAAACACAGACCTCCTTCATTTGGGCTGTTGCACTAGGGTAAGTGTCAATAGCCACATGGGCAATCGAAAAAACTTCATAGGGCTCCATGACCGGAAGACGAAATGTAAGGTAAAACAAGATGCTACAGATGAAAATCGTCGATCATGGCTCATTCAAAAAAAAAATAGAGGAGAGGAGGGCCGTCTTGACATACGACTTACTATGACTAAGATGGCAGAGGCTCCCACCTTGAGTCCCACGATAAAACAAGATGATGTGAATAAGATCCCTCGGTCAGGAATTAGTAAGTAAGAAAGAAGGGTGACCAACTAGCCTTACCATGTCCAAGGTCTCGCTAGAGCGCCCCACTAACCACCTTGAGGGTGTTGTCAAACTTGTCCGATGGGGGAGAAGACTAAGATGCCGCATGAATGATGCATAAGGAAATCAAGGTGTGGAGTAAGAATATAGAGATACTGGCGAAACAGTAAGCCCCAACACTCCCCCCCGCCGTGGGGTTTATAAAGATCAACTCAAAATATTGCTCCTAGCATTCCTGACACGACATCTTAGAAAAACTCTTCGATCGCCAGAGATAGTTATGAAGTGACGCTTCAGAAATTCTAGAAAGATTCATAATTAATAGGGTGAAAGGCAATGAAAGAGATTAATTAAGGAAGCAAACCACCCAAGCCACTAATTGTAACACAACAGCTCAAACCCTCATTACTGCAAAACGTCGCAGATTATCTCGAGCCCCCAATATTTCGACGTCCAACGAAGGTATATGTTTAACTTAAAGAGGGCTTTTAGCCCTTATTATAAACGTTGCTCGGGTGTGAACTTGATCGATCACAAGGGCTTTTAGCTCCTGTTACAAACATTGCTCAAGCATGAACCCGACCGACTGTAAGGGCTTTCAGCCCCTATTACAAATGTCATTTAGGCATAAACTTGACCGACCACAAGGGCTTTCAGTCCCTTCACTAGGCTTTCGACCATTGTTATAAACGTCGCTCGAGCGTGAACCCGATCGACCTCAAGGGCTTTTGGCCCCTCTTACAAATGCCACTCAGGCGTGAACCCGATCAACCTCAAGGGCTTTCAACCCCTATCATAAACGTTGCTCAGGCGTTAACCTGACCGACCTCAAGAGATTTTAGCTCTTGTTGCAAACGTCGCTCAAGCGTGAACCCAACCGACCACAAGGGATTTCAGCCCCTTCACACGATGTTTAGCCCCTGTTACAAACGTCGCTCAAGCGTGAAACCGATTGACCTCGAGGGCTTTCAGCTTCTGTTATAAATGTCACTCGGGCATGATCCCGACCGACCATAAGGGCTTTCAGCCCCTATTACAAAATGTCGCTCAGTCCCAAACACAGGGCTCTCAGTCCTAAAACAAGTTCTCGAGAGCTTTCGAGCTCCCAAACAAAGAGCTTCTGAGCACTTAAAGGGCTTCCAGTCCCGAACACATAGCTCGTAGTCCCGAATAGGTTCTCGAGAGCTTTTGAGCTCCCGAATAAAGAGCTTCCGAGCTCTCAAAGGGCTTTCAGTCTCAGACACAGGGCTTTCAATCCCAAAACAGGTCCTCGAGAACTTCTAAGCTCTCAAAGGGCTTCCAGTCCCGAACACAATGCTCTAGTCCCGAATAGGTTCTTGAGAAATTTCGAGCTCTTGAACAATGAGCTTTCAAGCTCTCAAAGGGCTTTCAGGCCCGAACCCAGGGCTCTTAGTCCCAAAAGGTTCTCAAGAGCTTCTAAGCTCTCAAAAGGCGTTCAATCCCGAACATAAGGCTCTCAATCCCGAACAGGTTCTCAAGAGCTTCCGAGCTCTCAAAGGGCTTTTAGTCCTGAACGTAAGACTCATAGCCCACGAATATAAGGCTCTCGGTCCCAAACAGGTTCTCGAGAGCTTCTGAGCTCCTAAACAAAGAGCTTCCGAGCTCTCAAAGGGCTTTCAATCCCGAACATAGGGCTCTCAGTCTCAAACAAATTCTCAAGAGCTTTTAAGCTCTCAAAGGACTTTCAGTCCCAAACATGGGGCTCTCAGTCCCAAACAAGTTCTCGAGAGCTTCCGAGCTCTTGAACAAAGAGCTTCTGAGCTCTTAAAGGGCTTTCAGTCTCAAACACAGGGCTCTCAATCTCGAAATAGATTCTTGAGAGCTTTCGAACTCTCAAAGAGTTTTCAGTCTCGAACATAGAGCTTTCAATCCCGAACAAGTTCTTAAGAGCTTCCAATCTCTCAAAGGGCTTTCAGTCCTGAACATAGGGCTCGTAGTCCCAAACACAGTGCTCTCAATCTCGAACAGGTTCTCAAGAGCCACCGAACTCTCAAAAGGCTCTCACTATACGGAAACGAAGGGCTCTCAAGTTCCTAGCCCCAATCAATCTCCAACCCCGAACGACTCCAAATGAAATCTCGATTCCGAACAAGCCTTCGGGGGGCTATCTACGCCAAATAAAAGTCCTAAGTTACGAACATGACCCCCACCTGATCATTCATACCGACTACAAATCCCGGTCAACTTTGTCCACTTATACCAGTCGATCCACCAGGATTGGTTCCGACCCAAAAGCCAACACTCTCGAGACAAGCCTACGAAGTAAGTAAAACGCTCAACCAGGAGTCGAACACCCTATCCATGCTGACTTTCAGTTCAGCCAGTGATGCCAACTCTCAGTTTGGCCAACCATATCGACTATCAGCTTGGCCCGTCTGTGCCGACACTCAATCTCAGCCCCAAAAACCAGGACTCACATAACCAAATTTTCGATCAAACAAAATTGCAACCAAGAGTCGCGCCCTCAATTCTCTCAAGGCGCAACTCTCTTTTGGGGGAGAGAGAGAATGATACGACACATTTTGGCTCATCCAATGTATACTTTCGTGTCACCTTCTAAAAAGCTATGTAGACACCACCAATTCTACTTGGATTAAGGTATCGGGAGGGAGCACTATCCCGGACCATTATTCGAGGGGCCAGGACCAGGCCTCATCACCTGCCTTCCCAGTAAGGTCACCTTTCTATATGGGACCCTACACAATAAGAGGACCTGTTTCAATACATATAATGACCCAAGAAAGGATTATGCCTATAGATATGCAATAAAGACAACTAGCGCCATGGCGGAACTGAACAGATAGGTCGTTGGTTCAGCCACCAACCAACATACGGTGCGGACCTAACACCCATGAGCATTAACCCCTTCTGTACGATTTTTGCCTCCTTAGGTAGTATAAAAGATGCCCAGGCAACTGCACCTGAGGAGCCTTTGGGACAAAAGAAAAAAGATAGATAACAGAGGTGATTCAACACTAACTTAACCATCGGAGAGGTCGCATTAGGATGACACACCAACACCTCCACCCCCCCCACGAGCGATAGCCTTGGTGTAGGTATCGACGATCGAAGAACCATCCAAGGAATGGATGGACACACTCGCAAAAGATGGAAGCTCCGTCCTCAATGGCCAACCAAACGAGGTCCCCCGATCAAGGATAAGCGACTCCTCCCGAAACATCGCAGTAGACCCCTGACGGATGCAGCTACACCAAAGTTTGGAAGTCGACCCTAGTATGAGGCGATCGCCCATGTTCCCAACCTACCGACCGATATCTCGAGGAGTTTGCACATCCTTCAGATGCCAACGAAGAATTCTCAAGTGTACCCATATATACGTATATTGGACTAAGGCTAGACGATACTTCCACCTCGGGACAACATATAATTAGAAAGAAAGAAGCTGAGTTTGTGCCCACAGGAGAAAATGTAAACTTGCAGCAGATATTGGGATGCTAGCTAAAGTACATAGAACTTCTAAACACTGTTTGGACTAGCTGATATGAATGAGTGGAGTCTTGAAATGAACATAACATTAAAGTGATTAGTCGAGTTCATAAAAAAGATTTATGATCATGAATCAAAATATGTTATCCACTGATATTTACATGTCAACAAAATGCCAGAAGAACGATGTTGCCATCCAAAGACAACTAACCCACCTTAATAGTGATCACTATTTTAGCCTTCCACAACTGGTTTTTCGGCTGCAGGAACAGGAATTTGATGAAAATGAAGGCTTGACATTCCACCAAACATCACATGGCATGTCTAAATCTTGTGAATTCTGAGAGTAGAGCATATATAATGTTAGCATCCAAACAAAAAGCTTCGTCCTTTCCTTTCTTTTGCATCTGTGATTCTACATAGACCACATAAACAGCAGATATGCTGACCAAGAAGCATTGCACACCATTCCTTCCATCTCCTTCAGTTTGCTGATTGCATAACATAATTTGTCATTGCTTTTGTTGGTGAAATCATGGTTAAAGAATTCACTACCTCCATGAAATTTCATGTTGGAGAGGATAATGTTGAACTGCAGACATGCTTGAACAACAAGCAATGCTTTCTATGCTTAATCTTTACTTGCCTTGGAAGATCTGGGCAAGTAGGTCATGGGTTTCTCTTTGCAGTGTCCATCTTCCTTTGGCAAAAGCTGAGTTAGCCCCCACTGTGAAGTTGAATCCATTGTGTTCAAGTCCTGCAGATTGATCAGACAAAGGATGAGAGTTGAGATTACATGCACTGACCAGCAGGAATACCAAGCATTATTGTACCAACTATTTGAAGTCAGCTAAATGGACTTATTCCTCATTGTTTTTCTATTATATTTATGTTAAGCAAGAACAATTATGATGGTGATTTAGCCATGCTAATAATTGATGATCACCTGTAAGTTTGATGGATGGACCAGCCATGAAAGAATACCTGGTTTTCCCCATTATTATCACAAATTTGAAGCTCTGGAGGATGTATACTGGTAGCAGTGCCCAATTGCAATGACTTTAGTGAAAAGCCTGGAAGAAGCCTGTCCTCATCCACTCCATTATTCTTAACCCAACATTAATCATATTACTTCCAACATCACTTCTATGACAAAAGAACTCATTTCAATCAAACCATGAGAATGAATGCTCTTGTGACTCTTTGAACAAATGTTACAATTCCTTTTCAAAACTCAAAGTTCAGAGGTATATGTGTTATTTATTAAAACTAATTTGCTTTTAAGCAGATCAAATATGGTGGTGGAGTAACTCAAGAGAAGGTCTGCTTGACATGTTTAGTCAAACCATCTTATGCAGTTGACCAGTTGAAACTTTCTTTCAAAGAACAAGTGAAAGAAAATATCACTGCCATGATACTAGACCAAATTGGGATGACATACCAAATGTTACTCTTAACAAACACAGATCATAAATGACATTCTCATTGCAGTTTTCCATGATTATCAATCACTCAAATATTAAAAAAAATGCATGCCACCATAACATTATTAACATACATGCAATAGCTGTTGAATCACACATCAGATGACTTGGACCAGATGCTGCAATTGGTTACATGAATGAGCAACATGACAAGGTGCCATTATTATAAGACATGGACCATTTCTAAAGAATTGACAGCTGATGCCAGCCAAGAAGCATGTTCAAATCATATTGTTCATGGCCCTCACCACAGATTCTCTTGAGCTGGCAGCCTGGCACAGCTTACAGTTCACCTCAGGACTTCCTATTGCTGATAGCAAAAGCATTTCACTGTTTGATGGGAGATGTTTGATGAGAGAGATGGAGAGATATAATTATATTGTATTAAGATCATTAAATGCCATTTTCCATTTACAGCACACCATAAAGTTTCAGCAAGGGGAAGACAGGATTAGGAAAAAGGAGGAAAAATTTAGAATATATCTGCTATATGGGTCTCAAATAAGTATCTCTTCTGCTGGTATCCTCTTCTGCCAAACAACCCTGCAAAACAAGCAATAATGTGCAATAGCAGATTAGTGACTGCTGCCGAGAATTGCTACACAGGAACAGAACAATAACTCATGCTCATAGTCACTGCTATGGAGAATGAGCTGCAACATAACTTGGGGAAATGACTGCACCCCACACTCGAGCAAAAGCAAGCATAGAAACAACAAAACTACACCACCTATGAGGTAATAAAGGCCACAGACATACTAAGAAATCAGATATGCAGAACAGAACGATGGATCCTAAGAGTTGGAAAGACAAAAGGTTTGCTTGCATGCGCAACCAAGTCATTTTAAGAACTTACTACTGATTTATAACCAAACAATCAGATCGGTTTAGATTTGAAGGGAAAAGACTTCGAAAAGAATTCAAAATCACAATCTTGCAGAGAGAAGGAAAAGTTGTGGATAAAGATTCGATTTTTATGAGCCAAAGATCAGGATTTCCCAAACAAGAGTAAACGTAATCCGATCGTTTTCATTCGAAACTAGGGCAGAAATCGGAACTTCCAAACGAGAAACGCCGGGCGGCCATGATCGATTGTTGTTTTGAGCTCCCTCACTCACCTAAACCAGCCGCCGCTTCTTCCCCTTCCGGCAAGCAGTCGGGCGGATCCTCGAAGGTCGAGAGGGCGAGCCGCTTGCGAGCGAGGCCGATGTCGAAGAGGATGACTCCCGAGGCCGGGTCGGTGACGACGATCCCCTTGACGGGGAGCCACAGGAAGAGCTCCTCCTGCGACCAGCCGACCACCCCGCGGAGCGCCCCGTAGCTGAGGTTGCCGCGCACCTCGCGATCGAAGTAGGCGAGCCCGTCGCCGTAACGGGCGTAACAGGGGCGGTCGATCTGGACCTCGAGGAGGCCGGAGGAGGCGTCGTGGACGAAGGACTCCACGGACTTGGGGAGGAGCCCAGCAGGGAGGCCGTGGCCGCGGAGGAGCTCCTGGATGGAGGCGACGCCGCCGCCGGATGAATCCGCTAAGGAGGAGGAGGAGAAGAAAACGAAGAAGACGAGGGGGAGAAACGATAAGCGGGCTATACAAGGCATGCGGAAGGCGAAAGGTGACATCTTGGCCATTGGAGGTGGAGAGAGAGCGGGGGGGGTTCAGGAAGGGGTTTAGTTGGCTAAATAGTAAGAGAGAGAGAGAGAGCGAGCGAGAGAGAGGGGGTGGCGGAGGAATGCGATCGAAGGGAGAGGGAGGGAAGACGACGGACGGAGATGGGTTGGATGTTTACATTTGGTGGGGCCCGACGCCTGAGGACACCGAACGGACATCTTGGTGGGACCTACGTGAAGATGGACGGATGGATGGATGTAGGATTTTGAGTGCATGAATTGATGTGTAGGGATTGAGATGACAGATTTTTCATCAATATATGCATATCAATAATTTTTGGATATGTTGTTATCCCTAATCCAAATTAGTTATAATTTCTTCGATTATATCAAATTCAAAAATCATATTATTTTTATATCTAAAACATTAATCTCAGATATCCATAGCTCATGTATTTTGGACCAATTATTTAATTTTTTTTCAATAATCAGTATATTAAAAATTATTAGATGATAATATAATTGGTTGGGCTCATAGCAATTAGTAATCTTGTTAATATTGTAAGATCTCATATTCCTTTTCATAGATTTTTCATATTTTTTAATATTTAATATTGTAAGTGATTTAAAGTGGAAAGTTCAAAGGAAAAAAATTTACTGATTCTCTATTTTATATTGAGTTATTTTTTTAAGGAAGGAAGTGAAAATATTTTAACAAATTACTAATTTGATGTCTTTATACCAACAAATTATTAGCAAGAAGAATAACAAATTTTAGATGAACAGTAGTGTAGGCTGTTTCTAGAGAAACACATGACCAGCCTTCTAGCTTAAGGAATGCCACTGCCCACTGCCCTATCTATCAATCAATCATATAAGTTTGAAGAAGAACAAAAGAAAAAGAAAAAAAAAGCCTTTAAATGGGTTACATACAGAGCCTGAGATTAGTCATATGAGTTTGTGTGATATGAATACCTTCAAAAAATTCTAGTTAATTGTACAGCATCATGGAGTTTAGGGAGTTCTGATTTGGATGGTTTGGCATTGGTGGGAAATTTTGGAAGGAGAATATTCTGCCATGGAAAGACAGAGTGGCAGTGGTAGAGAGAGAGAGAGAGAGAGAGAGGAAACAAATGGAGGAAGCTTGGAAGTTTTTTATATTAGGCAGGAAGAGGAAGACAGCTGAGGTCTCAGGTTTTAAAGACCATTACAGCTTTGACCTTCCATTGTCTCCCTCTGAAGAGAATCTGGAGGAGCTGGAAGGAGTACTATTATTCTCATACAGTGTGGACTCAGAAAAGCTATGATTTAATACACCAAGAATAGACTTTCATGTGCAGAGAATATAAAATCTCTTTCATAAACATCCTGGAAATGAACTGCTTTGATGCAGGGGGTGCATAGAAGAAGATAACAGTAATTATGCTTGAATCAGATGACTGGCAGAGCTATGCTCAAGCAGATATGTTGCTCTCTCTCTCTCTCTCTCTCTTCCCCTCTTAACAGCACATGTCATTCATGACAATGTAGAGTGGTCAAAAATAGAATGGAAGGCTTGAGCATGGAACATCTCTAATCTGTATGTTTCTATCAAATTTGTTTTATTTCTGTTGATCTCCCAGGTTAATGTTCTTTAACAAAAGGTTTATTCAATCTGTGCTTGTCATACACTAAACATAGATTTGGTATTAGTAATTCTGAGATGAAAAATATGCTACTTTTGTTCAGAAAGAACAATTCTACATTACATATGACAACATTATCTAGCTGAATCAGAATAAAGAAAAAAAAAACCCAAATATTATGTTCATGAATTCACCACACAGAAATTATTTGAAGTGCAGTCACCAAGAAAAATTTAAAGAGAGAAGGATAATATTGGTCTTCAAATGTCACTGGGAGTGTCCTTAGCTGATCTTCTTTTACCAATGTTGACTTATATGGACATAAAATCAAGAAACATCCAAATGGCAATGATGTTGTTTAATCCATAAACCTTCATCAGGGAATTATCTATAGGAAGAAAGTTCATTTTGGACAAGGAGCCCTCAAGCAAGCCAACCAACATCTCATTTGTTTACTCTTTTGTTTCAGAGCTACAAGCAACAGAGGAGGGGATTCTTTTAGGTGCAGCCACATTAATCAAAAGCTTACTCAATGATACTGCCTTAGACATCAATCATTGAGTCCCCTTCATGGCTTAGCTTTAATTGATGTGTTTCTAGGGTGAGAAAGTGATGTGAGGTTACTCTTCTCATGTATGTGCCAATCTCCTCCTGAGACAACAAATGAAAACATATCCTCAATGCTAGATTGGATAAAATAAGGATGCCCTAAAGCACATATTAAAGTAAATACAACTTTGTGAGGTCATAGGTGGGTACCTAACAAGATGAATTCTCTATAGTAAATACAATATATATGAAAAAAAAACCCTCCTATAAATTACTACCATATATCTTCAGACTAAAGGTGCAAGAAGGGGATTGAGAACCAGGTCCAACACATCTACAAGCACTCACAAGGAAGAGAAGGGATTGGAACTCAAGAAATGGTGGCTGGATTCTGATGTGAGCACCCACCAAGCATTACCTGCTAGACAAAACCTTCAATGGTAGGTGAGATCTCAATTCATTGCTTCAGTTGAAGACCAGCACAAGCTCAGGTAGAGCATTTGGTCCTTTGAGAGGGGAACTGGAACTGGAACTGGAACTGAGCAATCTAAAACATTAGATGAAACAGAGGTAAGTAGATTTGACTGGTTTGGAAGGAAGGGTCAAACTGTGCACTGATAGCATGGACAAGAAGTATAAATGACATGAGAGTGGGGCTGTTGTAGGAGAGAAGTCATATGAATGATCTGCATGAAAGAAGAGGAGCATAAAGGCAATCCCATGAATAGGGACAGATTTGATGAAGAATCAGTGACATTGATGTTGATGATGATGAGACATTATTCCCCCTTGCTGAGGATCTCTAAGACAAACCCCTGCAGTCCATAAATAAATAAGCATTTGTTTTCCATCCTGCTAGAAGAAAAAAAATCAAGTTCAGAGACAAAGAGTTCATCAGCATCACCTGCATGACCCTCAAGATTTAAATCCTCATATTTGATCCATAATTTCAGTAACAGATGCAACTGGAATTATTATTTGGTATCTGAATGTATGCTATATGACACATGATTTTGTGGAATTAAGCTTTCTTCTTAAAACTACAAATGGAATATCTCCATCATAATTGGTTAAACAAATCAAGTGTTGTTTCACACACACATACATATATATATACTCTTTAGAATAAACTAAAAGAAAATTTAAATAATAATGATAATAAACACAAAAAAATGTAAAACACAAAAAGAATTAATCTAATCATTGATTACTTTAGTTATATATTGATGAATATATTATTATTAACTTGGATGTAGCCACCTCAATCAAACTTAATAGGTTGACGAGTCAATTATCCTATCGGATTAGATCGTGGGCCGGATGAACACTAAAATGGGCCGATTAAAATTACTTATCACAACGAAATCAAACTCAAATTATTTGACTGATGGTTTCAGAATAATGAATGCCAGCAGCAGATTTCCAGAATAAAAAAGCTATCAGCAGTTCTTTCACATTCCTCTGAGCTTATGGAAATGCATGAGGCATTTTCTGGGTGTGTGTTAATTTTCGTTCTCATGTTTGAATGCAAGTTTGTGATGTCTTAGATATTGCCTTCTCTTCTGTCTTGACCAACCAACACTGCTATCATCTGACTCTAATACCTGCACAACACAGAAAGCTCATGGTCCTCATTAGGTGGATCTCATTCCCATGATGCCTTGGATACTCTCTCTCTCTCTCTCGCTCACTCACTCACACACACACACAGCCATCTTCAATCTCTCTCAGACTATATCATTTCAGGTGTCAACCTTTGTCAGTTGTGCAGATTCTTTTGTGAGTCACAGAACTAAAAACATACTTGGCAAGTATGTTTCGTACCTCTGTTTCTGAGCTAATTGGCATCCAAATCTTTTTAGGCCCACCCCAGATCACACCTCTCAATTGCTGGTTTGCAGCATGTGCCAAAAAGATGACCTTGGTGATGCCAACTCTAGCTCAAGTCTCCCTTGACTTTGACATGCCATTGACTTGTTGTTCCTAACTAGTCTCAAGCAAAGGGTTAGGTGGAAGTCATATCAGAGACCACATGAAGCATGTATTCCTGATGAATGAATCTTCTTAAAGCATCCCCCCAGGCACCTAAAGTCAACACTCTGAAGATGAAATTGAAGAAGATGACTGCTTGGCAACCTTGGTTTACGATCTTTTTTACATATGCAAATTATCTGCCACATACTGAATTGATTGTTTGGTGAGTTTTGGAGTGGAAGAGTCGTATAAAACATGAGGGAAAGGTTCTCCTAATATGGCAACCTGAAAAAACAACAGCTTGCTTCATTTCAATCATCATGGGCTAATCTAAAAGATCAGGGAACTAAGGCAATTCTCACTTTTGCATAGATAAGAGAGCAGTCTTCGCTTTGATCAATTGATGAGATGATCGAACTGATACTGTCTCATGCACGAAGAATAAGTGTGCTTTGCTCTCTTAAAAGTGATGATAATGATGTTTTCATGCTAAAAACCAAGCTTCTAAAGGTCAAATTAATGAAGAGAGATTGGAAGTCTGCATCAAATATTTTTGTTTGGTAGTTGGTGGACTACATATTTAGTCCAGTGATATGTGACACCAACTTGTCTCAGCTATCTCAATCCAAGGACTAAATGTTGCTGAAGCATGCAAAATGCATCTTCTATCTTGTGAACAATCGTAATCACGAGGCCAAATTAAGAAGAAGATTGGCTTTAAGCTAGAGAGAGAGAAAGAGAGAGAGAGAGAGAGAGAAAGCAAAGGATTCTCTTAAAGTTTCTTTCTTACTCTAGTGGAACCTCTGTTCCTCCTTTGGTTAGCTCAAAGGGGCATCCTTCTGACTTTATCAAAGTTGCAATTATTATTTGTTTATACTCAAGGCCACAATCCTAAATAAAATAAACCATGAGACCAATCATAAACCCACAGTTAGCTTAAATCCTTTTATTAGTGTCCCTCAGAAGAAAAAGTTGTACCTTATCTTCTTTGGGATTTTTAATGTAGGGGCAATTTATCCTCAAAACTTTTCTGTTTGGAAGGATTTCATCATGAACATTCTCAAACACCTTGGAAGTGTAACTCTACTGGTTCCTTTTTTTAAATTTTGTGCAACTCCAAATGGTAGGATCAGCTAGAATTCCTGGGTGTCTTCTAACCCAAACAACCCTAAAATAATAAACAAAAAGTAAGGACTTTAAGCTCTGGTTCTGTACCTAACCATCATGAGGCATCCAAATTTTGCTTATCTATCTGCAAAGGTTCTATGATTGCCATTTTACATTGCAGAACTTAAAATGGCACTCCAAAGATGCATTTTGCTCAAGGATAAGAAAAGAAAAATGAAAGATTCTTTCTGAGAATTAATTATGACCAAGGGAAAATGAGTTGTGAGGATTAGATCCAATGCATCCTGCAGTCTCTCTTCTCACCATCATGAGAGTGTTAAAAAAAAAAAAAAATCCCTCAAATCATTCTTTCAGTGCTTCTATGAACCTAGTCTGAAATTGAACTATGGACACAGTCTTCTGTGTTGGTTCAGAACAGCAGACTAAATGCTTAGATTGCAGTTTCAATCTTTTGGCCTCTAGTCTAATAATATACTGCTTTAGGAATACAACAAACATCAACTTACAAGCATCCCTTTACATGCAAGCAAGTCAACCTACTGAGATATGGTTCTTTCAATCCTTTCTTTTTTGCCCCCTCGAATTCTCAAGCACTAGCTTCTCAAGAGCACATCTCAGTAAAGAGAGAGATAAGGCTATGATGTGTGTATATGGCAATTAAGGGAAGAAGCATATGGACAAACTAGCATCCTCTTATCATAAATGTGACTGTATATGGTTCATCTGTAAGAAGAAGCTGAAAGATCAGTGTGTAATCTTTAACTAAATTACTTTTATATATGTAAAAGAGTATTTGATTCCTACCTAGAAAGAGGAGGAGAAGAGTGCACCATCTTCTATCTCATGTCCACATTTAGGGTCCCACTTCTGACCTTAGAGGTACACCAGGAATCAAAGAAGTCAATGGAACACCACTTGCCAAGTTGCACTATAAATTTACTCCAATGATTAAAGCATTTTATCATTCTTGAGAGAAGAAACTAAAGCTCCTTTTTTAGCTGGACTCAGGAACAATATTTCAACTCCAAGGATTTGGAAGCAGGAGGTCAATCTCTGGAAGAGTAGATTTGGAAGGAAGCATTGTCCATAGGATGAACCTAGAACCAATGGCTTCAGGAGTGATGATAAGAATTGAAGAAGTGAAAACCACCACATGAGGACAGAGAATGAGAGTCTTATATGTGAATCAAACTCCTTTTGGAGGACTTAACAAAAAGAATTCTGATAAGAAGCATGGTACCATCTTTCCTGCTCTTCCTGTCCACTTTCCACACATATCATGGAAGAAACCTTTAAATTGTTTGGAATCTGTGGTCTCTATCATTGTAGATTTTATAATCTAAAGTGCTCTCTATCTTAAAAAATTAGTGTGGCATTATAGGCCAGTTTGCTCTTAATAGAGTCCACTAAGAATAATGTATGTTTTCTACCTTGTGGTTTTGGAGCCATAATGCCACTCCTACCTACTGCTCTCAGAGTCAAACTGCCAAATCACAGTCCCTCACTGTTTAGATGAGCACATATTTAATGTTGAAACAATTAGATGGATCTTTTCTGATATATGTAGTTGGTCTGACAATGGTACATATTGAACATAAAGAGATGCATATTTCAACATCAAAACTATAATTCTACCTGTATAAGAGAACTTTCTTAATGTTAATTTTGTGTTTATTGTGTTTGTTCATCTCCATTCCAGCACTCAATATAACTCAAGACTGTGAAGTTGTTATCATTCAGGTCATCATCCACAGTGACATGACTAATCTTTGGCCACTCCTGGAATGTCTCCAACAGGGACTGATGCAACTTCATGTGGTGAACAGGTTGGGTTTTGTCCTATGGTTGATGTTGGTGCAAGATTACACCAATTGTGACCATGATGGCATTTGACTTGGTGGCGTTGACAGGTCTCACTTGACAAATCTTATGGACCAAAAGAGTTGCAGCATTGAAAATTTTTTCCCCATTGTTCAAACCTCCACTGTTTTCACATGAAAGTCCACATCTTTCTCACCCTGCAGTGCTTCCCATTACAAGCAGCCACACATCATAAATAGTTTCAATGGAACCAAGTTTCTTTCCATGGAGGAAAGCTATGTGGAGTCAAAGACACATCTTCTAATCAATATCCTCCAAGGCTTTGCACCACATTTAATCGAGCAATCATTCAAGTGATGCTGCATTCTCTCATTCACTCCCTTCTTGAGTACATGTAGACCAGTAGTCCTCATGTTTCATGTTGGATTATTAGATACCAAACTTCCTATTTGTGTGAGGAGGAACACCTATCACTTTGTTGTGGTTTGAAGTGGGAGATGACACACCATAGCCTGCCTTTGTTCTAACACAAGAATTGCCTTCTAACATGTATGAGTGAGAGAGAATGAGAGAATATGGAGAGGTGAAAGAGGACAAAGGGCAAATCCAAAGAGGTGGATGGCTATGACCTAACTGCTTTTGAGGAAGACCAGAAATGACCAAGGTGTGGCTGAGGTCAATGCTTTACTAATTGGGTTGTTGGCACCTCAAAAGTCAATAATTGACTTATTTCTTGTAATTATGGCACACATGTTGGCACCAAAAATTTTCTTTTTCTCAATCATAAAATTAAAGTGGTGCCTTTTTGCATATACAAATTATCCTTTAATACTTGCACTGTGTTAGGTGATGTTGTTCAATTTACTTCTTTCAGTCCTTGTAGAAAAAGGCTGTTCACTGAATTTGATGTTTACCTCTGTGCCATATTTAATTATATACCAATATATATATATATATATATATATATATATATATACATTACATGACTTAGGTGAGCACTGACTCATGTCTTCATCACACATGACATGACTCTATACTGACTTATTTCTTGTTATCTCTGTGCCTCCTTTAGCTACAATAGTTAGAATTTGATTTCAGAAAAGTAACATGGCACAATATTTTTACATAAATATGATATAGTCAAATTGGGATGTCGTAATATATAAATCTCCTTAGTTTAAATTTCTAATATCCTTGTTACAATCAATATGTATAGTATGGACACGGTTTTTTATTCTAATATTTATCTTTTTTTATTGAAAATGTGGCTTATTTTGAACATAGTAATATCCCTTTCGGTACCATCTTAATTTTTTTTAATCATATTATTCTATTAAAAGTTTAAGCTTGTATGTGAAACATGATTTATATTAGGCGAAAGCTAAGTGGCAAAATGGGTGCATCTACACCTTCATCACGGATGAACACACATGAATAAAAACAAACACCGGAACATATATATATAAAGCTGCAGGTCCATCTCATCTTGAAGCATTTTTCGCAGTATATGTGATCTAAAACGTGAGATCTCTCCCGGACGATGAAGCGTAGCTCACCGGGAGTCGATCTACGAAAGACGAGGATGGTGAAGTATTTGTTCCTTTTGATGTGCGAGAACGACGAAGGGAAGGTTGTAACACGGAAAAGAAAAGGCCAAGGCATGCAGCAGAAGAAGAATAAGAAGAAGAAGAAGGAGAGAGAGAGAGAGAGAGAGAGAGAGAGAGAGAGGAGAAGACTGGTGGGAGAGTGCGAAAAGCTTCAGGCTTTTTTGACTGGTTAGTGGAAGGGGAGGGCGGTGGGTCCCGGTGGGTCAGTGGCAGGAGCACGCCGAGTTGGACCCACGTTGACCTACGACAGCCCCGTCATCAGCATGACGTCGCCCTTGTCTCCCTCTCGCTCTCTCTCTCTCGGTCTTCAATTTGAACTCTACATCTATGTAGCTTCTTGATTATTATTATTATTATTATTATTATTATTATTTTATAAATATAATGAAAAGGATGAAATTTTGAAAAAAATCTCATTTTGATTTTCTCTGAAATTTATAATCTTATTTTGGTAGTAAAAAACGCTATGTTATAGTATTTTTATATTACGTTACGATCTTTTTAATAATACCAAAAAATTATAAAACAGTAAAAAAAATATTCTGTTATATTATTTTTATACTGAATTTAATAATTTTGTAATGTTATTGGAAGCACTATAACATAGCATAAAAACACTGTAAATGTATAGATTCATCCTAGGAATCCATTGGTACTAAAAAAAAATAACATTATTCAAGAATTTTTTAAAAAAGAATACTTTATGGGAATAGCTTAAAAGGAAAAGTTTTTTAGGAGTTTGCCAGATACATATAGGATTATATTTCAAAACTTTTAAATTTATAAAGTAAAATATGATAATATTATCTGAATAATGTTAGGCGTTAAAAATATTATTATTAATCTACTTTACAAGTAATCTTTTCACCTAAAATTGTGATGTGTTTCTTCACAATAACACCAAAAAAATCTTTATAAATACATGAGATATCGATATCATCAATTTATAATAATTAATTAATATAAAATTAATGTCACTTGATCCTCCAATTGATAGTATACCAACGTAACTTAGGGAGTAGATGAGTCAATAAAATGAATTTAATGGGTCAAGAACTCAAATTATAAGACTTGGATATGTTAGCACCAATATAAATGAGAAATTTATTTTACAGAAGTGAGGTTATTATTTTATTTCTTTGTATGCATAACTATTTATACAGAAAGAAGAAATAATTGAATGTTAAAAATTTTTCTCAAGAGTCTAATCATTCAGTTACAATAACTCTCAATAGTCTGACCATTCCATTACAACAACTTTATCCTTTAACATGTCCCTCGTAAGATTGAGCTCCTGCAAAAGATACTGATCTTGGATTGATAAACTGAAAATAACTTTCGGGAGAATGGCTTTATGAGGGAGTCCGCCAATTGATCTGTTGTGTGAACAGAAACTCTTAATTGATGATTCATCACTTGATCTTGTACAAAGTTAAAATCGATAGCTATATATTTCATACGAGAGTGGAACACTAGATTGACACATAAGTAGGTAGCTCCGACGTTATCACAGTATATTATAGGAGTAACAGAAGAGCAGAAGCCAAGTTTTATGAGCAGATTCATTACCCAATTAAGTTCGACAGTTGTAGTTGCAATAAAGCAATACTCAACCTTAGTGGTTGACCGAACAATTATCTTTTGTTTCTTGGAACTTCAACTGATTGGATTGGCTCCTAGAAAAATAATATACCCAGATGTTGACGTTCTATCATCAAAGTTCTCAGCCCGGTCAGCATCAACATAAGCATAAAGTTGAAGTGGAGAGTTTTTATAGAGAAAGATATCATAATCGAGGGTACTTTTAAGATATCATAATACGCGTTTAATAGCTGATAAATGCATCACAGATGGTCAATGCATGAATTGTGATAACTTGTTAACAACAAATAAGATATCTGGGAGGGTGAGAGCTAAATATTATAAGGAATCAATGACTTGCCGATGTTGTGTAGGATCTATAACAAGACTGTTATCATTTAACCGAAGCAATTCACTAGTGGAGAGAGGAGTCTAAACAACATTGGCATCCTTCATATTTATCTTTACTAATAAGTCCTGAGTATACTTTTGTTGAGAGAAGAAGAGTCCAAAAGATGTAGACGTTGCTTCCACACCTAGAAAATAATTCAAGGGACCGAGATCCTTGAGGAAAAATCTAGTGGCCAACTTGTTAATGAACATTGTGACTGACATAAGGTTATTACCTGTCACAATAATTTCATCAACATATACCAGAAGATATATTGTACTGCTAGGTTATTGATCGAGAAATAAGGAGGTATCAGAGTTAGAGTCAAAGAAGTCGACCAACGTCAAAAACAAGCCAAGTTCTTTGTACTAGGCCCATGGAGCTTGTCGAAGACCATAAATAGCCTTGTGAAGTTTGCAGACATGTTTCAGATACTAAAGATGAAGAAAACTAGGAGGTTGCTCCATAAAGATATCATCAGTTAATAGTCCTTATAAGAATATATTGTTCACATCAAGTTGTCGTAGGTGCCATCTTTTTGAAACGGCTAAACTCAGAATCAGTCGGATTGTTGTGGACTTAACGATAGGACTGAAAGTCTTTGTAAAATCAATACCAGGATGTTGATGGAAGCCTTTGGCCACTAAGTGGGCCTTGTACCTAGCAATGGACCCATCAGAGTTCCGCTTAACTCGAAATACCCACTTACACTTGATGATATTTTATACGGGATGAAATGGAACAAGGGTCCAGGTAGAGTTATTAAGTAGGGCGTCCTATTTATCAGACATAGCCTAATGCCAATGAAGAGATTTTTGGGCCAGAGTGATCGTGGTAGGTTTGTAGGTCTCAATAGAGGGAGTCACAACCGTGCTGAGATCGAAAACCTGACGTGGTTTAAAAATATCACTCTTAGAGAGTGTTGTCATAGGATGTCCAAGAGATTTAGGAGAAGATGGTGGAATGAGTATGGGTAAAGTAGCATGTGAGTTGGAATGTGGAACATTAGTGGTAGTAGGCTAAGGTGATGAAAGTAGTTGAGTGTCCGATGATTGGATGTCTGTGGTAGCAGAAGAAGGAGAAAAAAAAAAGGGAGTTAGATGTTGTATTGGAGAAGTATTCCACTCATGAGTTGGAGTGGGTGATTCTTGTAGAGGTTCATTGGAGAATGGCATGTGCTACTGATGCAAATTCATGATACAGTAGTAGGTTTGTATTGTTGAAATAGAAAAGAAGAATCCACAAGGACAATATGACAAGACACAAAGACTTTGTGAGTTGAAATATCATAGCATCGATAAGCATTATGATCAAGAGAGTAACCAATGAAGGTACAAGGCTATAACCGTGGGGCCAGTTTATTTGATGCATAAGGACGCAGCCAAGAATAACAGACACAACAAAAAATTCTAAGTTTTTGAAGATTTAGGGATTGATGAAATAATTTTTCAAATAGTGATTAATTATAGAGGACATAAGTAGGCATGTGATTTATCAGATAGATAATGGTCTTAAAAGTTATAGACCAGAAAATAGTTGGCATGAAAACATGATGGAGAAGTGTGAGACCGATTTCAACTATATGTCGATGTTTGCATTCGGCTGAGCCAACTAGCTGAGGAGTGTATGGAGGAGACTTAAGATATTGAATATCACATGCTAACAAGTGTGATATTAGTGGTTGGTATTCACCCCCACTGTTAGAATTAATTGTTTTGATAGAGGACTGAAAGATATTTTCTACCATTTTTTTAAAAGTAAGGAAGATTGTGAAGACCTAAAACTTATGTTAAAGAGGAAAAACCAAGTATATTTAGTAAAATAATCAGTAAAGATAATATAGAATTTATATTTATCAAAAGAAATACTTAGTATAGGACCCCAAACATCATTATATAGAACTTCAAATGGTTGTGTGTAAGAAATAGAAGAATATCTTCAAATGGTTGTGTGTAAGAAATAGAAGAATATGCAAATGACAGTCGATGACTTTTATTACTTAGACATACATTACAATGAGTAACAATAGGGCTAGCTTTAAACAATAGAAGAGAATAATGAGATAGAAACGTTTGTAGAGTTGAGGAAGAAGGGTGACCAAGACGATGATACCACACATCCTTGGAAGTAGTAACAAAAAAATAGGTAGTAGGCTGAGAGGTGGATGGCCACTGATAGATGTTATCTTTACTCTAGCCTTGAACTAATGATGCCCCGTGTTCAGATCCTTGACAAGAAAGTAGTCAGAAAAAAGTTCAATAGAGGTATTATCTTGATTACGGAATTGAGAGACAAAGATAAGATTCCATTTGATATGAAGAGCGCACAACACATCACCGAGTGTAAAATTAAGATAATGTGAATTAAGCATTGTGAAACTAGCATGAGTAATGAGAAGTCGCTTACCATCACCAATGATGATGTCATCAGTACCACCATAGTTGTTGGAAAATGATAAGTTCTAGAGATCCGAGGTGATATGATGAGAGGCGACAGAGTCCATAACCCAGGAGTGTTGATCAAAAGTTGGAGCAGCAGTAAGATGTGCCTAGGGCATAGTAGCTAGAGGGCAAGGACGAGATCATAGACCTTGGTGGAGTGACCAACCTTATCACATAACTGACAAACTATTCGGTGTTGAGGCATAGGAGCATGATGCCAAGGTTGTTGATAATTATTGTCGCTACCTTGAGGTATGGGAGTAGGACGCCGGAGCTGGTGGTGATGGATGTTGCTACTGCACGGCATGGGAGCAGGATGCCAAGATGGTTGGGTACCATAGTTGCCACTTGGATTATGATAAGACGGTGCCTGCTCTGGACCCTTGTTGGCAGACTTAGAGTATTGATTACTCTTCTGTTTAAAATTTTGACTTACTTGGGCAGTAATAGGTTATTTTGTTGTCCTATCTTCGCACTTAAGATAAGTCTCGTAGTCAGTCAACTTATTGTACAACTCTTCAAATGATAGTGGGGAGTCATATGCCTGGATTACGGTTACTAATTCTTTGTACTCAGCCCCAAGACCATTGAGGGTGTGGACGATAACTTCCTCATCACTACGATAATGTCCTATTAAGACTAAGTCATCGATGATCATCTTGATATTTTGGACGTAATTAGCGATGATACTTTCCTCTTATTTTATGTTTATAAGTCTGGAGAGATGGTCGAGTATACGAGTGCGCGAGCAATTTGCCAAGGTAGTTTGTAGCTTGCACCATGCTTCGGTAGTAGTAGCATATGAAGATATAAGTGGTGCGACGGAACCAGCAACTAAGGCTTGAATTGCTTGAAGAATAAGACGATCTTGTCGTAGCCATAGTTTATGCTCTAGATTCGGTGCTTGACTTGTTGTCCTCGGGATATCAATCATTGCTGGTGGATAACTAAAAGATCCATCAACATAACCTAACAAATCATATCCAAAGAGGAGAGTAGTGAATTGAGCGCACCATGATGCATAGTTCCCTCTGGATAATTTAAAAGGGATGATGACAACAACATTGATGGAGATCGGTCTCATACTCTAAGAGGTACTGGTCCTTCCTGTAATGATACTGACAGAAACGAGAGAAGTAGTCGATGAAGACATTATAAAAGAAAAGAATATCGATTACTTTTAGATTTGAAACTGACTACGTGGATGGCTAATGAAACTAATCGCTGCAATAGAGAGTAGGAATTACTAATGTTGTGTTTAGGATCGGTGAAGCATGTTCTCTTCCTCTTTTTTTTTTTATTTTTTTAATCTAGTTTTGCCGACTTGTGTCTCACTATTGCAACAGCACTGGTGGGTCCCGCTGTGCAGTTCTCACGGGAGGCTTCCTGGAGAAGGAGCCTCTGAAAAGGAAGAGTCGACGGCTGAAGGGATCGGACGACGCGGCTAGCTCACGGGCGGCAGGAGCAGAGTGCGATAGCGATAGTGACAATAGGCGACCGCTTAACTACAACAGAGATGGCCAGCACAGAGGAGCAACGGTTGCTACAAATCTGGTGGAAGAAGGTCCCCACGTAGGCTTGTGGGTTCAATGCCACTATGAACGAGGGAGGGGCCAATGTGTGATTGCTGAGGGATGGTCGGCTGAAAGGGAGCAAGTGTCCGAGGGAAAGAGCACCGATTGTAGCTGGCGACTGTAATCGTTAGAGCAGGGGTTGATGGCAGCAACAGAGGGAGAAGGTCGCGGCTATGTGGCAGCAGCAGTGGTAGCGCCTGGGAGCTGCTGCTGATGGAGGAAAAAGCTGCATACGCATGCAGCAGCAAGGGAGGAAGAAGAGGCAGCGGTCAGACTGTCGGTTGGAAGAAGCGGAGCCGGAGATCATATCCGACGATAGTAGCAGGGGACAACGGCGGGTGAATCAAAGATGATGGGCGCCAGTGGCTGCTCTACTTTACTTTCGTGGTTGAAGGGGACACTCGGCTGTGAGAAAGCACCGAGGGTCGCAGTTGGAGAGGAGGCGCTGGCTGTGGGCAACGAAGTGATGGGTAGTGGCTCTTAAGAGTTCTCTCAGCAGAGAAGTTGGTAGTGGTGTCGGATATGCTATCGTTTGATAACAAAGAAAGGAGAGCGCTGCTCTATTTATACAAGAAATCACGACCGACGAGGGCTGCGGTAGTGACCGGTGGAGGGTGGAGCCCAAATCTTCGGATCCTCAAATGGTAGTAGTGATGCTCTGTTTTATCATGAAATAGAGGTCGTAGTTTGAAAAGACGATCAGTGACTATGGCTTCGCATAAAGAGGTTGGTGGTTGGGAATCAGTGGTAGCAGGGTGGAGACGACACGGTTGGACAACATCATCATTGTTATGGCCAGCCAAGGGCTATTACTGCTACGCTGCCATGGTTGAGGCTAGTGCCGGAGCAACCGACGGCTGCATAGTAACAGTAAAGAGTCACGACTAAGGTTGAAAAGGAGGAAAGAACTATCGTTTGACAATAAGAAGGCTTACTCTAAGATAAGTTTATCTGATATCATGATAAAAATGAGAAATTTATTTTATAAGAATAAAGTTATTATTTTATTCCTTCGTATGCATAATTATTTATATACGAAAAAGAAAGATCGAAGAATTTACTATTGATAATTTTTCTTAACAGTCTAACCATTCAGTTATAATAACTCTAAATATTTTGATCATTTAACGGACTTTCATAACATATTGGAAGGGCGTAGAACTTATTGCGCTTCTATTGTTTCACATCTCCCTTTCGCTGTCATATTAATTATCTATATAATTTCACAAGAAAGTTGTAAGAGATCTCCAAAGAAGAGAGGTAAAAAGTCATAAAAAATGTATCAATATCTCATTTATTTGATAAATTCTAAAAAGTTAGGTAGATAAAAAAAAATGACCTATGATATTTTTGTTGGGTTACCATCAATCCCAATGGCAATTTATACTTTTTTTAATTTCGAAATGAGGCTCGTAATGAAATATGTTTTCGATCCCAAATCAAACTTTTCATCAGCTAGTTAACTAAAATCTTCTAAAATATTTACCTCTGTTTAAATTTAGGATCTTAGCCAATATAGTTTTCAAATATGAGTCACGAATTTTCTTGTTAGTTATTAATATTCATAATTTTTTTAAAGTTGTGTATTGTTACAATTGATTTATGTAGAATTTATTCATCAATATATATATATATATATAATTATTTATCTATTATGAAATCCGAAGTTTTCATTAGTTTATAGAGGAGTCAACTCCCATAAGAACACTAGTTTCAAATCATAGCAAAATTAATGTGATACAAATCATAATAGTGACTTGTCCATAGTTCTTAATCATAGAAATGTTAAACTAATTGTATTTATTACCTCCACACTATCTCAGTAAGTAAATATGTTTACATATGCTCGTATCGGTAATATACTTATATTATATCCGAATGGGATCATTGACCTATTAAGATCGTTGAGTCTAAATTATCTATTTAAAATACTTAAACTTAAATAATAATATTATTATTATATTTTTATAAATCGATTTTAATTAATCGGGGTGTTACGTATTCTCATATAATAATATCCTTTGAATGTATTAGATGAGCTTTTATGAGACACACATAAGAATACAAGTTCACAAAAATATATATATATATATATAAGTAAAAATAGGAAAAAGCAATTGGATTCATATAGAGTAAAACCATTTTTTTTTTTAATCTTTCTTTTTGGTTTTGGGAAAGTAAGGTTAATGAGAGGCTGCGTGAGTCTGCTTTGAATCGATTAAAGTAAAGGAAGCTGCATCATATTCCTTGGTACCCAAGCCAACAAAAATCCAAAAACATAAATGAAAGGCTATTACAAGTCCAAAGAGAAGCATTTTATGTTAAGGGAATTAAAGGTGGCCAGTTCTTTTCAACTCTCCATCTTCCTCTTGAGCTCAGATGTTGATGACCGTGACTCCCACAGCCACATTAGTCGAACCCCCAACAGTTGCACTATATAGCAAGTCCTCAACGCCATCCTCCATACTTTTCATCAACCCAAGCCGAGAGAGGAGCAGCCTCACCAGAGAGAGAGAGATGGCAGAAGAGCTCCGGGCAGGAACATGCAGTGGAGGAAGCTGGTGGACGGCAGCTGAGTTGGTCGAAGCTAAAGCTCGGTCCTTTGACGAGTCCGCAGGGTCGGCCTGTGGCAGCTCAATCACTTTCCAAGAGACGCATAAGATCCAACGCCCCGACGGTGGCCTCTCGTCTTCTTCCATGACTTGGACTCAAGCTTTGCTGTATGTCTCTGGCGCATGCTTCATCTCTGGGTTCTGCTAGGTTTGTGGTGTTGTTGATCGTATGTGATTTGATGAAATAGGAACGGTGCCATGCTGCGAGAGGATCTTGATTCGAGACCAACAGGCGGTGAGAGCTCGACATCGAATCCATACGGTGGTGACATGAGCCACAACTTGTTGCAGCAGCGACATCATTTAAGCGATGTTGGTGGCGGCGGCTATCAGATCACTCCCGCCTCCTATGCGAGCTCGTCGACGATGCTGCAAGATCTGCTTGAATCTGAGACGAAGCAACAGCAGTTCATCTATGACGGTCGAGTGAGGAATCAGTACCAGTCTCCAATGTCCGCCGATGGGGGAAGCTCAGATGAGCTATGGCAGCCTTCATGGCTTTCCCACCTGCTAAAATCCTCGCTGTCCAATAGCACACCCTTATGGAATGTCTCTGCCAGCGGGATGAGGCCAGTTTTCTCTTCTCCGACGCCTTCCAAGTATGTCATGCAACCATCGGAGCCCAAAATTGTTGGCGGTAGTACACTCACAGCCAAGGTATATATCATCATCATGTTCTTTTGTCCTGATCATTAGGGTTTTGGAGCCTCAGTGGATTATGCTGTCTTTCTCAAAGCAGATGGAGTCATCAGGAGGAGATCGAGACTCGTGTTCTTCCTCGACCAAGATAACTGGAAGCGAGGCTGCAACCAAAAAGCCCCGGATAGAGACGCATTCGCCATTACCGACTTTTAAGGTGTGGTTAGAGTCATGGGGACTTGGATCGATGATGCACGATCTTTTGCTTTGGTAGCTTGTCTTTTTACATGTATGATAGCTTTTGGATTGCATGCTTACAGGTGAGGAAAGAGAAACTAGGGGACAGAATCACTGCTCTCCAGCAACTAGTTTCACCTTTTGGAAAGGTGAGGTCTCTTTTCTTTTCATCTTCTTTTCCTTACAATCCTTCTTTAAGAGCATTGCTCGCTACAGTCTTCCTTTCAGATGATCGAATCTCTCCCTCACTTTTCATGATCGAATTGCTTTCTCTTTCTTTATGACAGACTGATACTGCCTCGGTTCTCCAAGAAGCCATTGAATACATTAAGTTCCTTCATGACCAAGTCGGTGTAAGTCCATCGAGTGTTTCTCTTGAGATCTATTCCAACACCCATTTCCAGCGATTAACTAATTTATCACTGACTGTAGGTTCTAAGCAGTCCCTACCTGAAAAATGAGCAGCCCATGAAGCCAAATCAGGTACTAACTTGTCTTTGCTACTGTGTTAGTGAGGGATGGATGATACAAGTATCGACACAAATTGTAATGTGTTAATGCAGATATCTGAGGAATCCAAGGATTGCGATGAACCGAAGCAAGACCTTAGAAGCCGAGGACTGTGTCTGGTTCCTGTCACGAGCACGTACCCGGTGGCCGGCGAGACCACAACCGACTTCTGGCACCCTACACTTGGAGGAACCTTCAGATAGAGAACAGCTACAGGGTTTTGAAGAGAGATAGGAGGATGAAGCCTCTCTCTAAGCAACAAAGTCTCGCACTTGCATGCAAGGAAAGATAAGAACTGCAGTGTGTTCTTAATTAGGACCTCTTATAGCAGTATGGAAAGAGAAACAACACCATTAAGAGAAGATAAAGCAAGAAGTGACCTTATCGGGCCAGCTACAAGGAGACCAGAGCGAGAAGCTGGCCATGGAAAAAAGAGAGAGAGAGAGAGAGAGAGAGAGAGTGATCATAACAGTACAGTGTTTTATAAGAGGGTGGACAAGAAATAGGAACAGGTGCTAAATTTAGCAGGAGGGATGATGAATTAGATTAGGGATGTGGAGTTGCACTAGTTGCTGAATTTAGCAGAAGGGAATGAGGAGGGGTGGATGGGAAAAGGATGGTGGGTTTTGTTCCTGTTTGAGGTGTTCACAAGTTGGTGGCACCAGCATCACACTTTTCTTTTCATATGGAAAAGAAATTGAATAGCATTAAGGAATAATTGAGATGAGGGATATATAGGGGCATGTGTGTGCCCTTTTTGTTCTTGGGGATCCTAACTTTTGATTGATTTAAATGCTCTCATGGAGGGGAGAGGTGCTGATGCCCCCCCTTCCAATCTCACTCTTCCTTTTGACTATGATCACGCTGCATTTAAGGATTGGAAAACCCTTTTATTGTTTGGCAGAAGCACACAGTTGCATGTTTTTTTTTTTTTAATGTTTCTGTAGATATACATGTGCTGACATGAAAAACTACTGCTGCTTCCTGACCTCAAAAACATGTTGAGAAGGCATGATGAAACTTTTGTAATGAAACAAACAGTACAAGCTTTTGGTGTTTGCTCAACATTTTGTGAGATGTGATATCATGATGATTCTCTCTCTCTCTCTCTCTAGCACTCATGGAAGGCCTGGGTGCTATTGATGTTGGTTTGCCATTTGTCTAACAGGCAGTGTCCTTTTCCCTATTATGCTCTTTTCTGATACAAACCAGCAGTAAGATCATTGATCCTAAGGTTACAGAAAAAGATTCATGTTCAGATGGTAGCTTTATCTTTTGTGGTGCTCTGTTATTAGTGGCTTTGATATGAGATCTGTATCAGAGGAAGCTGAGTGAAGGCATGCAGGAAAGCATGAAGAGTTCTGAGATTGGCTAAATGTGAAGCTAAAGCAATTGAGTTTGCTTGATAGCATATTGCTTTGTTTGTCTTTGGAGTACGACTAAGTTTTGTAGCATATGAGTTGCATTATGGCATCTCAATCATCCCTACAATTCTCAATCAGAAACAACCTTGATTCACACATATGGGAAAACTTCACAGAAGAAGAGACTATGTTTCATCGACCTGCAATTGTCACACTAATTTCCTTGGAAGAGAGGTCTCCTTCACTGCTTGCCAATGTGATGGTGGGCTGTTTCAGTGGAGTCAACTGTTGGTCTTCACTAGCCAACATCATGACCACCTCTGCCATTGTTGGCCTGTCTTCGCTGTGTTCTTGCACACACAAGAGGCCCATTCGGATGCAACGAAGAATCTCTGTTGCAGGATACGAGCAATCGAGTGCATCATCAAGAATCTCCAAGGATCTACCTTCCTTCCACAGTTTGTATGCCTGCAAAGTCATGTGTTCATGAGGAAATCAAACACTGAATTGGAAGCAACATTTAGGAACACTGAAGGTAAAAAAGCATTCACTGAGGTACTTGCATGTCCTAAAAGATTCAAACAGATGTCTGCCTGATTGAACACTCTGTTCCTCTTACCGCTTAAGATTTCTAGTACTAGAACACCGAAGCTGAAGACATCGGATTTGAATGAAAAGATTCCACTCGTTAAATACTCGGGCGCCATGTATCCACTGCATGTAATAAATCAACAAGAATTAGGCTGTTCTACGATAGCAATCCATTTAGTACAGTTCTTTTAACTGTATAACTTACAGTGTTCCAATTGGTCTTGTGGTTGCATTCTCATGTACTTCACTTTCAAATATTCTAGCTATGCCAAAGTCTGATATTTTTGGATTCATGTCCTTGTCAAGGAGGATGTTGCTCGGCTTGAGATCTCGATGAATTATCCTCAAGTTAGAGTCTTGATGCAGGTACAGAAGTCCTCGAGCAATCCCAACTATAATGTCGAGCCGCTTTTGCCAGTTTAGCAGTACACTTTTTGTTTTATCTAGCAAAAATTTTGATATGATCAGAGTGATGAAAAGATTTAATTATTTTGCTCTACTTATGTATGCATAAATGAAATCTACCTGCTCCAGACTTTCTATATAAGGAAGAAAGTATAATTTCTACTCTTTAGCCAGCAATGCAAACAGAGAAGTGATACAGAAACATTTTGAGAGTCTCAGAGTACATGGATATGATAGTAAAGATTTCAAGAAGTTTTGTCTGAGCCAATTCAATTATTACAGGAAGATAACATGCCCATGTTCATTAGAGCTGTGACATTGCACAAAGATGTGAAAAAAACATTAGATTTTCCTACTGTATGCAGAAAGTATTAATTTCATATACTGTCCAACCAATTATGAACACCAAGAAAATGAGGCATAGATACTGACCATATATGAAGGCATCTAAACTCCTGTTTTCCATGTATTCTAAGACCAGAAGTCGCTCATCTCCTTCAATGCAAGATCCAAGAAGGCGCACGAGGTTTCTGTGCTGTAGGTTGGCAATCAGTGTGAGCTCATTCTTGAACTCATCCGGGCCCTGTGATGAGTGCCTTGACAATTTCTTGACAGCAATCCTTTGTCCATCTTGCAACTGACCCTGCCGAGTGTTCCATGCAGTGTTTGCTTTATGGATTTTGGATGAAAGATTGCATTGCTGTAGTGCTAAAATGTTACCTTGTAGACAGCACCAAATCCACCTTCCCCAAGTTTGTTATCAGCTGAGAAATCATTTGTTGCAGCTTTTATTGTAGACAAATCAAAGGAAGACAATGCCCCCAATATATTTACTGAAGCTGGCACAAAATATTTACAGATTAGGAGCCTGAAACAAGAAAGACCTAACCTTTTGCAACCTTAATTGACAAAGAAAAGAAAGTCAACTGAGAATCAAACTTTGTTTCTTGGAACAGTTGATATGGATACAGAAGCTCGAAATTGGCACAATGTGAAGTAGAATCCTATTGTTACTAGACCAACAATTCTTATCGGTATTATGTGCTAGTTGTATGACAAATCTCAGTTTTTGTATGTGATGGTTTGATATCTCTCATGCATCAGTAAGACAAGTGTTGAGGAGTGAATGATGCCCACCTGCTCTCTCGTTATGGAGATTAGCATTCTCGGAGTTGATCATGATCGAGCTCCAATGCTGCTCAGATGTGTCGAAATCTGTCTTCGACAACTGCTGTAGACTCTCACAAGCTGATGAGCTACTTTGACCGAAACGGTAATCTGTGAAACACCATGATCAAAGAGATCAGTAAAAATGTTTTAATAACCATATTGCAATTCAATGGCTTGTAGATTCGCTAGTAGAAGATGTAATTGTAGAAATTGATCCAGCTTCTCAAGCAGCAAAACACTGAACTGTGAACTGTGACCACCTGAATGTTCAATGATCGTTTTCTGGCTCATATCCTTTGCTGTTTGTCTTTAGAGAGGTTGGCATTACATATTGGTATTCACAATAGTCTATCTGAATTGCTAAACATCTAAGATTTAGAATTTTGTTGTCAGTTGTTTGCAATTTTTAAATGACTTGAGCTTTTCAAACAAAATCTTGTTAGGTACTGAACAAAAATTAGCTTTTGTGAAGCTGATCTCCTAAACAGCAGAATGTGAAATAATGGTTTTCTTCTTCTGCTTTCTTTATCATTATATTCAATTTTGCCAGAATAATGAAGCTATCTGTCTGTCCTCTGCCTCATCTTTGCATTCCTCAAGATCAGAGGATCCTAATATTTAAAAGATCTTTCAGCTAAGCTAACAGTTTACAATCAACTGGAGCATCATTAGAAATCATTAAGCGTAATCTAGCTGTGATCTTTCAAAATCTAGGCTTTTCAGAAGCTTAATATGTTTGTATTATGATAGCCTCTCAACTCTGCTGTGTGTAAATTGGCATCATTTGTTTAAACAAATTTAGGATGTAAAATTGATAATTGACTTGTAGAGTATTATCGACTCAAAAATTTTCTCGACATGAAACATCAACCAAAAGCCAAGTACCTTTGTCCATCACCTTCGGTAAGTCCAACAGCAATCCGGTTTCCTTCACCGAGGACTCAAGATCAGTTGCAAGAATGCCTGAGAACCATGACGGCACCTCATTCAAAACAGGAAAGATTCGAGAAGCCAACATTTTGAGTGATGCACAGTTCTACAGAAATTGAAGTATAATCCCTAATATTCTAGTGTATGCAGAAAAGAAAACCATGTAATTTTTAGAACAAGTGACTACAAGCTGCATCAGATGTTAGCAGAACTGATGAAGAAGACAGTACCTTGTTTTTTTTCCTCTCTTCCTCCACCATGATAAGAGCAGACCTAGACAACACAGTAGAAAGCCCAGCAACAGAGGAAGACCTATGGCCAATTCACGCTCACTGCTCCTTGAAGATCCTACAGATATTTCTGACATGAGAAATCTAGGGTTGTATATGATTGTAATGAATCAAACAGGATCACTTTACTAGCCGTCCAAAAGTAATGAAAATTTCATTTCTTTAGGTCTATTTCCTTTACAAAAGAAAGTTAGCCACCGTATAAATATGATTAATCCAAAGTATTTTTCAGAAGAAAAAAAAAAAACAACTGTAGCTTAAGCTCATTGATTGTTAAGATCACAAGGCATGAGGCTGTGTTTTGCTACTAATTCATGGATCCAATACTACCTCAGAGAGAGGCTCAATGCACTTACCAAACTCAGAAGCAGCAAAGTCGAACATATAGATCATCCCCTCCGCTAGTGAAGCTCCTGAGATCCACCGAGTCGCCGCTCCAAGTCACACAGCCACTAAGGCCAGCCATAGCATATGCCAAGCAAGAACAGTTCTTGGAACACCAGTCTTCGCACGCGGCCAGAGTGCTCTTAGTGCTGTCCGCAGTGGCGTTCTCGGTGTCAGGCAGCTTGATGCTTTCAACCTTCCAAAACCTGTCGGATGAACAGCTTAAAGGTTTCGTCCTCTCACATCCAAGACTCCCTTTGTCTTCAAATCCTTTGATGCAACTGCAAGAATAGTTGTAGTATTCCTTGGTGCAGATGCGGTTGGATCCACATCTAGCATACTCATCGCAATCGTCTTCCGGGACATGCCAGAAATTGCTCCAGCTTCCTCCATCCCAATTCCATCGCTCAAAACGCCCGCTGGCATTCATCACTGCTCGTGTCAGAAGAGATTTTTTCTTGTATTCGGTCGTGTAGTAGACCCCGTCCTGGTTTGAGACGAACGAGAAGTTCAACTTGTTCGCTATTTCACTGTCTTCCATTTTAGGATTTCCGCTGAATCCTTGGTTCGTCCACGGCCCAGTGCGATAGATTTTCTCGGATGAACTCCTCCGTATAGAGATCTCAGGAACACCACGAGTGTCCATTTTAAAGAAGTAGTCACCCGGAGAAGGGTCGGTGGGACTCTTCCATGACACGAGCTGCCTAGATATGTTGGTGCTGTAATCCACTCCAAGCTTCATGCCTGGTAGAAGAGTGTCGCACGGATGATCGAAGCTCTGCCACAGTGAAGCACCGTTTGGCTTGCCTGCGGTCAGCACAAGATTTCCAGAGTCCAAAAGCTGCAAGACAGGATTAACTGCACTCGAGGTGCCTGTGGACCAAATGATGATCCCGTTGTCGAACAGGCTTAAAGTTCCATCAGCCGTCAGGTTCAGTGTTGCAGTGGAGAGGTTGAAGGACTTGTTCCTGTTGGCGACCCATACTACACTGGGATCTACGGGTTTGCAGTATCGGATTCCTAGGTACCCATTCATTCCCTGAACCAGAGGAGTTGAAGAAGCCGAGCTGAAACACCCGTCCTTCAGAGATCAAGATCTGGTTGCCGGCAATTGCGCCGTTTGCCGCCAAACTATCTCCTGTAAAAGAATTCATTCTATATTTCAGCTGTCCGTCAGAGTAATCCTTCTCCTTTCCTCTCTCATGTTTATCGTGAGGATCTCCTGGCTACACAAATGCAAGAAATCATGGACATGATTCAAACTGTAAACACAGCATGATCCCTGTGCTGATGCAGAAGTTCTCATTACACCCATGGATTATTAGGGCTGAATTCTAGCGGAAGTTTCCATACATACCAGCTGACTGACCAACAACAGCTGCTGCTGCTGCCGCTGCAAGTCCTTCTACCAACAGAAAGAGCTGCAATGTCGCCATGGATGTCTACCTTCATGCAGCAGCAGTCAGGTTTACAGGGAACTGCACCGCTGTTGATATATGATGCTGTGGAGAACCACTCGTTGACTCGTCCCATATACGACCAGGTCAAACCACGGGGTGACGCCAGTCAAATGGTGTTGTCTCCACCGAGAAGAATGGTCGCCTGATGAAGTGATGCATGCATACTTGGTCACTGATAAAAGTACGAGAGAAATTAACTATTTATCGTGAAGAAAAATTTTATAATACTTACAAATATTATTTTTTCTAATGCTTTAGTAGATTTAGAGTATATTTATATTTATATTAATTTTAGGTATTGAAAATTAGCTAACTGATAATATGAAACACAAAACATAAAAAATTAATAATGTAAGATTAATAAAAATGATAAATGATAATTTTAGGTTATGTGAGAATAGTCTTCTTCACATTAAATGATCTATCTATAGCTAACTTATGCTTGCACCAATCGACACTCCCGAGTTCCCAACTCAGTCAACGGTATGTGTTTCAACTTGCCAAGAAACATATAAGAAGCTGTCAAAGACGCGTGAACAGAAGTTGACTGAGCTGTGACCAATGAAATGAAATGGAATGATTCTTGTTGTATAGGAAAAAATATTAGAGCAAAATATATGATAGTATAGAAAAAATAATGACGCAAGTATTATACTGTTGACTCATCTACTCAAAAATTATCACGTAGGTATTGACGTAGGTAGAAAAATTCATGCCCCTCCCATGCAATCATGCCCACCTCAATTTATAAGATATTTGCACGTGCTAATATCATGGTGCATTAATTCGCAATAACAAGGCTTATCTCTTTTTTTTCTCGTTTTTTTTTATGATCACTTATCGCAAGTAACTTGCCATGCATGATGACAGAAAGCATTAATCCTATACTAATACGATGTGGCTCAGTTTTTATCTTTTATTTATTTTTTTTAGATATTTGACACAGGAGACCATCCCCTACTTATCTTGGATAAACCCTAGCTTTGACAAATGATACTCCCATAACCGTTCTTCCTAGACTCCACCCGTCGAGATACGTGCACTTTGACCATTAACCTTGCTCCATCAACAACTTAGGTATAAAAGCCAACCCTCAAAACCAAAAAGAGAGAAGTAGATATATTATTTTTCACCTTCAAACTAATTTTACCATCGAGAGGTTGGGTTGAAAATATCCTCACATCATCGATCGCTTGTGCATGGACCTCAACGAGATTGAGGTTAAGACACACCTCAAGACGACACTAAATCTGTCTCAATTAAACAAATAATATTTTGAGATTGTACAAATCTGATCCACTTATTTCTCTAATCTCTTCTTATGACCCCTCGTAGTTTTCATGGACGAGCTTGTGCCTTTAGGATCGAGTCAAATTGTGATGACTATATGGTCAACGATATCAATGACAATATAGCATATACTTTAAAGAACTTATTTTTAAAGATGAAGAGAGAAAAAAATCTGAAAGGAAGAAGAAGACTTGAGAAAAACTAATGGTTGGCCATAATTAGTCCAAGGCGACTCCCTTCTATGGTCATTATTTGGTCAACGTAGCCAATCTAATTCAATTCAATTGTCTCTCTTCTCTCTCCGTAGCACACAAACAAACAAAACAGGAAGAAAGGATTCCTGATGGTGTTGGGGATCAAATGGAAGTGTCAATAGTGATGAATGGTGGTGGCTGGCAGCTAACTTGGGACGTTGTCGTTGTGGACATTCTTGGCGATTCTTTTGGCTAATCATAGCCATGATTCTGAATCGGGGGAACCACCACTCTGAATTGTCTTCTTTTTTTACTTTTTTCTTCTTATTCTTCTTCTTCTTCGTTTGTCTTTACCCTAACAATGGTGGCTTTGCTGCAGCGTTCTGACACAAGTACTGCCAAGATATTGATGAGGTTTGCTAACAGCGACAGCCGTAACATGAAATCATAGTCACCGATGACTGCTGCAGTCACGTATGTCGTCGTTGAACTGTCCGGTTAATCTTGTGGAGACATCCGAGTTCTATGCTGCTGTAGTGTTTCCAAATGGGGCAAAGCCCGTTCGTCATTGGCTAAGAAGCCTTGTGACAGATGAAATGGGCTGATCCTTGTCCCATGACCAGCCCACTTAGTGAGAGCTCCAAGCGCAACTTTTGTGGGCCGAAACCAATCGAGCTTCGTACTACGATCTCGATTCAACGGTGCCAGACGAAAGCCCTAAATCTCAGATCAAGGTTTGTGCAATTGGCACTTTTCGGAGACCCATCGCCGGAGCGCTCTCCTCTTTTCCTCCACCGTTGCATATCGAGTTCACTCACACATCGCTCTTTCCCCATCCCTATCCTGCGGCCGGAAAAGAGCCCTCTTTTCGCTCGATAGGCGGGTTTCGGTGCCCTTCACATCTCCCTTGGGAATTGATTGCAGCAAATCCACCCATCACCCTCGGCCGGCGTGGCGCCCTGTCCCTCCAACTAGCAGGTAGCGGGCGCGTGACCAAGGATATATTCCGCTGGCGGTCGGCGACGTTCTCCGGATTTGCTTTTGGTAGAAGGTTTTTCTCTTCCAATCTTATCATCGTCAAGGTTTGCACCCTTATTTTACCTGAAATTTTTTTCTTGCTTTTCTTTCCCCATATTTATTTTTACCGAAAAAAATACCATTTTTCTTTAATTATCTTTAATGTGTTGTTATTCTCCTCATCTTGAAGAATATGGATTTATGAATGTGTAAGATGAAGGAATGAGAGGTAATGTATATATAATTATCTTTAATGTGTTGTTATTCTCCTCATCTTGAAGAATATGGATTTATGAATGTGTAAGATGAAGGAATGAGAGGTAATGTATATATCATGTGCAACACGAATTACCGTATCAATAGAAAGATTTTCATTTTCCTACTTGATTGGATTATGGATGATTCCCTGTGTTTTCCTTGTTAAAGTTGCCCTAAGAATTATGCTAAGACTTATGTTGCTACTCCGTTAAGTTTAAAATTAGAGTCTCTTGTGGATTACATTTAGAAACAGCCCCTACCAATTGCAGGATTGAATTGTTTTTTTTTTCTTTTTTTTTTTTGTCCAAAACGAGCTGTGGAAATAATCGGATGTAAAAGGTACTTTAGGTTGGATTTCCGTAGCATTGGATTGGGTCTGGGTTGACCCAATCTGATCTAGCTCCTAATCATGTGCAGGCATAGTGAGGAACATCAGACCATTAAATGAGGTTTTGCTGGGTGTAGGCAAAATAAATGCTAACCATGCATGAAAAGCAGTTTCTTCTTTTTCAAAATTTTTTTAAAGAAACAGTAGTCAAATTGTAGCGTTAAATAAAAACTTGATTACATCCTTTTCATTTTCACTTCTTGAAGGATTACTGATAATCTTATCTATCAAGTAAATTGGATTTCCAAGAAGAAATTCACCTTTGAAATGAATGCTGATCAACTGATTAATGAACTTCCATTTCCTGAGACTGAAAGCTTAAGTTCAGCTTGCTGAATCTAAGTAACAGATGGCCATAGTTGAACATATGTTGTAGTTTTGATGCCTAGTTTAGACAGATATCAGAAAGTAAGACCTGTTATCTTAATTGGTTTCAGTGTGGTTCTTTTGCTTGGTTTCATTAGTGTCAAAATCTCTAAATTATGTGCCTCAACTTGTTTGAGGACATCATTTATGTCACATTTTTTATGTTTTTATTTTCTGTAATCTTTATAGGACTAAAAACAATATGAAGTTTTATGCAATCTACATACCTAGTTCTGGTATTGATCTGTTTTTATAATGAAATATGTATATAGTGGAACCTAGAGCTATTCTTCATTTAATTATTATGCAACTTCTATTACATTTTTGTTTGCACTATTTCTGTGGTACAATGTAATGCGAGTTTCAAGCGGTACTTTGTTTCTTTTGTTATTTTCACTTTTTTGTGCTACAATGTAGTTAAACTCTGAAGTGGCATCATGTTTCTTTTGATGTTTGTGTTAACTTGTGGTCGAACACTATACAACTTTGGAAACTTCATAATTTACATGTGAAGCGATAACACTAAGAGAATTGGATTGCACATAGACAAGAAGGATGGATTACTATATTCAGAAAAGTTAATGTACATGAAGGGCATATTTAACCATTGTCTATCTTCCAGGTGGTTGGTCAGTTGGGTGCATGTTTGTGATTGACTCTTTAGAAAACCATAGAATATTAGGGAGTTTGAGCACATCCTATTGTGTGATATATCAAGTTTACAAAAATCATGGATAAGGGTCAAACTTTTGTAGCAATCATAATAGTTTGTTCTTTAGAGGTTATGCCTCCATCAGCATGGAATTTTCCCATGAAGCGTCTGAATTACTTGTCCATTATTTAAATGAAATGCCTTGTGTGATATCATCCTTTGTTGAGTGCATCACCGGTAATGAACTAAACCTTAGTGTTATTATCTATAGAATATTGAAATTATGCCTTCTTTTCCAAATTAAAACACTAAAACTAAACCCCTGCATCGGTGGGGAGCATTATTTTTGGGATACATCCTATTTTAACTGCATGCTTGTGTATATCTGTGATGATGGTGTGCTAATCCAAAGATGGCATAAACCTTAGTTTCTTACAATAATCATGTCTTCTTGAATACAATGTAGTGGATGCAAGTGCAACTAATTTCTTGTTTATGGTTATATTGCATGTGATGTGGTCACTTGATTTAACTGCATGCATGTGTAGATCAGGGATGACATCCTGTGCCTTCATGTCGTATGTGAAATCATGATTTCTTGAACACAATTTACTGGATTTAAGCGCATGCAATTTCTTGTTTGTGGTTTTATTTCACGTGATGTGTTTAATTGATTGTTTGTTTCTTGCATCTTTAATATGTCAGTTTCTGTTTAATCTTAAATTATTGTACTAGCTATTAGATCTAACTTAAAATTACAGGAAAGCTTGAAGCTGCAATGCACCGTGTGGCCAGTGCTGGTAACACTTCCAATTCAACACGTCCTAGAAAGGAGAAGCGCCTAACATATGTTTTGAATGATGTAGATGACACGAAGGTGATTACATTTCTGATTCTTGATATATTTCTGATCAGTACCTTTGTATATGATGATGGTGCCTTTGTGTTTCAAGATTATTTTTGTAATTTTGTCACTGGACATATTATATTTTATTTCAATTTTTGTCCTTGGATGCAGCATTGTGCAGGCATTAACTGTTTGGCCATTCTAAACTCTGCAACTCCCAATGGTTGTGATCATCTCTTCACTGGGAGCAGAGATGGGACACTGAAAAGATGGGCTCTGAATGATAATGATGCTACCTGTTCGGCAACATTTGAATCACACGTCGACTGGGTATTTTTCAATGCCAGAATCTATTTCTATTTTATGGTTCAATTGGAATTTTCTTTTCTTCTCTTGTTTTCTCTGTAACTCCTGGAATTTCTAACACGCTGAAGGGTGTTCAGGTAACAGGAGACTTTTAGTGGAAGCATAGGATTCGAGAGGGCATATTATCTGTTTTCAATTGATTAGCCCATCTTACCCTGATAAAGTTCTGCTGCTTATTCTGGTTCCAAATAGAACAATTGTGTAGTATTAAACATTTGCACAAGCAAGTGACGTGTGCAACTGATGTTAAAAACCTAACCACAAGAAACTGAAAAAAAGTAATTTTAATTATGTAGAGATTTACACCTTATAGTGTTTGATTATAGAAACTCCATAAGCAATTATACAATACAAACCTAACCTAAATAAATTGTCAGAATAAAAATATAAATTGGAGATACGTAAGATATTTCATGCTCTACAACATCAGAATTTTAAGAGAATGCTACAGATCTACAAAAGTTAGTAGAACTATAAGAGCATTCAATTGGAAGAGAGTCTCCAATAGTTGCTGCCTCGAGAGTCCTCTTTCAATTTATTTTCCTATGTCATGGATGGGCATGCATGATTTACTTTGTTTTTCTATCACCCAGATGAAGTTGAAGTCTGTATCGGACAAATAACAGAAACTATTTCATGCAAAACCAATGTATATCCGAAATTATATTTGCAGTTTGCTTGTCATCCAGTCATATTGATGAGCTTGTTCATTGCCTGTTAGAAGTTGCAGCTGAGCCAATACACTCAATGCTCCTCTTCCTTCGATGGCCCTCTGTCCTCCGGCTAAACCTTTATATTTAAGATTGTCATTTTTCTATAAATGTCAATACGTTTTAATGTTTAAAAATATTTCTTACTACTGCATATACATTTGAATTAGTATTAATTTTAAATATTTTTTAATTAAACATGTAATCCGATCAGCTGACCCACTAATCCAGTCAGTGAAACCCATGGCTCAGTTGGGTTGTTTCCCAATTTGGTTTCAGTAACTATGGTGGTGACACAGACCAAGGATCTAATATCATGATCCATGTCAATAGATCCATTATCACTGTCCATATAGACATGGCAGTCAATTGTTGCCTTTATTGTAACGAGTGATTGTTGGCTTAATCATGACATTTTTTCACTAAAACAAAGTAATTTGCTAAATAATACATGGCAGCTTCATGCTGGAAGCTATTGTCATGCAGCTTTGGTTATCTTAGTTAATGCACTTGTTATGCAGGTCAATGATGCAGTTCTGGCTGGAAATAATCTTGTTTCCTGTTCTTCTGACACCACTCTGAAGGTTCTACACTTCAAAAATATTGTTTTAATCTTTGAAGAAATGATTTTTTTGTTAACTCCATCTTTTTTTCTCAGATATGGAATCCCTTGTCTGATGGTGTTTGCTGTAGAACTCTTCGACAGCATTCTGACTATGTCACTTGTCTTGCTGCTGCCGAGAAAAATGTAATTGTTTAAGTTCTCAACTTCATGTAACAAATAGCTTATTTTTTGTTTTCTGTTTGAACAATATGCTGGTAGTTCTTTTAGTTTTTATTTTTCATGTTGAGATGCACTTTAAATGTTAAAGTTTCTGATTGTTTTTCTAACATCGCTCGTGTTAGAGCAATATAGTTGCCTCTGGGGGGCTTGGTGCGGAGGTTTTCATATGGGACATTGATGCAGCGCTTGTACCACTTGCTAAGACTGTTGATCCAAAAGAAGAAGAACTTCCCAATGGAAATTTGGGACTTCCTTTGTCAAGTTTACGTGGTATGAATACTGGAAACAACATGTCTTTTCATAACAACCAATCCCGTGGATATAGTCCTATTGTTGCCAAAGGCCACAAGGAGTCAGTTTATGCGTTGGCAATGAACGATAGTGGGACCTTGCTAGTTTCAGGTGGAACGGAAAAGGTACTGATAGATTCTTTAAACTGAATATACTGGTTTCCATGACATTCAGATTGCCAATGATGTGCAGATGTTTCTTATGAGGATTTTTCTATGGCTATACTGCTAGATATCATATATGATGTTTGATTTTACTTTTGATGTTTGTATATGAAATCTTTAATGTAAATACTGGCTTTCTGTAGGTTATACGGGTTTGGGATCCAAGAACTGGTTCAAAAAATCTGAAGCTTAGAGGGCATACTGACAATATTAGGGCTTTGCTTCTTGACTCCACGGGCAGGTGTGTAGGTTCATGTTTTGAATTCAGTATATGAAAAATTTCTTATTCACTCTATTATCTTTTTACTCATATATGATTTTCTGCACATGCATTGTCATGTGCCTGGCTGGTCTAGTACCAGCACAGTGCTATGCTGAGGCGAGGAAACCCTTCTCTGAAGTTTATATGCATCTCATGGTTTCTTGGAAATATAAATTGGAAAAGAAATCACATTAAACCAGCTGCAAAATTTGGTCCATGTTGTTTGACACTTGGATCATAGTTGAATGACGTTCAGTATGGGTGTTGGTCATGTCACTTGTTTACCTTTCCATTCATTTTCATTTTTGGTTTATCAATACTTCATCATTGTAGTAGGCATGTGACTGTCATATGATTTTCAGCACATGCATAGGCATGTGGGTGGCATGTTTCAGTGAGAGAAGCATGTGCATGGCTGGTCTAAAACCAGCACAGGACTATGATGAGGTGAGGAAACTCTTATCCGATGTCTGTATACATCTCAATTCTTCCTGGAAATATAAATTGGAAAAGTAAATCACAGTAAGCCAGCTGAGGAATCTATTTCATGTTGATCCACATTTGGATCCTAGATAAATAAAGTTTAGCTTTAGGTGGCATTACAAATGCCACTACAATACAGTGATTTAAGAAGCGCTAGGTGCCAGGGTCCCAAAACGCCCGAGGCGCTAGGCGCTCATCCGAATGAAGCGAGGTGCTAAAATATAAAATATATATAACAAGTTATTATATATATTTTATTAATCTAATAAATAAAAATATATTGTTATTAATCTAATATATATATTATTAATCTATATATATTATTAATCTAATAAATAAAATATTGTTATTAGTATACTATTTAATAGTATATTGTTGACAATAAGATAATAGTATAATGTTAATATATTGTTAACAGTACATTAACAATATACTGTTATACTGTTAACAGTATAGTATATTGTTAATCAAGGTTTTACTTACCGGTGTATCGACATATTGTTGGTACTGGTACGGTATTGGTAATGGGTGGTACACACAGTATGTACCATCCGGTATATTAAATATATTAAAAAAATAAAAAAGGGGCGACGTCGCCTCGATCTTTCTCCTCACACGGGAGAAAAATCGCGAGCAAGGGCGGCGACGGCTCACGGGCGACCCGCGGGCGGCTATGACACGCGGGCGAGGACGACGCAAGGTATTCTTTCTTCTCCTTTTTTTTTTCTTCTTTCTTCTTTTCCTTTTCTTCTTCTTCTTCCCTTTTTCTCCCTCAATCGACCGTCGACGGTCGATTGTGGTGGTACCGCCCGGTAGCGGGCGGTCCGCATACTGGTAACTTGGTGGACCAGTACGTACCTCTCGGTACGGGCGGTATAGATCGGTATGGAAAACCTTGTTGTTAATAATTAGTTAAATGTATACTATTAAGTGTTATTATATTGTTAACAGTAGAAATGAGGCGACGAGTTGACCTGATCGAGACCGAGAGGAGCGGCAGTGATGGTGGCGAGCGGCAACAACGACGGCGGTGAAGAGAAGCGACAGCAGCAACGGCGGCGGCGACATGTCGACGGTGTATCCCGATTCGTGAATGAGAAGATTAGGGTTGACCTCAGGATATGTTGTTGTGTTAGTTGGTTCGATTGAACCAACTAACGCAAACGATCGAACCAGAGCCTGGCTTAAGCAGGTGCTCACCCGAAGCGCTCGACGCCTGAGCTCGGGTGAGCGCCCAGGCGGTGCGCTTCGGCAACATGTCGGCGGCGTATCCCGATTCGTGAATGAGAAGATTAGGGTTGACCTCAGGATATGTTGTTGCGTTAGTGGGTTCGATGGAACCAACTAACGCAAACGATCGAACCAGAGCCTAGCTTAAGCAGGTGCTCACCGGCGCCTGAGCTCGGGTGAGCGCCCAGGCAGTGCTTCTTTGAAGCGCGCGATGATTGAGCAAGGCGCTCGGGCCTCGCCTCGCCCGAGCGCTTAGGCGAGCGCCCAAGCGCCTATTGCAATCACTGCTACGGTATGGGCCTTTGCGATGCCCCTTGTTTACCTTTCCATTCGTTTTTATTTTTTGGCGACTTCACACTGCATCATAGTCATATTTTGATTTATTAAACAGTAGTATAATTTCCAATTACTTGCATACTATGTGCTTTGAGTTCAATATACTTGATACCACACTCGTATTTATGAGGACTTGTTTATAATGAATTTTTTCATGTGTGTCATTGTAATAATTTATAGTTTACTTGGTGCTGGTAAAGACTTGGTTTGTTAATCTGTTTTGCAGGTTTTGCTTATCAGGGTCATCCGATTCAATGATCCGGTAACAAATGCCTCTCTCTGTCCCCCTCTCATTCTCTCTCTTTTCTTACTGTTTTATTCACAATCTATCTTTTAATATTGATTTTGTTTTTGGTTTGAACTTTTAATAGCTTAGGCAACATGTAATTTGGAGATAACCTTTTTCTTTATGTATAATTTTTAATATTGATATTGTGCTTGGTTTTTTTTGACGTTAATTTCTATCCCTTTGCCAATTCTCAACAGCGAATTAGTTAAATGTTCTTTAACTAATAGCAATCCTGCAAGTCCATTCTTTTTTGTGGTTGGGTAGTTGTTTTAGTCTATCACATGTTATTTTTTTGTAGTCTGTGGGATCTTGGTCAACAACGATGTGTCCATTCTTATGCTGTCCATACAGACTCGGTCTGGGCACTTGCCAGCAATTCAACATTCACACATGTTTATAGTGGTGGGAGGGACCTATCTGTAAGTATAGGAATTCCCCATACCTTTTTTTTATAAAGAGCAGCTGTTGTGCATTCTCTAATCTGTTATTTTCCGTATGGTTCTGTATATGTTAGTTGTACCTGACAGACTTATCAACAAGGGAAAGCCTTTTGCTTTACACAAAAGAACACCCAATTCTACAAATGGCCTTGCAGGATGATAGTATATGGGTTGCAACGACAGATTCTTCTGTACATAGGTTGCCAGCAGAAGGATGTAACCCTCAGAAGGTTTTTGAAAGAGGTGGTTCATTTTTAGCTGGAAATTTGTCATTTACAAGGGCAAGAGCTTCTTTAGAAGGATCTGCTCCTGTAAGCCACACATTGCAATGCATGATATATTTGATAGGATATTATTTCAAGATAGTCTCCCCTGACTAGTTTGTTTTTTTGTTATATTTGGTTATTTTGATTATTTTTCTTTAATTAGGCATCATTAATATTCAATGCTGTATCTAGGATCTGATCTAACCATTCACCTACTTTTTGATTGCGCAAATCTTTTTCCCTTGTTTTTTGTTATATTTGGTTATCTTGATTATTTTTCTTTAATTAGGCATCATTAATGTTCAATGCTGTATTTAGGATCTGATCTAGCCATTCACCTACTTTTTGATTGGGCAAATCTCTTTCCAAGGCTATAATTTGATGAAATGTGAATTGGACTATACACATTTTGCATAACTGCACATCCATGTATTTGCTGGTCTTAGTTGTTGCACTTTCCTGGAATTTAGTGGAACTTTTTTTATTATCTCTATGAACATTGATCCTGGTTTTTTATCTTCATTCTGACTTTTTTTATTAGTTGTTGCACTTTCCTGGAAGTGTTTTCTCTTCTGCTACAAATTAATTGAATCTTGATTAAAATTGTCATTCTTAGGATAACTTATGAATATGGTGTTTGTGCTTTTCTAATTTTTGCTTCTGTTATAAATTGAATCTTGAGTAGTTTTTGCCCTTAGAGTAATTTTTGAATATGATACTTGTAATATTATTTGAGGAACCTGAATGCAATATTCATCTGCACGATAGTTATCGCTGTATGCACCAGTCCAATATGTTCCAGTACAAATAACAGGACAAATTAGAATGAAACTTTGCAAATCGCAAGTTCTCTAAGAATTATTAATAGTTACTTTCAATTCCCTATCTCTGTTGGAGAGTAAATATGACCTTAATATATCATAATTATCTTCATCAATTATTTAAGTAAATACTTCTTTTTACAGGTTCCTGTGTACAAAGAACCATCTTTCACAATTCCTGGAATCCCAGGAATTGTACAGTATGAAATCTTGAATAACAGGAGACATGTTTTGACAAAGGTACCTCGTATGCTTTAGATACTGCTCTCAGTCATGACAGTGAAATTAACTTTCTTAGGTCAAAGGTGATGATTTCGACATGTTCTTTACAGGATACATCAGGTTCAGTCAAGCTGTGGGAGATTACCAGGGGAGTTGTGATTGAGGATTATGGGAAGGTTCTCTTCTATACCTCTTGGAAATGCCTCGTTGTTAAATAATAACTAGAATTTATTCTTACAATTTTAAGACGAAAAAGGAGTGGACCTGTAGACTTTTTTAATTTGTCCATTTTGATTCAATGACTTTTAGTGTATCTTGCGGCCTATAATTCATTGACAGGGGACCTATCTTAATCTAGAGGCATTGTTCTTTCAATAATTATTTATGCGCCAATTTTTTTCACTCTGCAGGTTTCATTTGATGAAAAAAAGGAGGAATTATTTGAAATGGTACTTTATAATGAAATGATAATACCTGATGTTACATTACATATTCCAGTGATATCTTTCTGCTACATCCTTAAAAAAATATTTTGCTATTTGTTTTTCAAGGTGAGCATACCTGCATGGTTCGCAATGGACACTCGACTTGGAAGCTTGTCAATTCATTTGGATACCCCTCAATGCTTTTCTGCTGAGATGTATGCTGTTGACTTGAATATAGCAGGAGCACCAGAAGATCTTAAGGTAAATCATTCATCCAGTGTTTTATTTATTTATTTATTTTAATTCTGACTTGGCTTCTTAGAAGCAAACAGTTTATAATAACCTTTGCTTAATATTATTAAAATATAAGGTGACTTGATAACACATATTAACCTCAAGTATATGTGTGCTCGATGGATGGACAGAGATGTAAGTTTTGTGGTAATTAAATATTTTTAGCTATTTCATGGAATGTTAAACATGTTGGGAAAGAAAAACAATCCTCTGTAGTAATAACTAATAAGTTTAACAATGTAAGATCTGTGAATCCTGCAGATTAACTTAGCTCAGGAGACACTTCGTGGTTTGTTGGTCCATTGGGTAGCTAAAAGAAGGCAGAGATCTGGATCACAAGCTTCGTCAAATGGAAATATTGCATCTTCAAATGATGGCACTAGAAATCTTCCACATTCAAAAATTGAGGTGGATGATGGGGCAGAAAATAACACAATCGTTGTGCTTCCTTCTTTTGAATTTTCTACCGATTCTCCTCCATCCATAGTTACGGAAGGTTCACATGGAGGTCCTTGGAGAAAGAAGATAACAGATTTAGATGGCACAGAAGATGAGAAGGATCTTCCATGGTGGTGTATGGATTGTGTTTTAAATGGACGATTACCTCCAAGGGAAAATACAAAGTAAGATATCTTTTCTTTCATTCTGCTGTAAAAAAAAAATCCTATTTTGATTTCATTTTTATTTACATGTACCTAAATGTGTGTTTGTTTGTGCATTGTGAGCTTTTAAATTATTAAGTATACTATTCCTTGTTCTGTTTCTGTATTTCAAGAGCCAAAGTACAACTTTATGTCCTGAACTTGTTGGATAAATTGTGGCAACTTTGAGAAAATTAATCAGGAGAGAAAACACAAGGAATTCCTAATGGTGTTTCAACTTATTTTTATACTATCTTGTTATGTTTTCTAGCATGTTACATGAGTTAATAATGTGAGAGTTTGATGCTTATAGGGTTCTGTTTGTCAAGCATGACTGAAACTTTCTTGTCAAGTTTGGTATTTCATGATTCTATAATTTTCAATTTTTGGGTAAGCATATAATATGTGTTGCTCTGTATACCTATATAATTAACAAAAATTGCTATAAGCATAAGATGCAGCACCCTTTCGACCAATGTCGTCTGAATTGAACAAGTTTGCAAAATTGGGAGGCATAATTTTTATGATGTGTATACTATAATGGGGGATCAAATAAAACAACAGGAATAGTTTGGGTTAACTTCAAAGACATTTTTTTTATTAATTTGATTTTGTGTTGTTTCTTTTAACAGCAATCTACTAGAAACAGTGGTCTCTTAACAAGGAGCTCCTGGTTGCCTATTACCTTTGTCATCAAGGTCAAGTAACTTGGAGGAAAAAAGTGCAAAATGATTGTAACATCGAAATCAGGATTTACTCCCTTCTAGTTTTGTGGTTTGCTTCAATCTTTCTATTTCTTCTACTGTCAACTACTGATGGGTGACTGTTGGTTGTCTCTCAAGAGCCACAGGAGCGGTCATGATAAGTTATGTTGGAAGTTGGAACTGCAGGGAAATTGGTCAGCCCCTTTCACGTTTAAAGCACCGGAGTTAGTGAAAGCAGTCTGTCCATAATCCAGTTTATTTACTGAGAATTTAATAAGGCAAGATGGAGACCCTGATTTGGTCCGTGGATTGATTCTTTGTTTCCTTAGTATGTTAAAATGTGACTTCACTAATATAAAGTGAATGTGGTATACTCACCAAACTACATAAGTGTAGACCCCTTGATGTAGGTGGGGCAATGAGACTTGTTAAGCATACAATTTTCCATTGAAGATGTCCATTTCATATGAATGAAAATCTTGATTAACTCCACTGTCCAAACAACCTCTCTGTGCACCATCTTCTTCTTCTCTCCTTTTGAGAAGTTGGAAAAAATCAAGATGTAGATAACCATATTATCCAACTGTCATTTAATAAAATATATCATCAATTATTAATTTTTACAGGAAACCTTTATATGCTTACTGTCTGTTTAGATCAATTCAATTCAATGGGCCACTCCATATGGATTAAAGCACTGTGGATTCAGTTGACACCCAAAATGTGATTTCAGTGGTGAGGATGTGATAAATTAGTGGGAGACGATTTCAGTTCAGTTGCACATGAGGCCTGGAGGAGTACCTGAGGTATATGGTATCCTAACAAGGACATCATGGATTTGTAGCAAAGGAACATGTGATGTCTAGATACTCCAAATATTGGAAAACTTAATAAATATGTTGGATATATAGAAGCTGAACAGCTACTATCTATCCTGTGTTTTTGTCATGTAGTTCTTGCTTTTCTGGTTGTTTTGATGTTTTATGTCAATAAATACATTAGTACGTCTATCTACTTCACTTATTCATAAGTTTCCAAATCTCCCACCAATTTTCCTGCAAATTTGTCTGCATTTCTCATGGTAGAAGAACATAACACAGTTATAAGATTCGAAGTGGCTAATTTGGTTCTTATTTGATTACTTAAAGAAATGTTCCTCCTTTAAGAACCTGTTGACCTATGTTTAGTAGTAAATCAAGATTAATATATTCCCCACATTTAGGTGAAACACACTACACTATTAGATTAGTATTAATGATGGAATAGGTTTGTATTGTTTTAGCCTCCAGATTTATTTCTTAATGCAGCTATATTGGTTTCCATTTTCTTGTTGAAGTTCATTATTGTCCTATATTTGATTGAGATGTTTCTATATTAGAAGTATTATGTGCTTAAGAATGAGAATTCAGGTTATATTTATTTGTTATGAGACAATATTTAGTTTTTGTGTTGTTTATCTTGGAAATTTTGTCACTGTATTTATTTGTTATCGGACAATATTTAATTTTTGTGTTGTTTATCTTGGAAATCTTGTCACATTTCAGTTGCTTTATTCTGTGTAGATGTAGCTTTCATTTGCAAGCTTGTGAAGGTTCAAGTGTCCAAATACTAACACAAGGTAAATTGAGTGCTCCACGGATATTGAGGATTAACAAAGTAAGTATCTGTTTTAAGCACTGAGCATTTTGACACCAAGCACCAAGTATTTGAAACTAAGTTAGGCTACTGTCATATAACTTAAGATGTGCAATTTTTTTCTTTTTGTTTGCTAAAATATCATAACATACTCAAGTTGTCATGGCCTCTGACGTGTCATGGTGAGGCTATTGAAGCAAAACTTGAGTGGCATATTCTATTTATAAGAGAATGGTGATATACACCGAATGCATTTCAATATCTTCAACATGTTGATAATAAAATTTATGTTCATGTTTTGTGGTGTGTAGCAGCTTCATAACAATTACATATGTTCAGTGTACATATGACAAATGAGGAAATCATATTTTCACTTGTCTAATTTGCAATTGGATCTGAGGTAGTTAACAGAAATTATATACTTAAGATGGCTACATGGCCCACTGACGTTCTATCATTATCAATAAAACTAGAATGTAATATGCTACGTATCTATTGGGTCATGACCATCAAATTTCTTGGAAAATTTTGGATGAATTTTCTTAATTCGAGGAGTGATAGTCTATTTCTTAGTGATCTATATTGGGCCTTGAAAATGCTTTGCATGCTCAGTTTGATGATTATGACTTCATTCTTTATTGTTGGATATGAAGTGCAACTTGGACAAAGTCTTGTCATATTGTTTAGTTTTCTTTCTTATATACAATGACATTTTCATTTGCTTTTCTTCTGAACAACTTTGTAAGTGAAGTGTATTATATGAACACCCATGATATTCTTTAATTCATCCTTGATAGGTTTTTTCTATTATCTTACCTTTTCAGGTGATTAATTATGTCATTGAAAAGATGGTTCTTGACAAACCATTGGATGGCGGAAGCTCTGATGGGGCATCTGGTTTGGGATTAAGTACAGGACAATCCCAGCTTTCATCCCTTGGAGACGTTTCTCTACGGCCAGGGATGAAGCCATGGCAAAAGATGAAGCCATCAATAGAAATTTTGTGTAATAATCAGGTAAATTCCAAGGAAATCTACACTGGATTTTCAGGCTTTTGTTTTCATTCTGTAGTTATATCTTCATCATATCCAAACATTGTGCATGCTGACTTCCTTCCGCAGAATTTAATGAGGTCACTAGCAACAAGCATTACACGCCTTCACTTCTTATGTATACATTTAGTTCACTGTTTGGTCTTATCTTTGAATACTTTCAACTGCTGTCCAGTTGTTTAGGTGTGTTTGTATCACGTATCATGGCATGGTTATGTTCTCGTCATACATTGGTGTCAGTACTGTGGGGCTTATCTTAGTCGAATAAAAGAGGGTGGTGAAATAACAAGGAAATCAGGATCTGGAATATCATGAAACCTATGGTTTCTTCTGGAACCTAAACAACTAATATACTTATAGTTGTTTTATGACCAGTGAAGAACCCTCTAATGTACTTATAGATTGTCTGATTTCATGAAACCTATGGTTTCTTCTGGAACCTAAACAACTAATATAGCAATTGTATATGGACATCCATTGGTGTCAGTACCGTGGGGCTTATCTCGCTGTCTGTTGATAAAGGAGGGATTCGTTTGTTAGTTTTCATCGTATCAGTTTTATAAAATTGTTGCCTAATCTTTTGATGAGTGCAGGTCCTATCACCCGAAATGAGTTTGGCCACGGTTCGAACATACATCTGGAAGAAGCCAGAAGACTTGGTGCTGAATTACAGACTGGTGCCGAAGTAAATGAGCATGAACATTACCATAAATAAAAGGTCAGAACACCACAGATATGCTGGTTGTTGACCGATGTGCATGACATAGATGTTATGTAATGTATTAAATGACTTTTTGTTTTTCCTTTTAAATTCAGCTACTAAGTCTCCTGCGTTTTAGTCACTTTGATGTGTGATGCATGGTGCACCGATTCCTCAATGCGCCTATGGGGTTTGCGGCCGAGCTGATATTGCTGCTGTATTGTAAATTTGGAAGTCTGCTATGTGAAACTCATATTCATTAGAGATTGCACAAAGTCCAGAACTCCTTGAGCCTTAATAATCCTGTGCAGATGCTATGTTCTTAGCTGTAAGCTCGATTGTAAGAACTTACAAAATTTTCAAGCAAACAAGTCAATGGTTGTGGGACATTGAGACTAATGTGGATTGTTTGAAGCATATCATATTGTAATCAGAAATGATACAAGGGAGTATCCTAGATGTGAGGAGTCTGACTGAGGTATGTATTGTAATAAAAATATGGCACATGTATCTCTTTATCACACAAAGCATACATGAATTGGAGTTGGAGATCTGATGAAACTGTGTTGTGGTTCCTTTGATTTGTCCCAGATTCCACAGTATTGGAAATGTTGTCATTTATTATTGTGGCTTCTCCCAAAAGTGGCTGTGGACTATCCATCCCAAGTGTGTTGAGGACTGGGGTAATGGGTCATGGCTGATACAGCTCTGTAAGTTGGAAGGCTATTTTTCCTATAAACACACACCATAGCAACTGTGGAATCTGTACAGTGATTGATGTCTTTGCATTAGGGGTAGACACCAAAGTCTTGGAAGATCTCATCATATGCTTAACATGTCAGTGCTATCAAGCATTCCTACTGGTGGACTGGTGGGACAGATCCACCCAATTTTGTAATCTGCCTAATAGAGTTCTTCTTAATGATGAAATATATCCCAAGAAGTCAACCTACATCATTAAGGAAACCTACTACACTGGAGCATACCACTCCAAATGGTCAAAGTGCAACCTTACAGCTTAACTTTGTGCCATTCATCTTTACTATTAGTCCACAGTTTGACAATTCCAGCCACAAAACAAGGTCATGATCTAATTACTTATTTATTTTCTGAAAACACCATAACAACATGCAGATCATACAGGCAGGACAATATCCCAACACCATGATTTTTTTTTTTTTTTTTGTACACAGATAAGTCAAATGAACAAGGAACTCAAAGATGCTCAGAATCTACCAGCTTACAAGGCAGTTTGACAAGTGAGATAAAGAACAGCATTTGGTTCAAGTGCTCGAGTCACCCTCCATCTCAGTTCCAAGCCTCCATCCAACACACGGCCTAACAAATGGCATAATAATAGCACATGAGATGGACAAAAAAGCAAATTGAGTGTAGTTAAATGTAGCAAGCACATAAAAGGCAGTGAGACCGATGCACCAACTAATGAGACTGCTAACAAAGAAATAACTAACATATGGCCTGAGTGACAGAACCAAAACAATGATTGTTTCTTCCTTTCTTTCTTTTTTTTTTCTTCAAAGGTAGAAAGATGAACTCAAAAAACTAGATAATACATGCTAAAAGTGAAAGTGCACCAACTTATTAAATACAAGGAAATAATCCCAAACCTGGACTCAAGATGACCCGAGAGCAAATACTTGTCAAGTGTCTGCAAGTAAAACAAATATTTCAACTAATAAATATTTAGGTTATAATGATTGGACAACGTTAATAATGCAGATTAATGTGAAAGAGAGATGATATATTGACAAGCCTTTCTGGTTTTTCATTATTCAAAGGCAAAGAATGTCAATTCATAATAACTGCACTAACTCAGTAAGAAAATTATGTTCCAAAATGACCAATTGTGCAATGAAAGTTCTGCCCAAATATGTTGCCACTTATTCGTTTAACGGTAGACACTCCAAAATCAACTAAAATAAAAGGACGATAGGGTGCATATACAATGCATATGTATATTTAAAATGCTAAAAGGCCATAACAACAAGCTGTCGACACTGCAAGATGTCAGTGAGTGAAAGTAAACGTTGAAAGGCCACCGAGATTGGAAAATACCATTATAAACTGCTTAAATTAAAGATAATAGCGCACATCACAGTCACCATGCAACAATTGCTCATTAATCCTGGCTGACCTACAGTTATCTGCACAAGATCAAATGTGTCACTTATCACCAATTCTGTGGCCCAACTATACAATTATTCATCACGAGAATCAGAGTCACAACAAAGTACAACCCATCCGCTAAAGGTGCACCATGTAACGGGTATAGTGTGGCAACAGATCACTAAGCTTCAATATAAATTTACATGGAAAATTTTAGACCTATTGCCAACTATTTATTAAAACTTTAGAGATGCAACTAAGAAGAAGCAAACATAACATGTTTACTCTGTTAAAATAGGGGGTAAATGATCTTTCAGGGCTCAAGAACTTCCAAGTAATAAAAGCCACAACTACAAAGGTGAAGACCTTCGAATAAACTGGGTTCAATGAATTTCAAAGTCTCAATTTGTCGGTGAAGCTAGAATCCATCAGTGACAAGTTATTTTTCAGAAGTTTTCTCGTGCACTTTTTTTAGTCATAAGGCAGCATTGTTATGTTAGGGCAGTTTTCAAAGTTCAAACTATTGCATTGGCAAATGGCATCAAATAGGGACCTTCGACCAAGTGACCAAGGGTAGATGCTGTTCAATAATAAAGATCAGGAGTGAAAGAGAGCAGTGAATGAAAACTGAGGTTAAACTTGAAAGAGGTATCTGATTTAGTAAAACAATTATTTCCCAGAAAGATTTGGATACAAGTCAGATTATGCAAGTCTTGAACTATTTGTTTATAGGCTAATTAGTTTTTCTTGGCCCTAAAGGACTCCAGAAACCGATCAAGATACCACAATGACTGGACTTGTATCTAGACTCCATGGATGCACATCAAGCACCATACTCTCATGCGGCAAAAGCAAAAAAAAATCATGTCCCAATTTCCAACATCTGATCTACTGGAAAGCATCACATTCATAGAGCAAAACATCAGGTGATATGATTCTCTATTTCTAGCCTTCAGAATTGCAGGTCAAAGATCAAGTTCATTAATATATATATATATATATATATATATATATATATATATATCAATTCATCATTTTAATTCTTTATCTATTCTTCTAACATGCACAAAATCGATCACATTGATATGGGAAAAGGGTAATAGTTCCATGGAGTAAGAGTTGACCTTTATGCTCCATGTAGGCATCATGGTACTCATCTTCTTCAGGGACAGGGTGAAGCTCTCCGCCCTCTGCCGACCCCTTTGCCGTCAACGGACAAGCGCCCTTTGCAACAACACCAGCATCAGCTGCGGCTGCGGCCCCCTCATCCGGATAGCGGACGACCACCACGGGGCACACGCAGTGGTGGACGCAGTAGTCGCTGACGCTGCCGAGCCTCCCTCTGCCAGTCCTCCTCGAGGCTCCGAAGCCCCTGCTGCCCATGATCACGGCGCAGAGACTGAGCCGCTCCACCTCGAGGCAGAGCCGCTCCTTCATGTCGTGGTCCTTGACGATGTGGATCTTGAAAGGAATCTGAGCCTCCACAAGCGGCTGCGCAAGGTCCTGCGCCTTGGTGGTGGTGAAGGCGTCGAAATCATCTTCCAGCTTCTGCTGCGACTCCTCCGAGCCAGCGCCCTCCTCCGCGGCCTCTTCGTAGATGGAGAGGTCGACGGAACCCCAGTCCGCGCCGTAGAGGACGGACGTGGGGCGGACGTGGAGGAGTATGACGGCGTCCCCGGGACGGAGGTAGTTCTGGACGGCCCACTTCACGGCGTACGCGCTCTCGTCGCTGAGGTCGACAGCGATGGCGATCCGGCGGTGGGAGCCGAAGGAGGAGTTCGCGGCGGCAGCGGAGGAAAAGAAGAAGCTCGGGGAGGACGGCTGGATCCCATCCTGCGAGGCCGCCGCCACACGGGCCAGTGGCGGAGGGGCCTGGCTGTCTGACTCCGGCGGGCTCTGTTTAGGGATCATTCCGGCGAGAAGCTACGATTTTTATGGTTTGTAGCTTTGTGGGCCAAAAGATCAAAAGTCCGGCGGCGTCAGAGAGAGAGAGAGGGAGGAAAGCGGTTGGTGTTTTACCTAATAAATGACAAGCCAACATCCTCTTTGTTTAATAACGTAGATGCGCTTATATTTTTATTTTAGTTGATGATTAAATGATGTCTTATGCTCTAATTATTCTTACTCCTATTATTATGATGAAAGTATATTTTGAATAAAAAGATTTATGATTAATGTATATATGTTATCTCCGAATTCTTATATATTTTTATTATCTTATAATTTAATATCAAGTTTATTTAAAATTATCCTCCCTTATCTTAAATATTTTAGTAGTTTGCTAAGCTTTGTAATTTATTTTGTTATTATATAATTTTTTAAGGTTAGCTTGTCACTCATTAAAATATTTGAATTGGGTTGAGGTAGTAGAGAGCTATTCATATTTTGAGCAAATGTTATAGGTTGATATATTGTGGATGTTGTATAAGTATAATTTAAGTATATTGAAATGTTGTTGATAAATGGTTAACCTTGTGATTTATAAGTACATATTTAAATGAGAATCAATAGGATTATTTGAGTATGAATTATTAGAAAATTTTTATTTTTGAAAAAAATTCACTGAGTACTTCTAATTCAAAAAAAAAATCCACAAAGTATTTTTTGTTTTTTTAAAAATAAAATTTATCCGTATAGAATCGATTAGGGTCGCAATAAGGTTAAATAAAAGAAGAAACTAGTTGACCTTTTTGCCCTATTTTGTTTTAAGTCCGCTTGATAGCGTCAAAGGGTTTTCTTATTCGATTACCACCGGTGAGTTATTCTATTCTCATTAAAAGCATCGACTTCCAACGAGAAGGCTTTTTGCGTACTGTCGCTGTCGAATTCTATTATTCTCACCACCACCACCACCAACAAGGCTTCTTCTTCTAGGGTTCCAAATCTGCTACTGTTACCAGAGCATCTCTCTCTCTCTCTCTCGATTACAAAATTTCACTGGTGTTCTATGTTATCTTTCCATCATTTTTGCAAACAAAATTTTCTAGTTCATCACCCCATATATCAAATTGTCGTATATAATTTTAGTTGTATGGTTTCTCATTCTAAAGATGATAACACTGCCTATCAAATGAATACTATAAGTTAAGTATTTAAAAATAATTTTGATCGATTGTGACTATTAAGACTAAGAAGACGAAGAACAAGTGCATTTTGGAAGAGAAATCAAGGAGTCAGTAAATTGAACCAATGAGACCGTGGGAAGAATCCACATAGATTAGTTGTCCAATTTTTTGTTAAACTCTATTATAACATATTTTAACATATTACTTTATCAAAATTTGTTTCAACTTTGATCCCAAAATCATTTTTGTGTTCATATATTACAATTTTATAAGTTACTGAAAATACATTATCACCAAGAAGCTTGAAAATTATTTTGGAGAACTAAAATTTCAATGTAATTGTTATTTCTTGTAATTATTGTAATATAGGTGAAAATTTACAACAAATATGTCTAAATTGTTGGTATCTTCATTTTTTTTTTTCTTGTCACTATATGTTGATTCAATTATATATGGAATTAACTATATCAACTTTGTGAATTGTACTAGAAGATTGATTTCAAGATATGATATTTTTCTCTATGCACAAACGTGTAGAGATTGATAAGATCTCTTATTGCTTTGAATTATTAGATTACGTAGTCTTAGCTAATTAGATAATTTATTTTATAGATATAATTAAATTATAATTATGATTATCGATCAATAAAAAAATCTAATTAAAATAGTATTCCTTAGAAGATAATCTTAATAGGAGGGATTCTCTTAGTTAATTATCATATACCTTTTTTTCTCGTCTATAAATAAACATAATCTCCTAAGTACTTAATAAACAATACAAGGACTTGGCACATGAAGTTATTGAGAGATTAAAGATCTTTTTTCATCTCTCCTTAGTCACATAATGTTATTTATAGATTATAAATCTTCTTTCATCTTTTTTATTCCATAATCTATTACTAATATTAGTCCTGCATAGCATAAAAAGAGAAGAAAAGACAAGTCTAATTCTCTTTATAGATCGATATCATTATAGTTTTTAGATTGGATGACGGTGTGCTTGTAAACCAATTAAATGTTTTATGAATAATATCGAATGGTACACATCATAAATTTGATTTGTTATTATTCAATTCTAGTTTCTAGTATTAAAATTTTGCATATAACAATAGCATAATTATAATTTTGATACTTACAGTTGGTATCACAATCATGTTTTTTAAAATCAAATATCTCATATCATAAAAATACATCAGATTTATTTTATGTTTGAGAACTAACAATTATTTTTATAGAGAAATAAAAAATAAACTTTATCTAAGATATAAAAAGATATGAATAATTGGACGAGATGGACCTTTATAATGCATCTTTAGGTTAGATAGTAATGCACATGAAATTGATGAAAGCACTAAAAAGTAATAAGGAAAAAAAAAACAAATAGAGAAAGAAGGAAGGTCTAAACGTAGAACATTGTTTATTTCAGTTCAGAGCCACATTACACATTTAATGCATCTTGCTGCCCGCAGACTTTAGTTAGTCAAGACTTTTCCTTTAAGCCATTGCCATGTCCTCTCTCTCTCTTTTCTCTCTTGGGTTGCTCTCCTCCTCTTCTCCTCTTCATTGGTCGAGTAGAGGAGAAGAGCTGCCCGACTAGAAATCATGTGGGCTTTGCACCTATTAACTGCCATTCACGACGTGTTTTTTCTATTAAAATTTTCATGTTTTATGAGAGAATTAGTATGCTATCAATAACGCATTAGTTATTTTTTATTACGCCTATAAGCTCTTATCCTTTACACAACTAGCGAAAAAATTATATTTCATGTTTCTATCTTTTCATCAAATAAGCTGTTGAACCCCTATAAGTTATTACCTGTACCATCCTACAATCAATTACACACACTCGATACAGTACTTACTATCTCTCTTTCTCTCTCTCTTCAAATGATCATTTGATTCTATCGCTCAATGTATGGTAACGCTCTTAATACAAGCCCGTGGATCATTAATGCATGTTTCAGATCTCAATAATATCTTGATCATTATATGTTATAATATTATAATATATAATGACCAAAATATCATTAAGATCGGAAACATTTATTAATGTTCCACCGACTTGTACTAAGAGCGTTACCATACAGCCTCACCTATAAGAGGCCACAAAGTGATAAGGCTCTGCGCCGGCTCTTTCGGCTGTCTCAGACTCACAGCCATTCCCTTTTCACGGAAACCATCACCTGCCCCTTCCACTGGAAGTTAAGTGCAAGAAACCCAAACTACTTTAATTTCTTGTCGACACCCTTCTAGTACTGCACACTTGGTCTTTATAGAATGTAGGCTTCCCATATCGAGGCAAACCCAGTGCGACGTGCATTTGCCTATCATGTCAACCTGCGTTCTTAATTCTATGGCTACAACCGTGTCAACTACTTGCAACAAGATTGAGCTCAGCAAGAAGCACATGATAAGACATAATGCACCGTTTAGGATATCATATCAGCTACCAAAAAAACTAATTAGCTTCTTGCTCAACAAAATGTAAAGACGAAGGTCTTCCAATGATTCTAACGAAGGGTAATTAAAAAGGAAAAGAAGAGGTAGGTATAGAGTCGCACTTGCTTTGATCATATGGAAAGCTTAAGCGAGAGATCGAGGAGAGTAGGAGAAGCTGCAGCGGCGGAGGAAGAGGAAGCACCACCAGCCGTCCGATCAACGAGCTCGGAGGAACCGTCGCCGTTGGATGCGCTTAGGCTGCTCGGCGGGAAGAACTCGAACTCCTTGATGGCCTCCCGCTCCTTCTCGCCCGCCGCCGGCTTTCCCTGAAGTCCAGAGAGAAGGCATCCAATCAAAATGGAGGAGAAGAATGCGAGGAGGAGGAGGAGGATTGGGGGTGCAGGGGGACTGGGATCACCAGATCGACCGCCATGGCGGCAGCGAGGTCCATCTCGAAGTAATCCGCACCGGTGGCCAGGTCGTGAGATAGGTTGTTGCCGAAGAGGCGCTTCTTCTGAAGGAAGTTTCATCAAAGAGAACGGAGTCAGTGGAAGAAACTAGAGAGTGGCGGAAACCCTAATGGAGGATTTCCGTGGCTTACTCTGGCGCAGAACTCGCAGGGTTCGGAGAGGCATTGCAGATTTTGGCTTGAAGGGGGCTCTGGAAACGGACTCCCGACGTGGAATCTGGCGTCCCCGGCCGTCGCCTTCCGGTACCGATCCAGCACGTGGTTATCGTCCAGCACGGACCGGGCGACGCATCCGGCAGCAGCTCCGCCGTAAGCAACCGGCCCATGGACAATCTGGCGGTAACGGTTGAGGTATCCGTCGAGGGGCTGCCCGACCGAGTAGAAGATGGGGGCGCCATACACGGCCCCGGCGACGGGGGTATGTTGGTGAAGGTGGAGCGGAAGAATGCCGTCGCGGGTTGGTTCGAGCTCCGTCATCTTCTTCCAGCGCTCCTGGAGGCGGAGCCTCTCGAGCTGGGCGACGCCGAGGCCCCTCTGCGGCGGGCGCTTCGGCGCTGCCGCCTTGGCCCCCGCTCCGCCCTTCCGACCCTTGGCCTTCCCCGCCTGAACTTCAGCAGCCGACGTGTTGGTCTCCGCGGCGCTGCCTTCTCCGCCTTCGTCGGCCTTGTGCCGCGCCGAGGGCCAGAGGAAGAAGGACGTCGCCATTGTTGCACCTAAAGGCGAGCAGGAGATGAGTGTGTGTATGTGAGAGAGAGAGAGAGAGAGAGAGGAAGTGCGTGTGTGGAGTAGGTGGGGTATATATTTATGGGGCCAAGGGGAAGAGATGGATCCAAAAACAAGATCAACAAAATGTGTCTACCGTGATAGCTGGGGTGGTAACACAATAACAACCGAGTTCGAGGCTGGGTCGGTGGTCCCAACAGACTGATTGACACGTGGCGCAAGGTACTGGCGGTTGCGAGGGGGCTTTTGTCTCACACTCTCCTTGCTCGTTTGATATGGGTAGGATTTCGAGGGTCCGAGTGGCCGTTCACTGTGAGTGGAAGTAACAGACGGTAGTTTGGGTGTAGGGGTCGATCTCATAGGGGAGGAGAGCGAGGCGGATCGCGTAGGGCCAGTAATAGGGTCATGAAGGAAAGGCCGGGGGGAGGCGGGTGAGCCCCACTCAGGGATGAGATACAGCTGGAGACAGGAGACGTAGTGGTAGATCAGTTAATGGGAGCGATCAATGAAATGTATTCATAGTGCCCGCCAATGAAATGTCATCACGGTGATGGTCCCACAGGTGTCCTAGGAAGACCGAGTGGCGGCGGCTGCCAAACGACACGATTAAAGAGGTATTATTACTATTATTAGTATTATTTTGGTAGGTAATTAAGGATGGATAGTAGTAATACATGATTAGGATTCGGGACAGAGAGAGTGTGTGTGGCATAGACTGAGACCTACAGTTTACTGGGGGAGGCGCAGCGGGAGGCAGTCTTTTGTTTGGCGACTGTGTGCGGACTGTCGCCGTCGGTGGAAGATGCAGTGCCGCCAAATGTTGATATACCCGAACTATCCTTCCTGGTGTGAGCTTGTCACCTCCGTCCCAACTCCACAATCATTAATTAGCACGTTTGAAGCTTTTCTTCAACGTTGATTGGGCAGGATCGTAAATAAAACACAGAATCCAGAATGGTTGTCGGCTGCCCAACTGTGTAACTTATGCTTTTGATCGGCCACTTGTTCGATAAGTCCCCAAAGAAAAAAAAGGCAGAAGGGGACCATATACATAGGATTGAGAGAGAGAGGAGAGAGGGTGTTTACGGAAAAGGGATTTAGAGGAGAAGACATGCAATTGCAGAGAGAGAGAGAGAGAGAGAGAGAGAGAGAGAGGAGAGGAGAGGGAAAAAAGCAGGTCGGCTACGGTAGTAGTGCTGAAAGAAGAAGGGGGGACGCATGGCTTTTGAGAGTTCAGCAAAAACAGCAACGCAGGCAGGGAAACAGAAGCAGCAGATTGACCGTATCCCAACGGAGATCCGCCACCAAACATACACAATAATGTTTCAGGAATATAGTAAGGCTGCAGGAGGAGGACGAGGACGAGTCAGTCCACAACTCATGCTGTGGCCTTCATCAGAATTTTCCCTCACCTACTACTCCCCCTCCTCTTCCGTTCTCATCAAATCATACTGCATCAATCGTTCACCCTGGCAAATCCAAGGACCGACACAACAGGTAAACAAACAAGAAGAGAGAACGAGGATAAGAATTCTTACTTCTGAACACACCCAAACTAAAATACTGTCTCTCATCATATACTGGTAATCGATTAACCAGCTTGACAAAAACAACTTACATGCTAACCCCGACCAAATATGTAACCAAACATGATGATGATGATGAGGGGGAGGAGGAGCAAAGAGCGAGAACGCGACAAGACATTGGTTGGAGTCATTTCTATCAAACTCGATCGGTCCTCCAAATCTGGAGTGAACCAGGAGAGTAGATCACCTGCCACATCCAACCCCGCCACCTGAAACGAACGTCCAGTTTGCATGCAGTACCCCTTCAAGTTATCTTCAACGCGCTTTCGATAATAGATACAGTCCGGCTTTATCAACTCTGACTTTGATTGTGATTTGGTCGTGGATACCGACAACCCCTCCGAGAATCCACCGATGAAGAAGCTGCGACCGCCCAAGCTCTTCACCTCCGCCACACGGTGACGATGGCGTAAAACAAGTCCCTCCTCCACCTTGAAAACCTTCAACTGTTGCAGCTTGGCAGTGTAGAACACGATGAAGACGTCGTCGTTTGACCCCACCAGCCTACCCTTGCGCCACCCACCACGACGCTCCTCCTCCCCGACCATGGAGGCAATTGGGACCATCGACGACGCCACGGGATGGGGTTCGAACATGTAGACCGCGATTTCTGCAGAGCCGGTCAGAATATACAACCTTCCATGGTGAAACAAAATGTCCATCGGATCATCTACTTCCAATTCCTCGTACTTGAGCTGCCAAGGTCTGTACACGGCGACGCGTCTGTATGTGTCCACCAAATTATAACCCAACGTTGCAAAGATAAACCCTGTTGTGAGTGGAGACGCCGATACGATGCCCTTGACGACATGGTTGAAGCATGGACCGACGTCGACCGTCACTCTGGTGATTGGATTTAGGAGACTAGCCTGATAACCTAAGAAGATTTCTGCACTAGTGTGTAAGAACAGTAACCAGCCTTTGGATGACCCGCAACACCACTGGCCTTGGAGCTTCTCTGGGATCTCCAAGCCTAAGCTTCGTCGTCCGGCGAAGGCAGTGCAGAGGCCCCATCTTCGACGATCGGGTAGGCCGGGGGAGACCAACAACCACGGAGGAGGAGACGGAGCGTGGAGGAAACTAACAGCTTCCTGCCAGGATTTGCATACAGCGGCGACACGGGTCCGATCGACTACGGTGAGGCGCTTCAGGATCATCTCCATCTCATGCATCGGAAGCTGAGACCAGAAGCTCTCTTCTTCTCCTTCGCCTGTCGGTGGTGGAGCCATGTATTTTTGTCACCCTTTCACCACAACGTATATATCCTGTCAAATATGTAGGTAAGCACCCACAAGGGGAGACTGCACCTCTATTTATAAGCTACAGACCATTGATTCAATCTTAGCATGACTTGGAAGTCCTAACTGGTTTAGGATCCACCCATTACTGGTATCTAGATAGAACTCCAAGTCCATGTAAACTAGGAGAAGTATCAGGCGCAAAAGATGAACGAATGTAAACTTCTTTTAGATTCGCACCATCGTCCATCTCGACCGTTCGTGGTGCGTCTAACCATGGCGATACCGTCACGTACGTGACCCAAAACGACCCGTTCATGCATGCACGCTTGACTGCATTGACACGTAGAGCTACATTACATATAAATTATTTATATTATAAGCGTGAAGAAATCAGGAAACAGCAGCTTTTTTTTTTTTCTTTCTTTTCTAATATATCGATTTAACACCAACTAAAAAAGCACTGTGCATCGATCAATTCACGGCATCCACTCCACAAAAAGAATTCGCTCAAAAATAATCGTTATTTGTTTCCCTGTCCTGATGGAGGAGGGCCTCGCTACTTGTCTATTTGTCCGTCGTGGTAGGCGATGCGGCGCTTCTTGAGCTCGCGGTCGTCCGATGCGGATCCGATGGTGACAGGCTCGCTCTCCGAGCTGGAGCAGAGGCGGCCGAGAACCGTCGGCGGCGTGTTGGAACTCGACACCAAACCCATCGCTGCCGAACCACCGCAGCCGTCCGTCGCGATTCTCATCGCGCTGCTGCATTCCCGCAGCTCCTCCTTTTGTTTTTTTTTTTCGTTTAATTATTTCCTAATGACGAAATCCAAACAAGAATAATAAACAAAAGAGGACTATTTGTAGCAGCGATTACTTCGTTTACGAATTCGCAGGAGGCGACGGCGGAACGGAAGGCTGGAAATTGGACGGGGAAGAACTCGTAGGCGGCGGAGAGGAGAGCGGAGGCGGCCACCGCTGACGGTTTGAACTCCAGCACCTTCGTCTCTGCATGATTTCCTGGTGAGAACTTGATGATGATGGATGTAGGAAAAATCGTTTTTTTTCAAGTTTAATTTGATCGATTGATTTGATTGGTTTACCATTTTGGGTTTTAAGAAGGATCTGGGTCGCGTGGGCTTGGAGTGCTTGGAGGAGAGGGGGTTGGGCGGGTGAGAAGAAGGAAATGAAGAACCGGAGAAAGGAGAAGGGGATGATGGATCGCATCCGCCAATCCAGTGCCTCGAGCACCAGGACCTCCATTCTCCGGATCGTTTGGGCGTCGAACCCAAAATCTTCCTCTCTCTGCAAATTCGACCCAAATCAGAAAGTGAGATCGATGCATGTGACCTCGATTTGTGTGAGAAAGAGGAACCTCTCTCTGTTTACCAGGAAATCCGCCAGAGGCATGCGGGTTTTCTTCATCTTGGACGCGAGGGAGAGGCAGGAGATGGAGAGGAGCCGAACGATCCATGGCTTCTCTGTCTGCAACAGGAGATCGCTGCTAGTGTATTAGATCAACAATCTGGAAATAACCGATTCGATTGGTCATCGTCTTCGACTACAACTCATTTACAGCGACTGGTACCGGGATTTCGCGCTTGGAGAGGTACCGATCGATGTAGTTGACTGCGAGGCAAGCGACGAAGGGGTCCAGATTGCAATCGAACTGCGCCTGCCCACGGAAACATCACCGCCATGGAAAAGATGGGATTTTTTTTTTTTTTTTTTTGTCGTTAGTCTTAGCGTCGAGGTACAGCTTTACCTGAAGGACCAGAGAGACGGCGTCTCGCCGGGCGGAGAGATCAATAGCGCCGCCGGTAGAGATGATGTGGTCGGTCTCGGCGGCGAAGAGCTCGGAGATGGAGCCCCACCGAGGTTGCTGCTCGTCGTCAGAGCTGGACATCTGGTTCTCGAGATCGAACTCCATTCCTGCTCCTTTACGTCGTCGTCTCTGCTACCCTGTCGATCTCAAAGGGAGAAGTGAAAGGTAAAGAAAAGATGAAACCTTTAGAACGAGAGACGACTGAAGCGAGCTTTATAGGTGAAACCACCAAGACAGAAAGAGAAAGAGAAGGTGAGAGCATGAACGGATAGACTTCTACTTCACGCTTCTTCCAACGCTAGAACAGAACAGAACAGAACAGAACAAGTGTGAGAAAGATCCTCTGTTGCGCTGTCTCCCCAAGTTCTCCTGTCGATAGGTGCTTTCTACCACAGTTATTATTGATTCCCTCTTTCATTACGGGGACAAGAGTAAGAGAGAGAGAGAGGAGGCGGAGGCTTTGCGATTGCCAGTAGCAGCATCTTTCCTTGGAGTAAAGTTTCAGAAGAACCAAGAGAGAGAGAGATGCTGTGACAGGAGAACAGGTGTCGCTGCCTTACGGGAGCGAAGAGGTGGGGGACGGCGAGGCCCGCAGGCGCAGTCGCAGCAGCGGCGCAGAGCAGCGGCAGCAGGAGAAGAAACACAACAGAGTATTCGGTCTGACGCCTGTATTGTTCAACGCTGATCCCTCTTCTATCTCTCTCTCTCTCTCTCTAGAGGTGTAGTGTGGAACGATAACACAATGTACTGAGTTGAAGGAAGTGCAAACTAAAAGAAGACTTCTTGTGGTGTAACCTTTCACCGAAAGCAAATCAACGCAGGAAGGATGTTGAAGGCGGAGGTGCTCAACTGGGAAAGAGATCCTCTGGCATGAGAGCACCTCTTATTGCATTATTGGACAGTGTAAACCATCCCTGCACGCAAAGGAAGCTTCGTTCTCCCCGAGACCCCCTGCAACTACATCGATTAAGCTAATGCTCAACCAAATCTAACCTAATAGTTTATGCTCATCTAACGCAAGTCGCCTGTAAACATATGTCCGAACGACCGCCGGATTACGTAGTTGAGCTGAAGCTATTTGCTCCTCTAACCAATTAAAGTTATACTAATTACTGCGAGGATTGGATTAAATGGACACACACAGAGAGAGAGAGAGAGAGAGAGACAGACAGACACACACTAAGCTGAGAACAGAAGAAGAAGGACAGAGGAGGCCTCATGGATGTGTCCTCTTCCTCGTTCAGGCAAGCCACTGCTTCCTGTTTCGCTCACAGAGCTCTGATGGCCACCCACCCCATGTGAGAGCGCCCCATGAACGGAGAAGGAAAGGTTTGCGTCGCCTCCTGATCTGCCACAAAGCAGCATTTGCCAGCTATCTCACCATGTCCTCTGAGGCAGACCACAAGGAAGGAGTGCGTCGAGTCCTCCTCCCATAGCCCCCACCACCACCACTTGGCCTGTATCGGGAAGAAGAAAGGTCCCAAACATGGGTTGCCCTGTTCATTCCAGTCTACGAAATCCCAGGGAAAGTAATATGTCTTCTTCTTCCTTGGTGAAGGACTGAGCGACTGAAGCAGCAACCACATAGATAGATATAGCTCGGCATGTACCCTTTTCCATGGCGAAGCCCATGTGAGGAGGGGCTCGGAATCCTGCACAGAGGAACATGTCAAGATGATTGTGGGGGATGAACAACTGTCAGATTTGAATGCTGCTTGGTCCCTCGGAGGCCACCAAAGCAAGAAACCATTTCGTTTCCTTTCATGCCAAGGACTTGAGACTCTCTCTCTCTCTCTCTCTCTCTCTCTCTCTCTCTCTCTCTCTCTACAGGTCTCACAGGAGCTTTGGGATGTGGAAGAAGATGCATTTATGTGTGTGACATGTTGCTTTCTTGGGTTCCAGATATGATAGCATATATCCTACGATCCTATCACTTAATGGCGACCATTGTGAAATTAAAGGTTTCATAATAATCATAGGCCACTGAGGAGTGAGACAAATGCTGTCTATTTCTTTTTTCTATCAGCAATTACCTCCAGAAATTAAAACTTTTCTTTTTCTTCTTCTTCTTCTTTTTCTTTCTTGGCGATGTTAGAAGCAGGTCGATAAAGATGGTTTAATGTGAAGCAATATCATGAACTTAAACCTGAAATTTTTACTAGGTAGAATGAAAGATGTGAATTATGTTAGGAATATAAAGCAATAGAACATGTATATATAAGTTTACCAAAAAAAAAAAAAGATACTATTTGTAGGGGAGATAAAGTTTTGATGACAAAAAAAAATTTACGGGATCAATATATATAATATAATATTTGCGTGATTCCATATTTTCTTCATATGTTTTGAAAAAAAAAATCAAATAAGAGTGTTAAAATATGAAAAATATAGCTCTCTTTTGAGTTAATCAAAACTCAATTCTAATAAATTTTGAATAATTTTTATTAATCTCTTTGAACTTATCAGAAAAATATTCGTGAGGACTTATATTTTTTCTACTATACATATTAAGACCGTTACATAAATGAGATATTTTATATAATATTAGTTTTAATTTATATTTTTTTAATAAGTTTCTTTTCCGTTAAATAATCTATAATTTAAATTTTATTAAAAAATAAAATAAATAATCAACAACCCTAACATATATATATATTGTCTATTTTTACTATAATTTTGTGTCTCTATAATTTGGTTTGTTGATGTAGGCCTTCTAATTTTATGTCGCATGTAAAAATACGTTAAGAAATGGATAAAAAGATAAGCTTGGTTATCATCGTCCAAAGATATTAATTTCATATAAGCGTAATTTCTATGAAAGCTTCACTATCCTTCCTCTATTTCAAATTCTCTATGCTTCTAATTAGTCTATCCAACATTATTGTCGATAGTGATTTTAATCTCTAGCACTATCATATTTCTCTTGTTTTGCTATCCTCCCTTATGTCTTTACAATTTTCTTGGAAGGCCTACCCAATCGCAACGTCGATGGTGGTCCTCATCTCTTACACCATCTAATTTCTTCTGGTTCGTCATCCTACTCAACGCCTCAAGCTTTGCATAAGGTATTATTTAAATATTATTTATGTACATTATGATCATATAGTAGAAGAGTCAATGATGTAAGGAGAAACAAAATTAAATATTTTATTTTTATAAGTATAAAAATATTAATATATATTTTAAATATAGAGATTGAGATATTAAATATAACTAACTAAAGAGGTAATCTATACTTGGGGAGGTCATTATTATTAGCGCGTTTCAAGGTTGATGATTCTATGGAGACAACTATGCCTATCATCACATGCATGAGAGGACCATAAATTATAATACTGTACCATTAGTTTATTTATTTAAATAAAATTAATTAGTTTAATGGTATTTGGTATATATAATAAGTAGAAGAAAAAGAAAGTAAACACATAAACGATGACAAAAATCAGATTTAATTTTTATTGAAGATCATGAATATTGAAGATTATCTTTACAAATATAGAAATCTATCAATAATATTTTTATCAAAATATATCATATATTTAATTTGATAAGATTATAATTTTTTTATTCTTATACTTGAGCCTAGAAAATGAGTCCAAGATATCCAAACATTATAATGTATTAAATATTTCAAACGGATCAATGAATACAGTTCTCATCTTTTGTTTGAGTTATGTTTTCGATAGAATGATTCCATCGTCCACTTGTGAGCGAGGAGTTTAGTAGTTTAATTTAATGTTTTTATAATTATTATCTTTAAAATCTTTTTTTATTACTCTATTATCAAAATCTATCCATCTTATCTCGACACTTTATGTACATATGTTTAAAGTTTCACATGTCTGTCAAATGATGCATCATATATTTTTTAACAATCAATACAAATCATTATCATATTTATTAAACTCTTATAAGTTTCATAAGAGCAGCCTTGATCACGATTCAATTTGAATCAAAATCGAACCAGCCCAATGACTTGATTTCGAAACCAAACCAAACTCTTATAAGCTTTATAAGAGTAATCTTGATCTCGATTCGGTTCGAATTAAAATCAAATCGATCCAACAGTTCTGATTCAAAACTGACATTTCAATTTTTTAGATCAATGAGAGGGTTTTTTGTTCGATTAAAGATTTAATCTTTATTAATTTTTTTGAAAGTGATATTTAGTTAGATTAAAAATTTTATAATTTTATGTTTTTTTGTACCGACTTTCCCTATAACAGTTATACATCTATTTTAAAATTTAAAAATAAAAATATCACTATTTTTATATTTTTAAATTACTTTAAATTTAAAAATTAATGGTTCGAACCGAAACTGAAACCGGAAATTGCAGTTCCGGTTCGGCTCGAAATCGGGTCGATTCGATTTTGATTTCGATTTCTGTTTTATTAAACCGGTTCAGGAACCGGGGTCGGTCATAGCAGTGTTAGATCAATAACACTAACGACGCATTCTCCAAGTGCAATCCAAACATGTGGCTGAGTGAGGCCAATGGCTTCCCATCAACCAAATCGCGCAACCCTATCGTCTTCCTCTTGCTTGCAGATAAGAAGGTTGTGAATCAACCTGTTTCCAGACGCCCTCGGAGGGAAGAAGCTGCACTCAGTCCCCATGGCCTCCACCACTCTATCAACCGCTGCCGCCCCGTCTCAGGTGAGCAATTGTTTGTTCTCGAGCTCTGGTCCAGAAATCTAAGATCAACCGCGCCGGATTGATGTTGTTGTTGCGTTATTACTGCAGCTCTCTTCCGGTAAAAACGGCATCTTTTCGTCATCCCGAGCTCTTCTGAGCAAGCCCGCCAGAGGCCTGGGCTTGGGGAAGGAGAGGTGCGGGAAGATCACCTGTCAGGCGACGAGCATCCCCGCAGACAGGGTGCCGGACATGGGAAAGAGGCAGCTCATGAACCTTCTTCTTCTTGGAGCCCTGTCGCTGCCCACCGCGGGCATGCTGATTCCCTATACGTCCTTCTTTGTGCCACCCGGGTACTCCCTGTACACCTTGTTTGCTTTCGCTTGGAAATTAGCAGCAACATAGTTCATTTTCCCATTTCTGTTCTTGGCATGGTTAGTACTGTTTACGCACCCTGCTTACTTCCATTGTTTGCTTGCGTTGATGATTGAAAATTGATTGAAATTAGCCCAGATATTTTCATGTAATTTGAGTTGCTGAATGTGAAAGGTGTTAAAAATTGCTCCTGCATCATCACTTGAGATGCATTCGTTCGACCACTGAAAATTCTGCAGCATATTTCCCTGTAAGTGCACATTCCTATCAACTTTCACTGTTACAAACTTGTCTATTCTGGAGACTGCAGATCGTGTTTAATTCTCTCTAAACCATTTCTTTTCTTTGTCTGGGTTAATTTTTTTGTCTGCATGGACAGCGTATGCAAATAAGCATGAAAGTAAATTGAAAATTATTTAGAGTAAGTCTTGCCAAAGGAAGATAATGCAAAGAGTTGGATTTTATTTTCTCCAAAGCTTAAAGTTCCTAGTGTTTCAAGCGATTTTCCAAGAAGAGGTTGGATAATTTTTGTTTACTTTAATCATCATTTTGCTTAATGTTCCTTTGTTTATAAGTTAGATCTTGTCCAGCATGTAACTAGCCGCATATTGAAACTGACAGAGGTAAGCATCTATAATTTGAGAAAGGAATTGTTGTGTCATATTGCACTGCTCAAAAATAAGTAAATCATTCCGTTTCGTAGCTCACTTATTCTAATTTTGTTATTTTGTTGTGGATACTTATGTTTTATGAACATGTTACAGTTCAGGTGGTTCTGGAGGTGGAACCGTTGCAAAAGATGCACTTGGAAATGATGTCACTATAGATGGATGGCTTAAGACTCATGGTCCTGGTGATAGAACACTTACCCAGGGTTTAAAGGTACATTTTTCTATTTGCAATGCTAAATTGGAAGTGCTCTTTGAGAATGAAATTTGGGGCTATATTCCTATTATGTTTTCTTTATCTATCATTTTATGTAGTTGATTCATGTCTCTGACATTACTGTGGTTGGGTATTAAGGATAATTAATTTTAGATGAGTCAAACTTGACACATCCATGAAGAATTTTTCAAATTGCTAATCTTGCAGCACTGGACATGGCTGAAACTCTTTGCTGTTCTCTGTGGTTTACTTGAAAAATAAAGTAGATTCCCTGGAAATCTATGAAAATAGCCAGATTAATTAGAAGTATCTATTTGTTAAGATCATAGTTGCTCTATGATCGTCTGGATTGTTTCTATGTGTCGGTCAAAAAATAAATGACAAATATACATGTTAAAATTGGGGGTTGACAACTTTCACGTGTCTATGATTTTTCATTGTTATTCTCTGCGTCTAGGTTAGTCCCCAGTGCTATGCTTTCAATCATAAGTTGGTCATGTTTTCTTGTAGAATATGGAGACTTTGTTTTATGTTGTAATTAGAAAATAAAGTATAACTAGTATTAGAAGTGTATTTTGTTTGGGTGAGCACAGCATCACAGAGACAAACATTTGAGAACCAGTCTCAAACAATAGACGACAGGAGCTTCCGTGAACTTTGCATACGCATGCTGCTTGTGACCTCATGATATGAATGCATAACATTCTTCAGCATGAAATAAGAATGACTTTTTTTCAAGAGCAGGTCCCATGTTTTTGCATTTGTAATGATTTCAATCACCTTGTTAGTCTTTCAACATGGCAGCAGCTATAATAACCTATTAGAATTTAATGTTCGCGGTTGAGTTTTCTAGCGCTAAGATATTAGCACTTGCTTATCTTTTGTGTATTATTGATTTATATGGATATAGTGGAACTAGTACGTAAAGGACATGTTTATGATCAGCTTGATAATGTAACAAAGAGATCGTGTTAAACTTTATGATGGACTTGGCAATATATTGATTTCTTTTTGTCTCTGAACTGCTGCCTTACAAGCTCATTTTTTTTAAAAGTTACATAAAGTTACAAGATTGATATTAACCAAATTTAGTATAAGCTCAAGACACATAAGTGCTCTAACGATGTTTCGAATTGTGATCGATCCATAGAGACCGATAGAAAATAAATAAACACTAAAAAAAGGTTCATGCTCGAACATCATTGATTAACTCCTTATCAATCTCGATTCATTTCAATATGAACAATTCAAGCGATTCGATTTCTTATTTATTTAGAACTTCTAATTCACTGTTGCAAGCCGGAAGATATTAATGATCAAATACTTAGCTAGCGAAGAAGCTGTTTGTCATGCAAGGCATCTGTAAACAAAATTCATCCTCTCCTCGTGAGACAGTGCAAGTGGTTGCAAACAAAGAGAGTTCTCTGGAAAGATAAAAGAATCACATATATGAAACTTAAAGGCAAACATAATACTTGGCAACAAACTTAGTTCAAGCAACTTTAGTTCAATCTTGATTATCTTTGTGATGGCAACATTTTTGGGAATGTTTCTTTTGTTTCCATTAGCTTCGAAACTTAGTTTGAACAAAATTCCTTCTTGGCCATGTTTTTCGTGGCACCTTCCATTGTGGATTTTAGGTTGTTTTCTGATTCCTTTCTTTCATCTTGCGTATGGATCCTTGATATCACTCATCATGTGCATCACATAGTTCATCTGCTTCTAGACTCAAAGTCACTGTTTTGGTTACAAGCATCCAGGATTTCTATATGCTGTGAGGTAAAGATACACTGATAGTTATAATAATCAAGTTATTAACTGAGCATCTACGGATTGTTTTTGCAAGATAAATTTATAGTCCTGCAAATATGTACTGGTGCCTCAATTTTTTCAGGGAGACCCTACTTATCTTGTTGTGGAGAATGACAAAACTCTTGCAACCTATGGCATTAATGCTGTCTGCACCCACCTGGGTTGTGTTGTCCCATGGAATGCTGCTGAGAACAAATTTATCTGCCCATGTCACGGATCCCAGTACAACAACCAAGGGAGAGTTGTGAGGGGACCTGCACCTTTGGTGAGCCTCTTTTCCTCTCTATTCTTTCGTTAAATTTCCATCTATTTGTGTTGGGCTGAAAATTGAATTGGACACCGATCAGATATTGGCATATCCTCTATATACATCTTTTTCGCTTGAAGAATAGGAACACAGAGATGGACACTGAAGAGATACTAAAACTAATAACCTAGTTTTTCTTTGTTATGTAATGTTCTTATATGAATAGGAAAATTCATATTTGAATACTAGATATACAATGCATAAATAATCTGATATATGAGAAATGTTGAAGGCACCGATCCAACACCGTCAACATACTAAATTCTTGAATAGAGAAGCTTCAAAGCAAATAAGATAAGGAGGAATTAGAAAGAGGTTCCATTGTGCCTGGATAAGCTCGCAGTAAACTAACTTGTTTTGTTTGGATTCAGTTATTATTTGTAGTCTCACTCCTTCCAGAGATAAAGTTGAATACTGTTGTGACCTACATTGATTAGTTCTCCGCCGTTTCTTTAAATCATAGTTTGCCTTTTGCCACTTTCTTTTAGGATGCATCTGATAATACCTCCAATTATATACTGACACGATCGCAAAACTTGGCAGTCATTGGCTTTGGCCCATGTCGACGTCGATGATGGGAAGGTTGTCTTTGTACCCTGGGTGGAAACAGATTTCAGAACCGGGGAAGATCCATGGTGGGCTTAAGATGCTTTCCTTGAGCAACACTTTGAACACAGCTTCTTATAGCATATCTCAAGCCTTCTTCATCCCACCTTTCATCCGATCTTGTACTATGAACACCCCAAAATGCTCTAAGAACTCCTATGGAGAATGGCCATGATCCGTTCATTATTGCAAAACAGCCTTGTTTTCTTCTTGGATGGATGGATGGATGGATGCATGTCAGCCATTTTTGTTCTTCTTCTTCTTATTGTGTTCTTGAGGTTGTATCCATTTATAGCTTGGAGTATAGAATAATGCATTCTGATACCGAGTACGGGGGACCGTCAAATTTACGTGATTGTGATTACGACTTCGGTGGGGCCAGCGGGAAGGCAGTACCAAAGGCTTGTTTCCAAGGGTTCCACGTCGTAACTGTCACGGAGTCGGGGGTGGGTGTCTCCGTGTCGGGTACCACAAAATAGTGGGGAAAACCATATAAGCTTCGTATATGACATATATGCCCGGTATTAGATGCCCATGTAATTCTATTAAGCTTTATATATGCGAATTAAAACCAATTAATAAGCTACAAATAGTATTGGCAAGAAGATGATAAAAAGCCAGTAGTTACTACTATATTTGAGATATTGGAAGGGAAAAAAAGAAACGTACAGTAAAAATAATTATATGATGTCTGCTATAATATAGTCATAAGGGGAGGGGAAAAATGTTCTTTTCGGAGGGATATATATGTAATTGCGCTATTTGTTTTAAAAAAGAAAGAAAGCAACAAAAAGAGAGAAATATGAACAGCTTCCTATGCTACCTTCTCGCTCGCTCTCTCTCTCTCTCTTCGGCACTCGTTTCTAGAAACGCCGCTCGGACTTCGCAGGGGTTTTGGTTTCCATCACAATGCCGAGGCCGCGGCGGCTCCACGACGACTCCGACGCCATCCCCGGCGAGGGCCTCCGATGCCGGAGGACGGACGGCCGCAAATGGCGCTGCTCCATGCGCGCCATGGACGGCGTCACCTTCTGCGAGCACCACTACAACTTGACCCGCCGCAACTTGGCCAAGCACAAGGGCGGGCCCGCCGCCGAGCAAGAATCCGATTGGGAGCCGCCGGAGCCGCCCGATCCTCCGGCGAGGAAGCGCGCCAGGAGGGGGGTTTCCCCGACCGAGGAGACAATCACGGCCTCGCTGAAGCGGCGGATGGATCGGAAGGGGGAGAGGGAAAAGAGGCGGAGGGGGGAGGCCCGCACGACGAGGGTTCTTCCTAATGGGTTGATGACCATCGCGTCGTCTCCGGTGGGTGGTCCCGGCAATGAGGGCTCCCCTTTGGATCGGAAGCTAGGGTTTGATGAGGACTGCTCGCTCACCAGGCGGTGCATTCGATCCAAGAACGCGGAGCCGATTCCCGTGGGTCCATTAAAGGTATAACCATTTTGGTTCCGTCCCATTTCATTTGCTTCTTGCGATCCATTTTCTGATGGTAACTTCAGTACACTTCTGTTGGTTGTAGAAATTAACTTGTGGAAAGGGTTTGGGGAGGGGGAGAAAGTGGATATGCCACAGATGTGGGGAGAAGAAGGTGGCAAGGATGGTTCGATGTTTAAGTTGCAGGATGAGGTTCTTCTGCTCTCGCTGCATAAAGAAACAGTTAACTTCCTCTTGCTCTTCTTTTTAAAGATTCTTGAAAGCAAGATTAATTTATTTTGTCGCTAATCTTCGTCAAATGCCATTTTCACTTGTCTAGTTTTCTTTATTAAATCGAAGATTCAAGTCTTTTGGGGACAACTGTGATCTTTGTATAAGTTGAATTTTTCCAGATATATGAAGAGATGTTGTTCTCATTTGATAAGTTAAAAAAATCGAATCAAGTGTATAACAAAGGTTGCTTTAAATATGATATTATGATGACTTCCTCTAAGCGATACCTGCCAACACAATGTTAATCATTTAAATTTTTTATTTTGACTTCCACAATGTAAAACCACCAATTTAATGGTAAAAACTTCAATGTATTTAGGCTCTAGAAATCTCAAGTAATATCATTTATGGACCAAAGCTGACTTATGTTTTAAAAATGATTTATCAAGATCAATTTCATTTCCTCCCAGGAATAGGATCATGGCTAGAAGGTAGATCCATGATAGAATTTTTGTTGCCGAGGAGATAACAATTGCTGTGTGTTTCACTTAGAATATAAGTGCATCATTATGAAGATTCATGCGAAGAAGCTTCAGCAATCATTTGTCAGTATTTTTTGCTTTTATTTTGAAAATTAGGTATTCTCTAATAGTTTGTGAGATTGATCACTGTGATTATCAATTCCGTTGCATTCTTATTTGGTTAATGATGATGAGTGTAAATGTCTTGTTGTCAAACGAAAATTTGACAAAATGACACACTCTCTCTCTCCTCAAAAGTTGTTTCTTGGTTTCTGTGTGGGTTTCGCTCGTTATGTTATGATCATACCAGAAAAGATTAAACTAGATTTTTATGTATTAATAGTGAGAGATATTAGTCATCTCTTATATACTGGAGTATAAATAAGCTTTTGAGGGATCATGCAGGAATACTAGGGAATTCTTAAAGTAAATTTTATTGCATGATAACTAATAATCTTTTTCAAAATTCAAAAGATTATGACCCTTTGTTAGTTTGATAAAATTGTCCTGATTAATGTAATCACTGATGATATCTTGGACCCTCGGAATGGTTTTTTTTTTTCTTTGAGAGAATGTAAATCTTCTTTTCAGGCCTGTCTTTGGAGCATCCCACCACAGTTGGTTTGATGTTTAATTCATACAGATGCTTCTGTACAGAAATAACATAAATCATGATAACTGAATAAAATAAGAGAAAGTTTGCTAATTTTATAAATAATTAAAACATTAAATTCTAAGAAATGGACAATTGTTTTCATCTTTATCGCGTGGTGTGTGAAACTTCAGCCCTTGTGTTCTTCATACAACCCTCATGTATTAATATATTGTCAATGTGTGCTATAAGCAAGGTCTTCAATACCGAATGGTACTGCCCGTACTGGGCGGTACATATTGATCCACCAGTGGACCGGTACGCGGACCATACGCTACCGCGCGATACCTTCGATTAGGGTTGTTTTCGCCTCGTTATCGCCCGTTGAAGGGCGATATCAGCTTGGCTGCGACTTAGCTACAACAAGGGAGAAGGAAGAAGAAGGAGAAGGGAGAACTTGGAGATCCGATACTGCTCTCCCTCGACGATCCCGATCCGTCACCGCCCTCCTTTGTCAGACATTGTAGATGTGCCTCCTCCTCTTCTCCTCGTTACCTCAAAAGAAGAGAAGAAGTCGCCTCCTCACGGTCTTCTCCTCGTCTGAGGCGATGAGGAGAAGGGGACAACGTCGTCGAGGCAACATCCTTGGCGACGTCGCCTCTTTTTATTTTTTATATATTTTATATATATATATATCTTCTCCTCGTTTGAAGCGATGAGGAGACGAGGGGATGTCACCTCTTTTAATTTTATGTATATATGTATATATATATATATATATATATATATATATATATATATATATATATATATATATATATATATATATATATATATATATTAGCATACTGAGCTGTACACCCTGGCGTACAACTTGGTATGCTCGTACCGTACTGTACCAAGCAGAGGTCGATATGTTGGTATGGTACAAAATTACGGTCCTTAGCTATAAGTACTGATGTATAAGTAAATGATGTATTATAACATAATTAATTATGAGACATTTGCATATAAAGAATAGTAATTTCTTAATCTTTTTAATTTTCATGGAGTTACAAAATCTAGATGTTCCTCTATATGACTTCCTAATGAAGTTGAGCATTCTTTGCAGGAAAATATATCTTAAAGGTAATCCATTCAGATATACAAGAACAACCAGCTGTATATCCAATTTTTTGTTTTTTTTCTCTTTCTTTTTTTCAGAGGTTGACTTTATAGGCTTTTTGCATGGATTGCTTTCATTTCTGTCTAGTGCTTAGCCTTGGTTTGGACTTGTGGAATTATATTTAGAAGGGCTTTTGGATACTGCTAACTAACTGGATTAATTTGGATTAGCTCCATTGTCCTCTCAATAATAGCTTATACACTGCTAGAAAAGGAAAAAGGGCAGTCTAGCGCACAAGGTTTCCACCAATAAGTGTCTTTGAGAAATCAATATTTGCGAACTTATCCCAGAGAGGCCAATTTCATGACTTGAACTTTGGTCACTTGGATTACAAAGGAGCAACTTTATTATGATATTAACGCCCACCCTCTTTGCTAATGCATTACGAATCTATTAAGATAATTGATTCTTTAAAATACTGCGAACTGGCCAAAACATTTACTTATGCTTTACTAATCTAGTACACAAGGGTTCCACCAATAAGTGTTCTATAGAAATTATTATTTGCAATCTTAGCCCATAGAGGCTAATTTCATGACTTGAAACTTTGGTCACTTAGATTACAAAGGAGCAACATTATTATAATATTAATGCCCACCATCTTTGCTTAGGCATTACTAATCTATCAAGATAATTGATTCTTTATAATACTGTGAACTGGCCAAAACATTTCACTAGTTTACTACCAAACTCAAACTTTTTCCAATTGTGAGAATTCGGAGATAAAAGTCACCAATTTTTTGTATTATTTGCAACCTGAGTAATCAAGGCTTGTGTCAAGAAAACACTCTTTGTTTATGGTAAGGTTGTATACATTGACTCCCCCTTTGGCTGTCCTTTCTCTACCTAGTTGTACTTTTTAATTTATGATGATGTGCTTTGCAAAAGAAGATTTGTTTCAAGAAATAAAAGCTTTGCACTTTGGAGATGGTTCTTTTAGATTTACTGGAGTCAATGTGAACTTTTAGTATGAAAGGAAGACTTCTATTGAGGCACTACAAGTTTTATGGAAGGATGCACTTGGCTTACTGCTTCCATCTGAAGTTCTTCGATGAAATTTGTTTTCTGGGAAGAACACACACCAAGTTTTACAATAGATTTAGGGTTTACTTGATTCAGTTCATGTTCTAGAACAATGAATTAAGTAGGTTTGATTTCATCAAATTACTTTGTCATTTCAGTTACATTTTTGGTGTCAATTGCGCTAGACCTTGGATTCTCTATAATTTTGATTAGCAGGTCCAACTAAGAGATATGGTTGGTGCTTTAGGATGCTTTATTCAGATAGAAAACACCTTTTCAATTATATGTGAACGAAATTGAATATCTTAAATAACTAATATTATAGTCCATTTATTGTTCACCTTTTAGAATTCAGATTCTAGGGTCTGGATGTATGTTACAACAACCTAGGGAATATTTTTTTCACTGGTCCATGTTCATTGCTATGAAGCAAGGGCACCTAAACAATATTTGTTGTATTTTTGTCAAACACCAATGCTTAAAGAATACTTGTCGATTCATATAGAGTACTTACAAATATATTGCACTCTTGTACATTCTATGTTTATTTATACTAAATAGGTAACACTTAGATTATCTATATAAGACTTCAGGACATGGAAAAAATTGCATTTACTTGGATATATGAACAAGGATTTGTCATGCCAATATTGGCATGTATTATCATGGTTAAAAATCTACCATAATGGGGATGGCACACAGTATATGCAATGCTGAATATGAGTAGACCCTTTTCTTGACCTATGGTGATCAATATAGCATATAAGTTTGCCAGTTCAAAATGGAATCTACATGCTCTATGATACAACATATAATTTTGCCAGTTCAAAATGGAATCTACATGCTTTATGATACAACAATATTTGTTCATGACTTTTGTATTATGTTTCATGTATTTTTGTAAACTTTTGCTACTTGTATGAATGGTTGTTATAGTTCTTCTAGATTCATCATATGATCATTATTAATTGTCTAAATTATACAAAGTAAAAATTCTAGGAACATATAAAAGAAATATACATTGCAGCTTGTTATTCTTGTATAATTTGTATTGGTTTTTGTCCTAATTTCATAATAGTTTCTGGGCCCATGTGTCCATATCCTTTCACGTCTGCTTATATGCTTTATTGGTTTTATTCTGTTTTCTATATTTAGTGCTTTAATAGATTAAGGGTACTTGAAATCAAGTCCTTAATTTGTAGGGATCGTATGGATTAAAGAAGAATTCTGATATTTGATTTAATCCGAAAGAAAGAGGCTGTAGGCTGTCATTATTGTTCTCTCTCTCTCTCTCCTCTTACTTATTTGTTGTTCTTTTATGGCTCCCTTAAAACATCTTTTTTGTCTCTAATATATATCTTTGTTGTCCTGTGATCGAATCTACAGCTATAACTGAAAGACAAGACTGTTCTGGTTATATTCTCATGTTATCAAATCTGTAACAGGTGAAACCTCTTTTAAGTGGCGATTACAGCTGTCATAGGTAGAGTTAAATGTGATGAATGAGATGGAAATTAAAGCATGTTGTAGTAGATATAACGTTGTAGATTTTGTGCTTTTGAATTAAGGGATTCTTCCTTTTCCATCAAATAATTTTTTTGCTTAATTTGCACTCTCACTAATTACAATTTAAATGCTCCAAGGTTTAGTATACTTTTAAATGCCATTATGCTTTGCTATTTTTATCTTGCTTATTCCAATATATCTGCATGGTAGCAATTTTTTTTTGTAGGGCCAGTGTTATCAATGTCCTTTGAAGTGATCTGAACTCTGAAGGATGTCAAACATATGCACACCATAAATATTGAAGTTTGTCTTGGTTTTACTTGACTAAGGCTGTTGATTGTTTCAGCTAATTTAGGATTAAGACACATCTCTGAACCACACATGTAGTGTAATTTCTAGCTGTTGTGGTAGTTGTGTTTCATCCACCATCTCAACAGAATAGTTGATGCAAGTCACCTATCTTTTTGGTATACTAATCAAACTCAAACATCTAGAGGTAGAGTAATTTTGGATTCTATACCTATCAGATTTTTAAGACTACTATGTGCTATTTAATATATCAAGGCATCTGATGTCGTTTAGGTACTCTGAGATGTCTGAAGTGGAGGTCAAGATCGCTTGTCCTGTTTGTCGTGGGTGTTGTGATTGTAAGACATGTTCTCTTATCGGAGCTAAAGATGGTGGATGTATGGTTGGTCTCTTCGCTACTTTTACATTCTCATGGGGGAAAAAATTTATGAGCAGTTTTGGTTTTTGTGACCTTCAGGAACTTGCACATGATCACAAGTTTAATGAAATCGAGCATGCTTATAACTTGATTTCTCATCTTCTCCCCTTGCTGAAGCAGATCTATCAAAAGCAGTTAAATGAGCTGGAATTTGAGGTACCAGACCAAGGTTAGTAAGGAATCAGTATCTGTGTTTCATCCTTCCTGAGTTGACCACTTTTGATGTATTACTTCTTTCCTAGGGAGAAGATTTTCTGGCATTCAACTTCAAGTCAATCAGGCTCAGAATGAACTTGTTAAATGGTATGTGTATATTCTGAAGGCATAGGTCGATAGATATTCCATTACCATTTATATGTCACTGACAATATACATAGTAAATGAATACTGTTATTTTGGTCACAAATTTTTTTTTAGGCTAAAGGCTGATTACCATCCAAAATCTTAGATGGACATTTCATTGGTTTTTGTCATTTTTTTTAGGATTTTTTTTTGTTAATATAGTTCGTGTTGCAATTAGATAAACATGCCTAAAATTTTGCTGGGTGATGAACTTAAATTGTGGTCAAATGACATCTGAATGCAGTCTCTGCTTTTTTTGGTACCAGCAATTGCTGCAGGACTTCACTTGTTGATTTTCACAGAAGCTGCTCAAAATGTTCTTATAGACTTTGCTTAAGTTGTTGTAGAAGGATATCAAAAGGAAGCTTTCCTCAGACGACTTCAACTGATGCCTTCAAGTATGGTGAGAATAATAAAGCACATAAGCGTGTTGCTAAGGAACTTAATGGGATGAAGCGGATACTCTCCACTGGTATGCGACCTGACAACTCATATTTATCCATGCTACCTGAAAGCAAAGAGAACAGTGAGAGCAGCATTTTGTGCCCACCCAAGGAGATTGGTGGATGTGGTGATGGTCTTCTAAATCTAGTTTTCACCGTGCCATTTAATTGGTCTAATGATCTGGGTAGATCTGCAGAAGAAGTTGCTTTTAGCAACTTTGGTTCTCACAGTTTACATGCTTATCCTCATCGTACACCTTCAGTCCCTGAAAACCAAAAGATTGGGGAATTCAGTATAAGTTTGCAAGAAGCCTTGGATAGGTAAAAAGAGTTTTTAATGATGATTATGGGTTTCTGTCCAATCTGTACGGAGGAATGCCTCGAGCATTTCTATGAGAACAAAATAAAAATTTTCTTAGTTAGCCTATTTATTGAATGTATTTAAGATGACCGAGAGACCAACTTATAATGGTTTCCTAGTATAATTTAGTTCCAGTGATGCTACGAAGCTGCAAACCTCGGATTGGCATTAGATAAGTTATTGAGTCTTGAGGTCCTTGTAATAGATAAAAGCATTTTAAAGTAAGTTTACCTCTACTAACCTTTTCCTTTAGGCTGTTGAGCAAAGGTATAGCTTATCTGGATTGGGTATTCAAACATCATAGTAGATATATGATTTCTTAACTTAGCTTCATTTGCCATGACAGTTGCCGTTTTGGTATGCCTCATGCATTATTCATCTTGACTACCTGAATCAATTTCATATATCCATATTTAGTTTCAATGTAGGGACAATTTTTTTTCTTTAGGTAAGTAGTACTACGCGTATACTTTTACTGTGTTCTCCATCCAGACTTTTTCTTTCATTCAGGAAAAATATATAGTTCCAGAACTGTTTTATTTATGCCTACACTTAGGTAGTATGTTATCACTGTTGATGCTCTCTAATACTAGAAGCGTAACTCATCATTTGGTTTACTTTTTAATAACGCAAACAAGTTTAGAAGTTTAACTAGAAATCTACAGAACATGTTCTTGGAGATGTTAAGTTTAATATTATTGCTTTACGTGAGCTCCAGTTTTTGGGGAGTTGGAGCAAACGTTCATTGTTGGCTTTTGTGTTTGGTGCTCCAGTTTTTGATAACACCACTTGATCCTTTACAATCGACTGTTTCAGACAGATTTAAGAAATAAATTCTGGCTCTTTAGCCCCAGTCACATAGCATTGGTTTAGTGTATTATTAGCATCTACCGTCTTTCTTCTGTATTCTAAAAGCTTGAAAATTATTTTAGAGTTCCTTATATGCTCATTAGACATTCAATATCTACAGACTGGATATTGCATGTTCCATATACTTTTTTTTTTGTTTTTTATATTTTTGGGAATATTGGATTCTTTGTTCACCCATTATTGTTTCGTTCACATCAAAAAATACATGTCAAGTAATGTATTTTTCTTCTCTTTCCTCTTTTTTTTTTCTTTTCTTTTTTTTCCTTCTTCTTCCTCCTTGCCCTTTTTCCTTTTCCTTCTTTGCCCTACGATGTGAGAAACGATAGGAGAACATAGCAACAGGGAGAAGGAAAAGGAACCACCTGTACAGCGGCGAGGTAGCCAAAAACAAAAAAAAAAAAAAAAAAAAACATAAGGAAAAAAAATAATAATAGAAAAGGGGACACGGAGGTTATCTTAGAGGAAGGGGAAGGGAAGTGTAGCGAGCAGGATAATAGGCAGGACGGAGGAGGAAAGGGGAAGTGGAGGAGGAGGAGGAGGGGAACGAGAGGAAGAGGAGTCTTGCTGCTGCTGCTGCTGCTGCTGCTGCTGGTTGACGTGCTGGAATTGGAGGGAGTCGACAGCAAGGGGCATGTCGTCCTGGTCCCGGCTGCATCTACACCGGGACTCCTCCTCCTCCTCCTGCGGAAGGTGGGCGGCACCGTAGAGAAGTGCACGCAGGACGGCGGATGCGGTGGGGATGAAGGCCGTCCTGTTCCTCGCCAGCAGCCACGTCAGCCCCATCAGCTGGCAGTCGCGGTCGAACATCCTCGTCGCCCGCTCCCCGCTGCCGTTCCCCTTGAGCTGCACCACCACCATTAATGATATGATCGCATCTCCCCCGATGAGGTGGCAGAGTTTGCGTGGGAAGGAAACGGGCGAAGGGTGGGTGTCGCATTAAAACGAATACAAGTTGAAGAAAGCTGAGAGAGGGTAGGATTAAGAGAGCAGCAGACCTTCTCGAGGGAGTGGAGACAGCGCGTGCATCCGGCGTAGGACGCATTCCCGCAGTCGTGCTGCAGCTGCTGCAGTGCTGCCGTGGGCGTGGCGTTCCCGGCCGCCACCCCCACGCCGCTGACGTTGAAGGCGGCCGGGCACCGGAGCGATCCGATCTGGTGGAGTCGGATACCGCAGAAGCAGAGCACGGTGTCGCACGTGGCGTTGGGCCGCGGCAGGAGGATACCGCGCCGCTCCAGGGCGCTCTGTAGCGAGTCCACGCACTTCTGGTTGTCGTCCGGCATCACCGGCCGGTCACCGCCGTCCATCCCGTCTTCGGCAGTGGGCGGCGGCCGGAACTCGATGGCGGAGCGGGCGTGCGCGGCGAAGAGCCAGGCCGCGAGCACCGGGCAGCAGCGGCCTTGGTCGAGGCCACCGCGGACGCAGGCCTCCCCGACCCCGCCGAAGAGCTCGTCGGAGAGGTCGAGGTGGCACGAGCTCTGGTTGTCCGCGCCGGCAACGGGGAACGCCGGGACCGTCGTGGAGGCGGTACCGTCGGCAATGGGGGGCTGCTGCTGCTCGTCGGAGTAGATGTGCGGCGTGACTCCGGCGACCAAGCCTGCGGCGGCGGACACAAGGAAGATAGCGAGATGCAATGAGACAGCGGGCGGTCTCATTCTGGCTCTGTCAGTGCTTCTTTTGTGTGGGAAACAGGAGAAGAAGATTCTGGGGGAGATAGAGAGAGACTCCCACGGCAGAGGGTGGCTTAGAGGAGGAAGAAAGGAAGGCATTATAAGTTGGGGAGTAGGGGGGAAGGGGAGAGTGAGTAAGCGGTCGGTGAGGGTAGGGAAGGAGGAAAGGTGTGTAGAATCTTTTGCGTTGCTCCCGTGCTCTGTCTTATCGTAGACGGGTATAGAAGATATAATACACTTGGAACACTAAACTAGAAATGCAGATTCAAAGGTCTTCATAGGGGAAGGAAGACAAGAGAAGAGGTAAAGGAATGAGAAGGGGTTGAGCAGAGGGAGGGAGGACGAGTACATCATGGGCGGGCGGGCGGGCGGGCGTAAAACCAACCAGAGGAGGGGACGTCCTAAACAGCAGCAACAGAGGCACGATGGCATGGCCTTTGACTTCATTTCAAAGCCCAATCAATCATCAACTAAATTCAGGTACCAATAATGCTCACCAATAAGGACCCCACATTTTCTTCCTACTATCTATCTCTATCTATCTATCTATCTATCTATCTATCTATCCCCTCATGTTCCTTATTTTTTTTAATCGAATTCTCCATTTCAAAAGTGTCAGCCCCCCCCCCATTCACCCCACCCCTATCAAGAGTGGTCATGTCCCTCTCTAGAATATTTGCGTTTTTTTAACACTTTTTTTTTTTAGAATATAAATTCGAGATTACTTAATTTTAAGGACATTTTCCTTTATTTAATTTTTAGAATATATATATATATATATATATATGTATATTCTTGACTAAAATAATAATAATAATAATAATAATTGGTTTTTTGAGTCAGTTGTTGGTTTACAACCACATATCCTTTAAAATTTTCTTTTTCATTTATATAGTCAATGTCTAAAACCGTGGGAGCCACAGAACATGGTCATTTAATAATATAGGAAAAGACAGGTCTCTAAATACAATTCTCTCGTAAGCAATTAATTTACAGTCGGAGCACGCACGATACGTAGTCGAGCAACAACAAATTTGCAGCCACGACTCCGTACAAAGATATTATTAAGAGACAAGTGGAGAGTATAATTTTAGATGTACCAACTAAAGGAAAGCCAAATCCCCATTGTCAGACTTGAAACTCGAGCTTAAACGAGGGGGTGTCTTTGACCGACAGATTTTACCTACCAGTCCGCCGGTGCAACCTATCATGACAAAACCTTTCGTGCTTTTTTCTACCTTATGAGGCCTAAGGCATTAAAAAGACAACCGCATCAAATCAAACCCTACATGATGAGCCCTGCTGCAATGACCAAAGCAACCCTTACTTATCAGGCCCACTTTCTCATCCCGAATGTCCTGGGGACGAATCACACTCAGCCTCCAGTCATCTTCCTTCCCAAAGAAAGAGATCACCGGTGACGACGGTATGGCACAACCAGGCATTAGGATTTTTTGGAGCCCATCCTTTACAGACCCGACCTTCCCCTCCCCTCCGTGGCTGGATGGGATGGATGGTACGGGAGACTAGTCCTACAAGGAAACAACATGACATAAAGGAGGAGGACACGCCCTGAAAAAAAACCCGCAAGAAGGCGGGCTTCCACTGACCCCCTTCACATGACGGATGTTTGTGCCCCCCCCAGCGTTATTATTATAGACCGAACGCACCCAGATAAGCTCTCTCACCTCGAAGCCCACCACCATGTGTGTCATCAGTCAGTACACACCCATCCATACTGGACGCTTTTCGTCAGCTCCCAGCGGAAACGACAAAGAGAGAGAGTGGAGCGTGTTGGCAGGGACTGTTAGAAATCAAACTAGTCGCAAGCATGAGTGGGTGGAGGCATAGTGACAAAACCACCAGAATCTGTTACTTACTAATCTTGTGCCAAAGCCCAAGTACGCACTCATCCCTGTCGAAAAGCGATGATGATGAAAAACCATCTCAAGTCCCACGAGCATTTAGCTTTGCTTTTTATTTCATTCTTCTCTTTGCGAGACTACTGGTTCATATCATTTCAAAGGGGGAGGGGGAGGGGGAGGGGGAGAGGAGTGATCAGAAAGTGAAAAAGGTTAGCTGTGGGTGGGGTGGGTGCGTCAAGTAGAAAAACTGGGACCTATATTAGTAACAAAAGAAAAAGGGCAACAACAAAGATTAACACAAGAAAAGTTGGAGAAAAGTTTCAATCATGCATGAGTGGGGGCAAGGGAAAAGAAGATGATATACAAAATCATGCTTGTGCTGCTGAGCTGGAGGGTGGTCTCGGTTCTAGACTTTTGAGTTGCATCCAAGACCTCTTTCTTTTTTTGGCCACTTGGGTTTCTGGTTGTTGCACCAGCAGCAGCAGCAGCAGCAGCAGCCTTGGGGTAGTAGTGGGAGCCTAGCCTGGGAAGGGGGAGAGGGCGGGGGGGTGTGGTGGCGAAGGACAAAGGTTCCATATCGCCAGTGGGTGCACAAATCCAAGAAAGAGGCCGAGCTACGTACAAAGCAGCTCAGTGAGTGGCAGGGGGGTTGGGGGTTTTGCAACTTTACAAGCCAAGCCATTCATCCACTCAATCATTTGGTCGGGTCGTTGCGGTGTTTGGGTCTGAACCACACCACCCATTAGGTGAGTCGCGATGCTCACACCCCAATCATGAACCTGATCAAATACCGTGCACCTACATCCTCTTTTGAGCTCCATAAGTAATTCCAAACCCCACATTCCCCTCCAACCGGTTGAAGGGATGGTGAGCATCCCGAGTTTAAGAACCGAAGCTTAAAACTCAAAAAGGTTTATGTGTTAACCGGGCATCAGCAACATGAACACCATAAAGCAATCATGGATCCATAAGGATTTTAATCTGAATAAATAACAAGGATCCATAGATTAGAAGACACACATCACTACATATTTCCATAGCTATATTTATACAAAAGTAACAAACAAAAAATCTGATCGATAAACGTTTGAACAAGATCTTTACGGATCTGATCTGAGCGAGATCTTAGGGATCTGATCTGTTAACAAAATCCACGTAATTCTATCTACTCACGTCCCCCATCAGCTCCAACAAAAAAAAAAAAGTGCATAAGAAAATACCACAAAAATACGGACAACAACAATTGGGCACATTACACACCGCACTAAGAGATCAAGCTGGCTGATACTAGCGATCAAGATATCCAAAACCATGTGTTTCTCTGATCCATCAACCAAGAAAGTTTGGTATGAGATCGAGTTACCCGTAGACATTCTTGATCTTACTCTTCTTGGCACTTGCTGAGCTCTCTCAAGCATAGAAGCTGTAAACTCCCTCTTGAGTCGCTATCAACCAGGTTGGCAACGGATCTCACGTCGGATCCACAAAACTTTAATGTCCTCCTGATCTGGATCTAACTTCAGAACTGGATCAGAACCCAACCCAACCCACCCACCCACCCACTAGCTTGATAGAACATGTAACCTTTTATAACACTACAAAAATGGTTGATCTATATTCCCAACCAAACTATCAACATGTAATCTTTGTCGTGTTTCCAACTTAGTTTTCCTATTAAATTTTTCTCCTTACATTCTACTTTTCTTCCATGCTTTCCCCAATTTGTCCCTACATCGTTCCTGAACTTAATCCTTTGTAAATTTACTTCTCAATTATCTATATATATATATATATATATATATATAGAAAGAGAGAGAGAGAGAGAGAGAGAGAGAGAGAGAGAGAGAGAGAGAGAGAGAGAGAGAGAGAGAGATCAACTTCATCCTTAGGCCATATGGGTAGGGGCCAGAACCAATTTCTAAGACAATGTTCTTGGATTAACTCCAACGTTTGATAAGAGGCGGGGATGTAGATATCTACAAGATTACTATCAAGGAAAAAAGATCAAATAACATGAAATAAGGGTAAATTTTAAGCAATTGATGTAAGGAGCAACATTTTTATCAAAGCATTAGTAATAGCGAGAGCAAGTGAAGGACTAATTATAGATTAGCAATTATAGTTAGACCTCCTTAGTATTCTTATTCTTACATTTAAAAAATTTACATTGAAATTTTTATAGTTAGTCCTCTTTAGCATCATAGTACCTAGATTTTAAAAAATTTACATTAAAATTCATATAGTTACGAAAGTGAAATATCTAATCTCATTTATCCTAACATCGTCGATTTTATAGACGAAAAATATACATAAAGTCAAAATTATTTTTTTCCATAATTTTTATGCTAATTGTGACATCGACAAGGCCAACCACCACGTCATTCTCGTTGATTACCACTACAACAACAATCACTCACGACACTATCATCTATCATCATCGTTTAAATTACCTTTTTTGACTATCATTTTTGTGTCATTCATGCACGGAAGATCACGTGTTATATCTTCTATCGATAAAGTCGACGACGTTAGGATAAATACGATTAAATGTTTAATATTCATAATTATAAAAATTTAATGTAAATTTTTTAAAATCTAAGGATACAGATGCTAAAAAAATCTAATTATAGAAATTTCAATATAAATTTTTTAAGTATAAGGATAGTTTCTAAAGACTATAACTAACCCCAATCATACACAAATATATAATCAACAATTTTTTGAGTGAGTTTATTAGACAAAAGCATTTAAAGCTCCGTATGATATCATATAGTGAAAGCTAATGCGGTACGGAAATGTGTAAATATTGGTCTACGGTTAAATGAAAGTTCCTAATAATTTGATGGCTAAGTATATGAACATAATCATGGAAATTGAATGGCACCAAAGTATTTGTAAGCTTTGCAATTGCATTATATATGAAGATTGAGAACAAAGTGGAAAGTAAACCTTTTTAGCGAGAGACGAACTCCTCGATGGCTTACTCTGCCTGGATCGGAAAACAGAAACCCAGCACTAACTATTTCTTTCCTTGAAATGCCAACAACCTGCATGATCAATAAAAGTGTTTTTTTTTCAGTCAAATTAACCACGCCATAACAAATACTCCACATTATCGATCGGTTTCAACACATTTCCGATCAAGATCGCTGTCACAAATTCTTGAACCCTCGACAGCAATCAAGTACAAGAAAGGGGTTGTCCGCCAAATTTACCTAAAAGGGGATTGAGTTTTGCTCAAGAACTTGATAGGAACAAGAAAAACCAAGAACATGTATGATCAACGAAGGTTTGCGTTTTGGAGCGATCGGACAGAGATTGGAAACGATCGATCTCAACACGTTTCCGATAAGCATCGCTGCTACGAATCGTCGTCGAGATCTCGACAACAATCGAGTACAAGAAAGGGTTTCGTCCAGGATCGGTTTTGCTCAAGAAATTTGTTCAAGAAACCGCTGCTACAAATCGTCAAGCACTCAAGAACAATCATATAAGAAAGGGCGTGTCCATCAATATTACTCAATAAAAAGGAAGTAGAACAAAACCCCAAGTCCCCATAATCGACAGACACGGAACGAAGAAGCAAAATCTAGAGCGGAGGAATACCTTCCATGGATCGCCAGGACGCGGAACACCAGGACCGCTCATGATCGACCAGCCCCAGAGGAAGAATGAGATCGGAGCCTTGAGAAAGCGATGCCATGAAAGAAGGGGAACCGACGCGATCGATCGAGAGGGAGAGGGTTCTCTGTCCCCTACCCGCCTTGATTGAGGAGGGCTGTTCGGTTCGAGCTCGACCGGGTCGGGATTAGGTCCGATCAAAAGAGATATCGGCGCCGCATACCGCCTAAAAGTTTTTGCCTTCGTTCGATGGGGAACAAAGTCAACTCTCTGAGTCAAAGTCGAGCGATTCATTTCAGTACAAACGAGTCACGTCGCCATGTGAAATCCGTGGTGATAAGCCGAAGTGGTCGGCATGACTCTGTGGCTTCGAACTCGAAGCATCACACACGTGTCTTCTATGCTCGATGCAAGTCGGTCGTGTGGTGTCCCAAACATCATGACCCTCATTGTTGGCCAGGAGGCACGTGCAACAGAGACGTGCGTATGGGACAGAGGCTACCTTTTCCCTCCTTCCGGTGGTCAGCGGAAGGTGGGAACGACATCATTTTGGGCCGGCCGGTCCGGTTCGGTTCATTACAACTTTGGGTGGTCAAACGCGGGATTGAATTGGGCAAGTTGACGACAGCTCCGCACCCCAGAGGTCGGCCGCTTTGACGTCGTCATGATGCGTCGCTGATGCGTGCCAAAGCACGCCACCTAAAAAGCTACAGTGGATTGTCCCCCCATCCTCCTTTTCTTTGCACAAGGAAAAATATATAAAAAAGGGCGAATTTCCAAAAAAAATTACTTTTTTAATATAATAATTTTATTTTCAGAATTTTTAAAATACTTTTTACTTAATAATATTTTTTTAATATATTGATGTAACATCTATATAGATATTCTATTGGATCGATAAGTATCAAACCCGTATCAAGCGGTAAATCAAATCTTGAATTGGATCGATCTATTAAAAAAAACAGATTAATGATCGGAGGTATTTTGGGTATATAAAAAAAATTATTAAGAAATTCTGAAAAGGTAAGATACTTCCAGAGAAAAACATAGAAGAGGAGGTTTTTTTAATTCGCCCAAAAATATATGTGAAAAAAAATAAATAAAAAAAGCACGTCGAAACGTGTCGAGCTCCCGTCTCCCCCGTGTCACTGGCACGCTAAAGGAATCAGAGCCGGACAGGTTGCATACCACGCGTCGATGATGGACGGCTTAGATCGGGCACTGTGATCTTCATCGCTGTCTCTCACGTGCTACTTCAATTTGTGAAGGGACCACCTCCTTTACGGTCAGTAGGTACGCACGTGGACGGGTTCGCGTGGAGCGCATACATTTGTTCACGAGGTCAACACCCAGTTCATCTATTATTGTAGCTTTTCTACTCATCTATTACTGTTGTTGAGTGATTGATTTCTCTACATACACTTCATTAAAAGTCCAGTTTGCCAGTTGGATACACAATACTGTGTGTGTGATTAGTCAACGTCGTATGGACAAGGTCTCATGCGTGTGTGCTAAATAGGCGTCTTTAGATAAAAGAACCCTTTAATCACCTTGAAATCGTTAATCCACAGAACAAACACCGTAAGAAACCTGGGAGGATTCCTTTTT